>CM060937.1:895836875-896461875 GCA_030765085.1 Allium cepa | reverse complement strand
AGCATCAATCAGAGTATACCTACCTATTTCAGCTTAGATAGTTATAACAACATGTCCTTACAAATAATGATAAGTAAAACAATGAACACAGCAGAAAAATAACCATATACGTGAATACGTCTCTAGGCCTCCAGCTCATCTCCTGAAGTTCCAAAGAAACCAAACTAAATATGTTATATGCTCGGTCTGACTTGAGCATTATAATAAAAAAACACCCTAGTCAGTCGGGTAAACCAGCCTGAGAAAACATACCTCAATTGAATTTTAGTGTTTCAAAAATCTTTAAATATAAAAGTATCTTTTAATTCCATACCGTACATAAAAATAGATGGGTTTGTACCTTACGATAATCAAAGTATTTCATATGAAATTCTCTGATATTATAATAGTGTCTAAGATGTAAATACTTATTAATCATAGCCGAAATTGTTACATTAATTAAATTCTAGCATAATAGGCATACAATTAAAACCACAAAGGCACGTATTAGAAAGTGGATTCCATACAATGACTGGGCTACTGGGGTATCATGTGTCCGGGTGTGTCTCTGGATAAAATAACAACTAGGACCTCGCTAGGATCCCCTGCCAACACATGACCGGCCTACCACTTGACTAGTACTACCGAATATGATCACCCCTTGTTTTTTAGCCCTCAAAGCATACAAATGAGAGATAATAATGAATCTAGATAGGGATGATCATACCCTACTTAGGAGCGACTCACATAGCCCTGCTCCATCTCCCATATTTTAGTCATTCTCGGTTGATGAGGTTTAAGGCAACATTTTACCTTTTATATAACACTTTCCACTTAGAATGCTAACACTACCCTCCAAGCAACAATGCAATGCTAGCTTCATCCATACAAGTTCATTCTACAACTGAACGAAACCGAAGGCACTACTACTACTACGACTATTTTAGAATTATCCTACAGATTAGTAGCAAACATCCCTTGCATTTCAAAGAGCTCCCTCTCCAATTCCATCATCCTCAGGATGTCTTTACTTCGAACGCTTGAGTTGGATCGAAATGGTTTTTGGTTAACCTATCCGTTCCAGGTTTCTTCAAAGCAACCTTTTCTAATTTCTGGTAAACTCAACCCTGATTCTTTAGGAAATAAACAGTCAGAGATAAGAGTGGCGATCACCTCATATCCGTTAGTGGATGGATTTCCTTATCATTTGTCTTAGGAGAATAAAAGGAGATTTATATGCACAGTACAACATCATCCGAGATGGCTGTGCCATATAACTCACGTGTTTCTCCAAGATATTTCCAAAGTTACGTTTTAGGTCCATATTTGATAGTCGGTTATTGTAACGACCCAAAATTTTCGTAGCCAAAAATTTCAGATAGTTATGGAAAAGAAGAAAGAGATAGAAGAAGAAGAACAGAAACACCAAACATCTCACATTCGCAGCGGATAAATTATAATAATAAATAATAACAGTTTACAAAGGAATACTATATCTGTCGATTACATTTAATATACATCAGAGTTTCACATATATACAGTCACAATTATCATGTCTCAGATTAACAATAATATAAATACAGTGGAAATACTCTATATGCTCTTGCCATCCAGCTCGCCTCCTGAGATCCAGAACGTACCTACCTGGAAACCAGTAATACTCTGTCTGACCCGAGCATTACACCAAAGTAACACCCGGGTCAGGCTGGAAACCAACGTGAGTAAACTCGTCTAACATGGAATACAAAGAATACAACTTATATATCCCGGGTAACTTAAATCAATTTACAAAGTCACATTTTGTTATAGAAATAACTTATTTTCAAAATAAGTTATCTTTGTGCCAAAATTTAGGTTAAATAATCCGATTCATTTAAATCCATTCATTCCAACCTATCAATTTCTTATATCAATTATAAGAAATTCGAAGTGGTTTCGGGTATCTCCCAATACCGGATTCCGGCCTCTTTGAGTCTCATGTCATCCTACTCAAGTTATTAAAATGAAATACACAACATTTCATATCAGAACTATCAACTCATTCAAATCAATCCAAGACCATTCAGTCATCCTTAAGCAGATCTTATTCGCTACCAATATTAATTAAATTAATTCTGATTGAATTTCTAACCTCAATCATTTAGAATTCTTTACTTGGCATTAATTAATTTCAAATCAATTAATCAATCTTACCTTCATTATTCATCTTTGTTAACCAACCTGGATTAATTATCTTTCAATTACACCCAAGTAATTAGCTTTAATTAATTTCACGATATAAATTTTCTTAACCAGAATCAATAAGTAATCTTAATTACTTCATGAATTAAATAACTATTTTAATTTCATTAATCCTTAATTACTTATACTAGTTAACTTCTCTTAAGTCACTTAATTATGATTAATTCATCTTGATTAATCAATCTTTAACTACATCATTAATTTCATAAATTTATGATTTCCAGTTATATTTTAGTTTATCCTAATCTAAATTAATTACTTAAACCACAATATTAATCATTCTCGATAAATCTCATCATGCAATTAACTATCGTTTATTTACGTCATTAAATAAATTAACTACACGTTTTTTAATAGAAGCTTAAAGGAATTTAAAACCAAATTTATTTTTAAATTCAAGTCAAATCACAATTACACTTTGACATTCAAGTTGTTAAAACACTTAATATTTAAAACTTAATTTGTTAAATTTAACTTTGATTTAGAACTTGATTTAAATTTCTATTTTACAATTTAAACTTCAGTTTTTAAATACCACTTTCATATCTTTCCAATTCATTCCTATTTTTATTCTATAATTATTTCACTTTCAAAATTCACCCTTGTATTTCTTTCAAAAATACAATTTATATATTTCGCTAACTCAGGGTTCCGAAATATTCAAGCAAGCCATAACATACAGCATTCCAATTACCAGAAATATTCATTACAGAATATCAATCATTCCAGTATATATTATATATTATATATTACTATATAATATAGCGCAACAATTCAATTTCAACCATTCAACCAATCATTTAAATTTAACCATTTCAATTTAAATAAAAATCCAGAGGCGTGAGATTACTCACCTTTAATTCTGCCGTTTGAAAATCCTCCCAAACTGGCTTATTCCATGATTTTACATCTTGAATAAATATCATGCAATTGCTTAATATTTAAATTAACCAAACAATTAATTTCCCCTTCAATAAATTTAAATTTGAACTCTCCTTTACTAAATTTCTTAGTGACTGAAATAATTAAATGTGTTAATTAACAAATTCATCACCATAAATCGTAAAATTTCCTATATAAAATTTAAATCAACAACCGCCGTATTTTATTTCTATTTATTTTTATAAGACAAAAATAAATTTATAAACATTTTACCGTAATATTCTTTTGTCTTTCAGGATGTATACTCTGCTCAACGAGAATAAACCAAATAACATAAATTACCACTCACCTCGATCGCACGATCTGTTGCTCGCAGTCTTCGGCACCCGGATTCGCTCAAAAACGACTCGACCTTGCTCCTTCATCACGCACCATAGCCGAAACCCACCTCATCGCCAGGCCTTTTGGATCTACCCTAAGCGGCTCCAAAATCCGACCGCCCCTATGCAGTTGCGGTCCAAGACCACCGCCCTCGTGAAATTGCGGTTTCCAAGACCCAAAACCATGACTTCGGTCGCCAATCGCCTCTCATCTTCGCGGTCGCTGCCTCATACCCCTCGAGTGAGTCCGTGATGTCAATCCTGATGTCGAACAGATCGCACATCACCACAGCCGCGATCGAAATCCACACGATCCCCCTTCGCATTCGCACTCCTCTTCCATTTTTTTTACGAATGGAACTCGTTCGAGTAAGAGGGAATAGATTTCGGTTTCACGAGAACAGAGGGGAATGAGGGTTTTGAATGATTTCTTCTTCCTTTCTTTTTATTAAATGGCTTCCGCCATTATTTTCCTTTTTTTAAAAAAATCGAGTTCGATTTCCTGCTTGAGAATAGAGAGAGGGGAACGGGAATAAGGTATAGGGTTGGGGAAGCTTCTAGCGTACGCGTGAATATTAAATAATTGAATATAGAAAATATCTCGTTGCATAACTCGAAATCCCAAAACCCGAATCAAACATGCCGGCAGGCGTTTTAAGGTTTTACCCACATTCCGAACACAATGGAACGTGTTTCGAAAGCTAATTCGATCATATGCGCGAGTGCCGGAAGTAAACGATCAATTTTAAATTAAATCGATTAAAATAGTTCTAAGCGTTTTGAGCTGCCAGGGTCAAACGACAACTCCGATTGCTATGAAAATTGAAATCCGATTATAACTAACTATTACGGATCCAATGGAACCGGTTTCATCGAATTTCGAGGCTGTGCCTCGGAAGGCTATTTTAAATATCGATTTAAACGATATATTGAACAAATCACCTTCAAATTAAACTTCAACCATTCTATTATCTTCATTATCGTCATTATAAATTTTATAAGTCTTCGGATTATTTTTAATAGGCTTAAAATTCCATATTCAACATCTTACCCAATTTCAATTATTACATTAAATATTTAAACTATATAATTCTATGATTTTATTATCAAGTAAATATTGATATCTTGAACTCAAGTTCAATTTGACTTTTAAATATTTTAAAAACGATTAACTATTCAAATTTAAATGGTTAGAAATTCTGGGTCGTCACATTGCTCCCTCCTTAAAAGAATTTCGTCCCCGAAATTACTAGTTAGGAAGAATGGACCAATACCCGTTTACTTTTCTCAAAACTCACAATTCAACTTCCTATCAACTAACCTTTATTAAAGTCCCATTATCACCTTAACCTACTTCCCAAACCTTTTATAGTTTTCAAGCAAAACCCTGTTTCTCAATCATTTAGATTTCAATTTAAAACCAAATTTTGAATTATCAAAATTTTCTCAAAACTTTTCTAACTCTCTAAATTTCTGAAATTTTTTGCCAGCATCCCCTTTGCGCGGCTAGCCCTGTACAGCTACAAAAGGCCTCTACGGGATCCTAAATTCCAAAAGAAAACAAAAGCCAAGTGGCTAGATCAAAAACCCAATCCAATTTCATACAGAAATTTAAATACATACCTTTTGTCGGGCCATTCAAATTTATCCTTTGGAATCAAATCCAATTTTCTTTTCCCTTTTAATACCTGCATATCTTACTTAGCAACAATATTCAATCGCAACCTTTCATATCATTTTATGCATTTCCTTACATAGGTTTCATATCTATTTCAAATTAGTTTCCCATTTCCTTATGATTTCAATTTGTCTTCCATTCTGAATGCTGAACGTTATCTTCCATTTATAACTGATTCGTATCATTATTTTAAATTAGTTTCATCCACTAATTAATTTCAATTTCCCATTTGAAATTGGTTACCGCTAATGATTTTTTTTCTCAAATTTTTTCAAAAATTTTCTAACTCCCAAAATTTTGGAAAGATTTTGGCAGAGTCCCCTTTGTATGGAGGAGCTTTTGCAATTTGACAAGAGATATAAATATATATACATCGACCCACATGGTCGAAAAAAGCAAAAACAGTTCATATTTCCCGTTTTTATTGCGTAGGCGTACCTTATTTAGCATTTTAAGCATGCGGCTTATTTATTTTAGCAATTAGTGCACCGAATCTAGCCGAACGGTCTTCAGGTACATGTACTTACTTAATTTAAATATGCAAGTGCCATATATAGAAAATCTATTAGCATTTCACTTATTTCAATAGCTAAACACATGTATTTCATAAGCAACAAGTACTATAACGCTTCCACAAGAGATTTATATAACTTTTAAAGATAATTCAATTGCTTTCAACCAATTCATAAGCCATTTTATTCAACTTTAATGGTTTGCACCTCAGTTTCTTACATTCAATTGATTTCTAATCCAAACAAGCTCATATTCACTTCAATTAATTCTAAAACAAATTTATTTAATCTCAATCAACTCATATAAATTTAATTACTTTTGTTTACGCCAAACGGCAATTATTTTTTTGCAATTTCGACGATATTCGCTTAATAAAGTATCTATTTTAGTTCATAACTACTTCAAATTGATTTCAACACATTTTATATTTAATTCCATTTCATTTCTAATTTATTTACCAACCATACATTGCATTTCATTTCATTTCTACAATAATTCCATTCAAAATAATTTATTAAGCTTGGCACAATTAACCTATAAATTAATAACCATTTCCAATTTGATTTAACCCAGACTTTTATGATCTTTCACTTTTGCTCGAAGCCAACTTATATTAATTTTAAACTTAGGTTAATTTGCTTTCTTCAAATTATTTCAACTTCATAACTTAATCTCACATCATTTGCAAATAAATTTTCTTTTTCACCTTAACTGGATTTTATTTCATTCAAATCTCATTTCGATCCACAAATTTATTTAATTAATTATTATAAATTAGATTCCCAAATTCCCTTCATTCACGACTCATTTAACTAATTACAAGGCCATTTTCAATTTATTCTACCCACCTGGGTTTTGTTTGCAATTCAAATCATTTCTATTATAATTCACTTTCATTTCATTCGCAACACTTCCATTATATCTAATTTACTTGCAAGTTTCGTTAAATACTATTCATACCACACTTGAATTTTATTTGTAATCTAAACCATCACCATTTCGATCCAACTCCATTTTATTTCTATTTTTATAGCATCTCCACTTATATATTCATTATCAAATCCAAGTCGAATTTTATTTACAATTCGAATTCATTTTCAAATCCATTATTAACCTACAATCCATTTGTTTAACCAAGTTAAATTTCATCAATATATTTTATCCGATAGTTTATTTAATTGATTAGCTTATTTCCAATTTTTAAATCAATGTTCGATTTTATTGCAAAAAAAAATCACTTCATTAAAGTTTCCTGAATTCAAACATTTTCATACTTCCAGTTTGGATTTCTTCCATTTCCCAAAATTCCAACATTTTATTTTAAAATTTTAGAAAAGCTTTTAAATTCACATAATACTATTAAAATAGCTTTTTATAAAAATACTTCCTATAACTCGATGTCTCAACCAGTCTACCCTTGTTCTCACAGAAATTCAGTCATACGTTGATCAGGCGTAGGACTAAAAATCTATAAGTACTTGGTAAACCCGTTTTCAACATCTAGTGAAAATATTTGAAAAATAATTTTATTGAATATATAGAAAAAAGTTTTTTTTAAAACAGAGGAAATATCTTTGGTGAAAATGCTCTGGAAATCATCACTCCCTCCATGGTCGCAGTTAACCCGATGGTTACGTTGCCATCCCGACAAAATCCATAGATAACTGTAGGCCTCTGCGCCCCTCGATTACGCCATGGAATTCGCTACTGATCGCAGCTATAACTAGGGTTACGTAGCTATCACAGCAAAAACCCATATAACTGTAGGCATCAGCGCTCTCGAATTTCGCTGCCAAAAGAATGAAACTTCTCCACTCTACTTGACCATAGATTGCAGTCTACCGATGTTGCATTGCCTTCCCGGCAAAATCAAGTGTAGACTGTTGGCACTCATCCTCCACACGATTTTCGCTATGGTCCCCACAGTAGATCGAAGTGACATCGAGTTACACTGTCGTCACAGCATAACCCAAATGCCCCTGCAGGCATCAGCGCCCTCGACTTTCGCTACCCAATAATCCTCAGGAACAAGTTTGTCCGGACACCTCACGGGATCAACTTTAGAACCCCTCCTTGGGGCTCAAGGCTGCACCACCCGGTGGCACTCCTGAGAAGTTCATTTCAAGGAAGCGCCTTTTTCCCCAGAGCCATCATCAAAACACTTTATACTATACATATAGCATCTTTCAAATCACACACCTAGTATGATCTCATACAAGGCTCCTTTACACAAAATCGATTATCCTAAAATCGATAATTCTCAAACTAGGCTTTTCAAATTTTTAATATTGATTTTACCCAAAAATCAAAAGCCTTTCCAAATCCAAAGGTTCCCAAAACCTTTTTCAAAATCCTCATAAGATCCTTTATATATATATTCAGATATATATAAAAAATCTAAAAACTTTGGATCCTTTCAAATTTGTATAAATCTCCTTTTATACTTCAAACACCTTCAAAAATCCTTTTCTTCCTGCAATAGATTTAACGAGGGGAGTTTCATCTTACATATAACAAAGATATATAACTTTGTTTATTCAAAATCAAATATTCAAATTTTATTATTCTTTTCAATATAAATTTCATTCCAATCCATACTATTTACGCATATAATCCGTACGCCATACCAATCTGGTCGTCCACTCGATCACACAATTTCACTTCCAAACTAGTATCGTCCATCCAACTTCCTAGTGCGGACACAGATCTGGTTTTCTAATTAGAAGCCGTCATTCTCCTTGCATAGCCATAATTATGATAGAGAATATCCAGAACCAATCAACAATCCATATCCAGGTTCACCGTCGAAAATCGAATGAAAAATCCCAACTTGGATCGATAAACTATCTCTAAATTCTATGCCCGAATCTGGATCAAATCACCATGCGAATAGAATAATATACGTACATCCCACGTATTTATTTTCATTGATTATCAGCCAAATCAATTCCCTTTCTATTCACATTTCCTTTAATTCCCGTTCACTTATTTACAATTGACTTAATCCCCATTTGGATTATCACTTCAATTCTTATCTCAATTGGGTATTAAATCAATAACAGTTTGAACTCCGACCAGTTTATTTTTAGAAAATAGCTTGAAAATATTAAAAATAGATAAGTAGTTAAAAAATAATTATTAATTTGCAAAATAGTTATAAAATAGGTAACTAATTGTAAAATAGTAATAAATTTGTGAAATAGTTAAAAAATAGTAATTAGTTTATAAAACAGTTGAAAAATTGTTAAATAGTTCCAAAAATAATGGTAAAATAAATATAAAATAAGCCAGCTTTAAAAAGAAAGGTTGTATATATTTAATAGCTTGGAAGAATAAATTTATATTTAAAACAATTTATATTGAAAATAGTCCAGAGTCAAACTGTTCACTTTCCCAACAATTCAACTTAAATTTCCACTTCCATTTAATTGACTCAATTCTAACTTGAATAACTTCAATTTCTATTGAAATTTATTTAAACGTAATTCAAATTGAATCAATCTTGATTCCCGATTTAAATCAAATTCCATTTGATTTTTATCCTGTTTAACTTTAATTATAATTTCAAATTATTCCAATCAATTTGAATTATTATCAATTGAACCCATTTTAAATTCAAATCATTTCAATATAATCCAATTCAATTTTCCATTTAAATTCTTAAACATATACATCTTTAATCACCAATCCAATTAATTCAAACCAAATTCAATTTTGAACTAATTCAATTTCAATCTTGAATTTAAACTACCTCGAATTATATAAATTCGAGTTAAATTCTTAAAGGTTGGTTTAACTTTTTAAACCAAATTGACTTTTATTCAAAGTTTTTAATCAATTAAATTTCTGAGTCCAATTGTCAAAATTCCATTTTAAATTATCTTTACTTATGTATTTCAAGGTTCAAATAAGAGTTCAACAAAATTTTATTTTAAAAATTTAATATATTATTAAATTTTATCTTCCAGTTTGAAGCCAGTTCTTAAACAATTTTAATTTACAAACTTAATTATTCAAATTTTCAGTTTAAAGTGATTCCATATCCTTAATTTCAAATTAAAGTTAGATTTCCCTTTTATCTCAATAATGGATATGTTACCACACTTTATTTCTCACTCATTTAAACGAATCCAATTCGCAATTTAAGGATTTTTGATAACAATAGGATGGTATCATCCAATTTATTTTAAAACGTCCATCCATTTTCAATTTCCAGATCTCAAACCCATTTTGAGATCACACAAACTACCAATTCAAATTAACCATTTAACTTTCCAAGTTATATTCCAATTTCATCTTAAAATTTCCAATTCAAATTGTACATTCAAACTTATTTAACTTTTCCTAAGTTAAATTCGATTTACTTAATCCAATCAACCTCATTCAATCCTTAAACTTCACGATAATAATCTTCCCACTTAAAAACTTATCACTTTAGGTATCACTTCACATTCCAAATTCTTAGTTGATTAACTTAACTTTAATTAATTAACTCATCTCTTAATTACTAAATTAATC
Source organism: Allium cepa (assembly GCA_030765085.1). Lineage (NCBI taxonomy): Eukaryota > Viridiplantae > Streptophyta > Magnoliopsida > Asparagales > Amaryllidaceae > Allium > Allium cepa. The sequence goes on along the minus strand of CM060937.1, from coordinate 896,451,684 downwards.
AACCCATTGTTTGCAACAAGTCCCAGTTATCCAAATAATTCTTATTTATTATTTTTCATTGCTTTCAAACAAATTTCCAAATTCTGGGACCAGATTTAGAATTTCATTTTTAAGTAATTTAAATTTTAATTTGGTTGTGTTTTCGTTTTTACTTAATTTTATTCCAATTGAAGACTTCAATTTGGTCGCATTATATTACTTTTTAATTTTAATTTCAATAATTTAACAACCAATCGCTTTAATATTTATTAGAATGAAATGTTTCTTTATATATCAAAATATACTTTTGTATAAAATCATTTAAAACCCTTATATAAGAAAATAACAAGTACGCTCTCATATATATATATACTCAACTCATTCTAAATTACTGCGGACTCTATTTAGTGAGTAATCCCCACCAGAGCCAAGGTTCTCGCTTAACCTCGCTCGGATACCAAATGTAATGACCCGAAATTTTCGAAGCCGAAAATTCCAGATAGTTATGAAATAGAAGAAAGAGATAGAAGAAGAAGAACAGACACATCAAACATCTCACATTCGCAGCGGATAAAATATAATAATAAATAATAACAGTTTACAAAAGAATATTATATCTGTCGATTACATTTAATATACATCAGAGTTTCACATATATACAGTCACTGAACATATACAATTATCATGTCTCAGATTAGCAATAATATAAATACAGCGGAAATACTCTATACGCTCTTGCCATCCAGCTCGTCTCCTGAGCTCCAGAACGTACCTACCTGGAAACCTGTAATACTCGGTCTGACCCGAGCATTACACCAAAGTAACACCCGGGTCAAGCTAGAAACCAGCGTGAGTAAACTCGTCCAACATGAAATACAAAGCATACAACTTATATATCCCGGGTAACTCAAATCAATTTACAAAGTCACATTTTGTTATAGAAATAATTTTTTTTTTCAAAATAATTTTCTTTGTGCCAAAATTACCGATTCATTCAAATCCATTCATTCCAACCTATCAATTTCTTATATCAATTTATAAGAAATTCGAAGTGGTTTCGGGTATCTCCCAATACCCCATTCCGGCCTCTTCGAGTCTCATGTCATCCTACTCAAGTTATTCAAATGAAATACACAACATTTCATATCAGAATTATCAACTCATTCAAAGCAATCCAAGACCACTCAGTCATCCTTAAGCAGATCTTGTTCGCTACCAATATTAATTAAATTAATTCTAATTGAATTTCTAACCTCAATCATTTAGAATTCTCTAATTGTCATTAATTAATTTCAAATCAATTAATCAATCTTACCTTCATTATTCATCTTTGTTAACCAACCTGGATTAATTATCTTTCAATTACACCCAAGTAATTAGCTTTAATTAATTTCACGATATAAATTTTCTTAACCGGAATCAATAAGTAATCTTAATTACTTCATGAATTAATTAACTATTTTAATTTCATTAATCCTTAATTACTTATATTAATTAACTTCTCTTAAGTCACTTACTTCTGCTTAATTCATCTTAATTAATCAATCTTTAACTACATCATTAATTTCATAAATTTAAGATTTCCAATTATATTTTAATTTATCCTAATTTAAATTAATTACTTAAACCACAATATTAATCGTTCTCGATAAATCTCATCATACAATTAACTATCGTTTATTTACGTCATTAAATAAATTAATTACTCGTTTTATAATAGAAGCTTAAAGGAATTTAAAACCAAATTTATTTCTAAATTCAAGTCAATTTACAATTACACTTTAACATTCAAGTTGTTAAAACACTTAATATTTAAAACTTAATTTGTTAAATTTAACTTTGATCTAGAACTTGATTTAAATCTCTATTTTACAATTTAAACTTCAGTTTTTAAATACCACTTTCATATCTTTCCAATTCATTCTTATTTTTATTCTATAATTATTTCACTTTCAAAATTCACCCTTGTATTTCTTTCAAAAATCAAATTATATATTTCGTTAACTCAGGGTTCTGAAAAATTCAAGCAAACCATAACATACAGCATTCCAATTACCAGAAATATTCATTACAGAATATCAATCATTCCATTATATATTATATATTACTATATAATATAGCGCAATAATTTAATTTCAACCATTCAACCAATCATTTAAATTTAACCATTTAAATTTAAATAAAAATCCAGAGGCGTGAGATTACTCACCTTTAATTCTGCCGTTTGAAAATCCTCCCAAACTGGCTTATTTCCATGATTTTACACCTTGAATAAACATCATACAATTTCTTAATATTTAAATTAACCAAACAATTAATTTCCCATTCAATAAATTTAAATTTGAATTCTCCTTTACTAAATTTCTTAGCGACCGAAATAATTAAATGTGTTAATTATCAAATTCATCACCATAAATCGTAAAATTTCCTATATAAAGTTTAAATCAACAAACCCCATATTTTATTTCTATTTATTTTTATAAAAAAAAAATTCATAAACATTTTACTGTAATATTCTTTTGTCTTTGAGGATGTATATTCTGCTCAACGAGAATAAACCAAATAACAGAAAATACCACTGAGCTCAATCGCACGACCTGTTGCTCGCAGTCTTCGGCACCCAGATTCGCTCAAAATCGACTCGACCTTGCTCCTTCATCACGCACCATTGCCGAAACCCACCTCATCGCCAGGCCTTTCGGATCTACCCTAAGCGGCTCCAAAACCCGACCGCCCCTATGCAGTTGCGGTCCAAGACCACCGCCCTTGTGAAATCGCGGTTTCCAAGACCCAAAACCACGACTTCGGTCGCCAATCGCCTCTCATCTTCACGGTCGCCGCCTCGTACCCCTCGAGCGAGTCCGTGATGTCAATCCTGATGTCGAACAGATCGCGCATCACCACAGCCGCGATCGAAACCCACACGACCCCCTTCATGTTCGCACTCCTCTTCCTTTTTTATTTTCTTTTATTTTACGAATTAAATTCGTTCGAGTAAGAGGGAATGGATTTTGGTTTCACGAGAACAGAGGGGAACAAGGGTTTTGAATGATTTCTTCTTCCCTTTTTTTTTATTAAATGGCTTCGGCCATTATTTTCCTTTTTTTTAAATCGAGTTCGATTTCCTGCTTGACAATAGAGAGAGGCGAACGGGTATAAGGTATAGGGTTGGGGAAGCTTCTAGCGTACGTGTGAATATTAAATAATTGAATATTGAAAAATATCTCGTTGTATAGCTCGAAATCCCGAAACCCGAATCACACATGCCGACAGGCGTTTTATGGTTTTACCCTCATTCCGAACACAATGGAACGTTTTTCGGAAGCAAATTCGATCATATGCATGAGTTACGGAATTAAACGATCAATTTTAAATTAAATCGATTAAAATAGTTCTAAGCGTTTTGAGCTGCCAGGGTCAAACGACAACTCCGATTGCTACGAAAATTGAAATCCGATAATAACTAGCTATTACGGATCCAATGGAACTAGTTTCATCGAATTCCGAGACTGTGCCTTGGAAGGCTATTTTAAATATCGATTTAAATGATATATTATTAAAATTGTACAAATCACCTTCAAATTAAACTTCAACCATTCTATTATCTTCATAATCATCATTATAAATTTTATAAGTCTTTAGATTATTTTTAATAGGCTTAAAATTCCAAATTCAACATCTTACCCAATTTCAATTATTACATCCAATATTTAAACTATATAATTCTATGATTTTATTATCAAGTAAATATTGATATCTTGAATTCAAGTTAAAATTAACTTTTAAACATTTTAAAAACAATTAACTATTCAAATTTAAATGGTTAGAAATTCCGGGTCGTCACAGTTATTTAACTATCAATAAACACATATTCAATTTTCAGGGATTTATTTCTAAAAGGAAAACCAACATTTGTTAAGCACATAAGAAACCACTTGCCTTTTTAATTAGTTGTTTCGTTAATTAAATTCATGTTATAAATACTTGAATCAAAATACTTTTACGAAGATATATTTACAAACCCTTATATTTTCAATACTCGAAAAATATCCACAAACTTATCTTAACGGTATAAGTATATTCATAAAACCGAGAAAGATTTTCATTTTTTATATAATTCTAAAATCGTTTATAAATCCCTTAATAAATCTCCAAACCCATTTACAAACTATTTTATAAATCTCTAAAAACCATTAATAAACATCTCTAAATCATTTCTCAAATCATCTATAACTTTTTATAAATCCATAAAACTAATTATAAAACTCCACTTATAAATCTATAAATCCATTTTTATATTCATTTATAAATATCCGGCCATTTATAAAGCTCCTTTACCTTGTAAAACTCTTCCTTTAAGTCTTCAAATCATTTTATGAAACTCCTCTTAAAAAACCCAAATTTATTTATAAAACTCTATTTAAAAATCTTGAATACATTTAAAAATAAATTCTAATCATTTACTTTAAAACATCATCATGTAATAATAATTATCAAAAGTAAACATTATAAATAAAAACAACTTTTATCTTGAAATATCTTCAAAATAATAACTAATAATTTCAAAACATAATTATTAGATTAATAATATATAAATCTTTGACATGGTTACAATGAAAATAAAACCTAATTTCCAAAACATGATTAATAAATCATTATTATGAATTCAAAACCTATTCATTATTTAAGATAATTAACTTCCAATATATTAAAATATTGATAAATAACTTTAAAAACAATGTTAGATATAAATAAATAACTTTAAAAACAATGTTAGATATAAATAAATAACTTAAAACATTTTCAATGACTTAGAAAAGACATATAATAAAGTTGGAGTAAAACAGAAATTAAATCCTTTTTAAACAAAACTTTTTCGTAACCCAATTTTAGATTTAAGATCATTTCCTATTTCAAAATAAAATTCCAACCCAAACTGCGATTAATAGTATTTTTAGAATAATAATTTAAGGCCACTAGCTACCAAACACTAAACCAATACTGATATTGATTTTCTATCACTACCAGGTTTAAGTTGAACATATACAATATCATAACCAATAAAGCCAACAATCATGTTTAGTATCCAATAACTCATATAACAAGAATATTATTGAAATTAAAATCAACAATGGCAAAGCATCCCATTGGATCCCTCCAAACCGTCCTCTACATTACAGCTTATATTAAGGCCACTAGCTACCAAACACTTAACTAGTACTGATATTGATTTTCTATCATTACTGGGTTTAAGTAGAACATATACAATGTCATAATAAATAAAGCCAACAATTAGGTTTAATATCTAATTATTCATATAACAAGAATATTATTGAAATTAAAATCAACAATGGGGAGGAATCCCGTTGGATCCCTCCAACCTGTCCTCCTACATCACAACTTATATATATCAGCACATATATATATGTAAATAATATCAACGGTGGTGAGGAATCCTGTAGGATCCCTCCAACCTATTTTCCTACATCACAGACAATGTATAATCGTATAATATGCGCCATCTACTACTAGGCGCGGGGGGAGGGGTGTGTGTGTGTATAAAAGTTCATCTGCTTTAAGGGTGGAAATAAATCCAAACTAACTAATAAAAATAGTCAATCATCTAAACATTCAATCAGCGATTTATATCAACTATATAACGTACTAGTTAACCAAAAATGTGAGTTTAACTCATCGAAATTCTAGTTGTCGCCGAGGTGTTTAGGCTTGGATTAAAATCGAACAAGCATTCAATTTTAACCCAAATTCCTACTAGCTCTGAATCCATCCAATCCTACTCTATATCGTATTAATTGCTAATATGATCACAATGCAACTCGTCGCATTCAATTTGGACCATGTATGAGAGAGTTATTGATTTTGTAAGTCATTGGAATTAAATAATATAATTAAACACTTAATTACTTTAACTAAGTTAATTACCCACCCTTAACACTTCTTCCCTAATCCATAATTACCCTCCATGTGCACGCTGCTCGTGCATATCACAACAAAAATCGATCTCTTCTATCACCCCATTTCCCCTTATTTCTCAGCAAAACCCAAATCCATGAACTCCGGAAAACTTCACTCCACATAGGCTTCTCATCGCACCCAGTCAGCTCAAGCTTGCACACCTCTCTCCACATTCGACATAGTAGCAGCCCCCTCTCCTGCTGCAAACGACACAAATCATAATACAAGGCCAGGTCTCCTAAAATTCATCGTATTCATTCTACTTGACCCCACAAATCCAAATCCACTACCTGTTTCTCATATCGTCTACCCCTTCACAAGAAAATGTAAAACCTAGTTCCTAACCAAGCATAACCGATCCTTTAAACCACTGCTGCATACAACATTAGGCATATAGATTTGAAGTTTGGACCTTAACAAGTTTAAAGATCTTAGTTTTTCAAAATTTCGTGGAGTAGACCATTAGTTTTGAATTTTTAAAGTTGTGGCTTACTTATGTTTTTATTTCAAATGTTCAAAGAAGAGGAAAGTTGAATGATGATGAGGAAATAAATAGTGGGAGACAGTATGGGTTAGATGTGGGGTATGATGAGTTGAGTATGGCTGTGGTGGTGAAGTGAACAGTGTAGGGTACGGTATAAACAAGTATGGATGTGTGTGTATATATTATATTCAAAATATCAGGCTCGATACCTTCAAAATTTTGAACTCCAATTGAGGGATGCTCACTGGCATTCTATACTAAATAACCCTATTTCGAACCCAATGGAACTAGTCGCGAGACCAAATTCGATCATATACAGAAGTTAGCTTTCAAAATCGAATCGTATTAATTCAAATTCCTTTAATTAATTTCTATGGGTTTTAAACTCGCACGATCAAACGATACATCCAATCATCACGAAATTCGATGGCGTATTATAATCCACTATTATGGATCAATGACACTAGTTTCATCAAAATTCGAGATAGTGTCTATAACGACCCAGAATTTTACCACCTTGATCGGCGAATATTAATACATTTTAAATATTAAAATAATTGATTTTATAATTAAGATATAACTCTTTTAAATAATAACAAATGATGGTAAGATAAATTTGTAACGACCCAGGATTTTGCCACTTTGAAATAAGCTATTTAAATATATTTTATGTAATCAATAATTGATTTACTTTACCAAATAAATCTATTTTAATTATTTAATAATGATAATGAAATAGTTTTCAATTTTTTTATCAATATAGACAGTTCAAATAAAAATAGAAAATGAGACCCAAGAACGTTTTTCAAAATTTCGACTTTTCAACAGCCGAAAATCATCGGCAATGTTGTGTACACTTGGTGCAACATGCATATATTTATACCTGTTAGGACTAGTATTAACTATGCATATTTATGTATATTAACTTATATATATATGTATGTATGTGTGTGTGTGTGTGTGTGTGTGTATATATTTATACAAAAGCATGAATGTGACAAATTATGTTATAAAAGGCATATATATACATATAAACACACTTATATGTATACAAATAAAATCCATATCTTTAATACACTCACATGGAAGCTCTAGCATAATTCAAGGCATGAAAAGGGGAGGGCAGAACGTGTATAAGTGATTAAAGGAAGGTATGGAGTGCATGCATATGTATATATTTAATTATAAGCACTTGATATTTTAAAAATATATCCCTAAGCCTATAAGTACTCCTTCCATTTCATAATTATTGTTAAAAAATCCTCTTCTCCACTTTCAAATTCCTAAAAGCTTGAAAATATATGGCCATGGCTCCTCTTCATAAATTTTGAAGTAAGAAAACTCACTTATTTTTGCTCAAAATCTCCTCTTTAGTCCACTAAACCACTTTTACATATACTACAATCACTTCTCTTCCAATTTACAATCCCATCCAACATAAGAACATCTACGGTCGAACCCCAATTGTCCAAGGCCGAGCCTATTTTGGGTGTGTAGCATCAAATGACTTTATTTTTGCAAAGTACTAGCTTGTATTCACGTTCAGTAGAAGTTTGTCGTGATTTATTGAAACTTTGGTGAGTAAAGTCCATGTTTTTAAACTCAAGTTAAGGATATTAATGACAATACCACTTGAAAAGAGATCATTTCAAAATATTGCTATAGTGCTTGCTTTAACTTATATCAAACCACTTCTCCAATCACTCAAAATCTATCTAATTTTTGGAAATCCATTTTGAAATGTCACGAGCTTTTTAACCTATGTGTTAATACGATAGTTCATTCTGGTAACCATACTTCTTTCTAGCATGATCATTGTATTTCTGTTCTACCACTTAAGATAGAATTTTGAAATCTGTAATTTTAAGTTTGCTTTAATCATTGAAGTTTTTTCTTCTGAAAACGACTCTCCTTGGAATTTTAGTTTTAACAGAATTTTAGTAGGTCCAACTACGCTAGATTAAATCTTTATAATATTGATAAAGATAATGATATTATTAGTTGGGAATGGGATAAGAGCAAGAAATATATTTCTAATTCTTTTTACAGATTTATTAATTTTTCGATTTTAATAAATAACTTTTTTAAATTTATTTGGAAATCTAATGCTTCTCTTAAATCTAAAATTCACATGTGGTTAATACTGAATGGAAAACTTAATACTATAGACTTTTTGAAGAGAAAAAACATCCAAAATGACAATAAATGTTATTTTTGTAATCTGCATTTTGAAGATATTAACATATGTACTTTGATTGAATGGATTCTTATTATTTCCTAAGTAATACTTTAAAATAATTTAATTTGAATATAATAACTAAAATTTCAAACTGTGACTTCTACTGGAGTAATTTTAGATTTAGGTTTAAAAAGAATATTAAATTCTTATTAGACACTTTATTCATTATTATTTGTTTGAATATTTGTTTCGAAAGAAATCAAAGAATTTTTAATTATAATAATAATAGTCACTATAATAAATTGATTTATACAATTTCTTCATTTTGTTTTAATTGGATTTCAAATCCCAAATATAAATTAGCTAAAAATAACCTATTTAAAGGGTATCTTAATAAGGTTAGCTATAATATTAATCTATTTAAACTCAATAATAATATTTTTAACTTTAATAATAGTGGTACTAATATTTTTTCAAACTTACATAACGATTTCACTATTAAATATAACTTTCTTATGATCAAAGGTCCTTAAGAATAGTTTAGCTTTGTACCAATTATTGTATTAGTCATTGTTGGTATTAGTTTATTAATCTTTTATTTCTTTAGTATTTTTCCAGTTAGTCTTATTTAGATATTTTATTTCCTACCTCTTTCATACATATATATGTACATAAATTTAATAAATATACATACATACATACATACATACATACATACATACATACATATATATATATATATATATATATATATATAATACTTACTTTTTTCTTAATCATTCTTCGGACGCATATATGGGTGATAGGGTGTTAGTTTCACTTTGTGGGTTCTCATGTCTTCAGATTGCAGGACTTCAAATTGCAAGAGGTCATCAGAGCAGATTTTTCCTCTCAGATCCACTAGCAATTCGACCTCAGATACAAGACACCTTCATCTTCACTATGGCATTCTATTTTCTGGAGGATCTACTCTTCTGCTTGGCACTTCTTCCATTTGTACAGAGTCTTCAGAGAGGATTTTCCATTTAGTATCATTTTCAGTTCCACTTCAGAGTAGTTGCTTTTCCATTCCTTTCGAATAAGAATCATGGAGTTTTCTCCTTAACTTGAGACGACACCTTATTTTATTGGCTTTTCTTTGGTTTTTTAGGTAATTCTAACACCTTAATATTGGGTGATGGTCATGCCGGAGCTCGATATTAGGGTGCAATGGGTGGTGGCCTTGCCAGAACTCATCTTAGAGGTAGCTGTGTATTATCGATTCTTGTACCTTGTTTTATTACCTGCGAGGCATGTTGGCAGCGCCTTATTTAGTGATATATATAGTTGCATGTATGCCCTCCTCAATTTATAGAGGAACACACCTTTTTCTCAAAAAAAAGTTGAAAAAGTGTTGAGTTAAAATGTTGCTTACATATGTGGTAATGTAATATGTTGTGTATGCATGCTTACATGTTGATTTGGTGTTGACTGCTTATGCCGAAGTTTGAGTAGGCGATAAAGATTATTACTTGAATATTGAAAAAATTAGTGTTGTGAAGTAACACTTTTTTAAGGATGGTGCTATAAGGTTATGATGTGATACTATGTTGGAATGTTGTATTTGTCGTATGTGGGTTCATGAAACAAAGGTAGTGATTTGCTAACCAAAGGCGACGTAGAAATCCCTTTTTTGTTTCAAAGTGTAAAATTTTCAAATTTAAAATTTTGATTTGGTTTTCAAAAGTTTATTTTCATGTCTCAAAGAGGATAAGAGTTTAAAAGGGGAAGTCTTAAAAGTTAGAAAAGGTAATTTTAAGTTTTTGAAATTACAAGTACGTATAGCGTAGTCGCTATACGCATAGTTCGTGAAAAACAAACTAAATTTTCTAAATATTAAGTGTTTGCACTTAAAAACTTTATAAAAAATATTTTCTAACTTTAATTAGGTAATTAGAGTACAATTATTTAATTATTTGTTAATTTATTTTTTATTTAATTGATTAATTAACTAATAAAAGTAAATAGTACTTAATCATTGTTAACAATGGTATTTATACTTAAATGTTATGTGATAACCCAGATTTTTGGCATTTGATAATTGGATAACAAACTGGTTTTATTCAGTGAAAGGATAAAATTCTAGTAATAAAAGATATCAGGGTGTAATTGAAACTATGATAAATGTTGAAATTTAAATATCTAGAAATAATATATGTTAGTAAACTAATAAATATATTAATAAATATGGGTAAACTTTATAATATTTGAATTTTACGTATATAAATATACAAGCATATAAATGTGTGTATATATGTAAAATAATTTGAAAAAAAAATTGATCTGGATAATAAAAAAATAAACAAGAATAAATGCAAAGTTTTAGTTTATATATATACACATATCTTTTGTGATTAAATAAGATTTATAAAAGATTTAATATTCTTTCTTTCAAAAATACATATGAACTAAGTTATAAATATAATTGAGTTTAAAAGCATAAGAATATTATAGTCCAAATTTGAATAGAATTTGATAAAAGATTTAAAATACATTTGTAAGCATAATACTTTTTCTTAGTATATATATAAACATTTAAGAAAACATGATTCATAAATTAATTAAATGAAACGGGTTAAGTTTAAAATTTTAATAAAATTTAAGTAAGTGTACAAAACAAAGTTATAAAATTTATTTGAACAAGGGCTTAAACACATTTATTTAGCAAATGACATTTGCAAAACCATGAATATAGGAAATAAACACTTGTAAAGTTATGTAACAAGTGGTAAAGTTTCTCATTTGAAATTGTAAAATGAAAGAAAAAAATAGCCATGCCATTTTCTCATTTTTCAAACTAATCTGAAGAAAATCAAAAACCTGTCAACAATATTCAAACAAGAAAATCAACAAACAACAACCTTTTGGGAAAACTGAAACATCTAAGCAAATCAAGGTAAATCCATCTCAGTTTTAAGCAGAATTTCAAAGTCTTCCAGTTTTACAAGTTTTCAAAAGATCAGATCAACATTGTGTTCAAGCAAGTAGTCAAGTACAGATCATAATAAATAGCAGTTCAACGATTAACTTCCAAGCACAATTTACAGATTTTCGAACCTGCTCTGTTCAAACAAAGAGGTGAGTAAACAAATTCCGATTTTGATTTTCCTTTTAAAAAAGAGAGCTTTAAATGTGTTTAAAACCTGATTCATGCAATAAACTTGAGTTTAAATCGTAGATAATGTTTTGCATGTTGGTCTCCTGATTGTATGTATATAAGTTTAAGGATATTTCTGTGTGTATGTCAATGTTGTGTTCTGTTCTAAGACTACAGACACAAAACTTAATCAAAAATCAATAAATTTTTGTATAAATACTTTTATGTTAGAATCTTTGAAGGAAAAATGTTTGAAATTGTTATATTTGATTTTTAAAAATAATTTCAAGTACACCGATAAAGTACCGATGACAAAAAAATTGAATTTACAGTGGTAAGTCAACTTATGTCAAAATTTAAAGTAGTTTAAATTCAAATTTTGAGTAGATGACCTGGATCGATCTTGGAAACAATGATGTTTAGAGATGAAATCAGATTTTTAAAGATTGTAGTTAATGAGAGTTTGAGGGTTGATCGAGAAACAAATTTTCTTTGTTCTCTGGAGACGGTAAAGTCCAGAAGCCTTGGGGTTTGGACTGGGGATAGCTAGTTGGTCGACGATTGAGGGAAATTTGATCGGAAGGGTTAGTTTTTGCTTTGGTGGTGAGGCAGGGTGGTTGTAGGGTTTTAAGTCGTAATCGTGACGATGAGGATTTTGGGTTCGTCGCGACAACAAGCATCGGACTTGACTTGGTGTGGGGGAAAATGAAGCGTGGTCATCGATGGAGCTATGAACGGAGATTCGAGGATCATAGTGATCGGTGGAGTCGGATTGAGTAGTTTCTGTTTGAGGAGTTTCATTCCAGTAGATGCAATCTGGTTCGATTTTGATTTAGTGGCAGATCTAGAGGTCTAGGTGGTCAGGTAGTTGGAGGAGGTGGACAATGTCATGGAGTTGGTCGCGAAGTTGATCAGAGTGGCAAGTTTCTGGTGTACACGTGCACGCGTGTCAGTAGTTGCAGGTAGGTCGCTGTAGTTTGGAGAAGAAGGTATCGTGTCGAGTAAAAAAAATCAGAGTGACCCGGGTTTTAGTTCGTGTAGGATGGGTTATGTCTCGGGTTAAAATGTGAAGGTCAGCATGCTTGTATTTGCAACAGTACGAAATTTTAATAAAGAAGGAAAATAAAAAAAATAGTGAAGGAACTCGAGTGAAAACTCGAGTAAGTACCGGGTTTTACCCGAAGTAGGAAATCAGGCAGTTTTTTTAAAAACTTATTATTAAAGTTTCTAATGGCATAAGGTTCGGAGTTTAAAATGAATTAGGTTTAAACTTCTTCTAAGTAAATTTCCTTTAATATAAATAAGTGACTTAAAATATGTGATTAGAAAACCAGTAAATTTAATGATTTTATCTTAAAATTTAATTAAAGTTTGGAAAATTGATATTCAAGACAATTAATTTCATTAGTTAATATTTAAGACTTAATTAATTAACACTTAAGGGTTTTTAAGTTAATTAATTAGTGATTAATTAAACTATAATTAAGGATAATAAATTGATAATTAGAAACAATTAATTAAATATTAGTGGTTAATTAATTAAGTGATTAAGGGTAATTAAGATTTATTAAGTAGGTAATTAAGATGTAATTAAGAATAAATTAATTGGTACTTTGAGTTTGCATCGGTATGTCGGATTTCCTCTTGAGATGAAAAGTTATATTCTTATCTGGCATATCGGTACTTTCACAAAGCAATTATACAGATGGTCGCTCCTCAACAGCCTTATTCTCCGTGCTAGTTGACGACATTTCTCCGTAGTGTTCCTGGCTAGCATGGGTATAGAGGTGGTGTAACGACCCATAAAATTTTATTAAATTTTGATTGATTTATAACATATAAATTGAATGTTTGTGAAATTTTTAATAATTGGATCTTTAAAAGATAAAATGTTCATGTATTTAGAATACGTATTTAATTTGGATTTTTAAAAATTATTAATAATATTAATTTGCAAATAATTTATTTTATATTTGGATTACATCCAATTAAACATAGCAGGTGGTAAAATTTCAACTCATTCTATCAAAGTTTATTTCTTTGTGAAATTCTATAAAATTCAAGCTAGCCAATAATTGCTGATAATAAATTCATTTTCAAGCTTGAATATTTTTCTACAGAAAATTTCTTAATCAGCTTCTGAGTAAGACTGTATCTGTCGTTTTTCAAAATTTTGGACTTCTATTGCCCTGTTTATCGTAATTCTGATCAAATAACAGCATTTTGGTGCCGATAATCGACTTTTGATCGGATGATCTTACAACTAATATCTGTATACCGTCGTGATCGTCTCTTCGTGCTGATCTCAATAGTATATTTATTTCTGTATTTTGAAGTCCGATGCACAACGGAAGCAATATAATGTTCGTTGTAACGGTACCTTTAATTGTGACTTTATTTCTTTCCTGGGTTTCAAAATTTGAACGCATTGTCCAGTCAACCCATTTATTTCTTTCGTAACTTTTGCTGATTCAAACGGTCATCAGTTTTACTTTTATTTTAGCCTTAAATTCAGCGACATTTTTCCAATGTTTTATTTCTGATGCGCTACACCGCTTCAATTAATTATGGGCAACGGTTCATTTTATCCTTGTAACTTTTGATAAATTCTTCGCCAGCTGTTAGCATACCACCATTTCAGCAGTATAAACGTATAAACGTTATACGTTATTGTGCATTTATTTAATTCTAACGGCCCCCTTATTCATTCACATTCCATATGACTATATAACTTGCGGCCACGTTTCTTCTCCCCTTCATTTTTCTCTCCTACACTCTATCTACTGAAAGAAAACCCTCTGCTCCTCTCACCATCTTCCCACTTCCTCCTTTTACTCGGCCGTGACCGCTCCCTGGAACGCCACCGCCGCCTGGAACGCCACCGCCCACACTTCTCTCTCCCCTCTCTATGCCAGATCCATCACAGCCCCGTGACCCAGCTACCCGAAGCCATGGCGAACCCATTGACCACGCCTCTCACCGAAAGCACCACAACCAGCTCCGCCTTCCACCTCCACTCGGCCTAGCCGCCACCACAACCGGTCGTACTCACTGCATCAGCCGCACTCCACCACCCAAGCGCACCTCCACGCTTGAACATTTAGCCCAGCCGAAGCTATCACCTCCACCAAAATCCTCCGCCCCTTCATCTTCCTCCTTTAGCCATTGCCGAACAAATCAACTCAGCTGCCTCTTCTTCACTTCCTCCAATAGCTCGGCCAGGCCACTCGGCCTCACCCACCTTCCGTTTGCCCTCCTGCCGTGACTTGCTCCTCCTCTCTTTCTAGCATTAGGTAGGTAGTATACATATAAAAAGGGGTTAGCTTATAATTTTATATACCTGTTTATGTACGTGTTGAGATTTGTTTAATATATGTGGTCTCCTATAGACTTTGCTGAGCTACAAAATTTTTTTCCAGCAACAATGCGTATATTTATGAGAAGCATGTTTATAAAGTGTGTAAGGTGTTATATAGTACGCAATATTTAAATACATGTATTTGCTTTACAAAAAAATCTGTTGTTTACAGTAGATACTAGGTTGCATAAAGTTGTACATCAATGATTTTTATAAACATTGGTATATTTACTAAATTGTATGTAAACTATAGGGTGTATGTATATTTTACTAAAGAAGGATGTAAGCAAAGTTTATATTTATACGGTCAGTTATATATACAGTTTATGAATGTTTAAATTTTATGAATACAGTAGTTGCATGTTATATTGGTCTATCATAAAAGTAATATTTTATAAACTATACTATTTTATAAGTTATATTTTGATTTGGAAGGAAGGTTTCATGTGGTCACATAAGATATGTTATAATTTATATGCATCATGCTACAAAGGAATTTACGTTTGTAGGGCAGTTTGTATAATGGGTTTTTAAAAGTTGTTTATAACTTTCTGTCACATGTATACTCATAACCGCATGTAAATATATATGTATATACTTTATAGTTTTATATGATTTGCAAAATGCATTGTATTCAAATCTGTTTTACAGTTTTAAGTGTATATGTTATAAACCATTCATGCATATTTTCTGTTGCCCTGTTTCAGAGTCTGCATATAAAATTTTATTAGTATATATATGTCTCCATAGTTTATGAGATCTATTGCTTTATGACCACATTGACAGTAGTTATGTATGATTGTTGTTGAATATATTAAGTAGTTGGTATAAGCCGAGATGTTGGTTAGTATAAATAAATAAATATACATATGTAAATGTATATAAGTTATAACTGTATCTGATATTTTGGTATATATTTGTTTTGAACAAGTTAGTAAATAGGCTGATTTATATGATTATTTTAAACAAGTTATATTATGTATGTACTGTTATGGGGTAAAGTTTAGATGATAATTATAGATATTATATTGATAAGCTGGTGTATGTATTAAATTATATCAACTAAACCGGAAGGAATCATTTTTATATATTTTATATGTTATGGAAACTAGTCGTTCACTAAATAGTTACGGTTCAATACGTGCATTTACATGATATAATATGTTTAGTTGATAAATAGTTATGTTGCGTGTGTTTATTTATAAGTACGTATACGTGTATAGTTTTGGACAAGTTTTAGCTTACAAGTTCTATAGCCATTTTAATAAGGAATTTTGACCATTGCAGTTTGCCGTATAAATTATAGTGATAGATTTTACATATTTTACGCATAAGTATAACCGGGTTGTTCCTAGGATACATTATACATACGAGTTTAATTTAAACCATAAATTTTAGTGGGTGTGTGTTTGGTTTAAATGAGTTTAAATTTAGAATATGTTTTATATACGTAAATAGTTATATATATGTACATAACTTCACTTTTACCAGTTATCTTCATCGACCCAGTCCTGATTTGATTTCGTCGATTTCTAATTATCAGCTTTGATCATCGAATCGTGTCCATCTAGCTTTGTTTTGGAATTCGGATCGGGATTTCGTAACTCTTTTCTTTCAAGTCTTTCTAGCCTCGAAAGGTGAGCAATCACTCACGATTAACGTTCTTTATTTATTATATTTGATTTCAATTAAAACGTCAATTGAAATATGCTGCTGTTAGTTGTTTTACTGTATGACTGCTATTATCTGTATCTGTTCACCTATGACACCTGACACCATTATCGGTTAGTTATTTTTGTGATAAGAATACAGATTGGTTGATAATTGATTGTTTGATTGATTGTTGTGTAAATTGGATGTTATTAATTTTGTTAAGTGATAACTAGTTTGCTAGTTTAATCTGGGTTAGTATAGTTTACAAATTTAACGGATTTTATATGACGGACCTTGATTTATTAAAACCTGACCCCGCCATATGTAAATTTGATTAGTTAAATTTGACCCATTAATTGTCGTAGAAATTGATAAATTATACTTTAAATCCTTGAACGTAGTTGGATTAATTGTTGTAGTATTAAACTGAAATTTGAAATGGGATGACAAGTGAAAAACTGAAATGTAATAATCTATAATCTACATGAAATGATAGTGTAGATTCTAGAAATAATTATACAAATAACAATGCGAATTAATATGATTATTTCGGGATTATTTGATTTATCTATTGAATTGTTATTGATTGTTGTTATTGCTTGTTTACCATTCCTGTCATCACATTGCAAGTTCCCTTTGTTATGTTTGATTTTGAATTGAAATGGGTTGAATGATAGACTCAAGCGGTTTCATTTAATTAAATTGGGATTACGGGTGGAAATGCTATCCACCCGTATACATTTAGTGTACGGATTGAAATGATAATATCTGTAACACTTGACCATATGATAAGAGAGATATGGTCTTATTAAATGTAAATTTTAAATACATATATAACGGGAAATGATAAATATGGAGTTAATTTTATCTAGTCTAATCAAGATTTGAATAAGTGCATAAATTATGATAAATATTTACGTAAGTTTTATTTCGGATAAATTTTGCAATAATATTGAACAATTAAGATTGGGAGATAAAGGTGGATTATTTTAAATGGCATTTTAGATAAGGATTTGTTTATTTAAATCAACTTGAAATTTATCGAATGGGATATTTCACGTTAAATAAATTATTAGAGATATTGAGTATAATGTAGCGTAAGGTCACCAAAATGACATTGAATCAAATAAGGGGTGTTCAAGACTAAATAATAATCATGTAAAAGAATCGAGATTCTATATGAAACTGTTAAATTTAAATTGTTATATTTAAGCTATGGACTATATTGAAATCAAATGGTTTAGAGATTTGGATATGTATTTTGAACCAAGATAGTTGAACTTGTTATGTAGATAACAAATTGAATTAGGTGAGATTTGAGTTTGAACTAAATTGGAAGTTTATTTAGAAATCTAGATTGGGAAAAATTTAGTTGAAATGTTGAATACTTAAAGCAAGAATCATATTGAACTAAAAGGGGAAATTGGGATATCCAAATCTGGGAATTATAAATTTAAGTGGATTTTAGGAAAATTTAAATTGATAAAATGAGATTGAATTTAATTGGAATGGGAAGGTCGGGTTGATGTGATCGGTTTGTTAAGTTGGGGAAATTGAAGTACTTTGCTGTATACGTCATTTAAAATATATAAATACTATTATTTGAAGTGACTTGATATTTGGGTTGAAGTATAAATTAAGTGAATGACCACGTGTAATAGTATATATTTCTACATTGTAGATAATTCTATAGACCCTTAGAGGATGGTTACCCCAAACATCCTTTCAGTTATATTGTATTTCAGTTGATATTTCACTTGAGTTGAATTTATTGATATAAGAATGTTAATCCTGACTCGAGTGTTTTGTGTTTGCTTTACGCTCGGGTCAGACCGAGTAATACAGCATTAGAGACTCACCTTTGAAGATTGGAGCTTCATTTGGAGATCCAACTATCGTTTCAGCTTTCAGTTTTTCCTAGTTGGCTGGTTCAGAGAAGTCATCGGCTCGTACTGAAGACTTCACTGCATTCGAGATATTTTGATGTAATTTATTTTAAACTCTGATGTATATAGTAGCTTCATGAACTACTATTCTTTATCTATTCCGCTGCATTATATTACTCTGTGTCTGTGATCTGTGATTGATTTATTTATTGTATATATTACGTTTTGCCAAAATATAAATTAACAATTCGGTATTTTGAATTATTCAAGTCGGACATGTATGGCTTTATTGTCGATTTGGATGGTCCAAAATAGCGGGTCGTTACAGTTGGTATCAGAGCTTTGGCTCTAGGCAAAACTTAGCATATATAGTAAATTTATTTACAGAATCACTTTCGCTCGAGTTGAATCTCTTCCTTTTGACTCGATTTCCTTTGAATTTTGGAATGTCCCTCGGTTCTAAAATTCATTCTGTCTCTCCCTATTTATATTCGTTTGATTCTGGAGTATCCCATGACTCCACTTAATGTTTGTAGAACGGATGAACTCCGTACAATTGGCATTGATTCACCGAAGATTGTTGTACCCTCGGTTTACGATGCTGATATATCTGGATATGCCGAATTCTATATTTGGCAAACGAATATCGATTTGTTTTAGAATCCCGCATCGATCATATCCCTGAAGTCACGGTTGACCCGGTTAAAGTCGCCTGCAATTTATAGAAGTATATCCATCTTCTATTTTGAATTTTGATTTTCTCAACTTTGTTGAGTCTATCTTCGTATCAGGATTCTATTGATTAGAGTTCCTCTAATTCAAATCTCCATCTTTGTTTGAAATCCATTCTTAATTTATCCTTTGACAATCGGGTATGTTTGTATTTTGAAATTGCTTTATATATCGAAAGTATACCCTATATATAAAAAGAAATTGTCTCAATAAGGATTATATACCTATATGTATAAAGCAAATAAGATATGTTATTCTATATAAAAAGGTTTTGAAAGGATTTGAAAATTTGAAAAATTATAAGAGGCTTATTTATATAAAAATGATTTATAACTGTAAAAGTAAATTTGAACTCGAGAATTGAATTCCGGTATTTTGAAATTGGTTTTAAGATTTTGGAAAATATATAAATAATACGATTTGAAAGTATTTTTCCGAATAAGAAATGTTTCAAATGAGTTCAAATGAATCCCAATAATTTTGAAGGAGTTTTCAAAAAAGTTTTCAAGAAAATAGAAGTCCAGAACTCACTTATGTCGCTGGAGAATAATTTCGGTGATGAGTGCACGCATCATCGACATTGATTTTCGAGCCTCAGAGTGGGGGAGAGGCCACTTTAATAGCTTCGCTATGCGAGTGATTTTGTAAACCGTTTTTGATTTCAAATTTTGAAGTATAATTTGATATTTTAGAAAGATATATGTATATATTTGAAACAATTTAAAGTGAGACCGGTGTTTAGTCCTCGAGTTTCAGATTTAATAATTGATTTATTGATTTATTGTTGATTTTCAACTCTTGAATTGAAAATTTGATTTCCCTAACTATTTTAAATGTTCGAACACTTCCAAATCGAGATTAAATTTTCAAAACTAAGAAATTTCGAAGAGTATAAAATGTCTGATTAAGAATATAAATTTAGTTTGAAATGTTTGGAAAAATAGTTGAATAATGGTTTTCAAAAGGGTAAATTGGATATTTCACATAGAAATGGATAGTTTAAAGGTTTAAAAGGGATAAGTATAAAGTTGGAAACCATTTTGAGGATAATGGATTGTGAGAAAATATTGGGTTTTGAAATTTAATTGAAAATTAAAACCAGTACTTATATGATGATGTTGGAAATGAATTTGTTTGACTTGAATTATTTTAATCTGGAAACTGGGATAATTTTCTAAACCTACTATTTTGGGGACTCTGAAGTTAGGATATCTAATTTGGAAGAAATTTGGTGAATTCATATATGACTTTGGAACTAAATTTGATATTGAATAATTTGAAATTGAGAACCTTGTATAATTAAGCACTTGATTTGGGAAGTGGTCGGACTTATATAAAATGGATTTGTATAAGTATGGAAGTGATTTGAAATCTATTGATTTGAAAGGTACTCAATTTGGAAAGAGAATTGTATATAATCAAAGTCTATATAAGTATAATTTGATCTACTATTGATTTGGAAAGTATTCGTTTTAGAAAGGAATCCTATATATTATGGACTTTATATAAGTATGATATATGAAAGGGATTTAAAAGGGTACTATATGACATATATTTTCCAAGTAAAGATATGGAAAGTGCCTTCTGCTTGATATCCGCATTGTGGCCACAGCGTGGATTCATTCTATCGATTTTATTCTCTCTGATTTTTGGTTTTCCGGATGTAATACTCGAGTGTTCCCACCGTGACGTAACCCACGGTTTCTTTTTCTCGTGAATGCACAGCGCAATTGCCTGGCTGAGTCTTGCCTAGGGGTACGGATTGTTTCCTGGGGGATCCAGGCGTAACCATTGTGTATCCTGCAATCTGTGTAGGTCGCGAATAGTAGCGCAAGTGCCTGGCTGAGTCTTGCCTGGGGGTACGGATTGTTTCCTGGGGGAACCAGGCGTAACCATTGTGTATCCTGCACCCTACTAGTCATCATGGCGTAACTCGCAGGGCTGAGAAGGCTTACGGATATGGATTGTTTCCTGGGGGAACCAGGCGTAACCATTGTGTATCTGCGAACCATGATCGGACAAATGTTTTGGTTTGATTGTTTTGTTTGGATCGTACTTTCCATATCTGTTTTTAAAAGGTCTTTCAAGTATATTCACTGGTTGTTGAAACAAGTCTACTAAGTACTTGAAGAATTCTAGCTTTGCGCCTGATCAGCGCATGGCCAGAGTCTGCAAGAACGAGGATAAACTTATTGAAACATCGAGTTATAAAAATATTTTCGAAAGGATAATTTATTCCGATATAATAGTATGTTATTATAAAAGTATTGAAAAGGGTATTTATTATGAAGTATTTTTCCAACAAGAAATTCTATATTAGTTTTTGAAATTTAAAAATTCTTATGGTTCTAGATTTATCATTCGTGCCCGATTCTTTTCTTTGAATCTACCCTACCTTCTCAGCTTTAGTTGTTTGCCTATGTTCCGTTCCGGAATCTACTTTCCTTTCCTTTTGGATATAATCTTTAAAATATTACTTATTTAAATATTACATTGTTTAATAGAAAATTTTAGTGTAATAAATATTTTAGAAGTTATTAATAAAATAAAACATATTAAAAGTAAATAATTGTTCCAAATAGTTTTCATATATTTATAAAGGAAGCAAGAATTTTGCAAATAGGTTTTGAAAGATTTTAAAATATGAGGGATAACTGATTTGCAAATAAAGTTTTCAAATAAATATTTCAAGTAAAACTATACTTTTCTTTCAATATATTCTTCCTTTGTAGTTGGTTCTTTTCTCCTGCCTTTTTCCTTTTCGGGGACGAAAAGCTTTGAGTGGGGGAGAGTGTAACGACCCATAAAATTTTATTAAATTTTGATTGATTTATAACATATAAATTGAATGTTTGTGAAATTTTTAATAATTGGATCTTTAAAAGATAAAATGTTCATGTATTTAGAATACGTATTTAATTTGGATTTTTAAAAATTATTAATAATATTAATTTGCAAATAATTTATTTTATATTTGGATTACATCCAATTAAACATAGCAGGTGGTAAAATTTCAACTCATTCTATCAAAGTTTATTTCTTTGTGAAATTCTATAAAATTCAAGCTAGCCAATAATTGCTGATAATAAATTCATTTTCAAGCTTGAATATTTTTCTACAGAAAATTTCTTAATCAGCTTCTGAGTAAGACTGTATCTGTCGTTTTTCAAAATTTTGGACTTCTATTGCCCTGTTTATCGTAATTCTGATCAAATAACAGCATTTTGGTGCCGATAATCGACTTTTGATCGGATGATCTTACAACTAATATCTGTATACCGTCGTGATCGTCTCTTCGTGCTGATCTCAATAGTATATTTATTTCTGTATTTTGAAGTCCGATGCACAACGGAAGCAATATAATGTTCGTTGTAACGGTACCTTTAATTGTGACTTTATTTCTTTCCTGGGTTTCAAAATTTGAACGCATTGTCCAGTCAACCCATTTATTTCTTTCGTAACTTTTGCTGATTCAAACGGTCATCAGTTTTACTTTTATTTTAGCCTTAAATTCAGCGACATTTTTCCAATGTTTTATTTCTGATGCGCTACACCGCTTCAATTAATTATGGGCAACGGTTCATTTTATCCTTGTAACTTTTGATAAATTCTTCGCCAGCTGTTAGCATACCACCATTTCAGCAGTATAAACGTATAAACGTTATACGTTATTGTGCATTTATTTAATTCTAACGGCCCCCTTATTCATTCACATTCCATATGACTATATAACTTGCGGCCACGTTTCTTCTCCCCTTCATTTTTCTCTCCTACACTCTATCTACTGAAAGAAAACCCTCTGCTCCTCTCACCATCTTCCCACTTCCTCCTTTTACTCGGCCGTGACCGCTCCCTGGAACGCCACCGCCGCCTGGAACGCCACCGCCCACACTTCTCTCTCCCCTCTCTATGCCAGATCCATCACAGCCCCGTGACCCAGCTACCCGAAGCCATGGCGAACCCATTGACCACGCCTCTCACCGAAAGCACCACAACCAGCTCCGCCTTCCACCTCCACTCGGCCTAGCCGCCACCACAACCGGTCGTACTCACTGCATCAGCCGCACTCCACCACCCAAGCGCACCTCCACGCTTGAACATTTAGCCCAGCCGAAGCTATCACCTCCACCAAAATCCTCCGCCCCTTCATCTTCCTCCTTTAGCCATTGCCGAACAAATCAACTCAGCTGCCTCTTCTTCACTTCCTCCAATAGCTCGGCCAGGCCACTCGGCCTCACCCACCTTCCGTTTGCCCTCCTGCCGTGACTTGCTCCTCCTCTCTTTCTAGCATTAGGTAGGTAGTATACATATAAAAAGGGGTTAGCTTATAATTTTATATACCTGTTTATGTACGTGTTGAGATTTGTTTAATATATGTGGTCTCCTATAGACTTTGCTGAGCTACAAAAATTTTTTCCAGCAACAATGCGTATATTTATGAGAAGCATGTTTATAAAGTGTGTAAGGTGTTATATAGTACGCAATATTTAAATACATGTATTTGCTTTACAAAAAAATCTGTTGTTTACAGTAGATACTAGGTTGCATAAAGTTGTACATCAATGATTTTTATAAACATTGGTATATTTACTAAATTGTATGTAAACTATAGGGTGTATGTATATTTTACTAAAGAAGGATGTAAGCAAAGTTTATATTTATACGGTCAGTTATATATACAGTTTATGAATGTTTAAATTTTATGAATACAGTAGTTGCATGTTATATTGGTCTATCATAAAAGTAATATTTTATAAACTATACTATTTTATAAGTTATATTTTGATTTGGAAGGAAGGTTTCATGTGGTCACATAAGATATGTTATAATTTATATGCATCATGCTACAAAGGAATTTACGTTTGTAGGGCAGTTTGTATAATGGGTTTTTAAAAGTTGTTTATAACTTTCTGTCACATGTATACTCATAACCGCATGTAAATATATATGTATATACTTTATAGTTTTATATGATTTGCAAAATGCATTGTATTCAAATCTGTTTTACAGTTTTAAGTGTATATGTTATAAACCATTCATGCATATTTTCTGTTGCCCTGTTTCAGAGTCTGCATATAAAATTTTATTAGTATATATATGTCTCCATAGTTTATGAGATCTATTGCTTTATGACCACATTGACAGTAGTTATGTATGATTGTTGTTGAATATATTAAGTAGTTGGTATAAGCCGAGATGTTGGTTAGTATAAATAAATAAATATACATATGTAAATGTATATAAGTTATAACTGTATCTGATATTTTGGTATATATTTGTTTTGAACAAGTTAGTAAATAGGCTGATTTATATGATTATTTTAAACAAGTTATATTATGTATGTACTGTTATGGGGTAAAGTTTAGATGATAATTATAGATATTATATTGATAAGCTGGTGTATGTATTAAATTATATCAACTAAACCGGAAGGAATCATTTTTATATATTTTATATGTTATGGAAACTAGTCGTTCACTAAATAGTTACGGTTCAATACGTGCATTTACATGATATAATATGTTTAGTTGATAAATAGTTATGTTGCGTGTGTTTATTTATAAGTACGTATACGTGTATAGTTTTGGACAAGTTTTAGCTTACAAGTTCTATAGCCATTTTAATAAGGAATTTTGACCATTGCAGTTTGCCGTATAAATTATAGTGATAGATTTTACATATTTTACGCATAAGTATAACCGGGTTGTTCCTAGGATACATTATACATACGAGTTTAATTTAAACCATAAATTTTAGTGGGTGTGTGTTTGGTTTAAATGAGTTTAAATTTAGAATATGTTTTATATACGTAAATAGTTATATATATGTACATAACTTCACTTTTACCAGTTATCTTCATCGACCCAGTCCTGATTTGATTTCGTCGATTTCTAATTATCAGCTTTGATCATCGAATCGTGTCCATCTAGCTTTGTTTTGGAATTCGGATCGGGATTTCGTAACTCTTTTCTTTCAAGTCTTTCTAGCCTCGAAAGGTGAGCAATCACTCACGATTAACGTTCTTTATTTATTATATTTGATTTCAATTAAAACGTCAATTGAAATATGCTGCTGTTAGTTGTTTTACTGTATGACTGCTATTATCTGTATCTGTTCACCTATGACACCTGACACCATTATCGGTTAGTTATTTTTGTGATAAGAATACAGATTGGTTGATAATTGATTGTTTGATTGATTGTTGTGTAAATTGGATGTTATTAATTTTGTTAAGTGATAACTAGTTTGCTAGTTTAATCTGGGTTAGTATAGTTTACAAATTTAACGGATTTTATATGACGGACCTTGATTTATTAAAACCTGACCCCGCCATATGTAAATTTGATTAGTTAAATTTGACCCATTAATTGTCGTAGAAATTGATAAATTATACTTTAAATCCTTGAACGTAGTTGGATTAATTGTTGTAGTATTAAACTGAAATTTGAAATGGGATGACAAGTGAAAAACTGAAATGTAATAATCTATAATCTACATGAAATGATAGTGTAGATTCTAGAAATAATTATACAAATAACAATGCGAATTAATATGATTATTTCGGGATTATTTGATTTATCTATTGAATTGTTATTGATTGTTGTTATTGCTTGTTTACCATTCCTGTCATCACATTGCAAGTTCCCTTTGTTATGTTTGATTTTGAATTGAAATGGGTTGAATGATAGACTCAAGCGGTTTCATTTAATTAAATTGGGATTACGGGTGGAAATGCTATCCACCCGTATACATTTAGTGTACGGATTGAAATGATAATATCTGTAACACTTGACCATATGATAAGAGAGATATGGTCTTATTAAATGTAAATTTTAAATACATATATAACGGGAAATGATAAATATGGAGTTAATTTTATCTAGTCTAATCAAGATTTGAATAAGTGCATAAATTATGATAAATATTTACGTAAGTTTTATTTCGGATAAATTTTGCAATAATATTGAACAATTAAGATTGGGAGATAAAGGTGGATTATTTTAAATGGCATTTTAGATAAGGATTTGTTTATTTAAATCAACTTGAAATTTATCGAATGGGATATTTCACGTTAAATAAATTATTAGAGATATTGAGTATAATGTAGCGTAAGGTCACCAAAATGACATTGAATCAAATAAGGGGTGTTCAAGACTAAATAATAATCATGTAAAAGAATCGAGATTCTATATGAAACTGTTAAATTTAAATTGTTATATTTAAGCTATGGACTATATTGAAATCAAATGGTTTAGAGATTTGGATATGTATTTTGAACCAAGATAGTTGAACTTGTTATGTAGATAACAAATTGAATTAGGTGAGATTTGAGTTTGAACTAAATTGGAAGTTTATTTAGAAATCTAGATTGGGAAAAATTTAGTTGAAATGTTGAATACTTAAAGCAAGAATCATATTGAACTAAAAGGGGAAATTGGGATATCCAAATCTGGGAATTATAAATTTAAGTGGATTTTAGGAAAATTTAAATTGATAAAATGAGATTGAATTTAATTGGAATGGGAAGGTCGGGTTGATGTGATCGGTTTGTTAAGTTGGGGAAATTGAAGTACTTTGCTGTATACGTCATTTAAAATATATAAATACTATTATTTGAAGTGACTTGATATTTGGGTTGAAGTATAAATTAAGTGAATGACCACGTGTAATAGTATATATTTCTACATTGTAGATAATTCTATAGACCCTTAGAGGATGGTTACCCCAAACATCCTTTCAGTTATATTGTATTTCAGTTGATATTTCACTTGAGTTGAATTTATTGATATAAGAATGTTAATCCTGACTCGAGTGTTTTGTGTTTGCTTTACGCTCGGGTCAGACCGAGTAATACAGCATTAGAGACTCACCTTTGAAGATTGGAGCTTCATTTGGAGATCCAACTATCGTTTCAGCTTTCAGTTTTTCCTAGTTGGCTGGTTCAGAGAAGTCATCGGCTCGTACTGAAGACTTCACTGCATTCGAGATATTTTGATGTAATTTATTTTAAACTCTGATGTATATAGTAGCTTCATGAACTACTATTCTTTATCTATTCCGCTGCATTATATTACTCTGTGTCTGTGATCTGTGATTGATTTATTTATTGTATATATTACGTTTTGCCAAAATATAAATTAACAATTCGGTATTTTGAATTATTCAAGTCGGACATGTATGGCTTTATTGTCGATTTGGATGGTCCAAAATAGCGGGTCGTTACAGGTGGGGCGTCACAAGGTGTATGATTTGAAAGATACTATATGTGTATAGTATAAAGTGTTTTGATGATGGCTCTGGGGAAAAAGGCACTCCCTTGGGATGAACTTCTCAGGAGTACCATAGGTTGGTATTGCCTTGAGCCTCTAAGCGGGAGGTTCTAAAGTTGATCATGTGAGGAGTCCGGACAAACTAGTTCCTGAGGATTATTAGGTAGCGAAAGTCGAGGGCACTGATGCCTACAGAGGCATTTGGGTTATGTTGTGACGACAGTGTAACTCGATGTCACTGCGATCTACTGTGTGGACCATAGCGGAAATCGTGTGGTGGTCAGTGTCAACGGTCTACGCTTGATTTTGCCGGGAAGGCAACGTAACATCGGTACACTGCGATCTATGGTCAAGTGGAGTGGAGAAGTTTCATTCTTTTGGCAGCGAAATTCGAGGGCGTTGAGGCCTACAGTTATATGGGTTTTTGCTGTGATAACAACGTAACCCCAGTTGTAGCTGCGATCTGTAGCGGGTTACATGGTGTAATCAAAGGGCGCGGAGGCCTACAGTTACCTATGGATTTTGTCGGGATGGCAACGTAACCATCGGGTTAACTGTGACCATGGATGGGGGTGATAATTTCCAGAGCATTCTCACCAAAGATATTCCTCTATTTTCAAAAATATTTTCTATATTTTCAATAAAATTATTTTCCAAATATTTTCACTAGGTGTTGATAACGGGTTTACCAAGTACTTATAGATTTTCAGTCTTACGCCTGATCAACGTATGACCGAATTTCTGTGAGAACGAGGACGGACTTGTTGAAACATCGAATTATAAAAAGTATTTTTATAAAACTATTTTATAATATTATATGGATTTTAAAAGTGTTTTAAAAATAATTAAAGACAAAATTTTGATAATAAGCATTTTAATAAATTCTGGTTTCGTTCCTTTACGAGGACGAAAAGATTCAAAGGGGGGAGGAATGTGATAATCCGGATTTTTGACATCTGATAATTGGATAATAAATTGGTTTTATTCAGCGAAAGGATAAAATTCTAGTAATAAAAGATATCAGGATGTAATTGAAACTATGATAAATGTTGAAATTTAAATATCTGGAAATAATATATCTTAGTAAATTAATAAATATATTAATAAATATGGGTAAACTTTATAATATTGAAAATTTAAGTATATAAATATACAAGTATATAAGTGTGTGTATATATGTAAAATAATTTGAAAAAAATTGATCTGGATAATAAAAAAATAAATAAGAATAAATACAAAGTTTTAGTTTATATATATACACATATCTTTTGTGATTAAATAAGATTTATAAAAGATTTATTATTCTTTCTTTTAAAAGTACATATGAACTAAGTTACAAATATAATTCAGTTTATAAGCATAAGAATATTATAGTCCAGATTTGAATAGAATTTGATAAAGATTTAATATACATTTGCAAACATAATACATTTTCTTAGTATATATATATATAAACATTTAAGAAAACATGATTCATAAATTAATTAAATGAAAGGGTTTAAGTTTAAAATTTTAATAAAATTTAAGTAAGTGTATAGAACAAAGTTATAAAATTTATTTAAACAAGGGCTTAAACACATTTATTCAGCAAATGACATTTGCAAAACCATGAATACAGGAAATAAACACTTGTAAACTTATGTAACAAGTGGCAAAGTTTCTCATTTGAAATTATAAAATGAAAGAAAAAAAATAGCCATGCCATTTTCTCATTTTTCAAACTAATCTGAAGAAAATCAAAAACCTGTCAACAATATTCAAACAAGAAAATCATCAAACAAAAACCTTTTTGGAAAACTGAAACATCTAAGCAGATCAAGGTAAATCCATTTCAGTTTTAAGCAGGATTACAAAGTCTTCCAGTTTTACAAGTTTTCAAAAGATTAGATCAACACTATTTTCAAGCAAGTAGTCAAGTACAGATCAAAATAAATAGCAGTTCAATGATCAACTTCCAAGCACAGTTTACAGATTTTCGAACCTGCTCTGTTCAAACAAAGAGGTAAGCAAACAAATCCTTATTTAGATTTTTTTTTAAAAAGAGCTTTAAATGTGTTTAAACCCTGACTCATGCAATAAACTTGAGTTTAAATTGAAGCTAATATTTTGCATGTTGATCTCCTGATTGTATGTATATAAGTTTGAGGATATATCTGTGTGCATGTCAATGTTGTGTTCTGTTCTTAGACTACAGACACAAAACTTAATCAAAAATCAATAACTTTTTGTATAAATACTCTTATGTTAGAATCTTTGAAGGAAAATGTTTGAAATTGTTAGATTCGATTTTTAAAAATAATTTCAAGTACACCGATAAAGTACCGATGACAAAAAAATTGAATTTACAGTGGTAAGTCAACTTATATCAAAATTTAAAGTAGTTTAAATTCAAATTTTGAGTAGATGACCTGGATCGATCTTAGAAACAATGATTTTTAGAGATGAAATCAGATTTTTAAAGCTTGTAGTTAATGAGAGTTTAAGGGTTGATCGAGAAACAAATTTTCTTTGTTCTCTGGCGACGGCAAAGTCCAGAAGCCTTGGGGTTTGGACTGGGGATAGCTAGTTGGTCGACGATTGAGGGAAATTTGATCGGAAGGGTTAGTTTTTGCTTTGGTGGTGTGGCAGGGCGGTTGTGGGTTTTAAGTCGTAATCGTGGCGATGAGGATTTTGGGTTCGTCGCGACAACTCGAAGCATCGGACTCGACTTGGTGTGGGGGAAAATGAAGCGTGGTCATCGGTGGAGCTATGAGCGGAGATTCGAGGATCATAGTGATCGGTGGAGTCGGATTGAGTAGTTTCTGTTCGAGGAGTTTCATTCCAGTAGATGCAATCTGGTTCGATTTTGATTTAGTGGCAGATCTAGAGGTCTAGGTGGTCAGGTAGTTGGAGGAGGTGGATGACGACATGGAGTTGATCGCGAAGTTGATCAGAGTGGCAAGTTTCTGGTGTACACATGCACGCATGTCTGTAGTTGGAGGTAGGTCGCTGTAGTTTGGAGAAGAAGGTATCGTGTCGAGTAAAAAAAATGAGAGTGACCTGGGTTTTAGTTCGTGTAGGATGGGTTTTGTCTCGGGTTAAAATGTGAAGGTCAGCATGCTTGTATTTGCAACAGTTCGAAATTATAATAAAGAAGGAAAATAGAAAAAATAGTGAAGGAACTCGAGTCAGAACTCGAGCAAGTACCGGGTTTTACCCGAAGTAGGAAATCAGGCAGTTTTTTTTAAAATTTATTATTAAAGTTTCTAATGGCATAAGGTTCGAAGTTTAAAATGAATTAGGTTTAAACTTCTTCTAAGTAAATTTCCTTTAATATAAATAAGTGGCTTAAATTATGTGATTAGAAAACCAGTAAAGTTAACGATTTTATCTTAAAATTTAATTAAAGTTTGGAAAATTGATGAGGTAAATAAGGAAAAATCAATTAATTCCAATTGTTAATATTTAAGATTTAATTAATTAACACTTCAGGGTTTTTAAGTTAATTAATTAGTGATTAATTAAACTATAATTAAGGATAATAAATTGATAATTAGAAACAATTAATTAACGATTAGTGGTTAATTAATTACGACTTAAAGGCACTCCCTTGGGATGAACTTCTCAGGAGTACCATAGGTTGGTATTGCCTTGAGCCTCTAAGGGGGAAGTTCTAAAGTTGATCATGTGAGGAGTCCGAACAAACTAGTTCTTGAGGATTATTAGGTAGCGAAAGTCGAGGGCGCTGATGCCTACAGAGGCATTTGGGTTATGTTGTGACGACAGTGTAACTCGATGTCACTGCGATCTACTGTGTGGACCATAGCGGAAATCGTGTGGTGGTCAGTGTCAACGGTCTACGCTTGATTTTGCCGGGAAGGCAACGTAACATCGGTACACTGCGATCTATGGTCAAGTGGAGTGGAGAAGTTTCATTCTTTTGGCAGCGAAATTCGAGGGTGCTGAGGCCTACAGTTATATGGGTTTTTTCTGTGATAACAACGTAACCCCAGTTGTAGCTGCGATCTGTAGCGGGTTCCATGGTGTAATCAAAGGGCGCGGAGGCCTACAGTTACCTATGTATTTTGTCGGGATGGCAACGTAACCATCGGGTTAACTGTGACCATGGATGGGGGTGATAATTTCCAGAGCATTCTCACCAAAGATATTCCTCTATTTTCAAAAATATTTTCTATATTTTCAATAAAATTATTTTCCAAATATTTTCACTAGGTGTTGATAACGGGTTTACCAAGTACTTATAGATTTTCAGTCTTACGCCTGATCAACGTATGACCAAATTTATGTGAGAACGAGGACGGACTTGTTGAAACATCGAATTATAAAAAGTATTTTTATAAAACTATTTTATAATATTATATGGATTTTAAAAGTGTTTTAAAAATAATTAAAGACAAATTTTTTGATAATAAGCATTTTAATAAATTCTGGTTTCGTTCCTTTTCGAGGACGAAAAGATTCAAAGGGGGGAGGAATGTGATAACCCGGATTTTTGGCATCTGATAATTGGATAATAAATTGGTTTTATTCAGCGAAAGGATAAAATTCTAGTAATAAAAGATATCAGGATGTAACTGAAACTATGATAAATGTTGAAATTTAAATATCTGGAAATAATATATCTTAGTAAATTAATAAATATATTAATAATTATGGGTAAACTTTATAATATTGAAATTTTAAGTATATAAATATACAAGTATATAAGTGTGTGTATATATGTAAAATAATTTGAAAAAAATTGATCTGGATAATAAAAAAATAAATAAGAATAAATACAAAGTTTTAGTTTATATATATACACATATCTTTTGTGATTAAATAAGATTTATAAAAGATTTAGTATTCTTTCTTTTAAAAATACATATGAACTAAGTTACAAATATAATTCAGTTTATAAGCATAAGAATATTATTGTCCAGATTTGAATAGAATTTGATAAAGATTTAATATACATTTGCAAACATAATACATTTTCTTAGTATATATATAAACATTTAAGAAAACATGATTCATAAATTAATTAAATGAAACGGGTTAAGTTTAAAATTTTAATAAAATTTAAGTAAGTGTACAAAACAAAGTTATAAAATTTATTTGAACAAGGGCTTAAACACATTTATTTAGCAAATGACATTTGCAAAACCATGAATATAGGAAATAAACACTTGTAAAGTTATGTAACAAGTGGTAAAGTTTCTCATTTGAAATTGTAAAATGAAAGAAAAAAATAGCCATGCCATTTTCTCATTTTTCAAACTAATCTGAAGAAAATCAAAAACCTGTCAACAATATTCAAACAAGAAAATCATCAAACAAAAACCTTTTTGGAAAACTGAAACATCTAAGCAGATCAAGGTAAATCCATCTCAGTTTTAAGCAGGATTACAAAGTCTTCCAGTTTTACAAGTTTTCAAAAGATTAGATCAACACTGTTTTCAAGCAAGTAGTCAAGTACAGATCATAATAAATAGCAGTTCAATGATCAACTTCCAAGCACAGTTTACAGATTTTCGAACCTGCTCTGTTCAAACAAAGAGGTGAGCAAACAAATCCTTATTTTGATTTTTTTTTAAAAATAGCTTTAAATGTGTTTAAACCCTGACTCATGCAATAAACTTGAGTTTAAATTGAAGATAATATTTTGCATGTTGATCTCCTGATTGTATGTATATAAGTTTGAGGATATATCTGTGTGCATGTCAATGTTGTGTTCTGTTCTTAGACTACAGACACAAAACTTAATCAAAAATCAATAACTTTTTGTATAAATATTTTTATGTTAGAATCTTTGAAGGAAAATTGTTTGAAATTGTTTGATTCGATTTTTAAAAATAATTTCAAGTACACCGACAAAGTACCGATGACAAAAAAAATTGAATTTACAGTGGTAAGTCAACTTATATCAAAATTTAAAGTAGTTTAAATTCAAATTTTGATGAACTTCTCAGGAGTACCATAGGTTGGTACCGATGGCTCTGGGGAAAAAGGCACTCCCTTGGGTTTAAACTTCTTCTAAGTAAATTTCCTTTAATATAAATAAGTGACTTAAATTATGTGATTAGAAAACCAATAAAGTTAACGATTTTATCGTAAAATTTAATTAAAGTTTGGAAAATTGATGAGGTAAATAAGGAAAAATCAATTAATTCCAATTGTTAATATTTAAGATTTAATTAATTAACACTTCAGGGGTTTTAAGTTAATTAATTAGTGATTAATTAAACTATAATTAAGGATAATAAATTGATAATTAGAAACAATTAATTAACGATTAGTGGTTAATTAATTAAGTAATTAAGGGTAATTTAGATTTATTAAGTAGGCAATTAAGATGTAATTAAGAATAAGTTAATTAGTTTATAGGGTCATTAAGAGATGAATTACCCAGCTGAAATTGATAAGGAGAATGTGGTTAATTAATTTGTTAATTAATTAAAGATAGTCGCTTGGTAATTGATTAAGTATAATTATTTAATGAGTTTGATAAGTGTAATTACTTGGTGAAGTAATGGATGGATAAATTACTGGATGTAATTAATATAAGAGAAATTTCTTAATGGGAAATAATTTAAGGTTAATTACTTAATAGAAGTAATTAAGGATTAATTACTTAGTGTAATTAATTAAGGATTAATTGAAAAAAAAGAACAACTAACAAAGGGTTAGTAAATTAATAAATGTGATTAATTTTAGGATAATTAATCAATGTAAGTGATTATAGGGTGATTAATTTGTGTAATTAATTAAGAGTTAATTACTTATTGTAATAATTAATCAAGGGCGATTAATTAAGAAGGATGATTAATGGATGATTGATTAATTGATTTACAAATAATCAATATTAAGTAAAGGTAAACTAGGTAATTAAAATTAGTAATTATGTTAATTAGAGACAAATTAAATTAATTTTTGGAAGTGATCAATCTTGTTTATGAATGATTGATTGATGTTAAAAGCCTTGAATTGGTTAATGTCTTTTATATGAAATGCGTTGGGATATGATATGTTTGGGTGACAGTGATAATGCGGTTATTTATCAATGATGAATTACTATGTAAAAAAAATGTCATCCTATATTTAAAGTTGAATTGTATTAATTTAATAACTTGGGTTAAGATGACATGAGATTCGAAGAGACCGGAGCCGGGAATTAGTAAATACTCGGAACCACTTCGATTTTTAATCTACAAAATTCTTTATATTGGATATAGGGTATTAAACAGGCTGGAATGGAATGAACTGTGTAATATGAATATTTAACTTGAAACTATTATATGTTAAATGTTGACTACGAGAACTCGTAAAAGGATACGAGTTACCTTAATATTCTCTTGTGTTATGGTTTGGTATTTAATGTTTTGTGGGTTTACTCACGCTGGTTTTCAGCCTGACCTGGGTGTTACTTTGATGTAATGCTCGGGTCAGACCGGGTCTTACATATTTTCAGGTAAGGATGTTCTGGAGCTCAGGAGACGAGTTGGATGGCAGGAATGTATAGAGTGTTTCCGCTGTATCATATTGTTGAGTATATCATAGGACATGTTGATTGTATCTGTCTAGTGTTTGCATATATGTTGTGACTCTGATGTATTAAAGTGAAATTTAATAAGTACAGTTTCCTTTTGTTTAACTGTTATTATTTATTATTATATTTTATCCACTACGAATGTGAGATGTTGGGTTTTATGTTTTTCTTTTTCTTCTATCTATTCCTTCTTTTCCCTAGCAAATCTGAAATTTTTAGGGTTGAAAATTTCGGGTTGTTACATGTTAATTAGTTATGTTAATTATGATTTATAACTTAATCAAAATTAATTATTATTTAATTATTAATTAAGTGTTAATTAATCATTAATTAATTAATTAATTAAGATAATTATTAATTAATTATTATTTTAAAAAGGGGTTTATTTAATTAATCTTTAAGTTAATTAAGTTTTTATAAGGCTTAATTAGGGTTCATAATTACTATTTAAGAAGGATTTTATTCTCATTTACAAGGGTTTTACTTATCTTAGAAATGGCTTTGAGTTTAAGCAATTAGTTTTATTTTAAATTGTTTTCATTTCAAATTTGTTTTAAATCAAACGATTTCTATGTCGCTTACCCTTAAGTAACCCCATATGATTAGGATATATAATTCACATCCATTATTAGGAAAAAAACATAATTCTGCTACTAAAATCAACTTGGACATTTACTTAAGTTGATTGATGATTATATGTTGATCCCTTATATATACCTGGTTCTATGTGCCATGTTAAAGTAGATAAGTAAAATCAAATTTAAAGCACCATTCTAGTTGCTAAGCCTCCATTTGATTTTGCAAAGATAAATACTTCATTTTATTTTTGACATGGTTTCAAAGTTATTTCAATTTGAAAAAGATATCTAAAGAATGATTTGACAAATGGTTTTACTAAGGATGTTTTTAACTGATGGGAATGGCTTACCATGTGATAAAAATAAGTTTATATAAAATATTTATAAAGGAATTTTGAAATTTATAAAAGGCTTTCGGAAAATGGATTTGAGTTTTTAAGTAAAGAAGATTTCATAAATAAAGGAGATATATAAAATATAAAATGGTTTTGCTTATTAAAGGAAGCTAATTTAATTTAGAGTTATTAAGAAGTTATTTAAACAAGAAACGTTGTAAAGAAGTTACATAAATGATTTTGAACATTTATAAAAGGGATTTATAAATTAATTTGGGAGTTAGAAAGTATTCTGAGATGGATATGGATTTCGAGTAAACAAGATTTCATGAATGAAATAGATTTTATTAAAAGGGATCTATCGAAAAAAGTATAGAAAGAATTTGAGATATGGGTTTCTCTAAACCGGCCTTTTAAAAATGGCAGTACGAAAATCCGCTCCACATTCAACACCAAGGGAATAGTGTTTAGGATTGTCCTTACCTCCAATTTAAACAAGATTTTTCTAATCCTTTTGAACAAGATTGTGAAGTAAGAAGTCAAAAGAAAATGTTTGTGAATATACTTATGTCAAAGAGATAGTATATGAATGTTTTAGATAAACGGTTTTGAAAGAGGTTTATTAAATAAAGATTTGTTATGTGGCTTAGTGGTTGCTATGCATAAAATGGAATTGGTTGTTGTTTGTTTATTTGATAGTTAAATAACCAACTATCAAATATGGACCCAAAATGTAACTTTGAAAATATCTAGGAGAAACACGTGAGTTATATGGCACAGTCATCCCTGATGATGTTGTACTGTGCATATAAATCTCGTTTCGCTCTCCTAGGACAAATGATAAGAAAATTCATCCACTAACGGTTAGGAGGTGATCTCCGCTCTTACTTTTGACTATTTATTTTCTAAAGAACCGGGGATTAGTTTACTGGAAACTATCGAATATTGTTTCAAGGAGAGCTGGATCGGATATGTCATCCAAAAACCACTTTGATCCAACTCAAGAGTTTCAAAGTGAAGGCATCTTGAAGATGATGGAATTAAAGATGGAGCTCTCAAGCATTTCTTTAGTCCCTGAATTGTTATAATAGGTGACTCCCAAAGTAAATGTTTTTACATAACATATGAGATTTATTAATATTTATTTTAATTGAATCCATATATTAGTATTTTTGGATTGTAGTAACGGTGTTTTACACAACATCTGTCTGACCCAAATGAGTTTTGAAGACAGTTTCTGAAGTGTGTTGTATGTACGCTTATTATTAGAATAAGCACATGAAAATATTTTCTAGTTATAAAAAAGTTTAAAACATGAGTTCATTTGAAAAATAATGTATGATAAATTGATGAATTTAGTAGGGAATATCTTATGTAAGTAAATATAGAGTAAGCATACACTAATCTATTGGAATGAAATGAATAATAATATAATTTTCTATGAATCACAAATAAAGATGTTTTGTGTAAGCTATAAGGAATACGTGAAAGAGATGTACAAGGTATGGAAAGCACCATATTTTGTATAGCAAATTTCGATAAAATATAAAATAAATTCCTTATAATTTCACATAAACACGAAATCCTCCTTTAAAGGATTCATAGATGGTTTTAGCATTAATGGTTTCTCATAAGAGAAAGTAATTCCAATACATTAAGATATAACATCATTAAGTGTAGTAAATTAGTAACTCCTTCAAGGTTAAGTAATTGGAAGAGTAGGAAAGTTAAGAGATTTTTGATAAAATAATTTTTCTTATTTACCCCAGTTTTAGCAAATTTGAAAATCTATAAAAAAGAAGAAGGATTTTTGAAAACATACGAGGACATTTTTTTTAAAGTCAAGAAACAAGAAAAATGTTCTAAGAATAAGCAAGACATGTTTAAAAAAAGATGGTTCGGTGGAAAAGTAAATAGGTTTTTGAAAATATAAAATTTAGAAGTTTTAATTTTTAAAGTAAATGATAAATACCAAACCAAATCAGACTTTTAAATATGGAGTATATAGGAAGCATTTCCTAGGTGTAATGGGAAAGTATAAGGTCATAGCAGTAATTACTCTTAGTAATAATAAAAGTTCCCGTAAGGTGTATAGGACATTGGTGAAAACTTAGAAATGTTGCTTCATGTGTGCAGACTATATAAGAATAGTGAAATGAAATGATATTAGTAAGATGATAAGACACACGTGTCTAGGATAGGTAGAGCTTAGTTGGTGAAAATGAAAGGCAAAGAGAAAATTTCTCCAAGCTTAGTTATCTTTTTAGATAGAGACTGCATAGGTTGAAACCCTTATCCATTATAGTAAATGAGACTTAGTTATTCATTTTTGAGCATGGAATAGAAGAGATGTGTAGATTTTATTCGTCATGAGTAATACAACGTATTTTGGTAACAAGTAATAGGCGTAGGAGGAGCGTATGAGTTACTTGGATTCCCAAAGTAGGACATTTCTATGTCACAGTGGACATAGTCCTAGGCCAACTAGCCTAAGATGATAGCTATGTTAGCCTACTTGTGCCACGTATCTAGCACCGTAATATAGTAGGGTTTGTTTTCTCTTTAGATATAAAATTGTACTCTAACATAAGTATTTGAAAACTCTGTTGTGGTAGATCAATATTGATGCTTTTTCTCTTTATTTTTGTGTTGTTCACAAATATAGAATAAGGACATAAGGTGTTATTGTAAAAGGTAAAAGTAGAAATAAGAATAACCAAAAAGTTTGAAAAGAGAAAAAAATTCTTATGTAATCCGTGCTTAGGAAAGAAAATAGAGATTTTATAGGATAGAGGCATAAGTTCCAAGCACGAAGAGAGAGGTACGAAAAAGTAAAATGGAGAAATGTGAAGTTTTTCCCTTTTTCTACCTTCTTTCTGACATAAGAAACTGATTTCAGAAAATTAGATTTTTCTGAGATTCGAATATTAAAGTTGTGTATTTGGATTTGGATGAAAAATTAGTTGACTACACCCCTATTTAATAGGAGTGTGGGAAAAATTAGGTGAAAAATATTTTAATTTTAAAAAAAATTGCATTCATGTAGAAATTGCAAGTATTTTTAGGTTGTGTGCATCAAAGCATTCATACAAGAGGTACCACTTAGAGATCTATGTACATGCATATACTTTTTCTTGAAAAGCACTTTTGCACAAAAGCATGCATGGTTGCAAAATT
Organism: Allium cepa; assembly: GCA_030765085.1. Taxonomy (NCBI): domain Eukaryota; kingdom Viridiplantae; phylum Streptophyta; class Magnoliopsida; order Asparagales; family Amaryllidaceae; genus Allium; species Allium cepa. The sequence continues at coordinate 896,412,413 of CM060937.1, read as the reverse complement.
GGATGTACACAAAATGGTTGTAATTAATGAAAGAGATTACATAAATTTTACCCTTGAAAAGTTTCAAGGACGAAATTTCCTAAGGGTGGGAGAATGTACCCGCATTTTTATATAGTTGAATTGTAACTATAACGATAAGTAATGAAAATAAATAATTTTGGAATTACCGAATATGGCTTTGAAACTTGTACCATTGCGTCCAGGGCGTTTTTCTAATCAGTTACCATATATAACTTGTCTAAAACCGAACCAATATGAAGAAGTTAAGAATGAAACAGAATAAGTAACCGAACGAAAAAAATATAACACGGATATGGGCCGACCAAAAGGTTGACCCAATATGCGAAACGGTCAACTGCACGGTCGACCACTGGCTAAGGGCAGGCACGGCCTGGACGAACATTCATCCAAGTACGTGAAGTGACATGTTTTTCTCATTTTTACGCAATCTGAGCCATACGTTCTTTGATCCAATGGTTTCGAATGACCCTGTGATGTGGTGGCTCTAGGTTCAATCCAAGAATCCAACGGTTTTAGGTCCCCAAGCTCCATTATAACCCTAGGTCCAGCTATCTTCTTGCAATTAGATTTTCTCCCATGGGTTCATTGTCCAAGGCTAAACCCTAGCAAGAAAATAACTCTTTGACCACTTGGTCTAATGCTGAACCCTAAAAAGAAAATAATTTCTAGAGAGAAGATCTTGTAAATTAAAATATTACACCTAGGAAGAAGGGGATCCAAAAGGACTGTGGAGCCAAGCGGAGCACAAGCGAAGCTAAGGATGACGGACGAGTGGATTTATTTATATATCTTTTAAGTTTAAAATATATTATCATTAGATTACCATTTAGAAAATTTTATTCAGTAATTAATCATATTAATTAAATTAGGCTGAACTATATTTACAGTAAAAGTATTTATATACTGTTTTCTATGCCTCATTTATATCTTTTTCTACGTTTTGGATTTTTATGCAAGCATCAGTTTCCTTCTATCCCCTTTTTTCTTCGCATATGGATTATAATAAATTAAACGAGAATATGGATTATGTAATTAAGAAAACTGAAATGAAGGATATTAGATGTAAAATAATAAAGGTTGAGGAATAGAATTACTGTAATAAATTGCACTAAAACAGGAAATATTTAATTTGGTACTAATTATTAGATTAATTGGTTTGTTCAGAAAATAGGATACGATTCCATAACTTAATATCTAAAAGATAATGATAAACGTAACTGCCAGAGTAAAAGAAATAAAAAGGGGAATTACTGTAAAATAGAGAAACCACTGTATTTTACACTGCTCCAAAATAGTAAAAAGAGATACCTTGCAGTTATGGATTATAGTATTATCCAATATTAAAATATGGAAATGGATAATTTAGTTTCGTAACCAACCAATTAAAATAGAATTACTTCCTAAAATAGTGGAAATAAATTAAAGTATGATTTGAAACAAGAAAATTATTAATTTAATAATTTGAGGCTATAAAAAAATTTAAGGAGCCTAAATCTGCATTTACTACGCAGATTAATTTAACTAGGCAACTATTATGATAAGTGAATTATGTAATATTAGAAAATTAAAGAAAATTCAATATCTTAATAAAAGAAGGAAGACTACAGTAGACAAGAAATGCTTGTAACCACATAACGGACTATAAAAGAAAAAATCAATAATTACGAGTAGAATTATAACATAAGTTATGATTATGAAATAAGAATGGAAAATCTTGTCGTGAGACTTACAATAAATTGGTAAGCAATGGAAGTAAAGAATAATGATTTAAGCTTATTTAAACAATTTATATTAAGTCAATAAGCAAATAACACAGAAATAGAGGCTTATTTTATTAAACGTAGGGATTTATATATTAATGTGGCTCATACTAACAGCATTCCCTATTAGACCTATGGTTATCTCATGCTAATTAGAAGTGAGACAAGGGCAAGAATATGCTAATTAAATTAAAATAAGTAGCCAAAAAAATAAGAAAGAAAATTAAACGCAAATTAAATGATTAGACTTAGGTTTTAATAAAAGAATCGAAATGCGTTTGGAGCAGCCCAAAGGATGATGCGTCTAATGAAGCAGCTCATCACGGATTTCAACAATGAAGTAGCACCTTCAACTTAGTATTTTGGCTTTAAAGAAGTACCAGGCTTCAATGAGATGTAAGGATACTCTAGGATGGCCCTCTAGGTAGGCCTAATGAAGCTGCATCCCCGAGGCAGGTCTATAGGTGTTCCATCAAGAGAGTATGCTTTGACTGCATTTGCATTGTAGGCCTAACGAAACAAACCTTTGTAGGCGGTCAGAAGGGATTAGTATTCGGAGTGGGGTATTAGTTTGTCCAGTACTTGCAAGTAGGTTTCAGGATGATCACATAGGGATATCGGCCAGCATCAAGACCAAAAGCAATTTCGGGAAAACTAGAGTTAAACCAACAAGCCAATGATTCTTTCACTATCAAGACATTGGATGGAGGGGCACCACCAATTAGATGTTAGCTTATTTGCAGTAGGGCACAACCAATTAACTCTTTAGAAGTCTTTCGATTAGTTGAGGGGTGGCTGCGTGGGGCCATAGCCATGTTGAGAAAGGGCCAGACTAACTATAATATCTGGATTGTAGGCCTAACGAAGCAGTCCTTTACAGATATAGAAATCCCCAACCGAGTAACATATAAGGCAGACCTTATTGGTGGGATTCAAATAGTAGACAGAATGATTATGTAGTCCTCAATGTACGCACTGGGTGGTACATTGTGGATGTTCGAGCACTGGTATAGACTAGTGCGGACACGATTTATGTTTTCATAGTAAGTAGTAGAGCATCTGTATTGTAGACCTAACGAAGCGGTCCTTTGTAGATGTAGCTACGAAACGCTCGATGGAGCATCTGTATTGTAGGCCTTACGAAGCGGTCCTTTACAGATGTAGCTACGGAATGCTCTCGAAGCTAGATGATAGAGCTCTTTTCGAGGAGGATACGAGAGGTATCATGGGTGGTACCTAGGACCAATACAGTCATATGGCATATTGCTACATATATGTATATATTAGTTATTAGGTTTAATCTACTATGGATTAGATGGGCACGGTTCACGAACAGAGGTGAGAGTATTGAAACCTAATGAACCCAATATAAGAGTAAATGGAAATAAAATGATATATGTAGAATTAAGCCTAGAAGTATATAATTTATTCATTTACTAGGACATTAGTTCTGACCCACACCTCGTAACATCCTACAGGTTAGGTAGATAGCAGGGACTTCTCAGCTTTACGACACTTGCTTAGAAAGTGTTATTATTTGGATGAGTATTTAATTACTATTATATTTTAGTCAATTCCGCTGTGAGATAATTAATTGAGATTTGATATATTTATCTTTGCTTATTTGCAGGATACTAGATACCCAACTTGGGCTTTAACGGGCTTGGTTTTCAGCACCTTTGCAAAAAATCCGGACCATTGGAATTCGGTTGTTACATTTTCAAAAGAGTTTCTTTCAAAAGTTGAAAAAGTTTGTCTCTACTTACCCTATAAATAATTGAAATTAAGTATCTGTTTATTTACACAATCTTTAAAGAATACCTTTTGGAATTAGTTAATGTGCATCAAGAATTTTGGACTGAGCATGTCTGCATAAGAGTATTTTCAAAGCTTTCTGAAGTTATTAACAAAAAAATGTTTATGTCTATCCAAGGAAAATTTTTGGAGCTACAAAAGCTCATTATAAAAATTCTAGTGAAAAAGAGTAATTCTCAATTAAAGAACTATAGGTTCACGAATCATGACCATTCAGTCTGTCATCTGAGATTTGTGTTTCCGTAATAAAAATGATATAAAAGTTGCCCTTAGTAAAAGTGTGGTGGAAGAAACTCTTCACCAAAAATTATGATATACATAGTCTTTTAGAAGAAAATCAATTTCAAGAATGGTTTTAATATTTATCCAAGAAAATCCTATTTCAAAAGTTCTATGGACCAAAGAGATTTTCACAAGTATCTTGAGAACTATTCTTCAAATCAGGTTTCCAAAACTATTTTTGTACCTCTTAGGGGGAGGATCAAAATTACTTTCACATCTCATGGATAGAAGGTAAAAATATTTAATCCTTCTATGGAAGTACTTATTAAAGAGAAGATTAAAAATTATTAAAATAAAAATATATACATATATAAATTGTTTTTGAGAATGAGCCTCCGACGTCCACTTTAGAGAAAAATGTTTTTGAGAATGAGCCTCCGACGTCCACTTTAGAGAAAAATGTTTTTGAGAATGAGCCTCCGACGTCACTCCGGAGCACCTCCTAGAGGGAGGGATAAAACCTCTAACGTCCAATTCACCTCTTGGAGGGAAGGTTAGGTCAAGCACCCACAAATAAGAACCCTAACGTCCAATTCACCTCTTAAGGGAAGAGTCAGGTCAACCACCCACCAAAGAATCCCTAATGTCCAAATCACCTCTTAGGGGCAGCGTTAGGTTAAGCATCCATCGGCAAGCTTTTAGAAGAATATTGAATAACATCCCTTAGAGCAAAGGGAAGCCCAGAGGAGACACCAAATAGTCGAGGAAAGACAAAGATGTCTGCATCACAAAACAAAAGTCAAAACCCATGAGAATAAAGGGTTAAAGAAAGAAATCTGTCCATCATTTAGAACAAAGACGAAATATAAGAAAGGGGAATAAACAAAAGCAAAAGGATGAAGATGTCCAACACAATAATCAAGAACATGTAAGACATTCAAGACTATATCAAGAAGGACAAAGATCAACTCACCACCTTCAAAACATCCGATTTCAGAAAAATTGCTCTCACAATCAAAGATTGAGAAGTCTACATCCTAAAAGGAAACAAAAGGCAATAAAATGGATAAAGGAATCCGTAACATAAGATGGAAAATAAACATTAGTACTGGAATTAAAGGAATGAAATGGATAACAAATTTTTACTACAAAGATGCAAGTGACTTCATCCGAAGATAGTCAAGTAAAACACTCCTAAGCCCTTAGAATTAAGGCGACCCTTTAAGATAGAAGAGTCTAATATATTATATATTGATATGTTATTTGGACCATTGCACTGCTAAGAGGCCAAGAAATAGGATTGAACTAACACAACTGAACGACTGACTAGTCAAATGGAGCTTGCACTATTGAATGGCCAGTCAACTGAATTGAACTACCTACTGAATGGTTGGACGGCTGAAAAGCTGGATAACCGAACGGAACTACCTACTGAATGGTTGGCTGGTCCAATAGAACTACTACTCCAAATAGCTGGCTAGTACTACGGAACTACTGTTCCGAATGATTGCATGGCTTTACGGAACTACGCGGCACCAATATAACAATAATACTATTGACTTATAGGCACTTTAAGAATTACACATCTGTTAATAGGATACTTTGCTTTGAATAAAAAAATCTTCATCACTATTCAAGGTATAAGTTTTAAATAAATCTCTGGCATACTATTTTAGGAGTAACTTTAGAATTAAGTCCAAATAGACGCAGGAATCTTTTACTTGAATCTATTAAGTTTACCATTACTATAATTTTTCTTGGTTTGTGTTTATATCGAATGAAATTTTGAGTAATCTATTCATTAGATGAGATCTTGACAAGATTTTGGTCGGATTCCTGATTTTATGAGCTTTCAGTTCCCTTGTTTCTTTTCCCAAAAATTTCATATTTAGTCTTGAGAGTTCTTAATTTCCATGTTGAATTTTATGATGATTTGTGGATTTTATATTCCTAATTTCCTTATTGAGATTTCATAATGATTTCTTATTGAATTTCAAGTCTTGAAAATTCTAAATTTCCATACTAACTTTTATGATGATTTTTATATGTTATACACTTGATTTCTCTATTGGATTTTCGTAAAGATTTTTTGTTTATTTCTTATTCTCATGAATTCTTGATTTCTTGACTTCTTTATTGAATTTTCATGATGATCTATAGACTTTTTGTTGAATTTATGGCTTTGCATTAGATAAAGTTAAAGGCAGATTAATTGAGAGATGAAACCCTCCCAAGTTTGTGGTTACATTCCTGAATGCATGTATTTTCAGTCTCTTTCATATTGGTTTTCTGATTTTATAAATTCTTGATTTCTTTATTGAATTCTCATGATGAGTTATGGATTTCCCATTGAATTTTTTGGATCCACAAATTTTCTGAATGGATCTTGAAATTTTGAAATAAGATTTATTTGAAAATTTAGCGTTTCTATACCAATATTAGATGAGAATACTGGAAAAGAGTTTCTTATCAAGCTGCCTTTATTCCTTTTTGTTAGAAAATGAAGGTAAAAGGGAGTAAAAGTTCACTAATTTTCATACAACATTAATGTTAAAATTATCTGCCGATTTGTTAATATAGTGTAGGGATAAAATAAAGTTATAATAAGGAAGCAGAGTAAAACCACCAAAAATGAGGAATCAATCCCTAGTGACCGAAGAAGACATAACCTAAGAACTATGGATTTGGAGTATGCAATGGCCTTTTTGGGAAGGTTTATTTACTTAAATTAACGACAACAGACTAGGTGATATCGTCTCATATTTGGTCAGATAGTAATTTTAATTCTCTACCAAATAAAATAACTAGATGGTGTCATGAAATTAAAAGTTACCAATCATGCTCACACAATAAGATTACGACCCTAGCAGGAGTTGTTATCTGTTTTATAAGAAACAAAGAAAAAATTCTTAGGAGTATTTGTCCTAAAAAAACAAAAGCTTCTTTCATACTATGGGGCTAAATGTTGTCCATAAAATATTATCAAGAGTGAAGGTATGAAAGAAGAAGCAAGAGCATTAACGTAGATCAAGAAATAGTTTCTAAAGATGTCAAATAAGAGCTTTCGACGAGATCGAAAGGTACCTTTTGAAGGCGATTGTAAATAAGTTTACAGCTTTCGAAGAGGACGAAACGTACCTTTCGAAGGTGAAGAATAACATACCTTCTATATGTGTACCAAGCCATTCGAAACGATCAGTTTCGTCTTTGTTTACCATCATCAGAAGAATGTTCAGGCAAGACAACCCTTTCCAAAGCATATAGTATCCTTTCGAATTGGTTTACGCCATCCTCATTTATGAAGGAAGAAATATAAGGTTCCGCACCAGTCAGATTGAGATCTTTCAAATGATGTTATTTGCAGCTAATTTCTTAACTGTGCTTCGACTCATTCGAAACCCACAAAGCACATGTTTCCACAGCATCGGAAGCCTACTCCTTTGTCAATTTATGTGACATATTACAGACATATTACAGCTAAAGGAAGAGTGCAATTGTACATCTTTCGATAGAGTCGAAGTGACTAGGCAATACATTCGATGAAGTTAGAAGCAATAAAGAAATCAGCTTTTCGACGAAGTTGAAAGGAATAAAGCAAAATAGGACGAAACCCAGTGAAAGGACGACCATATAACCCTTTAGACATTTCGATTAGGTCAAAAGCTACGAGTTAAAAGATGCACACGAAAGTAGGAAAGCAGACCTTCCAACTGTCTCGAAAGCACTTTGTCGATAGGTGCTAACCCACACCTATAAATAAGACCCTAGAGGTCAGTTTTAAGTGATTCGATTTTTCATTCACTTCTTCCTTATACTTTTTAGAAGTTCATAATCCTAATTTCTAAATTGAATTGGGGGACTTGGTCTATTTGTACAACTTCAATTCAATAAAAGAAAGATTACGATACTTCTGATTATGTTGCTGTTTTGAGATCCTTACTGTATTCAGCTTCAATTTTCTAGTGTCGACCTAGTCGAAAGGTTTCCCTTCGAGTGGGTTGAAACCCCTAGAATGAATATTTCCCTTAAGTTTCGGCTTAGATTCACAAGACAACAAGAGCTCACCCATTCAACAAAGTTGAAGCCTACACTTTTCCATTATACTTAAATTCTTAACTCCCAACCATCACTTATCGAATACTTACCTTCAGAGTGTATCGAAACCTACAACCTAACCAATTTCCATCATCCTATAAGACGTAACCCAAGCTCTCAAAGATACCAAAATTCGACAAGGTCGAAACCTTTTCATCCAAACCGTATCCCTAGAGTCGACCTTTAGAATATCTCATTCGACTCGAAAGGAGGTCTCGAAAGAGTCATATATACTTCACGTTCTATTTTAGGGTGTTAACTAGTTTTCTTGTTAGCACTTATATACTACTAAAATTAAGAATAAATTTGTAACATATATTCATTTATTAAATAAGGGCCAACTACCTGAAAATTAATTTGGAATGAATACATGTTTTGAAATGGAAGGTTAAGTTATAGTAAATAGAGAGAGAATTAATGTCGTGGTTAATATGGTCACTAATTTTCTTTACTAGAACCGTTTCATTTCAAAATTGAACCAAAAATGAATGTATTAAAAGTGTGGTGATTTCTTAAGTGAATATAATATAATGGTAAATATATTTTTGTACCAGCAAAAGATGCCCTCGGCCATCAACTAAAAGTTTAGTTTAATTTTTGTTAATAAATGAATTGAAACAGTATGCTTGGTAGAGAATTATATTACTCTCTTAGAAATCTTGTATAATGTGCATATTTTTTATTTCCAAAAATACACATGTATAAATTTAATCCACTTAAAACAATTTTAAATTAATTAATAAAGGAGTTTGTACAAATTCAATATATATATATATATATAATGTCTTTTAAGATTAAACAATTTTTTTAAACATAAGTTTGTAAAATGTACATCATTTAAATGTAAATTTTTATGATTGAAGTCTATTTATTGGCGTCAAAATTGGTCACCAACACCCAAATATAAGTGAAAGCACTAATATCCAGTCACAAATCACAGATAGAGTATATATAGAGAATATAATATGAAGAATAACCAAAATTCAAATGAAAGCAGTAAAAGAGAAAAATTTTATAGTGGTTTAGTTAACCCCGGACGACGTCCACTCTAGAAAAATCCTTTTTATTATACTGAAATTTGATTACAATTACAATATGGGATTTCATAAACAAAATAGTAGAGTACCCTCTAGGTGGAAGATGAGGAGAACCAAAGTGATGATCCCGTTTTCTAAAGCCAAATCCACTGTATTTATAGGCAAAACTCCGGCTACAGGGACTCCTCACCTACATAGGCCCACCATAGCGACCTTCGAGCCCAAACCGTCCATTTATACTAGCCTGAAGTAGGTAACACGTTGACCCGAAGAAACCCACGTGCCAACCCGAAGCAGATCCACATTCTGACCCGAGGTTGATTTATGCCGACCTAACATCAAATTCCTCTAGCTAACCCGAACTGTAGCTCATGTCAACCCGAAGCTGAAGCCACGCAGACCTGGAGTTACTTCTTGTAGCCGACCCCTAGTATAAACGACAATCCGTAGTATCATCAACACCAACCAGAAGTAAATGCCACACTGACCCAAAGTAGATGTCGACCCGACCCAAAGTTGTTCCTACACCAACCCAAAGCAACATGCCGACCCCTAGCAACTCCTTATGTCGACCCCTAGATAAAGCAATGTCGATCCAAAGCCAAGCTAATGCCGATCCAAAGCCAAAGCAATGCCGACCTGGAGTGAGCCAAATGTCGACCCCTCGATGTAATATCACCTCCCCCTTATGCCGATCCAGAGCCACGCTTGTGCCACCTAAAGCAGATGCCGTCCCGAACCAATGCAACTTCCAACCCTGCGAAAATCCATAATCCGAATGCTCAGCATCGTTTGTCCATCGAACGTGTTGAATCCTGGCTTCATATTCATATTTATTATCTATAACTTATCTTCCATTCGTCCATCCGAACGAAATCCATGATATTACAGCCTTAATAATCGTGAAGTCTATTGGGTTAATCATCATGTATACTACCTTGCCCAAAAGGCAGGTTAACACTTTGCCCTCGAAAACATGCCTTGCGATAGGAAGGCGTGTTTTGAATTTCCTAAAAGCCGTTGTTTGAAACCTACGGATGACCTATGAAGAAATCAATGATCTTGCCCGATTGTTAATAATGATCACTCTGAATCGTGTGATGTTCGAGGCAAAATGTGATCATTCGAGATCGGGTGCCATCTGAGGCGAAATGTGATCGTTCGAGATGAGTGTCGTTCGAGGCGAAATGTGACCGTTCGAGATTGGTCGTCGTTCGAGGGGAAATTTGACCATTCGAGGTCGGATTCCATTCGAAATCGGATGCCATTCGAGGCAAAATGTGACCGTTCGAGGTCGGGTGCCGTTCGAGGCGAGATAAGTTAGGGTGTCGTTCGAGGCGAGATGTGACCATTTGAGGTCGGGTGCCGTTCAAGGCGAAATGTGACTATTCGAGGCAAGATGTGACCATTCGAGGTCGAGTGCCGCTCGAGGTGAAATGCGACCATTTGAGGTCGTGTGCCATACGAGGCGAGATATGACCGTTCGAGGTTGGGTGTCGTTTGAGGCAAAATGTGAGTACCGGGATGGGACTCGGTATTGTTAATGTTAGATTTCACATTCGAGTGAGTTTCGAAATCATTTCTTTTGGTATTTTATCGCTATCTCAGAGCTTACCTAAGGACTGTTCTCGATCCTGTATATATGTAAATGACTTAGCCATTTTAGTGCGGGAGTTATTATTAGTCGTTTAATTCATGTCATGAAGAAATAACGACCCATGCCCATAAGTTGAGCTAGCTCTGATTTGAGGCGAATGATGCCTGCTCCTATTCCATTACCGCTATCCATTTCCAAACAAAACCATCCAAACGAATGACACAGTTCCATGGGTAGTTGTGCTGATCCATTCTCCTTGGTCGGGGTTTGTCACGTTTGCGATTTTCGACTCACGAGAGTCGACATCGATACGTCCATTGTATCAACTGCCGAGCAATCGAACCGTTAGGGTTAAAGAAGAGGTAGAAGATAGAAGAAGAAAGAAAGAAAGAAAAAGCAATAGAAACAATATCAGAATCTCACAATTGCAGCGGAACAACATATAATAGATAAATGAACATCTTTAAAACAAAGAACTATATCAGTTATTACATTACATCACATCACATTACATTATCAGAGTTTACAACAACAAATAGTGGAAAAGAAATACTATATACTAATTGATATGTCACGCCATCCAGCTTTCTCCTGATATCCACAGCAACTCCTGAAATCCAAAATGACCTGACCTAACTCTGGACTGCCCGTGTTAAAATTGGTGGCACCCAGAGTTTAGGAAGGAAACAATAAACTCCAGGTCAGTCATGTGACTGGTTTGAGAACTTAAAACAGTTTATCTTTAAAAATAAAGAAAGAAATATTTTTAAATGGTTTTGCAATGCTTTTAGAAAATGAGACTACCATAAGGCCTCCCGCACACACACACACAATGCAAACGCGGAATCAGAGGAGACTTCTCCTTATGATAGTAAAACATGCTTGATACACAAATTTTCTTTGATATTATTACTATAAGCGCAAAGTGTAGGAAAACATTTCGAAAGTATAATATAAATCTTAGCCAGCATAGACATTCCGCACTTATGCCTACTATAGCTACCATGTTCAATAGCAGGTCACCGCCACATTCCATGGCAGGTTATACAACTAAAACCGTACAAAGCTCGTATTGTTTCTTTGGATTTTCCAACAAATGGTCAGGACAAGGAACTTCCCATTGCCACATGGGTACGCCTCTGGAAAGATGCCCCGAGAACCTAACCGGATCTCTGCCGACACAAGGTTGGGTTACCCCTACTGGGTAACTACTAACACGAGTATGCCATCCCCCGATCGCAACCGACCTAAATCCCGGGATTCACCAACAACCATAAAATAATAAGTTTGCAGCAACAACATAGGTTAAGTATCAGGGCTCCATACCATAATACCACCTCTATCCAGAAGGAAATGACATACACTAAGGGGGCGCTGTCCCCTAATAACCTTGCCGCATCTTTCCTGTTTCGACCATTACCGGGGTGTGAGGTCCGACGAAGTCTCGTCCACAAAGCTACGCTTTTCATAAAATCTATACTTCAATCAACAAATTCTCAAGCACTTCATATGCCACATTACCAATTTGGGAATGTATTACTAGTAACCATCAACTACATAACCTCTGAGCTCGAACGTCTTAGAGAAGGGTGTTAAGCTAAGAGAATAAATTCTCTGTCACCAACAGAAATATATTTGATAGAAACTAGCTTTACATCTGAAATTGTAATGTTAGACACACATCCATAAAAGTCCATTCTGCGTTCGAACAGAACCGAAGGCATGTCCAAAAAAGTCCTTGCAATCCGGATATTCACTAATCATGACCGGACTTCCCATCCCAAAGGGTGATAAAATCTCTATATCATGGCTCAGCCACTGCAGAGACATTCGACGGTAATCCTTCCATTTTCGAAAATATCCAGTCTTCAACACCGGTCTTCAAGTGCCATCCATTACGACATGTCAGTATTTGAAATGGGATTTATGACACAAGGGTCCTCTCCCGGCAATACCGAATAACGAGTGCTTATTTTTTTTAAAAATAAGTGTAGCATTCAAATTCAAGCAATCACAACAAATATTCAGCACCTTAACAATCACTAAGCCCTTTTTATTAATCTTCCATAAATTAAATAACTTGCCAAATATTCGCTTCAACTTATCGTTAAAAAGATATATCCTCTAAACCATTTCAATTTCCACATTGGAAAACATTTCCAAATACTTATTCATTTTTATTTCAAAATGGTTCATTTAAACCAATTAAATAAATCCTTTCCGATTTACTTCAAATTTACGTTCCAAATCCGTAATTTTATTTCCACACTTCAAAAATAAATCAATGTTTATTTTTAAACAAATTCCCCTTTACTTTATAAATTCCATGTGAATTTAAATTTCCAAATATCCATTGATATATGATTTTCAAATCGACTTCAAATATTCGCTTTCAGTTTATCTTCAAAAGATATAATCTCAAAACATTTCACTTCATATTGGAAAACATTTCCATACTTATTTAATAATAAGTAATTCACAAATCTATTTATTTTCAATAATTAGAAAATATTCAATATACTTAAATCACAATTAAGTATATATTTTATTCTTTAAGAAAAACATTCTCTTAAACACATTTATTTGAGTCAAAACGAATGTTGTGTAAAACATCGTTACGACAACCCAAAATCAATAGTATAGGGATTCGAAATTAAGATAGATATATAAATCCTAATACTATATAAAATATTTCCTTTCGAAAATCATTTACTATAACAACAGTGTTATAGTCCATCTTTTCCTTATTTCTCGAAAACGTCTATTTCAACAATGAATGTTGAAATCTATGGTTTCGATCCTTAACACATTTTAAAACAACTTCAAATCATTTTAACTCTATTTAAAAGATCACTTCGTAAAACATTTCTTTAATATATTATTCACTATCCAAAATCGTGAATATACTTCGTTAACCAAATTCAACGTTTCTACACATTTTATTTTAAAGGATTATCCACTGTCCCAAAATCGTGAATATACTTCCTTTAATAAGCTATAAAAATTAACTTATCAAATATAAGTCGATTTCGGATTTGTAAAACAACGTTTATAAATTCCATTTATATTTTATAACAACTTCAACTTATAAAAACACTTTATTAACAAATTCTATCCATATCCCATTTACACGCAAAAATCCAAATTATAAACAAATTTCTTATAATTCTCTATTTACAAATTTATTCTTTTAATAACTTCAAAATCGTAGATTCTATTCTTTTGTAAAATCCGTTTATAATTATCATTTTAAAACGTCTTTAATACTCCTTTATAATTCCATCACTTTGATTTATAAAAATCCAATTTTATAAATCATATATATAAAGCTTTTATAATAAATTCAAAAATCTCTATTTAATCTATTTTATAAAATCATTAACTCCATATTTTCCAAAATCAATTTTCAGCTATATTTCTCAAAAATCATAATTTTTATAACATTAAAATTATAACGTTTATTTATTTAAAATGAATCAATTCCAAAATTTAATAAAACGTATACATTCAGAAATCACTTTAAAACCCTTTTAAATTTGAAAATCATCACTTTAACACTTTTAATTTTCCAAAATAGGCCCAATGCTGCAACAGCACTAAATATAACAATCACGGCATTCAAAACATCATATATCATATGATAACAGAATATATCACAATATCTGTAAATAAATCAATGCGGGTGAGGAATCCAGTTGGATCCCTCCAACCTGTTTCCCTGCATCCACAAATGTTAGCACAATACTAATTCTATTCCAATACGGGATATCGTGGTATATGGGATTTATAAAATATTATCCGCTATTATGCAGCGCAATAGGGTCTCATCCGCTATATAATGCGGGAAAATCAACTCCAAGTAGATATATAATACCAATTCCACATCAAGGTGAAATATCGTGGTATATGTGTTTAATAAATAACATCCGCTTAATATACGCCGCACAGGGTCTATTTCAAAATAATAGATAATAATTTATCATTCAAGCATACACTCAAGCAATTTTAAATCTAACTATTTAAAATCTAAATCGAAACGCAATTCGATTGAGTGAGAAGTTCTCACCTTGTTTCCAATAAAAGTTGCAGTGTTCTATTTCGCATAAAATTAAACGCGCGTTCAATTTTACTCAAAAATTTCACTATCTCCAATCAACTCCAATCCAGCTCCATTGCGTAGTTCTCGTCAATACGAAGCCAACGCAATTTGTTTCGTCAAATTCCGACCTCGTATGAACAAGTTACAGCATTTTAAAGTTTGAACGATTAAATATAAATCAAATTTACTAATCTCTTTTTATTTTTATAACCTAATTTACATCTGGCTGTTTGTTCAATCCAAGCAAATCACGGCCCTTGCAATCCTCTTCTTCCCCTACAATAAACACGCGACGGTTTGAACCCATTAGCCGCCTCTTGCCCTAAATTTTAGAGCCCACTCCGTTCAACTTCACGCCGATCGAGTACCACCACTCGAAACGCCAACGTGAGCTCCACCTTCGGCTCGAGTATCAAGGAGCTCGGTCGCCTCCTCTGCCCTAAAAACAAGCTCGAACGCTTGACCTTTGCATCAGATTCAGGTCGATCCACTCGACTAAAATCGATCATCACCATTAGATATATAGTTCTCTCAATGCTCTTTAACTTTGCAGTTGGAAGTTTGTTGAATCTATTTACGGATTTGAAGATATTAGAGGAAGAATATTAGAAAATTTTGGCCATTAAAATGTTTCTGGTAGCTGTAACCCTAGGGTTTTATTTTTTTGCAAAAGTGAATTTGTGATGTCCTTTTATAGAAAATTACGCGACACTATTCATCCGAAATTTTTCCGAACTCCAACGAAGCGTACCGCTTGGCATTTATAATATTTACCCCTATTCCGAACGCAATGGAATATATATCGGGAGCCAATTCGATAAAATTTGAAAGATAAGTTTTTGAATCGACTATTTAAGTTCAAAATTCGCTCGAATCGATTTTAGTGCGTTTTAGCTTGCCCCGGACAAACCGTAAATCCGATTGATACGAAATTTGAAACCGTACAGTAATTTAACATTATGGATCCAACGAAACTAGTTTCGTCGAAATCCGAGACTATTTAAAAAATGGCTATTTTAACTCGTCAATTAAATATTAAAATATTCAATTTCCATAAATTTACTTTTAATTCAATTTTAAAAGTTCTATAACATCATTCTAACTCCAATATGATTTAATACAACTTTATAAATCAAATTTAATCATATTAAACCCAATTTCCAATTATATATGTAATTTCACATATTAAATTATCGATTTAATTATCTATTAAACCCAGATATTCGAAATAAAATTTATTCGAGTTACAAATTTTACTTGTTAATATTTAAAATCGATTAAACATATGAATTTCAAATGACAGAAATTCTGGGTCGTTATAGGGTTTGCCCCTGGTTGATCCAATCTACAACTAAGCCTGTTGATTTCTGCTGCAAGTCCTGGATTCTAATTTCCAACTATTCCAGCATCCATAAGTGGTCTCCGATTGTCATTTCCATCTTGCCCCTGAGTCCACGAAGGAATCCAAGATTATCCTCTTCCAAATGCGCATCCGAGTTCTGATCCATGCTAAAATCCATAGCACCATCCAATATCTAGCCAAGAGTTGTCTTTTCCCTGGTTCTGATCCTGGATTTCCTCCTATCTCTTTAGCATACTTTCCTCCATAGCATCCATCATTGTTTCCATCTTGTCTTGCTCTTTGTCTCATTGTTGATTTCCTAGCCATTTCTTCCTAGATTCAAATTCTCAAGCTTCCAAATCCAAGGCCTTAACTTCCAAATTCCAAAGTGCTGGCTTTCTCGGTGAAAGCACCAAAATGTTGGCATCAAAGTTGGCCACAACATCTAATTATAAGCGAAAGTACAAATATCCAATCACGAATCACAGGTAGAGTATATTTAGAGAATATAATATGAAGAAGAACCAAAATTCAAATGGAAGTAGAAAAGGACAAGATTTATAGTGTTTTGGCTAATTCCGGCCTACGTACACTCAAGAAAATCCTTTTTATTATATAGAAATTTGACTATAGTTACAATCTAGGATTTCAAAACCAAAATAGCAGAGTAGCCTCTAGGTGGAAGATGAAGAGAAACAAAGTAAAATCCCATTTTCTGAAGCCAAACCTGCTGTATTTATAGGCGAAACTTCGATTACAAGGCCTCCTCACCTATATGGGCTCACCATAACAAACGTTGAGCCCAACTCGTTCATGTATGCCGACCTAAAGTAGGTAACATGTTGACCCGAAGCAAAACATACGCTGATCGGAAGAAAACCACACACCGACCCATTGATTTATGCCGACCTGACATCGAATCCCTCTTGCCGACCCAAAGTGTAGCTCATGTCGACCCGAAGCTGAAGCCACGCCGACCCAGAGTTACTTCCTGTAGCCGACCCTAAGTGAAGTCCTTATGCCTTCTCAATGCCGACCCCAAGTATAAACGTCGGCCCGAAGTATCATAAACCCGACCTAAAGTAAATGCCACACCGACCCAAAGTAGATGCCGATCCAACCCAAAGTTATTCCATCGACCCAAAGCAACATGTCGACCCTTAGCAACTCCTTGCGCCAACCCTTAGCAAAAGCAATGTCGAATTGAAGCCAAGTTAATGCCGACCCGAAGCTAAAGCAATACCGACCCGAAGCCAAAGCAATACCGACCCGAAGCCAAAGCAATGCCGACCCGGGGTGAACTAAGTGCCGAACCCTCGTAGTTATATGACCTCCCTCCTATGCCGACCCGAAGCCATGCCTATGCCGACCCGAAGCGGATGTCATCCCAACCAAAAGCAGCTCCCATCCCTGCTAAAATCCATATTCCGAATGCTCTACATCGTTTATCCATCTACTATGTTGAATCCTGGCTTCATATTCATATTTATTATCCATAACTGATCATCTATTTGTCCATCCGAACCAAATCCATGATATTCCAGCCTTGATAATTGTAAAGTCTATTGGGTTAAATCCGCCGGTATATAGCCTTGCCCAAAAGCGAGTAAACACTATTAAACAATATTAGATTCAAAATTGAAAGGAAAGGAAAAAATTCATTTTATTGCAGAGCTCATCGTAGCTATCACAAACAAACAAAATGATAATAATAATTTTATGCACTTGAACATAGAACCATCCATTATGTGTTGATAATCGATATAAAAGATTCGTAATAATCAAGGTGTCTAATAGAAATATAAAATAGCAACACAATTATTTATCAATGGATAAGAGATAAACATTTCACCATTGCCTTAAATTTGCATCTTGAAATTATGAATTTTCTCCTTGAATCGAATAATCTGTTTTGGAGTTACCAGCTCTCAAACCGATAAACCATACCCATTAGCATACCTTGATTTGTGACTTCTCCATAGATTTTAAATAAATCATCATCCCACTTTGCTAGAGAAGGATGATCAACCTTTCTTGAATTTAATTTGATGCTGATTTAAAAAAATTTGGTGGTTTTTTCCTCTTTTTGGAAGAAGCATTATCCATGAATGAATTATAGAGAAAAGAAACAAGAAGTGAGGAGGTGAAAATCACATTCTGTTCCAAAAATAAAAATGAGGAGATTTTGGTTTTATTAGAATTAAAGGAAACTTTCTCATTCTCTTATCAAAACTTCCTTCTTTTACTCCCTTTTTGAAACAACCCGCCTCTTCTACCCTTAAAAGTCGACAATAATACAACCATGATATTCACGTATCGAGCATCCAAGTGTCGAAAAGATAGATCGTTGGGGAAAAAGGAAAGAAGAAGGAAGAAAGAATCTCACAAAAACATGACGAGTAATATATAATAATGAACATATCCTTATAAAAGGAAAGAGGCCTTAGTATACATACATAAATTAGAGTAAAACACTAACCCATCATCAGCTTGGACAGTTATAACAACCTATCCTTACAATTGCTGATTACTACAATAAGAACAAACAGCGGAAGATAAAAGAAAATATGGTAGTATGTCTTAGAGGCATCAAATCATCTCCTGAAAGCTCCAAAGGCGGCCAGCTAAATCTGGAAAATATGTTCAGGCTGACCTAAGCATTATCAGAAAATTACGTCCGGGTCAATCTGGTAAAAACAGCGTGAGATATATAATCTAATGGATTATTTAATGTTATAAAAGCATTTCAAAAATAAAGGTATCTCTAAGACCATGCCACATATAAATACATATGGATTTTTACCTTATGGTAACAAAACCACATTCTATAGAAAATCCAGTGATATTATAATAATGTCTATGGGTTGAAAATAAATATATAAAATAGTTGAAATGCATGTATCTCACATTTTAACATTGTTGTGAACAACTAAGTCCACAAAGGAATGTACTGGAGATTGGATTTCCACTAATGACATGGTTACCCCTGTTACAGTACACCACTAGAAAAATTTACCGAGGTTGAACCTATCAACCCTTGCGAATCAAATCTGACCTGCCCCTACCATGACACACTAGACTACATTATCTCTTAATTACCAGCTATGGAAACCTATTCCAGACCCTGGCACCACCCATACACACATGAAAAAGCTGCAAATATCGATACAAGATTGAGAATGATGCTCCTAATGGTAGCAAACGACATAGCTCTGGAGCATATCCTGTATTTTAGTCACTACAAAATTCTAAGGGTTGTGAGATCAAAATACCTTTCTCCTCCCTTAGCAATCCCACTTGGAATGCAAACACTGCCCTCCACGCACCAATGTAAAGATATCATTCATTTATGCAAGTTGTTCAAGATAAGAACAAACCGAAGGTACTACTTATACTACATCCATTTTGGAATTACCCTTAGGAATAGTAGCAATTAGCCCTTTCTCTTCAAGCACTCCATCTTTGATTCCATAATATTCAAGATGTCTTTGACAAGGCGCTTGAGTTGGATCAAAGTGGTTTTCGAATAATTTATACTTATCCAATCCCTGTCTCTTTGAACCAACATTCGGTAGTTTACGATAAACTCAACTCGGTTCTTTTGAAAATAATACAAACTATACATACGAGTGGGGATCACCCCCTAACCGTTGAATTGGATGGATCTCCTTATCATTTTTCCTAGGAGAACAAAACAAGATTTGTACACATGGTACATCACCATCGAAGATGACTCTGCCATATAACTCACGTGTTTGTTCTAGATATTTCCAGAGTTATATTTTGATCCAAATATTATAGTCGAACATTTAACTATCAAATAACAACAATTAAACAAACATAGATTTAATTCCATGTAGGATCCACTAACCTCTATTAATTAATCTTTCCATAAATCATTTCACTTCAAATCTTTGATTCAAAATACCATTACAAATGATAATTTTCACAAACCTCTTAAATTCCTTCCAATACTTGGAAAAAGATTCATATACTTATCTCACTAATATAGGTATATCACAACCGTTAACTTTTCAATACTTAAAAAATATAACATACACTTATCTTAATGGTATATAAGTGTATTAACAAAGTTTGAGGGAGATTCCTCTTTCCAAAAATTATATTTAAATTTGCCAAAATAAATATCACTTAAAACATTACTTAATTTAAACTTAACCACTATCCTTCGGTGTTAAGTATGAAAGAATAATTTCATATCACCGTAATTAAGAAGAATTAATGGTCAAAATAAATCTCGTTCCTTTATAAAATTCCTTTCTTATAAGCCCATTTAATATTTACAAATTATTTTATAAACCTTTAAATTTATTTATAACTTCCTTAGAAACTCTAAAATGATTGATAAAACTCCTTTACAAAATGTCATTCATAAACCACCTTTTAATAAATCTTTTTGTTAAGTATAATCCTTTTTATAAAATAATTATTCCTTTATAAACACCCTTATTCAATAGAATATCTACATTTTAACATCATAAGTAAATAATTAATAAATTTTTAAATCACCATTAATAAATGGTTAGTTGACTTAAAACATCATTAATAAACCATTAGTCCCAAACTAATGTAAATTGAAGTTAATTTAAAAGTATAACTTACAAATTCGGAAAGAGGCTTAATGACCACAATGGTACTAAATCAAGTTACGATTTAATTAAATTTGACATTCCAAGTCCTATAGATGTATTTACATAAACCACATATATTTAAGTAAAATCAATTAGCAATCTCTAACTAATCCATCCCTTGAACATTATTAATTAACTAACATATAATTCAGTGTCCGAATCTGCAACGGTTCGGAATTTAATCGCTATTTAGATAAATATTTAATTAGATTAATTAATAAATGGATTTTTATTAACAAATAAAACTATTTTAACTAATAACTAATAATAATAAAATCATTGTCAAAATTTGTTTACCAAAATATTTAGTTCATAGGAAAGTAGAAAATGTGACCGTAACTTATTTTCCAAAATATCAATTTTTCATTTGTTAAAAGTTGTTTTAAATGTCATAACACTATGCTAAACATACATGCACACATTACAAACTATCTTAAACATGTTGTGTAAATTTACATATGCATGTACATATTTCCTCCTTAAGCATATAAATATACAATAAAGGGAAGTGTGTGTGTGTATATACATATAAAAATGCACATTTTTCAACCCAAGTACTCATGGCATGGCATGACTAGTTAATAGTAATGGGGGATGTAGAGCACGGATTGAGGGGAGGGAGGAAGTATGGATGTGCATGCATATGTATATTTAAATATAAAACACTTATTATTATTTTAATTAAATCCTAAGCCTATATATACCCCTTTATCGTCATGTTTCCATTTTTGCAACCCTCTTCTTCCGTTCAAGTTCTTAAAATCTTAAGTAATATTAGTCATGAATTCCTCTTTATAATTTCTAAAGTGAGAAAAACAACTTCTTTTTACTAAAATCCCTTCTTTAATTTGCAAAGTCATTTCTACAAATCATTCAACATCTCTTCTTCCAAAATACAAAACTCCACTACACAAAACCAAAAGGGCCGAGCGCAAACCTCCCAAGGCTAGCCCAAACTACACTTGGTCGAGCCCATTTCAAGTGTTCAAGGGTCCAAAAGTTCTATTCTTTTCAAGTTTCGAAAGTGCTTTCAAGTTCCGGCAAAAAGTTTGATTTGATTTAGAAAAACTTTCGGTGAGTAAAACTTCTGTTTTTGGAAAAGAAATTTACTTGATTTTGATGGACTATATGTTGTGAAAATATACGGATTGTGATATTGAATTATCATGTCGTATTGATGAAATATGATGATATGTTTATGTTTGAACTTGGATTTGGTGATTGGTTGATATGTTTGGATACGTATATGTATATGGATATATGATATTGGGTGTGATATTATGGTAGTATGTTTATGAAAACAAAACCATGTGTATATGACGTAAATGTTGTGAAGTTTGCACCTTAAAAAGTCATAAAGGACTTGAGATCCGATTTGAAAACGAAAGTTATTATCTAGCTTTGGATTTTTGAAAATATTTTTCCAAGTTATTACCTTGTTTTAAGTTTTTAAAACTTCCCCATTTGTGTTTTCAAAGATGTAGTAGCTAGAGTTAAAGTTAAGATTCCACCTAGAAATTAATTCTACTGAACTGCGTTTATAGTGATGGTCGCTATGGATGTAGTTCGGAAAATTTAACGATTTCAAGTTTTAAGTGTATTCTTTTGGATTGTTTTTGAAAAACTTATTTTGAATTAATTAAGTAAAAAGTTAAAATTTTAATTATTTAATAATTTATTTATTTAATTTAAATTGATTTGGGTAATTATTAATTAATTAGGTTAAATAATTAGAGTTTATGAAATTATTAATTAAGTTAATTATTTTTAATTAAGTAAGTTTTAAATAATGATAAAAGAATTTTTTATTTAATTAGGTAACTTATTTTAATAAATTATTTAATTAGAGTTAATTATTTAATTAAAGGTTAATTATCCACTAATTAGGGTTAAATTTCGTAAGTAATTGTTATTTAATTAAAGTATAGTTAAGGTTTAATTATAAATGAAAATTTGGATTTTTATGATTTAATTTTCGTTTAAATAAAATTAATTTAGTTTTAACTGAGTTTTAAACCTATGACTTAATTAAAGTTATTTATTTTAAAATTTCTTTTAAAACCCTATCAGATGTTTATTTTTAAGCAAATTTTCTTGTTTATGTAAATTGTTTTAAAACCAAGGATCTCTTATACATGCTATTAAGTAGCCAAAAATTAAAGTAGTTATGGTAAAACGTTGACAAGTTTTATTGAAAGTAAGTCGACTTGTACTTATCACAATATACCGCACTTCGAAAAACCAGGTGAATACAAGAGGGTTGATTTCGATAAGTGGGTCATGATAATCTAAGTCAATGGAACGTATTTTCATATGTAAATATTTACACCTTGATAGTGGAATAGTCCACTATCAACACTTGACCCTTTATAACTACTAGCTGTTGGTTTGGAGAGAATGGGATCAGATATTAACTTTTATCCAAAAACCACTTCGAACCAACGTGAAACATTTAAATTGGAAATAGTAAAGTCAAGGTCGAAGATGAAGACTTTGAAGTGCAAGCGCTGCTTGCTACTAACCCTGTGGATGATTCCAAAAATGGGTGTAGTAGGGATAATGTCTTCGGTTCACTCATCTCCTGAACGACTTGTATGGATGAGTGTTGACATTGCGTCGACATATAAAAGGCAATGTTAGCATCCCAAGTGGCAATGTTATAATAAAGGTAAATGTAACCTGAGGCCTCATCAACCGAGAATGACTAAAACATGGGAGATATATTAAAACTAGGTGGATTTCTCCTATTTAGGTAAGAACATCCCTAACTAGAGTACCTACTATTTACTTATGCTTCGGTATGGTTGTTGATCCCAACCGAGGGGTGATCTTATTCGGTACTATCCAGTAAAGGGTAGGTCGGTCTTGTGTTGGCGAGGGTCGATAGGTTTGAACTTGTTGTTATTTATCTAGAGATGCACCATGATGGGAGGTACCTCAGTAGTCCAATCTTTGTATGGAATCCATCCTCTAACAAGGGCTGTACGTTTTTAGTTTTTCCAAAATATGTTAAAATGTGAGAAACAAGCATTTTAGCTAAGTTCTATTTTACTTGAAAACTCTAGACGTTATCATAGTATCATTGGATTTCTATATAAAGTGTTTTGGGTTAATGTAAGGTAAAAACCCATCCATGTTTATATGCGGCATAGTCTTATGAGATACCTTTGATTTCAAATTGTTTTATAAAAATAAATTTTAAGTTGATTAAATTTACTCGCACCAGACCCATGTCTGGCTCGAATTTTTCTTTTCCTAAAAATCTTGTTACTCAAATTTGTATAAGTAGTCCAGTGATCCAGGTTTCTTACGGAAGCATTTTGAAGGAGCTAATCTTTACCTTATTCCCCTATGTTTCGTGTATGACCTGTCTTTTTTTATAGGTAGGTAGTTATAACTGTCTAGTTGGAGTTGTAATGTAATGAATTTTAATGAATTAAATTTTTGGAAATGACTGTGTAATATCCTATGTTATCTATTATATGTCTTTCGATACAAGGAAGGTGGTCGTTAAAATTTTGGTATCGGTGCTAAGGTTAAGCGAACACTTAGGCTTTGGGTTAGGGTCAATTTTGAAAGTGCGTATTTGTAATTTTTATTTGTGTGTATATATATATTTGATAGATAGATCATCTTGATAGGTTTGATTAGTACCCATCTGTTAAAATGTATCTTGTCCAAGTATTCTTAGTTTACTTTACTATATCCTGGTAGTAAGACATGAGTAACAGAGGCAACGAGGTATGGGGGCAGGTAGCACTACGACTACAATTGGTCAAACCCAAAATCATGCAGAAGTTTAGATTACCGAAGAGGCAGCGCCCGAGCAGGCAAGAGTGAATTTCGCAACCTTATGCAAGGACACACTAACCTCGGAGGGAAACCATTTAAAGGAACCGAGTCTATCATGGAAATGCAAGCTTGATTGTGATCGTGCGAGAAGACTTTTTAAGGGTCTTGGTTTATCAGACGAGCAAAAAAGATTTTTAGTATCATGGCAACTACAAGGGGGAGCAGCAGCTTGGCGGGACTCCCTCAATGCAAATATTCCAAAAGGCGAGTTTTCATAGGCCCGATTCGAAGTAGTTTTTGGGGTTCAATTCTTTCCAAAAGCAGAAAGGACCTATGGATTTGAAGCAAGGGTATCTCTCTCTATAGTAGAATACGAAATGAAGTTTAACGAGCTATCTTATTTTGGATCGGAATTGATTAACACCCTGTTAAAGAAGAATGAGATGTTTGTTGTGGGTATAAGGAAGGAATACCATAAGAAAATGATTGCTCATATTAAAGCCACTTTTGTGGATCTAGTTGATATTGCTCTCAGGTACAAGGCCTTGAATAAGAAGCCTACTCCAGTAGCACTAAGTGGAAATACCGGCGGGAATGGTTCTAAAAAGAGTAAGTTCAATGCAAATTGGAAGATTCAAGAAAAGGGAAACATAAAGAAGGTCAAGCAGGAAATTTTAGGATTTTAGTTGCTATACTTGCAAGCATAAAGGTCATATTTCAAGGTCCTGTCCGAACCATGAAGCTCCTAAGCAGCAAAGCCGACCCATCTCTCCAATGGTCCAGAAGTCTCTCTGATTCAATTGTCATCAACGGGTCACATGATTAATGACTGTCCACTCATAGAAAAGGTGCAACATCCCATGATATATGCCATTAAGAATGAAATGTCTACTTCAATGGATGTGAAGGGGAAAGGCATCCTTGAAGGTACCTTATTGACTAATGGCATTTTTATTCGAGCATTATTTGATACTAGTGCCTCTCATAGCTTTGTCTCTTGCGAATCGGTAGATAAGTTTCCTCTTATTCCTAGTATTATAGAAAATCCTATGTGTGTGTCTAACCTCGAAGGTGGCAAACCCATTTAAATATGATTTGTGAGAATGTGCCAATTTCTTACCTTTCTCATCACTTTTCTTATGACCCATATGTATTAGACTTTAAATGATTTAACATTATTTTGGGGATGGATTAGTTATCAAAATATGAAGCTATATATTTTAGATTGTGCTGAAAGAACTATATCATTAGAAACTAAGTTGGGAAGAATAGCCAAAGTCCCATGTAAGGAACCTGGTATTAATGTGTGTAGTTTTTTGTATGCCCTGGAATCATCCCAGGATGAGTTAAGTTTTGTAGAAGTTGTTAAGAATTTTCTCGATATGTTTGAAGAAGTCAACAATTTACACCTACCGTAAGATACAATTTTGCATTGATTTGGTCCCTAGTGCAAGACCCGTGGTTCAACTCAAGAGAAGGATGGCCCCGAAAGAGGGAAAAGAACTAGAATATCAAACCTATGACCTATTAATGAGATGATTGATTACACTTAGTCATTCAAGATAGGGGTCTGTTGTGGTGTTTGCAGCGAAGTCTGATGGATCTTTAAGGTTGTGTGTGGGCTGTAGGGAGTTGAATAACTTGACCATTAGGAACATGTATCCCTTACATCAAATCGATGATCTTTTTGATCAACTTCATGGAGCTATAGTATTTTCTCAGATGGGTCTAGCGACTGGATTCCATCAGCTAAGTGTTGCTGAAGATAATATATCCTTAACTTCTTTTAGAGGCCCCAATTGTTTCTTTAAGTAGTTGATTATGGCTTTCGGGCTAACCAATGCACTTGCATATTTTGTAGAACTCATAAACCATGTTTTTCAATATTTTCTTAATATATCTGTGTTGGTTTTCATCGATGACATCGTTATCTACTCCGAATTCGAGGAGGTGCATAAACATCACTTGGAAACGGTGTTGGAGATATTGAAGAGACATGTCCCGAAGGATAAATTTCGTAAGTGCCATTTTTGGAAATCAAAAATAAGATTCTTAGGACATATTGTGACAAGAGAAGGTATTTTTGTGGAACCAGTGAAGGTGGAAGCTGTTTTGGAATAGAAGCGACCTCGGACTCCTACCGAGGTTTGCAGTTTCTTAGGTTTGGCTGGATAATATAGGAGATTTATTAAAGATTATTCCAAGATTTCATCCCATTTGACTAAGCTGACTAAGAAGGAGGAGAAATTTTTATCGACCCCTAAGTGTGAAGAGGCATTTCTTGAATTGAAGAAGAGATTGACCAGCGCACCAGTTTTGGCTATTCCAGATGGAAATAGTGGGTTCACGGTTTACACGGATGCATGTGGAGTAGGACTTGGTGCTATTTGGATGCAGCATGGTAGAGTGATTGCGTAAGCAAGCTAGCAGTTGAAGCCTCACGAGAAGAACTATGCTATGCATGACCTGGAGTTGCTAGCTGTTGTCTTTGCATTAAAAATGTAAAGACACTGCTTAGTGGGTAAGGATCCTTCTATTACTCTTAGTTTTTATCTAATATTTAAACATCTTAGGAGTAAGTTTTCTTTCTTTAATTAGGTGAAAAATTCGAGCTCTTTATGGATCATAAGTCCCTAAATTATCTTTTTACTCAAAAGGATCTGAACCTGAGGCAACAGAGGTGGTTAGATTTTCTGGCAGCTTATGACTTAGATATTCTTATACACCAGGAAAGGCTAACGTAGCGGTGGATGCCTAAGGTAGGAATGCCATTTTGACTCTCTTGAAAGTTACCCCGACACTTTAAGAAAGGATTATGAGAAATCAGACGAAGGATGAGTTACTGGATGGTTAATTCAAGGTGTTAAGGAGGATAGATGTTCAGATTTTGAGATGGATGGTCGAGGTGCTTTAAGGATGAACAGACGATTGTGTGTTTTAGATGTGGATGGGTTGAGGCAGGAAGTTCTATCAGAATGCCACAATTCTAAGTTAAGTATTCATCCAGGGGTTCGTAAGATGTATAAAAACATAAAGAGAGTATTTTGATGGCTGGGAATGAAGAAGGACATTTTCGTCTTTGTTAGCAGGTGTTCATGCTATCAGCAAATCAAAGGTGATCATCAGAAGACAGTTGGATTATTAAAACCTTTGCAAATACCTAATTGGAAACGGGAAAGGATATCAAAGGATTTTATCGATGGTTTGCCCAGATCCATAAAAGGAAATGAAGGAGTGCGGGTTATCATAGATCGGCTAATGAAGAGCACAAATTTTATTCCGATGAAATCAACAAGACCGCTACTTCCTTAGCTGAAATTTTTATGAGAGAGATAGACAGGTTGTATGGAGTTCCTATGAATATTATAAGCGATTGAGACCCCACATTGACTAGTCAATTCTAGAAAGCATTACAAACAACCCTTGGAACAAAGTCAAGCTTAGGCACAACTTATCACCCCAAACCGACGGTTAGATGGAGCGAGTGAATTAGATTCTAGAAGATCTCTTGAGGGCATGTATTTTGGATTTTGGTGGAACAAGGCAGGATCATTTACATTTGGTTGAGTTCTACTACAACAATAGTTTCTAAGAAAGCATCAGAATGGCACCATATGAAGCCCTATATGGAAGACCTTGCAAGTCGCCAGTAACATTGGGACATGAGATAGATTAGTTCTTGGACTGGATATGATCCGAGAGGCTACCGAGAAAGTTGCAGTGATTAAGAAAGGAATGAAAGAATCCCAAGATTGAAAAAAGAGTTATGCTGATAAGAGGTGAAGGGATTTGCAATTTAAGGTTGAAGACTTGATGTTTGTAAAGATTTCACCAATAAAAGGAGCTGTCAGATTTGGAAAAGCTAGGAAGTTAGCTCCAAGGTATGTTGGACCCTTCCGTATTCTTAAGAGTATCGGATCACTTGCTTATAGGGTCGAGTTGCTAGAGAGATTGCAAGGTGTTCATAATGTGTTCCATGTGTCTCATTTGAGGAAATATATTCATGACCCATCTTCTATTGTGGATCCATTGGTTCAAGAGGAATTTGAAATAGAACTGAACCTGACAGTGGTTTGACATCCGATGTATGTTGTGTATCAGGATGAAAAGAGTTTGTGTAATAAGGTGATGCGATTAGTTAAGATTCAGTGGAGCGAGGATTCTAGAGACCGCACTTGGGAGACAATGGATCGTATGAGAGAAGCCTATCTCGAGTTGATGTTAGAATATCTAGCCGTGGGTTATACATACAGCATCTATTTGTTTGCTATGAATGTTTTATGCATGTTTTTCTACATGCATGATATGAATATATAGCCTTTTGCGTAGTTTTAATTATCTCCTTGATTGCCAATTTTGGGACGAAATTCTTTTAGGGAGGGAGATTGTAACGGCCTGGAATTTAATCGCTATTTAAATGAATATTTAATTATATTTTAAATAATAAATGGAGTTTTATTTACAAATAAAACTATTTTAAATAATAACTAATGATGATTTAATCACTTTCTAAATTTGCTTACCAAAATATATAGTTCATAGGAGAATAGAAAATGTGACCGGAACTTATTTTCCGAAATATCGATTTTTCATTCGTTAAAAGTTGTTTTAGATGTCATAACACTATGCTAAACACACACGCATACATTACAAACTATCTTAAACATGTTGTGTAATGTACATATGCATGTACATGTTTCCTCCTTAAGCATATGAATATATAAGAATAAAAGAAATTACTTTATAAAGGAAAGCGTATATATACATATAAAAACACACATTTTTCAACCCAGGTACTCATGGCATGGCATGAATAGTGGAAAGTAAGGGGGGGTGTAGAGGACGAATTTGAAGGGAGGGAGGAAGTATGGATGTGCATGCATATGTATATTTAAATATGAAACGCTTATTATTATTTTAATTAAATCCTTAGCCTATATATACCTCTTTATCTTCATGTTTTCATTTTAGCAACCCGCTTCTTCCTTCCAATTTTCAAAGAGCTTAAGTAATATTAGTTATGTCTTCTTCTTTATAATTTTCAAAGTCACAAAAACAACTTCTATTTTCTAAAATCCCTTCTTTAATTCACAAAGTCATTTCTACAAACCATTCAAGATCTCCTCTTTCAAAATACAGCACTCCACCACCCAAACCCATAAGGGACGAGCCCAAACCTCTAAAGTTTGAGTCCATTAGCTCAAGGCCGAGCTGAAACACCACTTGGTTGAGCCCATTTCAAGTGTTCAAGGGTCTAAAAGTTCTATTTTTGCAAGTTT
Organism: Allium cepa; assembly: GCA_030765085.1. Classification (NCBI taxonomy): domain Eukaryota; kingdom Viridiplantae; phylum Streptophyta; class Magnoliopsida; order Asparagales; family Amaryllidaceae; genus Allium; species Allium cepa. The sequence continues at coordinate 896,382,702 of CM060937.1, read as the reverse complement.
CGAAAGTGTTTTAAGTTCCAGCAAAAAGTTCGCTTTGATTTAGAAAAAAATCAATAAGTAAAACATTTATTTTTGAAAAACAAATTTACTTGATTTTGATGGATTATATGTTGTGAAAATATGGTGAATGTTATGTTGAATTATCATGTCGTATAAATGACATATGATGATATGTTTATGTTTGAACTTGAATTTGGTGATTGGTTGATATGCTGATATGTTTGGATAAGTATACATATGTGGATATGTCATATTGCGTATGATATTACATTTGTATGTTTATGAAAACAAAACCATGTGTATGATGTAAATGTTGTGAAGTTTGCACCTTGAAAAGTCGCAAAGGGTTTGAGATCCGATTCGAAAACTAAAGCTATTTTCTAGCTTTGGATTTTTGAAAATGTTTTCCAAGTATTTACCTTTGTTTTAAGTTTTCTAAACTTTCCCATTTGTGTTTTTAAAGATGTAGTAGATAGAATTAAAGTGAAGATTTCACCTAGAAATCAATTCTAGCAAACTGCGTTTATAGCGACAGTCGCTATGAATGTAGTTCGAAAAATTTAACGATTTCAAGTTTTAAGTGTTTTCTTTTGGGTTGCTTTTGAAAACTAATTTGAATTAATTAAGAAATTAAAAAGTTTAAGTTTTAATTATTTAATAATTTATTTATTTAATTTAAATTATTTTGGGTAATTATCAATTAACTATGTAATTAGGTTAAATAATTAGTTTTAAAGAAATTATTAACTAAGTTAATTATTTTTAATTAAGTAAAATTTGAATAATGATAAATTAAGATAAAAGAAAATTTATTTTTATATAATCATGTTATTTTATCTAATTAATTATTTAATTGTAGCTAATTATTTAATTAATTATTATTCAATTAAAGGTTAATTATCCACTTAATTAAGGTTCAAATTCTTAAACAAATGTTATTTAACTAAAGTATATTACGGTTTAATTATAAATAAAAATTTGGATTTTATTGATATTACTAAAATCAATTAAATTTCATTTGAGTTTTAAACTTATGATTTAATTAAAGTTTATTTATTTTAAAGTTTCTTTTAAAACCCTTTTGGATATTTATTTCTAACCAAATTTTCTTGCTTAAGTAAACTGTTCTAAAACCAAGTGTGATGCCCCAACTCGAGACCCACATTAACAAAGAGCATTACTGGGTAATATCGTCTATTATGCGGAGAATATGGCTGGTTAGAAGCGAGCATTCATGGCCTTGTCTTAAATATCTATTGAATACGTCCACAGATGCTATATATATTTTCTTCTATCTCAAGAGGATCGACATATCCAATAAATTCCTAATACAAAGCCATAGGTGGCTATAGGTTATATCAGAACAAAATAAAATAACTCAAATGCAAAACACATTATAGAACAACAGATCATCACACACACACACATATATATATACACATATATACAGATACATCATAGAGTGTACAAAATGATACATGTCAAGTGGTATAGCAATCACAATATACAAGTGAGTCAAAAGAATATATATATATATATATATATATATATATATATATATCAGAGAAGCAAACAAAAAAGGACTACATAAAAAGCTATAGAAAAAGAGCTAGTAGAATTGTCCATGCAGAAGCAGAATAGGATAAGTCCAAAAGCGTCTAACCTAAAACACCTCGGTCTGACACGAGTATAAATACACACATCAGTCTAGCTAAACAAATCAGTTTACAAGGATAAGTGATAATATAAGCGTAAGGATAAAGTGATAATATTCCCAAATGAGAAGGGACAATCTAAAGTGTACAGTTACTTAATATGATGAAGGGTATTACAACACAACATATAATCTCAAATGAGATGGAACAACCCATAAAACGCTAAAAGTAGTAAGCCTCATATCATCGGCATTCATAAAACATCAATTATGGTCCACGGGAAAAACCTAAACCCGCCAAATCTATAATCCAAGACATGCACAAAGTGATCCCATCTCAAACATGCCATAAGGCAAATATATCTCCAAAGAGGAGAATAAAATCTCAAGTAAAAGCCAAAAGGCAAATCTTAATATTTCCAGTGTAGGCATCATAAGTCTCAAAAATAAAACTCATAGAATTCAAATTCCCGTGAGGTAATCGCCATATATAATATATAACATCCCAAATGGCTTAAATGGCCAATAATAAAAGGCGATATGCTTGGAAAATCACAAAATCAATGAAATCATCTCAAAGATATGCTTATGGTCAAAGCCGGCCAAGTACTGTTCTCTCAAATAAGGCTCCATGTCTCTTAGATAAATGTCCTGAAGGACAAATAAATAAGTCTCTTAGACAAACATCACAAAGGACAAATACATCATAATGTCAAATGCCTCCTAGACAAACATCCCGAAGGACAAATGACCCGAAGGTCTAGTACTGCCAAATACGTCTCTTAGACAAATGTGTCACAAACTCTCGGATAGGAACTCGAACAACGTTAACATGTATCACATACCACACGTTCGCACTAAATGGTGTACTAACCGCTAGTAAATTTCACACTCAAAACAGTAAAAAGTTTACCTCATCTCATCGGCAAACTTGACTCGAATGTCAAAACAATCAAACAGACAAGTCGGGAATTAACCAATAAGGTAAATGCATGTGTCCCATACCACTTGTTTTATCAAACTATTTAATTCTCCTTCTCATTTGCTCGAAATGTGCAAAAATGTGTAATTTATATATTAAATAATTTAGTTTGGAAAACAAACTTTGAAAACCAATTTTCGAAATCAATTTGAAACCCATATTTGAAAATTCCCTTATTATATAGAATAAATAGATTTTACACTTGAAAATATTTCATAATAATTATTTTGAAATGCCCATTAATTTTGAAAATCATTTCAAAAAGATTCGGAGAAAACCGTGCTCGAAAACGAATAAAAACAAAGAAAATAACTCAAATGGATATTCGAATTTAAATTCGGTTTAATTTCAGAATTAGTAAAAAATTTGAATTCCTAAATTTTCAAAATTTGGCTAGCCTATTGATAGACATCATGGCCTATAATCATCATCAAAACATCACGAATATAGCTAGAATAATAAGGCAAACGAAATCCAAAAGCATCACAACGCATAGGGACAAGACAACAATTTGCCTCTAGCCAGGTCGACCTTGAGGTCAACATGGAGATCAACCTTCTTGGTCCCTAGTTCGACCGTACGATCAACCTAGGAAGCACTGGGTCGACCTACATGTTGACCCAGGGAACGTGGCAGTCGACCTGGTCTACGGACTTTGTTCCAGGTTGATTTCTGAGCTTCGTATTGATATTCAAGCACAGATTTGAGCATTCAAACGACATTATTTTGGAACCAAAATTTTCAGCCCTGAACTATTACAATTAAACTACCAACAGAAAGAAATCCAGCAGAATTTCATTGCTGGAATCAAAAGAAATAAGCATGCAAAGAAGCAGTATGAAATAGTTTCCTAGAAAAGAAAAACTGTCAACAGAAAACGACTACACTAGCTTATTTTGCATAGATTCAAGCATTTAGCATTTTTTGCTAGATTTATAAGCTTATCAACTCACCTTGTCGATATATGATAAAAGTTTAGATTTTCCAGCAAAGTTGAAGCCTTTGCTTGAGATTGCAAGCCTTGAGCACCTGTAGAGAATAATTACATAACATGCAAACAAATACAGTAAAAATTTAGAAAGCTTCTTGCTGTAAAAAGATTTTTGTGATGAAATTGTATGATTCGGAGTTGTATACCTTTGATTTATCTTTATCTCGCAAAAAGAATTGAAATTTTGTTGGATTTAATTGGAAATTGAGCTTGAATTTTCAATTTAAGAAGTTGGTTTACTGGCTTTTCTTTTAGGCTAAAGGAGGAAGAAGGAGAAGGTAACAAAAAATGAACATACATTCTTTTTCCTCTTTGCTTAACTAGGCTAAGGTTAAATTGGGTTGAGTTGGGTTTGAATATAAAAGTAAATAATATGGTTAAGGCTAAAAATCAACACTTAATAAAGAAATATGTGTATATATCACATATACACAAATAAAAATCCATTTTCTTCTTACTTATACAAAATAAAAATATGAAAATTTATATACTTGTAAAATAAAACATTTCTTACCATCTAAAAAGATTAATTTATACTTTTAACACATTTTTATTATTAAAATCCTTTATTTAACAAAAACACACCATTTGCTTAGGTTAATGAATAAAACATTGTTTTTAACTTCCGAAATTCCACAAAATTTATTTTATTAGTTAGAAAAATATTTCAAACCATTTCAAAACATTATTTAGCAAAAACTTATTTTTAACCCAATTTCCATCTTTTATTTCAATAAACAACCTTTGAAAATTACATCCTTCTTTTAAAAATTATTAAAAGAAGCTAATGGATAGTAATTAATATAATTATTGTATTTTCACTCAAATGAAATCATTTTCATTATTTAATGCCCATATTCCATTTGTTATTACTCCAACAAAATAGAATAAATCATTGGATTTTATTTTCTCATTTCAAATGCCAAATTCCAAATCCATTGTTTATCCTAAATAAATAATTTTATTTCCCCAATTTTAATTTAATTTACAATATTTAATTATAATTATCATTTTAATTCTATATCGAAAAGTAATCTCAAAACTAGGGTTGTTACAGACCCCCCCTTAACAAAATTGCATCCTCGCAATTCCTAGAGAAGAATTTGTATTCAATTATTTAATTTCATCACTTAAAAAGAAAAGAAATAAGCCTTAAGTAAAGAGATATTCTCACCATCATTATGCGAAGAAAGAAAATGGGGATATAAATGCTCGATGAATTCTTTAGTTTTCGAAGTGTAGTCATTAGGATTAGTGGACCATTGAACTTTAACGAGTGGCACGTCCTTGTTTCAAAGGCGTTTCACCTCTGAAGCAAGTATGTGAATAGGCTGCTGCACATAGTTAGGTCTGGTGAGATCTTAAGCTCTTGCAAATCAGGAGAATTGATAACAGAATTCGACTCTCGAAGACACTTTCGAAGTAGAAAGACGTGAAGTACGTCATGAATGCCAGATAGATGATTTGGAAGTGAAACTCTATAAGCCACAGGGCCAATACGTTTAATAATAGGAAATGGTCCTACAAAGCGAGGAGCCAATCTCCTAGTCATACTGAAGCGCATAACCTCTTTCAGAGGCGAAGCGCAAATGAAAACGAAATCACCAAATGAGAACTCGAGAGGCTTGCTACGGTTGTCCACGTAGGATTTATAGCGGTTCCGTGCCTCTTTTATTCTCTGATGAGTTAGAACAATCTTCTCAGAAGAACCACGAATAGAATCCGGGCCCAGAATGAACTTCTCTCTAGATTCCAACCAACACAAAGGTGACCGACATGGCTTTTGTAAAGGGCTTCGAAGGGTGCCATGCGGATACTAGACTGGAAACTATTGTTACAGGAGAATTCTACAAGAGGTAGGTGATCCTCCAAACTACCATTGAAATCTAGAACGTAAGCATGGAGAAGACCCTCAAGAATACGATCCATCCGTTCAGTCTGTCCTTCAGACTGCGAATGATATGCTGTGCTAAAATTAAGCTTTATTCCCAAAGCTTGCTGAAGACTCTGCCAGAAATGACTCGTGAAAAGCGGATCACGGTCACACACAATCGTACTAGGAACACCGTCAAGTCTTACGATTTCCTTTACATATAACTTGGATAAATGAGAAGCACTCCTCTTAGACTTAATAGGAATGAAATTAGCTAATTTTGTGAGGCGATCAATAATAACCAAATACTAGAATGGCCCGATCTTGAACGAGGTAGGCCATTAATAAAATCCATGGAAATCTTATCCTATTTCCACAACGGAACCTCTAGAGGCTGAAGGAGACCAAAAGTGTGCTGATTTTCAGCTTTAATAAGTTAAGAACTCATGCAGTTACTCACATAACTTGCTATATCATGCTTCATGCCTTTCTCATAATAAAGGCGATGCATATCTACATACATCTTACTACAACTGGGATGAATGGTATACTTGAAATGATGAAAGTCATCGAGAATGTCATGCCTAAGTGCAGAATCAAAAGACACAACTAGATGGTTCTTCTTGCAAAGACACCTACGAGAATCAATGCCGAACTCCCACAACTCCTCATCATGGGACTTAGATTCACAAGTCTGAGTAAGGTGCACAAGATAGGGAATACGCCGCTGAGCACGGCAATACGATCCAATAAACTGGGTCGAGCTTCCAAACAGAATAATAAAATAGGATAATCAAAAGATGGAGTTGATCACAAATATCACAAAGGGATAAGGTTTCTAGAACATCCTACTCAGCTAACATCATGGAAATAACAGCCGAATGTTTACGACTATGCGCATTAGCAACATGATTACCCTTATCAGGGTATACTGGATATCGAAGTCATAGGAGGCAAAGAACTCGAGCCAACGATGTTGCCTCATATTGAGCTCCTTCTGAATGAACAGATATTTTAAGTACTTTTGATCGGTATAGAGAATGAAGTGCTCGCCTAATAAATAGTGTTGCCAAATCTTCAAGTGAAGACAATGACAGCTAATTTGAGGTCATGAGTGGCATAGCGAACTTCATTCTGTCGTAGTTTCCTAAAAGCATAAGAAACTATCCAATTCTTCTGCATAAGCACGGCACTGAGGCCATAACTAAAAGATCATGATTCCCTTTGGGAACCACAAGAATAGGAGCATTAGTGAGAAGCTCCTTCAACTGCTGAAACAAAGCCTCATACTTCTTGGACCAAATAAATCAAATGCCTTTTCGAGTAAGGCTGGTAAGAGGAAGCACAATGTGGGAAAAATCCTTAATAAATCGACGGTAGTAACCTACCAATCCAAGGAAGCTGCGAATCTTATAACCATTCTCAGGCCTCTTCCAATTCTAGATGATTCGATCTTTGAAGGATCGATCGAATTACCGTCGGAGGAAATAACGTGGCCTAAGAGTTTAACCTTATTCTCCCAGAAGTGGAACTTGGAGAGTTTGGCTTTAAGCTGATGGTGATGAAGAGTACTCAATACAATTCTCAAGTGATTAGCATGCTCGGCTTCAGACTTCGAATTAACAAAAATGTCATCGATGAATATAAGGAAGAACTTATTGAGATATTCCTAGAATACTCGATTCATAAGATCAACAAAGAAAGCAGGAGAGTTCACCAAACCGAACAACATAATGAGCCACGCTAAGATCCATATCGAGTGCGGAAAGCTGTAAAAGAAATGCTATCTGCTGTAACTCAAAGTTGATGAAAACCAGTGGTAAGGTCGAGCTGAGAGAAGACCTTAGCACCACTCAATTGATTAAACATATCATTGATCCTAGGAAACAAATACATATTCTTGATGGTCAACTCACTAAGCTTGCGATAGTCGATGCAAAGCCTAAGAATTTTATCAGACTTCTTCACAAAGACGACCGTGGAACCCCACGGTGAAAAACTGGACCGAATCAACTGCTTGGACTCAAGATCTAAAAGCTGCTTCTTGAGTTCCTCGTCTTCCTTTTTAGAAATCCTCATGGGAGGACAACTAACTGGCTGCATGTCTGGAATGAGATCAATGCGGAACTCGATCGCCCACTTGGGTGGCAAACCCGAAACAGCTCAAATACATCAGAGAAATCACAAACAATAGGTATACGAGATATATAGTCAACATCTTGTGAGTCTATAGAATATAAATCCATTTTGGAATTTTTCATATTCTGAAGAACAAGTGATAGCAGAGCAGACAAATCTGGATTTCAAAGATATAAAACTCTCTCAGAACAAATAACCCTGGCATCGTATCGCGCTAGCCAGTCCATACCCAAAATCATATCATAACCTAAATAAGAAATAACGTGTATATTCACATGAAAAGAATATCCACATAAAACAATCTCAACAACATCACAAAGCATGCTTAGGGTTGCGGACCCCCCGATAGGATACACAATCCTTAGTGAAGTAACAAGGCATGAAACATCCAAAGAAATAGCATCAACGAGCTCTTTCGATACGAATGAGTGCAATGCACCCGTACCGGAGAGAACTTGAATAGAATGATCATGGAATAAAATAGAGCCTTCAAGGAGAGAAGGAGACGTACCTCTGCGCAGAGAAGTCCCTTCAAAAGCATCCACAACATTCAGTTTGCCAGACTGGGTATTCAGAGCGTAGGACAAGTGGCAACTCGATGACCCTCCTTGCAATAGCGGCAAATAATAGGCTTAGGGCAGTCACTGATCATATGGTCAGGAGAAACATAATTGAAACACCACTTCCGAGTAGGAGATGTTCCACTATGCTGAGAACTAGGACAAGATCCAACGGCTTTCTTCTTCTTGGAAGGAAAAAACTTCGACTTATGAAACGAGAACTTCTTCTCATTGGGGTTCTTGCGAATCTCAACCTCATCACCACTCTTGCACTCCTTCTCGACAACTTCATGATGAAGCACTAATTTAGATTCTTAAGCTAGAGCATCAAAAACTTCTTGAGATACTTCTTAAGACCAGAGACAAATTCCAGATTCTTCTTATATGGAGTGCTAATGTATTCAAGACCATACTTAGATAAGGCCTCAAATGATGAAACATAATCAGAGACGGAGGACTTCCCTTGCTTTAACTCAAGGAAGCGATGGGCCAATAAAGCTTTCTCAGATTCAGGAACGAATTTGAGCTTGAATCGTTCCCAAAATTGAGTCCAAGAAAGAGTAGACTCATCGAGCCTGTTTATAAGAAGCTCGTACCAATCAAGGGCATGCTCTTGCAACAGACTAGATGCTACAAGAACTCCGTCGTGGTCAAAAAGATCCATGCGAGCGAAGATGCACTCGCACGTACAAATCCAAGCTTGGACCTCACGAATGGACTCGAAGCCTTTGAATGGATTTCCTCCGAGATGAGAGAAATCATTGCATAAGCACGCAAAGATAGACTTGTGTGGAGAAGATGCTCGAATAGGAGCTCGAGGCTGAATGCTTCTAAATAATTTCATAAACTGATCGGTAGACATTTAAACATCAACGGAATGCGAGCCGCTAGATCGCTCAGCATCCAAGCGTCGTCCCCTGCCTCTTCCAGCCATTAGTAGAAATTTAAGATAAGATAAAGATTATTCACATGGTAGATATCATTAATTCAATAAGTAATACTACGGAATTAATATGCATTCCTACACGTATTCCTAAACTTCTATCTACCCCAAAGGACACGAAAAAGTCGAAGGCACGATGATTAAGGGATTCATGACACTTGTGTAACACTTAGATGTACCGTAATATGTGCTTCTATTCTGTGTTTATCATATATTTTTTTGAACTTGGATCTGATACCAAGCTGTGACGCCCCACCCTGAGATCCACACAAAAAGTATTACTGGATAATACCATCTGCTAATGCGGTGATATGGCTGGTTACGAACGACCATTTATACCCTTGCCTTAAATACCTATTGAATACGTCGACAAATGCAATATATTTTTTCTATCTCAAGAGGATCAACATATCCAATAAATACCTAATACAAAGCCATAGGTGGCTATAGGATCTATTAAAACAAAATACAACTCAAATGCAAAACACACCGTAGAACAGTAGATCATCACACACACACATACACACACACACACACACATATATATATATATGTGTGTGTGTGTGTGTGTGTATCACAGAGTATACAAAATGATATATGTCAAGTGGTATAGCAACCACAATATACAAGTGAGTCAAAAGAATATATATATTAGAGAAGCAAACAAAATGGACTATGTAAAAAGCTGTAATAAAAAGAGCTAGAAGAATACTCCATATGGAAGAAGAATAGGCTAAGTCCAAAAGTACCTAACCTGAAGCACCTCGGTCTGACCCGAGTTTAAATACACGGGTCAGTCTAGCTAAAAAAAATCAATTTACAAGGATAAGTGATAATACGAGCATTTGGATAATGTGATAATATTACCAAATGAGAAGCGACAATCTAAAATGTATAGTTACTTCATATGATGAAGGGTATTACTATACAACATATAATCTCAAAAGAGATGGACCAACCCATAAAACGCTAAAAGTAGCGAGCCTCATATCATCGTCATTCATAAAACATCAATTATGGTTTAGGGGGAAATCTAAATCCGTGAAATTGGGAATCCAAAACATGCACAAAGAGATCCCTTCTCAAATATGCCATAAGAAAAATATATCTCCAATGAAAAGAATAAAATCTAAAGCAAAACTCAAAAGGCAAATCTCAATAACGCCAGTGTATGCAACATAAGTCTCAAAAATAGAACTCACAAGAGTTCATGTTCCCGTGAGGTAATGGACATATATAATATCCCAAATGACTAAAATGGCCAACAATAAAAAGACGATACGCTTGGGAAATCACAAACATCAATGAAATCATATCAATGATATAGCATGTGCTTAAGGTCGAAGCCTTCCAAGTGATGTTCTCTCAAATAAGGGGCCACGTCTCTTAGACAAACATCCCGAAGGAAAAATAAATTCATCTCTTAGACAAACATCCCAAAGGACAAATACGTCGTAATGACAAACGTCTCTTTGACAAACATCTTGAAGGACAAATGACCTGAAGGTCAGTACTGGAAAATACGTCTCTTAGACAAATGTATCACAAACTCTCGAATAGAAACCCGAACAGTGTTAACGTATATCCCATACCATATGTTCGCACTAAATGGTTTACTAACCACTAGTAGATTTCAAACTGAAATCATTAATTTTTTTACCTCATCTCACCAGTAAACTCGATCCGGTGGTCAAAACGATCAAACAGACAAATCGAGAATTAACTGATAAGATCAATGCACGTGTCCCATACCATATGTTTTACCAAACTGCTGATTCTCCTTTTCATTCACTCAAAATGTGCCAAAACATGTAATTTATATATAAAATAATTTGCTTTGGAAAATAAGCTTTGAAAATCAATTCCTAATATCAATTTAAAACTCATATTTGAAAATTACCTCATTATAGAGAATTAATAGATTTTACACTTGAAAATACTTCAAAATATTATATAATAGTTATTTTGAAATGCTCATTAATTTTAAAAATCATTTCAAAAAGATTCGGAGAAAACAGTGCTCGAAAACAGATAAAAACAAGAAAAATCACTCAAACCGATATTCAAATTTAAATTCGATTCAATTTCAAAATAATTAAAAATTTAAATTATTAAATTTCCAAAATTTTGTTACTTTATTCGTAGACATCATGGGCTATAATCATCAGCAAAACTTCAAGAATATAGCTGGAAAAATAAGGCAAACGAAAGTCGCAACCATCAAAACACATAGGGGACAAGGCAACAATTTGCCTCTGGCCAGATCGATCTTGAGGTCGACATGGACGTCGACCTCCTTGGTCCCAAGGTCGATCCTGTATGTCGACCCAGGGAAGGCGACAGTCGACCTGGCTTACGGACTTTGTTCCAGGTTGATTTCTAAGCTCCGTATTGATATTCAAGTACAGATTTGAAATTCAAACGACATTATTTTGCACCCAAAATTTTCAAGCATGAACTACCACAATTGAACAACTAGTAGAAAGAAATTTGGCAGCATTTTTTGTGCTAGAATCAAAAGACATAAGCATGCAAAGAAGCAGTATAAAACAATTTTACAGAAAAGAAAAACTGTCAACTAAAAACGACTGCACTAGCTTATTTTGCAGAGATTCAAGCAATTAACATTTTTTTTGCTAGATTTGTGAGCTTATCAACTCACCTTGCTGATAGATGATAAAAGTTTAGATTTTGCTGCAAAGTTGAAGCCTTTGCTTGAGATTATAAGCCTTGAGCCCATGTAGAGAATAATTAAAGAACATGCAAACAAATACAGCAAAATTTAGAAAGCTTCTTACTTTAAAAAGATTTTTGTGATGAAATTGTATGATTTGGAGTTGTATACCTTTGATTTATGTTTATCTTGCAAAAAGACTAGAAATTTGGTTGACTTTATTTGGAAATTGAGCTTGATTTTTGAATTTGAGAAGTTGATTTACTAGCTTTGCTTTTAGGCTAAAGGAGGAAGAAGAAGAAGGTAATAAGATATGAACGTACATTCTTTTTCCTCTTTTCTTAACTAGGCTAAGGTTAAATTGGGCTGAGTTGGTTTGAAAATAAAAGGAAATAATATGGTTAAGGCTAAAAATCAACAATTAACAAAGAAATATGTTTATATATCACATATACACAAATAAAAATCGATTTCTTCTTATTTACACAAAATAATAATATGAAAATTTATATACTTGTAAAATAAAACGTTTCTTACTTTATAAAAAGATTAATTTGTATTTTTAAAACATTTTTATTACTAAAATCCTTTATTTAACAAAAATACACCATTTACTTAAATAAATGAATAAAACATTGTTTTTAACTTCTAAAATTCCACAAAATTTATTTTCTCACTTAGAAAAATATTTCAAAACATTGTTTATCTAAAACTTATTTTTAACCCAATTTCCATCTTTTATTTTAATAAAATACCTTTAAAATTACATACATCTTTTAAAAATTATTAAAAGAAGCTAATGGATAGTAATTAATAGAATTATTGTATTTTCACTCAGATTAAATCATTTTCATTATTTAAAGCCCATGTTCCATTTATTATTACTCCAAATAAAATAGAATAAAGCTTAGAATTTCATTTTCTCATTTTAATTCCAACTTCATTGTTTGTTCCAAATAAACAATTTAATTTCTCCAATTTTAATTTAATTTACAATAATAAATTATAATTATCAGTATAATTCAATAATGAAGGTAATCTCCAAACTAAGGTTGTTACACCATGGATCTCTTGTCCATGCTATTAAGTAGCAAAATGAATTAAAGTAGTCGTAGTAAAAAGTTGACATGTTTTACTGAAAGTAAGTCGATTTGTGCTTAACATGATATACCGCACTTAGGAAAACGTGATGAATACAAGAGGGTTAATTTCGATAAGCGGGCCATGATAATATAACCATATGGGATGTATGTTCATATGTAACTCTTTGCACCCGGATAGTGGAATAGTCTACTATAAACAACTCGACCATTTAAAATTATTGAATGTTGGTTTGGAGAGATCAGGATCGGATATTAGTTGTTATCCGAAAATCATTTTGAACCAACGTAAAATGTTCGAATTGGAAATAGCAGAGTCAAGGTCAAAGATGAAGACTTTGAAGTGCTAGGATTTTTTACTACTAACCCTGAGGGTGATTGCAAAAATGGCTGTAGTGGGGGTAGTGCCTTTGGTTCGTTCATATCCTAAATGACATGTATGGATGAGTGTTGGCATTGTTTCAACAGATGGAAGGTAATGTTAGCATTCCAAGTGGGAATGCTATAACAATGTTAAACGTAGGCTCAGGCCTCATCAACCGGGAATGACTAAAATAGGGGAGATGGAGAAGGCTAGGTAGGTCGCTTCCATGAAGGTAAGATCATTCCTATCTAGAGTCCCTACCATTAACGAATTAATGCTTCAGTACAGTTGTTGATCCCAACCGAAGGGTGAACTTACTCGGTATTATCCAGTAAAGGGTAGGTCGGTCTTCTGTTAGCAGGGATCGATAGGTTCGACCTCCATGTTATTCTATCTAGAGATGCATGGTGACGGGCGGTACCTCAGTAGCCTAGTCATTGCGTGGAATCCATCCTCCAATAAAAGCCGTATGTTTTTAGCTATGCCCAGATATGTTGAAATGTGTGATGCAAGCATTTCAGCTATGTTCTATTTTACTTGAAAACTTTAAATATTATCGTAATATAGATGGATTTCTATATAAAGTGTTTTTGGTTATCGTAAGGTAAAAACCCGTCCGTGTTTATGTGCACATGGTCTTACGAGATACCTTTGATTTCAAAATGTTTTATAAAAATAAAATTGAAGTTGTTTAAGTTTACTCACACCAGACCCATGGCAACCCAAAGTTTTATTTTTCTTTTCCTAGAACTCTTGGGTAATACAATTTGTACGAGTAGTCATGTGATCCAGGTTTCTTGTGGAAGCATTTTAAAGGAGCTGAAGCAGGTGACTCCACCGTTAGCTAACCATTATCTTATTCCACTGTGTTTTGTGGATAACCTATGTTTTCGTATGGGCATGTAGTTATAACTGTCCAGTTGAAGTTGTAATGTAATGAACTCTAATGTATTAAATATTATGGATATGACTATGTAATATCCTATGTTATTTATTATATGTTGCTCTTATTTGCGATATGCTTTTGTGATTATGTACCTACTTCTTATCTTTTTTTTTCTTCTACCCTTAAAGGCTTGTCTTTCGATGCAAGGAAGGCGGTCGTTACAAAATCAATCTAATAGCAGAATGGGGATTATTCTATTAAATGGATGTCCAAAAAATTTACTAATTTAGTTATAGTAGAGTGGGGATTTATTCTGCTAAATAGATGTCATCAATATTCTACTCGATTAAATTTTAGCAAAACGGTATTTTATTCTGTCAAATAGATGTCAAAGGTTTGTATAGCTTATCCATATTTCTTTGTCTATTTAATGGCTCAGACAAAAGATCCCTTGTTTTAGAAACCCATTTTCCTAAAAGAAGCAAACTTCCTTCAAGTCAAACTAATGGTGTTTAAAATAAACTTTCATTTAATAATAATTAAAACCTAATTTAATTACTGATAACCTTAATTAAACTTGATTAATTATTAACTGAGCACCACCTAATTATTAATTAATTAATAACTAACCCTAAGTAATTAATAGTTAATTAAACTTTAATTAAATAAAAATTTATTCCTAACTAACTCTTTACTTAATTAATAATCAATTAAACTCCTTTAATTAACTAATTATAACTAAATTAACTAATTCTTAAGTACTAATTACTTTTTCTTAATCTCTAATTAAAGATTAATTATCTTTAATTAATTAAATAAATAATTTTTTAACTCATACTTAATTATTAATGATTTGGTCAAGGTTCACAAAAATATTGAAGAAGAAAACACTTTCGGTTCGAAAAAAGGTTTGGTTACCCGAACTCTGTCCATAGCGACTATCGTTATGGATACCATAACTAAAAAATAATTTCTAAGTTATCTTTTCAAACTTGAACTCTTAAAACTTTACTTACTTTATAAACATATTAGTAAGTTCTTGAAAAGCTAAATAAAGTTAGAAACTTGAAATGTTTTAGTAAATTAAAACTTGTAAAGATATGATTTCGCACAAGGGGTTCTATGTCACTTTAACAGGTCAAAATGCTAACTTTTAGCATATACAACACATGATAACATAAACTTATATGCTATAACCACGAACATATGCAACGTAGCGATCCTGTTTTTAAACAAAATTTAATTTAGTAATTAATATAAATTTTTGGATTAATTTGTGAGTTTATTTGAATTATTTTCCAAAACAAATAAGATAAGTGTTTATATATATATATATATATATATATATATATATATATATATATATATATATATATTGTAAATAGGATTTTGATTTGAAATTAAAAAATAAATATCTTGAAAATAATTTGGATTTAAAAACTCTAGATTTTAAAATTAGTAAAAATATGTTTTCTAAATATAATATGCATATGTATATATATTGTGATTTGGAAGTTATATTTTAAATTTAGTATAATAATTTTCAAAAAGCTATTTAAGAGTTAAATTCTAATATATATTTATTTATTAGTGTATAATTAATTTTAAATCATATTCTTTAAAGTTATAAATATTTTAATAAAAAAGAAATGTAAATTGAGAATATAATATAAAAACAAGATTAAATAAAAAGCTTTAATATATATATATATATATATATATATATCTTTTGAAATTAATAAACATATTAACAAAACTAATATAATATAAAATTATATAAAAACATTTAATAACATGCAAATTACATGTGTAAATATTATAGCAAGAAGATTAACAAGTGTAAAAGATTTATGCCATACATTAAACAAGTGTAAAGTAAATTATCATGCAAATAAACAAGTCTCATACCTTTTAATTATCATTTATTTTTAAAAATAAAAATGAAAACAAGTTATATATACACACATCTGCTTCTACTCCTATTTTTCATTTGCTTTCATTTAAAATTTATTCAAAAATCCAAAACCTGAGCAAAATCAAACCTGTGAAAAGAAACTACCAACCATATCAGAAAAATGGAATCTTAAAACAAATCAAAGAAAATTCAAATCAAGGTTCAAAGCAAACAACCATTTCAAACCTGAAGCTAAATGCAAGATTCATATCGCCACAATTAAAAATAATATCAACTTCAAGCTTAAAACTGGAACAAGGAAAGGATTCAACTCAGATTGATCAAAGAGCAATTAGATCATCTCAAAACATTTTCCAGTTTTTAAAAGATTAAGCATTTCCAGTTTTCAAATTTTTTCCAAAGCCTACTTCTCTGTTCTTCATCAATCATGTGAGTAAACTTACCTAAATCTAATCTTTAACTTGATGTTTGTGATCATACTTGAAGTGAAGTTGTGAATATGTTTGCGTGTATACAAATATGTATATGTGTGTGTGTGTGTGTATGCAGATATGGGTGTGCATGTTTTGGAACAGACATAATTGCCTCTGTTTTTAATTATAGGTTGCAAAACCTATTGAAAATCCAAAATATCTCCCTCTAATCCTCTTTAGGCTTTAAGGTTTAAACAAAATATGTTTGTATAATCAAGATTTAAGTTTTAAAAATATTTTTAAGTATAATTAGTTAAAATATTTTTTGGAAATCATAAAATACAGTAAAACACCAAGCATGTTGGAAATTCAAGTGTCAAAATTTCTTGTATCACTTACATCATCGGATTCAATTTCAAAAACCATGATTTTTAAAAATAAAATCAAGATTTTTAATTGTGTTTTGGGGAGAATTCATGGGATGAACGGAAAATGCATATTGGGTAAATTCAGGCGGTCAGCAAGGAATGGGAGGTCGTGGTCATGGCTGGAGGAAGCCTGAGTGATGGGGATTCATGGAAAAATACTCGATGAATTTTCTGGTCACCATGGAGGCTGAACTGCAACAATCTATGGTTTTAAGACCTGTTCAGGTCGACTGAGTTTGCAAGGCTAGTTCATCAACGTCAAGGCACCGGAGTTGATCGCAGGAGGGGGAATAGTTGCATAGGTCTTCGGTGAAGCTACGGTCAAAGTTTCAGATTTTCTGGTAGCCTAAGGCGGTGGCACGAGGCATTTTCGTTGATCAGATTTGGGTTCCTCTAGTGTTTGTTAAGCTCGATTTTGATTTTAGGTGAGTACAACGGAACCGGGTGGCCGTGACAACTC
This sequence comes from Allium cepa, assembly GCA_030765085.1. Taxonomy (NCBI): domain Eukaryota; kingdom Viridiplantae; phylum Streptophyta; class Magnoliopsida; order Asparagales; family Amaryllidaceae; genus Allium; species Allium cepa. Next base: position 896,365,320 of record CM060937.1, on the reverse strand, counting down.
AGGGGAAGAAAGGTGACTCGTCGATGGTCGAAGCCTTGGTCGGAGCCTTGGTCGAAGATGGTCTGGTTTCGTGTGCACGTGCACAAGGGGTCTGATATGTCTAGGTTGTAGCCTGAAATGAAAGAAGGAAGATGAAGTTGAGCTCGAGTTTGTACTCAGGGAAAAGAAGTTGTGGCTCGTGTTCGCTTTCGGGTAAGTTCACGTGAATGTTGTAGGTACAACCGTTTTTAATTATCAAAACAAATCAAAGTTCAAAAAAATAGAAGTGGCTAGGGAAAGAGCTTGGGAAATTTTATATTTGACTCAGGTAGGGGCTCGAGTTAGTCTTGGGTCTAAGTTTTTAAATTTTTAAATAAACAAGTTTTTTCAAATTTAAATTAAATCAAGTTTAAACACTTTCTTGTTTAATTCTTTTAAAATAATAAATATTCTATTTTGGAATTAGTTAAAGGTTTAAAATAAATGATTTTAAATTTATTAAGTTTAAAGTATTTTATTATATATCTATTATTTTAAATTAATTCTTAAGTTATTTAAATAAAATTTAAATAGTGTAATTAAATAGTTAATTAAAGAAGGTGAAATGATTTTAATTATTAATTAACTTAGAGGTCTTAAGTTAATTCATGGTTGATGATAAATTAATTTCAAAGGTTATTTTCATACAAGTTTTCAAAGATTAAACTTTTAAAGATTGAATGTTGTTAAAAGTTAGTTGATTTGGTTTTGGAATAATTATATAATAAATTAATCCATAAATATTTTCAATTGGAATCTAATAATGATTGGATTAAGTAGATGATTAAGATAAATGGTTTATCTTTTAATTAATTTAGGGTCTTGATTTAATTAAAGGATCATTTATTAATTAATTATAGGGTAATTAATTAATGTACTTAATCAAAGGATAATTAATTAATTAAGGGTTAATTAATTAATGTAAGTAATTAAAGAATAATTACCTAAAGGATAATTACTTAATGTAATTAAATTAAGGGATGACTAATGTAAGTAATTAAATAATAATTACTTAATGTAATTAATTAAAAGATGATTTATTTAATGTAAGTAATTAAAGGATAATTACTTAATGTAATTAATTAAAGGATGATTTATTTAATATGAGTAATTAAAGGATAATTACTTAAAGGATAATCACTTAATGTAATTGATTAAGGGTTAATTAACTAATGATTAATGATGAAGGATTAATTAATTTATGATTAAAGGATAATTAATTAATGATTAAAGATTAATTAATCAAGTGATTAAAGAATAATTACTTGTGTAAGTAATTAAAGGGTTAATTTGTTAATGTAATTAATTAAGGGTTAATTAATTATGTGGTTAGTTAACGGATGATTAATTAATGTAAGTGATGGAGGATAATTAATTAACAATAATAACAAAGGGTTTTGAAATTAGTTAATGTTAATTAAGCAGGGTTTGGTAATTAATTCATAGGTAATTAATTTATTTTGAGTTAATTATAATCAGGTGACTAATTAATCTTTCTTATGGATGACTGGATTATATTGAATGCCTTGAATTGTTTGGTATCTCTGATATCGAATGCTCTGTGATATGAAATGCTTTGAATTGAGCTATGATTTTTATAAGTTATTTATCTGTGATGTATTGCTATGTGAATGTGAACCTCTGAATTGAATTGAAATTGTTTACTTAAAAAATTGGCCTTTAAAACGGCATTTGAATTTCGATGCGGCCGGGGGTCGGATTCCAAATGGTTATCCTAAACCACATCAAATCTTGAAGATGGATCTTTTGTTTAAAAGATTAAAAATGGAAATTTGTTGTGAATGTATCCACATGTTTTTAAAATAAGCGCTCATTATTCGGTTAAGCCAGGAGAGGGCATTAAGTAATAAAACCCATTTTGAATAATGATATGACGAAATGGGATAGCATTTGAAGACGGTGGTTGAAGACCGAGTATTTTTGAAAATGTAAGGATTACTTGTTGATTGTCTCTACATCCAGTGGCCCCGGTATAGAGATTACCCTATGTGATGGGGAGTCCGGACATGATTAGGGAATATCCGGATTTGCAAGGACTTTTTCCTTGATCGGACAAAGTGCCTTTGGTTCCATTCAGACCCAGGATGGACTTGTGTGGATGTATGTCTAACATTATACTTTGAGATATAAACCTGGTTTCGATCAAATACATTTCTATTTGGTGGCGGAGAATTTATTCTCTTAGCTTAACACACTTCTCTGAGACGTACGAGCTCTGAGGTTATGTAGTTGATGGTTACTAGTGATATATTCCAAATTTGGTAATGTGGCATGCTAAGTGCTGATCATTGGTTGATCGAAGCATGGCTGTTTTGAAAAGCGTAGCTTTGTGGGACGAGACTTAATCGAACCTCACACCCGAAAATGATTGAAACAGGAAGGATGCAACAAGGTTACGGGGGTCGCGCTCCTTAGGGTATGTGCATTTCCTTCTGGATAAAAAGTGGTATCATGATATGGAGCCCTGATATTTAACTTATGTGGTTGTTGGAATTTGTTGTTGGCGCCTCGGTAAAGGTCGGTGACGACTGGATGATGGCATACTCGTGACAGTTATTTACCTAGTTACAGAGGTAACCCGACCTTATGTTGGCGGACATCCGGTTAGGTTCTTGGGGCATCCCTCCTTAACTTGAATTTTACCATTGACATGTTATAATCAATATTAGTTATAAAAGTTTATGTCCAAACATTCCATCATGACGAGTTCTCTCTTTCTATAAACAATTCTCTAATATTTCATAAATAAGCGAGAACACCTCAGACAACCATTTAGTGATATAAAATTAGATTTTATGTTTTCTCCATGTATTAAATACATAAAAAAACACAGTATCATATGCAACATAACCTGTATGATAATTCCTAATTCTAATGCATAAGAAATCCAACTTACATGTTCTCTTTTTGTAGGGTGCTCTTTTATATCGTTTTGGGACAATCCCTATATCTTTTATACTCACCATAAAAGACATCATTTACAATCCAAAATTGAGTATTAAAACAACTAAAGTTGATTTTAATACAAGCATATCGTTAAAATCAACAACGTGTTGTTTACTTATAGTTTAGAAATATCAAAATACCTTTTAACGTTCTTTCTTATGAACATATGCTTCCTCTGCACTTTGATTCAAAATCAAACTACTTGATATTTCAATCAAAATACTTATTAAATTTTGATGCTTATAAAATGATACATCCATGTCATTATTTGGATCATATCCAAAGAATCACAAACCCAATATCACTCCCAATGACTTTGTGGCATTTTTGGTTAATATGTGTAAATGACTTAAAATCATTATTTAGAATTTTATGTTTCAATACATAAGTAACAAGCACTATGTCTTATCGAATGATAATTTTATGAGTAAATCTAAATTAACTTGAGCATGTTGAAAACCGAATCTGTTATACTAATTTCAATAATTGAAATTTGCGATATTATTCTTATCCATAATGCTCACTTAATTCCAACCACATTAGTCTTTCAGATAAAGACAAAATCTCGACCGATGGATCACATCTCCTTGGTTACGACCACCAAAATCATATTTTGATAGCGTACTTGGAATTCTTTCAGATTTGCGCATCACACCATATAGAGTCAACAAACTTAATGGTTTAAATGAACAACCGAGGGTAATATATATTTTCCACATTAATAAGAAATTCATAGTGTCTCTTCGATGTACGATAATACTTATTAGACATTCTAATGCTATATGTTCATTTAGGTTATTTAATTTCACTTCATCTCATATAATTAGTTCAATTTATGGATCGGATCCAATTCCATTTGACTACCAAAAATTTCTCAAAGAAATTCCTTTATAATGAAGTTGATATGTATTGAAACAACAATTGTTTCTTAGTGCAAATAGAATATGGATTCATAAATGCTTTATGAACCTTTTTATTTATAAAACTGATTTTAGTTTACAAAAATTATGTTCAAAACATAAATATATCATTTGATGACAGACATTTCCAAGAAAAACTTTTTGGAGATTTATACAAGATCCCTCATGAACAATTATTACGTGCAATCTTTGGACTCGCATAACCTGCCAACTCCTTGACCTAGGATATGTTGGGATATCTTACAAACCCTTATCTTGTATGATTTTGTAAACTATTTTTTAGATGCAATAATATCAACCTTGTGTACTGCTCTTAAGTACATAACCTTATAGAAAGAAACTAACTCAACTTCACTCACAATTAATTGTAAATTGTCCAACAATGTCTGACTACTCCTTATCGATGCATCATTGTGTATCACATGGTGGAGTGACTTTTGAGATTGAATTTATTTTCATTTTTAGGTACATTTGGAACTCTTTCCAATATACTCACTTATTCGACCAAATCAAATCATTTTATTCTATTGCATGTTATTTTATTTACTTTTTTTATTTTCTATGATTTTACCATAAACTTACTACATGTGTATCCAATATATATGTACATGTTGGTAATAAATCATTAATGAATATAACAAAGTATGTGGTACCTTTTTGGTATTGATAGACTTGTGATTGCATACATCAATATGTACTAACTCAAAGAGTTCATCTACTCTTATGATGCTCCCTCTGAATGGTGCATAGCCATTAATTGTTTAAGATATAATTGACTTGTATCATATAACTCCTAATCATATAGTATTTCTTAAAATTACGATTTAGTCTATAATTCCAAAACAACTATAAACAATATTAGACGCGTATGTATTTTTTGTTGCATCACTTTTACTATGAAAACAAATTCCCTAATATAGTTCTATTTCATAATGAATATTCATAATACTCGTATTACAATACAGTTATAATTAGTTTTCAGTCAATACCAAAAATAAACATTATTTCACAAATAATGTTCGGTACATTTTACGAAAATAATTTTCGTTATTTGATGTAATCATTAGGTGCTATATGGCATGCCCCACTATTTTCAAACTAAATTTAGAGGTCCACCATTCACTTAATATTGTTAATATTGTTTACTTATTTCATATGCTGCAACTAGTTTACAGTGGATAGTTCTTTGATCAAATATCTTGAACTCAAAGAAACAAATGTTATGGAAAACAATTTTCTATATGAAAATGCATTTCGGTATAAAAATCATATTTCGTATTCTAATATTAAGCATCAATTAGTATTATGATTCTTGTTTCAAATGTTTTTCTATGAAGCAGAAGTGACTATTCATTTTTCTTCATTCCAACTTTACCTTAAATTACATATATTCTTATACATTCGTTTTTCTTTCAAATGGTCAAACAATTTAAAAGGAAACCTTACTACAACATCATAACAAACCTTTTACAAAAGCGCAATCGATTATTCTTAACATGTAAGACATCAAATGTAACGTCCCGAAAATTTTCGACTTTCGAAAATTCAACATCGATACTCACTTTATCGACTACCGAGAAATCGAAGGCCGGAAACCCGAAATGTTATGGTTTAAGAAAAAGAAAAAGAGGTAGAAGAGGAGAAAAGATAGAAAATTGAGGGAAAAAGGGAATAGAAAATAGAACGGAACAGAAAACAAAAACAACAGAACAACATCAGAATCTCACAATTCGCAGCGGAACAACATATAATAATAATAAATGAATAATCTTTAAACAAGAACTATATCAGTTATTACATTTTATACATTACATTTCATTACATCATATCATCAGAGTGTACAACAAACAACAACAAACAGTGCAGCGGAAAAAGAAATACTATATACTAGAAATGCCATCCAGCTTGCCTCCAGCAACTCCAGAATATCCAGAATATCCTGATAAACCTAACTCTTGACTGCCCGTGTGGAAATTGGTGGGCACCCAGAGTTTAGGAAGGAAAACAATAAACTCCGAGTCAGTCATGTGACTGGTGTGAGAACTCAAACAGTTTATTTATCTTTAAAATCAAAATAGAGGAATATTTTTAAAGTCAATTCGCAATGCTTTTAAAAAATGAGACTACCATAAGGCCTCCCGCACACACACACAATGCAAACGCAGAATCGGAGGAGATTTCTCCTTATGATAGTCAAAGATGCTTGATACGCATTTAAAAGAACATTTGATATTATTACTAGTGCATAGTGTAGAGAAATATTTCGAAAGTAGAATATAAATCTTAGCCAGCATAGACATTCCGAACTATGCCTACTATAGCTAACTATGTTCAATAGCAGGTTACCGCCACATTCCATAGCAGGTTATACAACTAAAACCGTACAAGTTCGTATTGTTTCTTTGGATTTCCAACGAATGATCAGGCCAAGGAACTTTCCATTGCCACATGAGAATGCCTCTGGATGGACATCCCCGAGAACCAAACCGGATCTCTACCAACACAAGGCCGGGTTACCCCTAACTGAGTAACAACTGACCGAATATGCCATCCCCCGGTCCTTTGGGACCTTTCACCGAGCGCTCGTAATCAATTCACACAATCATAACAAAGTGTTTTCAACATGAGTAAGTATCTGGGCTGCATACCATGATACCACCTTTTTCCAGAAGGAAATGCACATATCCTAAAGGGTGCTACCCCTCATAACCTTGCCGCATCTTTCCTGTTTTGACCATTCACGGGGTGTGAGGCTCGACGAAGTCATGTCCACAAAAACATACTTTATACAAAAGCCATGCTTTGGGTCAACAAATGATCATAGAAATGATCACCAGGATAGACGATCAAATAAACGATCCTATCACAAATAATCAACACAATGATCATTTACAGCAACACTCAGCATGTCACATTACCAAATTGGGAATATATCGCTGATAACCTTCAACTACATAACCTCTGAGCTCGTACGTCTCAGAGAAGGGTGTTAAGCTAAAAGAATAAATTCTCCGCCACCAACAGAAATATATTTGAAAGAAATCGGCTTTATATCTCAATTTGTAACGTCAGACATACAATCCATACAAGTCTGTTCCGGGCTCGAACAAAACCGAAGGCACTTACAAAGAAGTCCTTGCAATCCGGATATTCACAATCCTGATCGGATTTCCCATCACTTAGGGAGTCTCTATACCGTTGCAACTCAGTGCAGAGACAATCGACAGGTCATCCTATCGCTCTCGCAAATACCGGGTCTTCAACACCGATCTTCAAATGCAATTCACAACGACGTATCACATATTCGGAATGGGTTATACGACCCCATGGTCCTTTCCCGGTTAACCCGAATAGTGAGCGCTTATTCAAAAATAAGTGTGGCATTCAAATTCAAACAAATCACATCAATTACCCATTCAAAGGGAAATATTGATAGTCGGTTATTGAACTATCAATTGATATGCACACATCACAAGATTCCAAATAATTTTCCAAATTATTTATTTTCCAAAATATCTTTACAAGATATATAATTTTCACACTTCAAAAATAAATCAATATTTATTTTTAAACAAATTCCCCTTTCTTTTATAAATTCCATAGTGAATTTATATTTCAAAATATCTATGAATATACGATTTCAATTATTCATTTCAATTTATCTTCAAAAAGATAAATTCTCAAAGTATTCACTTTATATTGGAAAACATTTCCATACTTATTTAATAAGTAATTCACAAATTTTATTTATTTTCAACGCTTAGAAAATATTCAATATACTTAAATCGAGATTAAGTATATATTTCATTCTTTAAGGAAATCATTCTCTTAAACATATTTATTTGGGCCAAAACGAATGTTGCGTAAAACATCGTTACGACAACCCAAAATCACTAGTATAGGGATTCGAAATTAAAATAGATATATAAATCCCAATACTATACAAAACATTTCCTTTCGGAAATCATTTACTATAACAACAGTGTTATAGTCCACCATTTCCTTTTATTTCTCGAAAACGTCTATTTCAACAATAAATGTTGAAATCTATAGTTTCGAATCTCAACACATTTTAAAACATCGTTAGATCGTTTTAATTCTGTTTAAAATATCACATTTTAAACATTTTCTTTAACATATTATTCACTATTCAAAAACGTGAATATACTACGTTAACAAATTTTCATCCTTTTATACATTTTATTTCGAAGGATCATTCACGGTCAAAAATGTGAATATAACTCCATTAATAGGTTTCAACAATTTACTTATCAAAATAAGTCGTTTGCGAATTTATAAAACAACGTTTATAAATTCCATTTCTATTTATTTTATAACATCTTTCTTTATAAATTTTCTTTATTAACCCATTCAATTTATAACTCAATTATAAAACAAAAGTTCACCTTATAAGTTAAACACTTATAATTTATTTGTTTACAAGAATCGTTCTTTTAAACATCCCAATTCATGAATCTTATAACTTATAAGATTCATTTAATCAAAAATCCATTCTTCAATTAACTTTTCAAATCTTATAAACCTACTGCTTATAAAATTCCATTTATAACTTCACCGTTTACAATTCTATAAATTTCATTCATTTATGAAATTCATTCACAATCCATTCTAACACTTATAAAAACTCGTTTTATAATTCCAACATTTTAATTTATAAACATCAATTTATAAATCTTTTAATATAAATCAATTTATATTACAACTTTAAAAATGCCTTTAAACTCCTTTATAATTTCCTCATTTTGATTTATAAAATAATCAAATTCTATAAATCCTATATTTAAACTTTTCACAATAAATTCTAAAATCCCGATTAAACTATTTTATAAAATCATTAGCATCATATTCTCAAAAATCAGTTTTTTTAACTATATTTCTCAAAAATCATAATTTTTATAACATTAAAATTTATACGTTTATTTACTTAAAATGAATCAATTCCAAAATTATTTTATAAACGTATACTTTCAAAATCACTTTAAAAATCATTTTAAAATTCCAAATTTGGTCCAATGATGCTACACACCAAATAGTCAATCACGACAACAACGACATCATATATCGATATGATAATCCATCAAATATCAAAATATCTGAAATCAAATAAATACTGTTGAGGAATCCAGTTGGATCTCTCCAACCTGTTTTCCTGCATCCACAAACATTAGTACAATACCAATTTCGCTCCAGTACGAAATTATCGCGGTATATGTTTTTATTAAATATTATCCGCTTAATAACGGCGCAATAGGGTCTCATCCGCTAAAAAATGCGGGAAATCAATAACTCCAATATATACATATGCCAATATATATATATATTGCTATTACATATAATACCAATTTCACTGTTTATGAAATATTCGCGGTATATGTTTTTAATAAATAACATCCGCTTACTAACGGCGCATAATGTCTATTTTAACAATCAATAGATAACAATCATCATTCAAACATGCATTCCAATATTTTAAATCTAACTATTTAAAATAAAAATCGAAACTGATTCGATTGAGTGAGAAGTTCTCACCTTGATTTTATTTCCGTTTTAGCGATTTATTTCGAATAAAATTAAACGGACGTTTAATTTTACCCAAAATTCTCACTAACTCCAAACGACTCCAATCCAATTTCATCGCGTAGTGCTCGTCCATACGATCCCAACGCAACTGGTTTCGCGCGTTTTCGACCTCGTATGAAAAAGTTATCAATTTATGAAGTTTGTACACGATTTAAACAAAAATTCACAACATATATTTAAAAAATTTTAACCTAAACAATTTACAGCCTTTGGATCCATCATTCCCCATCGTGACCGTTCTTTCCTTCTCTTCCCTCCTTCGTTCCATCTACAGGTCAAAAGCCAAACACTTGAACCCATGCTCCAACATTAGGTTTTAATCTTGCTTCTCCATCACCAACCTATATCTCGATCAGGGAGTTCCATTCGAATGCCCATCACCACACCTTCCTTCGCCGTGAATACCAGTGAGCTCGGCCACCTCCTCCTCCTCGAAATGTGTGCGCCACCAACAGAAAACGCGGCCATATATCTCACAAATTACCACTCCAATCTCGATCTCCACCGTTGAACACGAAGATCTCGCTGCCCTCTATAACTTTGTAGTTGAACATGAAGCTTGAAAGTGAATGGATCGAGAGATAATCGAGGAAGAAAGCATGAAGTTTCTGGCCGTTAAATGCTAGGGTGGCGGCTGCGTTTATAATTAGGGTTTTATTTTTTTATTTTTTTAATTTAGAGAGAGAGGGGTGTCTATTTATAGAATTTCGAACGACACTATTCATCCCGGAAATTCCGAACTCCGATTTACGCGTCGTAACCAGCGTTTCTACGGTTTACTCCACGTTCCGGACACAATGGAACAGGTTTCGAAAGCTAATTCGGACATCTGTGCGAGATATGGCTATAAACGTTCAATTTAAATTAAACCGATTTAAATCGATTTCTAGGCGTTTTAATTTGTACCGGACAAACGGTAAATCCAATCGACTTGAAATTTGAAACCTTACAATAATATCACATTACGGATCCGATGAAACTGGTTTCGTCGAAATCCGAGACTTTTTGAAAAATGGCTATTTTAACTCGCCAAATTAAAATTAAAATTAAAAATAATTCGATGCATTCGAGCTGCCACGATCAAACGATAACTCCGATTGACACGAAAATTGAAATCCGGTAATAACTAACTATTACGGATCCAATGGAACTGGTTTCGTCCAATTCTGAGACTGTTCAAAAATTGGCTATTTTACAGTCGATTATTAAATATTAAAATATTCAATTTTCACAATTAAACTTTTAATTCGATTTTAAAAGTCCTAAAATACCATTCTAACTCCCATATGATAAAATAAAATTTTACAAATCATTTTCAATCATATTTAACTCAATTTTCAATTATTTCCATAATTTAACATATTAAATTATCGATTTAATTATCCAATTAAATCCAATTATTCAAATAAAAATTTATTCGACTTATAAATTCACTTCTTAATATTTAAAATTAATTAAATATTCAAATTTTAATTCTTAAAATTCCTGGGTCGTTACAATCTTTCCTCCTTAAAAGAATTTCGTCCTCGAAATTATTAAGTAAGAAAAATTAAAGAATTTATTAACTTTCCAAAATCCATAGTCAAATTTCTTATAACAACTTTACTAAGTTTTCAAATCATACTTAGTTATCTTTTCATAAAACAACTACTATTGTTTAACTTTCAATTCTAAATCAAAGTTAAAGTTTTCAAAATTTTCCAATTTTCTCAAATTTTTTCTAACGCCTTAAATTTCCGGAAAAATTCGCCATAGTCTCCTTTGCGCGGCTCGATCCGGAAAAAAAATGACAGTATATATATCACAAATATACATCTCATCAAGTAATGAGGCATCCCGAAGGGAAAAAGTGTAAAAGTACGGTATGTAATCTGAGATATGTACCTTATATTTTATTAGCAAGCATATACGGCTAATATAGCGCGAAAGCGAGCTCCAAATGCGAAGCAAACGCAATCCGCACCTACTAAACACTCAACAAACAACATGAGAATCATGTATATAGACAATAGTATCAATATACAACATATAGCAACATAATAACTATATATGCCAACATAGCAAATGCAAACAAACAACAAATGCAAACATCAACCAACTATCATCCAACTAACATCCATAACCAATAAATATTCATTTATATTCTCTTTAATATTCCATGAATTGGTTTTCAATTTAATCATATTTGATTCATTAACAATGGATTTTACTAACATTCATTTTCAATTAGTTTATATTCACTAATTCATATTCAAGTTGGTACACTTCCAAATCAAATTCAATTCTATTTAAGATTCATTTAACTTCCAATTGAATTTCAATTACTTTAACTTTCAATTTAATTAACTCAATTTCATTAACACTTAATGAATTATATACAATCAACTAACAATCATATAACAACCAATGTATATTAATTACAACCAAATCCCTTTGCTTATATTCATTCAATTTGGTTTAATTAAATTGATTTTCATTCAATCTTTCAACTTCCAATAACATTAAATTTTAATGAATTAACACCTTTTTCATTTTTTCATATCAACTTAATTTACATTCAATTGATTTACATTCAATTCATTTATTCAATTCAATTGCTAATTCCTTTAACAATTTAAAGTTGAATTTCATTACATAACTTAAGTTCACATTTATCAATCAATTCAGCTTCCAATTCTAAAGTAAATTTTCATTTAACTTTATTAATTTACTTTGATACTAATATCAACTTCATTCAACAAATTTTAAGTTATATTCATATAGTTTCACTTCTTATATATATAAGTTTATTTCACAATTGTAAATTACTTTAATTATAATTCAATTCTTATAATTCTTTTGCTTATACAAGTATTCTTTTTTTTATTTAGATTATTCAAACAACTAAACAATCAACTTATATACACTTTAATAATTCTGAAAAATTATTTCTTTATATATAATATAATCAAGGCAAAATTATTTCATTTACCCAATTTTAAAACAATACTGTGTCGAATTGTTCTATTTAAGTGTTTAGAAACCCCTTCGGCATAGTTGTCGAGACCACGCTGACGAAAGTTCATATGCCACTCAATAAACCAACCATCACAATATAAAACAATTTTATATTCACTAACAAATACGCACTCATAGCTATTATTACACTCAAACTCATTCTAGAGCACTACTGACTCTATCTCTAATGAGTAATACCCAACAGAACCATGGTTGTCGCTTAACCATAAGCTCTGATACCAAATGTAACGTCCCGAAAATTTTCGACTTTCGAAAATTCAACATCGATACTCACTTTATCGACTGCCGAGAAATCGAAGGCCGGAAACCCGAAATGTTATGGTTTAAGAAAAAGAAAACGAGGTAGAAGAGGAGAAAAGATAGAAAATTGAGGGAAAAAGGGAATAGAAAATAGAACGGAACAGAAAACAAAAACAACAGAACAACATCAGAATCTCACAATTCGCAGCGGAACAACATATAATAATAATAAATGAATAATCTTTAAACAAGAACTATATCAGTTATTACATTTTATACATTACATTTCATTACATCATATCATCAGAGTGTACAACAAACAACAACAAACAGTGCAGCGGAAAAAGAAATACTATATACTAGAAATACGCCATGCCATCCAGCTTGCCTCCAGCAACTCCAGAATATCCAGAATATCCTGATAAACCTAACTCTTGACTGCCCGTGTGGAAATTGGTGGGCACCCAGAGTTTAGGAAGGAAAACAATAAACTCCGAGTCAGTCATGTGACTGGTGTGAGAACTCAAACAGTTTATTTATCTTTAAAATCAAAATAGAGGAATATTTTTAAAGTCAATTCGCAATGCTTTTAAAAAATGAGACTACCATAAGGCCTCCCGCACACACACACAATGCAAACGCAGAATCGGAGGAGATTTCTCCTTATGATAGTCAAAGATGCTTGATACGCATTTAAAAGAACATTTGATATTATTACTAGTGCATAGTGTAGAGAAATATTTCGAAAGTAGAATATAAATCTTAGCCAGCATAGACATTCCGAACTATGCCTACTATAGCTAACTATGTTCAATAGCAGGTTACCGCCACATTCCATAGCAGGTTATACAACTAAAACCGTACAAGTTCGTATTGTTTCTTTGGATTTCCAACGAATGATCAGGCCAAGGAACTTTCCATTGCCACATGAGAATGCCTCTGGATGGAAATCCCCGAGAACCAAACCGGATCTCTACCAACACAAGGCCGGGTTACCCCTAACTGAGTAACAACTGACCGAATATGCCATCCCCCGGTCCTTTGGGACCTTTCACCGAGCGCTCGTAATCAATTCACACAATCATAACAAAGTGTTTTCAACATGAGTAAGTATCTGGGCTCCATACCATGATACCACCCTTTTCCAGAAGGAAATGCACATATCCTAAAGGGTGCTACCCCTCATAACCTTGCCGCATCTTTCCTGTTTTGACCATTCACGTGGTGTGAGGCTCGACGAAGTCACGTCCACAAAAACATACTTTATACAAAAGCCATGCTTTGGGTCAACAAATGATCATAGAAATGATCACCAGGATAGACGATCAAATAAACGATCCTATCACAAATAATCGACACAATGATCATTTACAGCAACACTCAGCATGTCACATTACCAAATTGGGAATATATCACTGATAACCTTCAACTACATAACCTCTGAGCTCGTACGTCTCAGAGAAGGGTGTTAAGCTAAAAGAATAAATTCTCCGCCACCAACAGAAATATATTTGAAAGAAATCGGCTTTATATCTCAATTTGTAACGTCAGACATACAATCCATACAAGTCTGTTCCGGGCTCGAACAAAACCGAAGGCACTTACAAAGAAGTCCTTGCAATCCGGATATTCACAATCCTGATCGGATTTCCCATCACTTAGGGAGTCTCTATACCGTTGCAACTCAGTGCAGAGACAATCGACAGGTCATCCTATCGCTCTCGCAAATACCGGGTCTTCAACACCGATCTTCAAATGCAATTCACAACGACGTATCACATATTCGGAATGGGTTATACGACCCCATGGTCCTTTCTCGGTTAACCCGAATAGTCAGCGCTTATTCAAAAATAAGTGTGGCATTCAAATTCAAACAAATCACATCAATTACCCATTCAAAGGGAAATATTGATAGTCGGTTATTGAACTATCAATTGATATGCACACATCACCAGATTCCAAATAATTTTCCAAATTATTTATTTTCCAAAATATCTTTACAAGATATATAATTTTCACACTTCAAAAATAAATCAATATTTATTTTTAAACAAATTCCCCTTTCTTTCATAAATTCCATAGTGAATTTATATTTCAAAATATCTATGAATATACGATTTCAATTATTCATTTCAATTTATCTTCAAAAAGATAAATTCTCAAAGTATTCACTTTATATTGGAAAACATTTCCATACTTATTTAATAAGTAATTCACAAATTTTATTTATTTTCAACACTTAGAAAATATTCAATATACTTAAATCGAGATTAAGTATATATTTCATTCTTTAAGGAAATCATTCTCTTAAACATATTTATTTGGGCCAAAACGAATGTTGCGTAAAACATCGTTACGACAACCCAAAATCACTAGTATAGGGATTCGAAATTAAAATAGATATATAAATCCCAATACTATACAAAACATTTCCTTTCGGAAATCATTTACTATAACAACAGTGTTATAGTCCACCATTTCCTTTTATTTCTCGAAAACGTCTATTTCAACAATAAATGTTGAAATCTATGGTTTCGAATCTCAACACATTTTAAAACATCGTTAGATCGTTTTAATTCTGTTTAAAATATCATATTTTAAACATTTTCTTTAACATATTATTCACTATTCAAAAACGTGAATATACTACGTTAACAAATTTTCATCCTTTTATACATTTTATTTCGAAGGATCATTCACGGTCAAAAATGTGAATATAACTCCATTGATAGGTTTCAACAATTTACTTATCAAAATAAGTCGTTTGCGAATTTATAAAACAACGTTTATAAATTCCATTTCTATTTATTTTATAACATCTTTCTTTATAAATTTTCTTTATTAACCCATTCAATTTATAACTCAATTATAAAACAAAAGTTCACCTTATAAGTTAAACACTTATAATTTATTTGTTTACAAGAATCGTTCTTTTAAACATCCCAATTCATGAATCTTATAACTTATAAGATTCATTTAATCAAAAATCCATTCTTCAATTAACTTTTCAAATCTTATAAACCTACTGCTTATAAAATTCCATTTATAACTTCACCGTTTATAATTCTATGAATTTCATTCATTTATGAAATTCATTCACAATCCATTCTAACACTTATAAAAACTCGTTTTATAATTCCAACATTTTAATTTATAAACATCAATTTATAAATCTTTTAATATAAATCAATTTATATTACTACTTTAAAAATGCCTTTAAACTCCTTTATAATTTCCTCATTTTGATTTATAAAATAATCAAATTCTATAAATCCTATATTTAAACTTTTCACAATAAATTCTAAAATCCCGACTAAACTATTTTATAAAATCATTAGCATCATATTCTCAAAAATCAGTTTTTTTAACTATATTTCTCAAAAATCATAATTTTTATAACATTAAAATTTATACGTTTATTTACTTAAAATGAATCAATTCCAAAATTATTTTATAAACGTATACTTTCAAAATCACTTTAAAAATCATTTTAAAATTCCCAATTTGGTCCAATGATGCTACACACCAAATAGTCAATCACGACAACAACGACATCATATATCGATATGATAATCCATCAAATATCAAAATATCTAAAATCAAATAAATACTGTTGAGGAATCCAGTTGGATCCCTCCAACCTGTTTTCCTGCATCCACAAACATTAGCACAATACCAATTTCGCTCCAGTACGAAATTATCGCGGTATATGTTTTTATTAAATATTATCCGCTTAATAACGGCGCAATAGGGTCTCATCTGCTAAAAAATGCGGGAAATCAATAACTCCAATATATACATATGCCAATATATATATATTGCTATTACATATAATACCAATTTCACTGTTTATGAAATATTCGCGGTATATGTTTTTAATAAATAACATCCGCTTACTAACGGCGCATAATGTCTATTTTAACAATCAACAGATAACAATCATCATTCAAACATGCATTCAAATATTTTAAATCTAACTATTTAAAATAAAAATCGAAACTGATTCGATTGAGTGAGAAGTTCTCACCTTGATTTTATTTCCGTTTTAGCGATTTATTTTGAATAAAATTAAACGGACGTTTAATTTTACCCAAAATTCTCACTAACTCCAAATGACTCCAATCCAATTTCATCGTGTAGTGCTCGTCCATACGATCCCAACGCAACTGGTTTCGCGTGTTTTCGACCTCGTATGAAAAAGTTATCAATTTATGAAGTTTGTACACGATTTAAACAAAAATTCACAACATATATTTAAAAAATTTTAACCTAAACAATTTACAGCCTTTGGATCCATCATTCCCCATCGTGTCCGTTCTTTCCTTCTCTTCCCTCCTTCGTTCCATCTACAGGTCAAAAGCCGAACACTTGAACCCATGCTCCAACATTAGGTTTTAATCTTGCTTCTCCATCACCAACCTATATCTCGATCAGGGAGTTCCATTCGAATGCCCATCACCACACCTTCCTTCGCCGTGAATACCAGTGAGCTCGGCCACCTCCTCCTCCTCGAAATGCGTGCGCCACCAACAGAAAACGCGGCCATATATCTCACAAATTCCACTCCAATCTCGATCTCCACCGTTGAACACGAAGATCTCGCTGCCCTCTATAACTTTTTAGTTGAACACGAAGCTTGAAAGTGAATGGATCGAGAGATAATCGAGGAAGAAAGCATGAAGTTTCTGGCCGTTGAATGCTAGGGTGGCGGCTGCGTTTATAATTAGGGTTTTATTTTATTTTATTTTTAATTTAGAGAGAGAGGGGTGTCTATTTATAGAATTTCGAACGACACTATTCATCCCGGAAATTCCGAACTCCGATTTACGCGTCGTAACCAGCGTTTCTAGGGTTTACCCCACCCGGACACAATGGAACGGGTTTCGAAAGCTAATTCGGACATCTGTGCGAGATATGGCTATAAACGTTCAATTTAAATTAAACCGATTTAAATCGATTTCTAGACGTTTTAATTTGTACCAGACAAATGGTAAATCCAATCGACTTGAAATTTGAAACCTTACAATAATATCACATAACGGATCCGATGAAACTGGTTTCGTCGAAATCCGAGACTTTTTGAAAAATGGCTATTTTAACTCGCCAAATTAAAATTAAAAATAATTCGATGCCTTTCGAGCTGCCACGATCAAACGATAACTCCGATTGACACGAAAATTGAAATCCGGTAATAACTAACTATTACGGATCCAATGGAACTGGTTTCGTCCAATTTTGAGACTGTTCAATAATTGGCTATTTTACAGTCGATTATTAAATATTAAAATATTCAATTTTCACAATTAAACTTTTAATTCGATTTTAAAAGTCCTAAAATACCATTCTAACTCCCATATGATAAAATAAAATTTTACAAATCATTTTCAATCATATTTAACTCAATTTTCAATTATTTCCATAATTTAACATATTAAATTATCGATTTAATTATCCAATTAAATCCAATTATTCAAATAAAAATTTATTCGACTTATAAATTCACTTCTTAATATTTAAAATTAATTAAATATTCAAATTTTAATTATTAAAATTCCTGGGTCGTTACATCAAATATGTTGCATTTTATGTAAATCGATCAAGATGACATTTCAACGATCGAGTTCTTAGATGATCTCGTAGTTCATGGTCATGTATTACGTTAACACAATATGATCCTTTGAAATCATTCAAGTTGAATACATGATATTAAAATACTGTTTATTGGCTTGCTTCGAATGAATTAACTTCATCAAAATATTGTATCCCACAAACTATGACTGTTGACTATATAACATTATATGTGAAAGTACATGGATCAAATATCCATAGTCCTGAATTGCATTTAGAGTTCAAAAACTCATAAAATGCAATACATGGTCTAAATAAAATAAACATATAAGTGACCAACTTACGAATATATTAAGTAATTGAAATTAGGCACTTGCATGGGTATAGAAACATTATATAACATGCAATAAGAATTATTAGTAAGTATATATTATATCTCTACTTGTCAACTTTCAATTTAGTTGTTTATACATGTTAATCAACAAAGTTTTATCAATCATATTAAATGCATAAATTTATCATTGTAGATAATTATAACATCATATAGCATATGTTGTTACAATATCAGAAAGGTTAAATGTTACCATTTCACTTTTCTAATAATGCTCCCACTAGTCTTTTATGTTTATCTAGACCCTAAGATGAAACATAGAAGTCTTACAACTTCACTAGTGGGTGTTAGGACTTGTTCACTTTGCTATTCTGACCTTGAGTTTGCTCAACAAATCATAGACCCACAAACGATGGATAACTCCTTATCGATTTTATCAAATACAACTCCTAACCCATTTTTCCTTGTTCTACCTCATTTCGACCTTGAGTTTTCTCAACAAATCGAAAGAGATTATTCACTCATACCTACCATATCATGATGGCCTAAGTATAGTGTATGTACCTTGAGTTTGCTCAACAATACATACAGTTATCTTACCATATGTTCAATAAATTAATAATAGTACGCATAACATCCCAAGCTTGAGTTTTCTCAACAACTAAGGAGTATGTAAGTGATTTATTAATACATATGTATAGTGGAGGACAACAATATATTGAAATCTTTATTGTTGTATAACTTTTATTGTTGTATAGTAGATGACCAATATTACTCATATAACCTTTATTGTTGTATAACTTTTATATTTCATATTACTTATATGATAGTCTTACATATAATATATCATTAATTAAATCTTAACTAATTAATTTTAATCAATTAACTCTTTAATTAATTTTAAATTAGTATTCCAATATAATTAGTATATTGGACATATCGACTATAACATTTATAGTACATATTATAACCTTTACAGTGTAACACACATATATCATATATATGTGTATTTTATAATTAATTAACATTTAATTAATTTATTCAATTAAATAATTTTTATTAAATTTATTGATTTCAAAATTTATCTTGTATACATACGTGTACACCTATGTTATCTTAAACATTTTAAAATAACATAACATATATCAACATATAAAATACATGCATATATGCATTAATTAATTAACATAACTTATTAATTAATTTAAAATTGAAAATTATTATATATATTTTTTGAAACACTTTGAAAATATCATTATCTTTTCAAACATTTTGAAAAATTATGTAGTATTACAATTTTTATAACAAACATGTTTTATTTTAAATCTAACTATTAAATTTAAAATATTTAACATTAATTTTCAAAACGATTCTGAAAATTAGCCCAAGGCCCAAATTAAGTTGGGCCTTTTCTCTGAGGAGCAACCTTTGAGCTCATTTCACCTTTCGGGCCATCCCGATAACTAGGTATGACAGGGTACTTGATTACCCAATTTCAATCCTAGACATTACCTTTCTAGACACGGTACAAAGTGGGCAAGCTTAATTGGTTAGCCTTAATATGAATAATTTACGTCGCATAGGCTATTGGTCTCTGTTACCATTGCTGGAATTGGACCAGCCCGCAGCGGAAGTTATGGGTGAATTTCAAAAAATTTACCCTATTGGATCTGTATTGGGCCTGTGAAGTCAAACTGAATTAGAACATTTCTAAATTTCATTTAAATAAAACCATTTATTTTATTTAAATTTAAATATATTAAGGTATGAAATTAATTTTAATTGATTTAGGTTATAGATAAATGTATCATATATACATATATGTGTGAGTGCATGTGTAACATAATAATCTGTGAAAGGTATAATATGCCCATATGGAGATATTGGGATTTACATCGCAACAGACATGTTAGCTCATTTTGTATGTCATGTATGTCGTCCGAATATGTGCATGTATATGTGTTACAATACACACACACACAAATATGTATGTATATGTATATGTATATATTATATATAATATATGAACATAAAACATTTATATATAGATAAATATATATATAGAAAGAGAGAGAAAAATTATTAAAAACTATTTATAATTCAAAATTAGCTTAATTTTGCAAGCATAATAATTTTAATGTTTTAATTTGTATATATTATGGATATAATAATGTTTTCATCCATAAATAATTAACATAAAATAATATATCGACGAAAATTTAAATTTTACAACTTTTAAAAATTTAGCATTATGAAATAGAGCTTAGAATTTTTTTGAGATTTTTCAAAGTTGAAATATTATTTTTAAAAACAAATATATTGATTTCGGCAATAATTATTTAATATAAAATAATATATTATTAAAAAATTCAAAATTTAAAATTTCAGTAATCCTAGGATACTGAATGAAAGGTTACGAAAAATTTTGAAGAATTTTTCAATTAAATTATTATTTTTAATAAATCATAAACAGTTTTTCCAAAAAAATATTAATTATTAAAAATAATAGACTTTATTGGAAAACCTAATGTTTTATAGTTTTTAGAATGATATAATATTTTTTTAACATATAAAAATTGAATTTTAAATTTAACAATTATTTTATATATAATAAACAATTCAAAATTCAATAAATGTTAATTTAAAAATATGAATATATGTGTGATGATTAATTTTTGAATTTGTAAATTCATGTTATATATAAGTAAGTGTATTAAAAATTTTAAATCATATATATGCTATTATGAGAGAGAAATATACAGTAATATATATACATATAGACTTATTAATAAATATATATATACATATATATAAAACAATTATTAATGACAAAAATCGATTTTGAACAGTAAACAATATTTGTCTATACATAAATCAAATAGTATAATAAAAAAATTATGCACATAACCAAACTGATTTGTGGCAACTACATCACTTACAAAATCTCGCCTAACTAAACATATAGTAGCAATATATTAATATGAATCGCTCATTATAGGAGCATAAAATATAATTTAATTACTGTAATATGAATTAAAATTACCAATTTAATGATGCCTTTGAATCCACATTGAAGCTACGACTTCCCTGTTAGTCCTTGAGATGATGGTTTTGATGACAACAACCTTAGAATAAGATTATAAAATATAAATACTAACATTATAGTTTAGATATATATGTATATGCAGGATTTAACCATGCAGGTACCAAGAACGAAGACTGTATAGTATAGAGATTCAAGGTATCAAGATTGAAGGCTCATAAGTATCAAGAATATCAAGAGTTCAAGATTTCAATAATAAGTAATTTAATTAGGAATTTTGTTAAAACACCTAGAAAAGCACTGGCATCTTAAAATCCAATTTATTCGTGGAATGGAATCCGCTTCGAGCTTGTTAAAGGGAAAGAACCCTAAGTAGGATGAAACCTACGAAAAATCTAGTGGAACATTGTTTTGTATCCGGTAACCTTTAATTCAAATGATTTTACAAAATTATATCTTTTTTTCAAAATGATTTCAAAACCTTCCTTTTAAAAATCAAAAAACATCTATCCTGGTTTTAAATAGTTTTAGCCTCAAAATAATCTTTATTTTCAAAATCAAAATATCCTTAGTTTTAAACTATCTTTTAATAATAATTAACTTTTAATATTTACTTAGATTTAAATATAAAATTATAGTAAAATTTTATATATACACCAAAATATTATTCTTTATATTTACTTATGTATTTTAAACTATAATTAAGTACATTTATAAAGTTTAAAATAGTTTTAATACAAGATGAAAGTTATTTTCAAAGAAAAACAAATTACCAAAATTTCCTTAGGCATGTCGACATCCTCAAGTACCCCATGTCGATATGGTAGCAGTTTATTTCAAAATTTTGAATTTCAAAGGAAGTGTCTATTCGCCATATCTTTTCACGAATGGACATGGCTGTTGTTCTACTATAAATATGGGCAGTTTTAAACAAATTTTCATTCATATTTTCTCTGATTTCAATCCTCTTCTTCTTTCACGTTTCTTTATACACATTTTTACCATTACTCTGCCGAAATCAACATTGAATCTAACTAGATCATCTCTGGTTTGATTCTCTATCACTATCTCAACAAGATCTCAGTATTATTCAGAGTTATAGGCTTCTTTGTAATAAACTAAGCGAGAGAATGTGCTATTGTAGCCTATGAAATCAATCAAGTGAGAAAAGGTGTAATTGTTGCCTTGGAAACCAATTGGGTGAACTTGTTGCCCGTGAAATCAAGTATCTCTACCCAGAGGATTGTGAATCTAGAGTGGTGTACCTCGTCGCCTTGAAATTGAGGGTGTAATTGTACAATTGCTTTTGAAAGGAAATCTGTACTTGTGTGCGGGACTGGATGTAGGGTAACTCGGAACCAGTATAAAATACGGTGTATTCTTTCCTTTATTGCTTTTACTTTATTTTTGCATCTGTGTTTGATTCTGTGATCATATCTGTGTCTGAATATTGCATACATTCATGTTTAAATTAACATAAACTCAAAAAGATTTAGTAATTTCTTAAAACACTATTCACCCCCCACTGAGTTAATTCTAGCCTTAAGATCTGTAATCCGCATTTCTCACATACCCTTCCTTTTACCGTTCTTGATTCGCCAGATTGCAAGTCCAGAATCACCGACCTCTAACTATCAAATAGTATTATTTTAATTTGAAATATATTTGAAAATTTTGGAGTGGATTGAGAGCTGTATTTTTACTAGCAACGTAGAAGGCAATAGCGGCCAAAAAAAGGTTAGTCGTTATTTTAGAGACGCGCACACACACACACACATATATATATATTTGTGCGTGTGTGTATATATATATATATATTGGGTTGTATTAGAGAGAAACGAGGAATCTTTTTATCCATTCTCACTTTATCTTAACCCATTATCTCCTAGCCAATTCCCTATATTTTAGCCACCCCTAGACCTTTCCAAAACCAAAATTTTGCAACCCTAATGATGGGCCTTAAACCCATCTAATCCCAAGCCAAAATACTATGCAATTAAATCTAATTTAATCGCTTTTTGATACTATATGTCGATCGATATATTTATGACTGTTATAAATATATATAACATTATTTATTTCTCAAATCATATTCGAATTCTATAATTAATATTTTATAAATATTAATTAGTTTAATTAATTTATAATAATTATAAACGAATTAAATCGTTCGAACTTAAGGGAATTTATCATTTCGGCTGTGTAATTCTTGGGTGTATATTTGGTCAGCGACTAACATCGAACAATTCTAATGTTAACATTCACATGTCACATAGCAGGTGGTGTGACATTATGGTCAAATTTATCGCTTTCTCATTTTCTATAAAATCCAATTTTAGTCTAATAAGCGTTACTCAGTTGTGACATTTGTTTACCAATTCTCTTCGCCAAAACTATGTCACTTTGGACTTATGGAACTTTGTAATGGTCAAAATTCCAACCTCATCCACATTCAACTTTATAGTCCAATCGCATATAACTGATGTTACTGTGATACTAACCGCATATAACTGAGGAGACGAATCCTCTCTTAAATAGTGCTTCACTTCCAATACTTCAACTCGACCCAACTATAGTCATTCGACGGATGTCATCCCACGATTTGGCTGTAATCAAAGCAGAGCTTTCATATTTAAGATCCACATTATTCTTAAGTCAAGAGAACGGTGTAAATCAGTCGCATCGATATTTTCTGTTTGACCTTAGTTATATTAACCAACAGAAAATCATCGACTGAGTCGTTCCATATTTATTCAATAACTATTAGTATATAACCCTAGGTGCTCCCAGCAGTCATGAGTAATATACTGCCCAACATTTGGAGAGCGTTACATACTCCAGTCTTAATGGATATATCAATATCCAGTCTCGATGCATCATGACCAGGAATATTTAAAATGATATATTTGTTTCATTGTGATAAATTACTCATAGTTACAACCCTTTAAACTACTATCACAAAATATATAATTTATGGATTTTTCTATCAAATATACTTTTAACTAAGTTAATTAATTAATATAATCACATTACATCAAGTATATAATAGGAAGAAAATACGTTTTATTTCGAACAAGATTGGTCAACGAGTTAGATATATGTAACAAATTACATAATTGCCCCTAGGGCATACCCCTAACTCTATCAGCCTCCAATCGAAAAACAAATCGCAGATGCAGATTACATTCATAGAGAGCTATGCGACGATATATAATATGATAGGAGTTTAGCAAACTGAATTTTTGAGTTTGATTTTAAATTGAAATTGAAATTGAAATTGTAATTAGGGTTTTGAGATGTTCGCCATTGGAAAGGAGTAGATGAGACTAACAAGTTACGTACAAAAAATAGAATGAAGACTGCTGGGGTTTATAATAGCCTATATATTGGCAGAAATGGAACAGGTCGATTGGGCCAAAGCGATAACAAAGGCCCGAAAAGCCCGTTTTGTTCCCGAAATGAAATTAGGTCATCCCATACATCGAAATATAGATTTCAATAATTTTAAATTCAATGAAACTAATTTCAAACCTTAATTTTATTGTATATAAAAGTTAAAATCAAATTATATTATTTTAATTAAATCTCTTTAATTGATTTCTATGTGTTTCTAGCTCACACGATCAAACGATAAGTCTGATCGCTATGAAACTTAAAATGCTATAATAATTCCCTATTATGGATCCGATGAAATTGGTTTCATCAAAATTTGAGATAGTGCTTAAAAAGACCAATTTTACACGTTAATTAAAATAATCTATGTTACAAATAAATTTAATCACTTCTAAATTCTAAAAAGTTTTCTGACATCATTCTTTGTTAAACAGAAATTAATAATATTTTAAAATTTTATTTCCCATGTTAAATTTAAGATTTAAATATTGAATTAATTTCAACATTTAATTACAACTGTAATAAAACCCTAGTTCATTACATTTTAAATTTCCAACAAATTCTTTTATTTTGTTTTAAATTCTTATTATTAAATCAACAAATACCTTATGTGTTAATTAAACAAAAGTTTTCTTTATTACACTTGTTACTGTATAATTAATTTTTTTCTCATATTAATTAAATTATTTCAATCACACTAAATTCCATTGATTTCCAAATTAATTTCAACGGATTTAATAATAAGTAAATAAACAATGGTTGCATTTAAGTAATTTGAAAACATTTATAAATTTATTGCTTATAACAAGGATTATAAATTTACCTATAAATGTTAAAATCCAGTTTCAATTAAACATATAATTTCCCCATTAATACATCATTTAATTAATTCCTTATTACTTTACAATTGTAACTAAATTAACATTTACAATTATATTTCAGTTAGAGATAAACCTTCATTTTATTCCTTTCAAGTCAAAGCTCAATTTCATTAAAATGTTCATTTAATTTAATTCAAAATGAAGTTATTATTCAAATGTCCATTTTATATTCCTACTTTTGCTTGTTAAATTATTCCATTCTTATATTAACATCTATTATTACAATCAGTGGAATTTTCAATCAAACAAATATTAAATAAATCATATTCAAGTCAATATCTTTAAATTATATTCTCATATGCATTATAATCTTTCACCCCATTAAAATTTGTTGGTTTAGCATTTATTTAAGATCATGCTTTTATATTCTAACAAATTTTTCACTAATAAATCATAAAATCTTTATTTCTAGCCATTTTTAATCAACAATTATATTAAATTTAATTTTTCTAAATAGTTGAAAATACGGGTCCATACAGACATATTATTGTGTAATATCTTTCTCTCACTCTTTTGGATATTTAGAGATGGTTTGACCCTTTTATTTTATAATACTCGGGTCAAGCCGAGACTTTTAAGATTATAGGACATGTAGACTTTTGGGTGGGTATGCTAGCAAGGAGATAAACCATTTGACTTCTTAGTTATCTCCTATAGGATTTTGTATACGTATATGAGATGTACATTTTAAGATAGTGACTTGTATTGGATGTATATTTTGTGGGTCTAGTATAATATCTTGTAGACTCATAATATGTATTTATATTAGATGTATTCTGCTGTGATCTGTGACTATTGTTTTATATGCTATATTGTTCTGATTTTGAGAAAACGATGTGTTTATTACTTAAGAATGAGACTTACATGTCAAATTTTATTCTAGAGATTTAGTAAAACGGTAAGAATGATGTGTCAGTGTTAATTTAAAGATATATCCATATTTAATCGCTCCTAAAAAGTCATATTCCCCATTATTAGACCACATTATTTATAATGTTCTTTAATAACATAGGTATAATGGTGGGGTTGTTATGTAGATCTTTCCATTAAAATCAAATTTCACAAAAATTTAAGCGGTACATTTCAGTGATAATTATTTACAACAATTCTCTTTGTCAATACTATATCACTTTGGACTTACGGAATTTGGTAATGGTCAAATTTCAGTATCGTCCGTATTCACCTTTATAGTCCAAACACTAAATCTTTGATTCAATAATAACAATTATTATTAAACGAAATGCTCTAGCAAAGACTTTGACTTCGAGTTCACTTTAGTTGACCATGATACTAACCTTATACAACTAAGGATATGAATCCTCCCATGAATAGTGTTTAACTCACACTTCTAACTCAAATAAGTATTGAATGTTGATAATCAGTTGTTTGTTTTCTGTTTGTTGAAGAAAAAAAATTCTAAGATTGAACCTGAAACGAATTTGGTTATATCTTTTGTGTTACTTATCCAAATTTGATAATTTTCGATGTAGTGAAAAGCATAAACTTTTGCTACAGGTTTCATCTTTGGAGTTTTATAAAATTTTGAAGTTAAATTAGGTTAAACTGCACTTCTTTGTTGCTGTCCCGAGAGTAAAATGACAACGGCAATGAATTTAGACCTGAGAATTGTTTTGGGCATAACTTTTGATTCGTAAGTCCAAATCAGATTATTCTTTTTCTAACTTCAAGCTACGACAATCATTTTTAGCTTTTATGTTTTATGTTTTATCAGATTATGAGATTTGAAGAACCAATTTAAGAAAATTAGTTCTAAAATGATTTTTCAAAACATCATAGTATGGGCCATATGCCTTTACTTTTTCGATTAATTTCGGACCTGTTCAATTGAATTATATGAGAGTGAAATTAACTACCTGGAAGCTGGTGACACTTTATGTTGGGCCTTCGGGCATGTTGATATTACCAGTACTAGGCTTTCAGGCCATTTGTTGGGCTTTCGGGCCATTCGTTTGACTTTGGGTCACTTGTTGGGCGCCAAATTTGTTGATAGTACTTAGCAGGCTTTAGCCAATTTGTTGATTGTTGCACTGTGGCGTAGCTTAGACTCTCCATTTGTTGGGATTCACTTTACGCGGTTTTTTAGATTTCTCTATTATTGATTTCTGAAATTGGATGAGTTTCAAATGTTTCCACCATTATGTTGGATGTTGGATATATACATAGCCTTAGTGCTAATTTGAGATGAAATTTGATGATTACATTTTTGTTGATTTGAACTCCTTAAAAAGTTCAATATGTTGAGATTTTATGGTGATTTTGATGGACTTGGCTCATATGCCTTATTTTGATTTGTGAATATGGAAATTATTATCACTCCTTTGTGTATTTCCTTCATATATCATACACTTATCATCTTGTTTAAGTTAGACTGACTTTGAATTAGGCTTAGGAACCTGTAAAAAGAGATTATACAGACATGTAACCAAAGAAGGATATCTTATTTTTCTAAATCGTTTAAATCTCTTTCTCACTCACTCAAAGAGTGTAAAACCATGTGATTTTAAGAAAACATTTTACTTTAAGAAAACTAGTTCTAAAATTTTTTTGAAAGATAATAGAAATTCATTTCTTTCAAAACCTCTTTACTATTGAGAAATATATATTATAAATACATAAAATATGCTTTGGAAAATTTGACAGGGTTGTGGCTTAAAAAGCCAACTAGACCCTTGACAACCCAAAATCTGATAAACATAAAACGTAGAAGTTGAAGATGATTGTCTTAGCTCGAAGTCGAAAAAAGCATCAACTAATTTGGACTTACGAATCAACAAATATGCACAAAATAATTCTCAGGTTTAAATTCATTGTTGTTGTCGTTTATTCTCTGGACAGCAAGAAAGAACTGTAGTTTAGACCCATTTAACTTCAAAATTTTATAAAACTCAAAACACGAAAGTTATACAAAGTCTGGGCATTGTAGAACATCAAAAATTGTTGAATTTGGAAGAGTAACATAAAAGATATGGCCATATTCATTTTAGGTTCAATCTTAGAATATTTTTTTGGCAAACAGAAAATAAACAACTGATTATCAAAATTCAATACATGTTTGATTTAGAAGTGTTACCACACTATGACGCCCCATAATTATATTTCAATGCCACCAAATTCAATTTTAACATGTCTCATAAGTAAGAAAAACCATATTTCGCACAAGTTTACACCCAAACATCATAAACTTCATTTTATTAACTCAAATTCCATTGTTTTATTCAAAATAAACAATTCTCAAAAAAATTTGATCTCCAAATTTATTTGTTTCTCCACATTTTCAACTAAAATCAACATTATAATTTATTATATCTAATCACAGAACCAGGGTTGTCACAGACTCCCTCCCTTATAAAAATTGCACCCACGCAATTTCTAAAGAAGAGTTGTGCCCAAAACATTTATTTCATCTTAGAATAGGAATTGATAAGCTTGAGTCAAGAATACCCACCCCAATAATGAAAGAAAGAAAACCAGGATATGTTTACTCAGTAAATTCTTTGGTTTCCCAAATAGAATCCATGGGATTAGCGGACCATTGAATTTTCATGAGCGGAACATCTTTATTTTGAAGGCGCTTAACCTCCGAAGCAAGCACTCTACAGGATTTTGCATGATATATGAAGGAAATACACAATGGATTGATAATAATCTCCATATTCACTAATCAATATAAGACATATGAGCCAAGCCCATCAAAGTCACCACAAAATCTCAACATATCGAGCTCACTAAGGAGTTCAAATCAACGAAAATGTAATTTTTCACACTTTCAACTTGTTTAACAAATTAATTACATAACCTAAGTTTTTATGTTGAATAAAATGTTAATTAAAGCACTTAAGTGGAAAATAGAATTTTAATGGTGAAATTAATATTTTTGTTATAAAACTTTGTTTAAATGGTTAAAATAATTTTTTTAGGCATAATTTTTGATTGACAAGTTTAACTTCAAAATTTTATAAAACTCAAAACATCAAACTTGTAGTAAAAGTCTAAGCTTAGAACATCAAAATTATCAAATTTGGATATGTAAAACAAAAGATATGGCCAACTTTGTTTCAGGTTCAATCTCAGAAGATAAAAATCTTAAGCAAACAGAAAAACAACAACTGATTATCAACATTCAACACTTGTTTGAGTTAGAAGTGCGAGTTAATACTCATCTTTGTGCAAAATAGAAGCAAACAACAGCAAGATAATGGCTTTGATTTGGCTTTGATTTGTCTTTGATTAACCTATAGAAAGAGGAGATACTGACATGCAAAGAGAAAAACAGAAGTTACAGCAAACTCGGTTTTTCAAATTGAGAAAGAAGATGAAATACTTACTGGTTTCGAAGGATTACCTGTTTAAGCTTTCAAATTCACTAATTTCTATATGATTTAGTTTAAGTTGGGGAAGATTTAGAATTTACATTAAGTGGCCATTTTTGAGTTCCTGGAAGAAGAAGGTAATAAAGGAGGAATAGAGGAAATGAAAGTGTACGTACAGATACTTCTCCAGCCTCTTTTAGAAATTGAGTATTTGAGTTTTGGTTGGACTAAACCCTACCCAATAAGCCAAATAACATATTTATGTTGTTAGTCAACATATAAACCTTATTATCAACACATACACCATTTTAATTATGTTATTTTTCACACTATCAACTTGTTTAACAAATAAATTACATAACCTAAGTTTTTATGTTCAATAAAATGTTAATTAACATAGAAAAAGTATTTTAACCACTTAAACAAAGTTTTATAAAAAAAATACTAATTTCACCATTAAAATTATATTTTCCACTTAAATACTTTAATTAACATTTTATTCACACAATTTGACATAACTAAAATCCAAATTTACATAAAAATTCATTTCTAGGATAAACTAACATAATAAACAATGTTAAAATTATTTACACACTTAAATATTGGTTTTAACAAATATTTCCCATATTCATATTTAAGTATCACCAAATTCAATTTTAACATGTCTTAAAAATAAGAAAAACCATTTTTTACATAAATTTACACCCAAACATCGTAAACTTCATTTTATTAACTCAAATTCCATTATTTTATTCAAAATAAAAAATTCTCAACAAATTCTCATCCCTAAATTTATTTGTTTCTCCCCATTTACAATTAAAATCAACATTATAATTTATTACGGTAATCACAAAACCAGGGTTATTACTACGCTGTGACACCCCACCACGAGACCCACACAAACAAAGAGCATTACTAAGTAAATACCATCTGCTAGTGCAGAGAATAAGGCTGGTTAGAAGCGACCATCCGTATTCTTTGTCTGAAACGAGCATCAAATACATTGATTGGGTGATCCATTTTTTCCTTTATCTTATGCGGATCGACATACTCGATTCAGGTTTAACAAAAAACTATCTTGGCTAAGGATTTATTCAAAACAATGTATATAATAATAATATCACATATCGCATATCACATATCATAGAATAGAATACACAAACATATATAGATACAACGGAAGTACAACATGACATGTGCTACATGAGTTTGGGGTTCTTATGAACCACATATACAACAAGTCCAACAAAAGAATATACATCAAGGTACAACATATGGACTGTACAAAACATGCACTAGCAATAAGAGAAAACGGATAGTCCAAACTAACATAATAAACAATGTTATAATTATTTACACACTTAACTATTGATTTTAACTCACACTTCTAACTTAAGCAAGTATTGAATGTTGATAATCAGATGTTTTTTTTCAGTTTGCTGGAAAAACATTCCGTGATCGAACTTGAGACGAATTTGGCCATATCCTCTGTGTTACTTATCCAAATTTGATAATTTTTGATGTTCCAGAAATCTTAGACTTTTTACTACAAGTTTCATGTTTTGAATTTAATAAAGTTTGAAGTTAAGTTAGTCTAAACTGCACTTTGTTGCTGTCTTGAGAGTAAAACGACAACGACAATGAATTTAGACTTGATATTTTGTGAGCATAACTTTTGATTTATAAGGCCAAATTTGTTGATTCATTTTCTGACTTCAAGCTATGACAATCATTTTCAACTTCTGTGTTTTATCTTTTATCATATTCTGAGGATTAGAGGGTCTAATTGGCTCTTTAAGCAACACCCCATCACTTCCAATGCTTCCACTCAACCCCACTATATTCATTCGATGGACATTATGCCATGATTTATTTATAATCAAAGAGGAGCTCCCATATTGAAGATCAACTGTTTTCTCAAGTCAAGGGAAATGTGTAAATTAGTCATATCGATATTTTCTGCTTAACCTTAGTTTATAAATCAACAGAAATTTATCAAGTGAATCACTCCATAATTGTCCAAAAACTATCAGTATGTAATCCATTGGTGCTGCCAGCAACCATGAGTAATATATTGCCTTACATTTAGAGAGCATGACGTACTTAAGTCTCAATAGATGTATCCATATTCGGTCTTGAAACATCTTGACTAGGAATATTTAAAATAGTATATTTATTTTTATTGTGATAATACTCACAGTTACAACACTTTGTAACTACTATCACAAAATGTACCATTTATGGTTTTCAATTAAATATACTTTTAATTAATTTAATTAATTAACATAACACATTATATCAAGTATATAATAGAAAGGAAACACCTTTTATTTCGAACAACATTGGTCAACGAGTCAAATGTATGTAACAAAATACATAATGACCCCTACGGCATACCCTTAATTCTATCATACAGGACGATAGTCATGGGTTGTAAAATGAATAAAACATAATAGAACCTTTCTTATATCTCACAAGGTATAGAATAATAACGGTAAACTTCCCAAATATAAAACAAGCGAGATAGTAAACAGATGAATGAACCACAAAATCAGAATGCACAGACAAAATCCAGTATACATCATAAATGATAATGTTATACATTAAATAATAACTCATAATAGGTAACTGTCTCTAAATATATAATAGCACTAGTAAGCTCTATAGTGTTTCATAATGGAATAGCAAATCATAATAAACGTAGTAATACGAGAGTGTGATCTCCTGCTTATCCCCCATCCAGCTCTACGTGCTCAACAGACCTAATATCCCATATTTACTCATTTAAGAGTACATGGTATAATAGGAAGAAAAACATAAAATCCCAAGTCAGACGACGGTCTGCTGTGAGCGGTTCAATATCTCAAATACTATAAGTTAATATACTAGGACAAAGGGTATGAGAGATCATACCTAACCTATCCATGCACCCAAAAAATCAGCACATAACATAAAGTATAAGCTACTCTATCATCGTCATCAAGGGTGTACTATACATTAAAGTAATAAGGGGTGTCTTGATATCTATGTCAATAATATATATTACCGTGTGACATTACTAGGGTGATAACAAACAAGCAAACATAGAATCCATCATAAATCCTTGTAGGTCAGTCACTCAGTATGTTAGATATATGATAACTCGAAAGCCCATCGTATGATCTTAGGAATATAACATCTAGGTATCTCAATACTCGAATCCATGCCACTGAACCGGTTAGGAGTCTGGAATGCCCATATGCGTCTAGGGTATAATAATCTAAACACTGTGCGATCCAAGGACCATCATATTCCCAAGTGAAGTATATAGGGACCATCGTATTCGTCATGGATATCGTCACACATACACTTGCTTTATGAGTACAACATTGAATCCCTCGAGTATTAACAATCACTTGGCATACATCATCCATAGCATAGTATGCCTTAGAACTGTCCTCGTGACTCTCGACTGAAGCCATCTAGTTGGGAACTACTCTAAACTATCATCATTCGTCATAGAATACCATCATGCATCCCATTCCCTTCTCTTACAGTTCCTTTTGTACAACTCATCGTAGACCACTATGCATCTCGAAGTACAGCTATCTATTTTCAAAGCTATTACCTTACATCATAGAATCATCATCGTCATGTCATGAGTCATCGTCGAAAATCATCGAAAATTTCATCGAAAAACTCAACTCTGAATTTGCCTAGGTTTTGGCCAAAAGTAAAGCCCAAAATTCCTAAGCTTGGCCCGAAGGAAACCTTGGCCCAAAATCATGCTTAGGTAATTTCAGAAATTTCCTAAAGCAAGCCCTACGTCTCCTCTATGTCACTCCTACCTGACTTAAGAACCTCTACCTCAGGTCGATACCAATCTGAGGCACCCTGATCCAACATTAAAAAAATTCACACTTTATCCACTCCTTTTTACCACCTTCATATCGTGACCTAAGCCTCGCCTAGGGAAATTGCAACGAACCAACCTTTTGACCCTCGAAAATGACAGTAATACGTCCACTGTTTTGTGTGCCAATCATTAAAGTACTGAAAAGACCGATCGTTCTGGGAAAGAAAGAAGATAGAAGATAAAAAGAAATCAAACAACCAAAGAACCTCATGACATAACAGAATAACATATATTAATCAACATAATTCTTTACAAAATCATTTCCAAAATGATACATCAGAGTCATGCTAATACAAATTCTACCCTAGGATAGTTATAACAGCCTGTCCCTACCTAACTGATAAAATATACATATAAACAGTGGAAATAAGATAACAATTAGCTCGATGAAGCCTCCTACTAAAAGCTCCTCTAAAATGCATCCGAGGAAAACCTGAACTACTCGGCTACCTATAAAAATTAGAGCACCCAAGAGTTTTAGGGGAAGAAAATAAAACTCCGAGTCGAACATGGATCTGGTGTGAGTGAACCTAAACAACTGAATTATTGTGCTTCAAACCCTTTTAAAATCAAAGGTATCCTATAAGATCACGCCGCACATAAATATGGACGGGTTTGTACCTTAAGATAACCAAAACACTTTTTATAGAAAACCCAATAATATTATAGTAATGTCTAACGGTTCAAGTAAAATATGAATATAGCTGATCACATTTCAACATAGTTTGGTACATTCAAAACTATAAAGGCATGTACTGAGAATGGATTTCATACTATAACAAGGTAAAGGGCTACCTTCCGATGGTACATCTCTAGATAAAGTGCACCAGGGTCTAACAAGAACATCTTGTACCCCTACCACAAAGGGCTGGCCTACGACTTGACTAGTAGTATCAAATATGATCACCCTACTTTGGTCCCCAAATCATACATCAGTAGATAGTAATCAATGCATACCCTGATGGGAGCAATCCACGTGGTCCTGCTGCATGCCTAATTTTTGTCGTTCTCGGTTGATGAGACTTGAGGCTACGTTTTACCTTTATATAGAATTTTCCCCTTGGAATGCTAGTACTGCCTTCGAGGCAATAACGCAATGCCAGCATTCATCCATACAAATCTGTTCTAGGAATAAACGAAACCAAGGCACCACTTCTACTACATCCATTTTGGAATCACCTATGGGATTGGTAGCAAGTGTCCTTGCACTTCAAAACTCTATCTTCGATTCCATACTCTTCAAGATGTCTTCAGTTCAAAAGGTTTGAGTTGGATCAAAGTGGTTTTCAGATAACATATGCGATCTCGGTCACTTTGAAACAACTTCGATAATTTCTGGTAAACTAAAACCCAGTTCTTTAGGAAATAAACAGACAAAGATAAGAGCAGAGTTCACCTCCTAACCAGTAGTAGATGGATTTCCTTATCATTTATCCTAGGAGAATGTAATGAGATTTATATGCATAATACAACATCATTGGGGATGACTATGCCATGTAACTCATATGTTTCTCCTTGATATTTCCAAAGTTATGTTTGGTCGAGGTTTGATAGTTGGTATTTAACTATCAATAAAAAATCATTCAAACATTGATTTAATTCCATATGGGATCCTCTAAGCCTTTATTAATTTAATCTTTAACTAATAAAATTACTTTATAAAACTTGACCAAAAGATCTCTACACAACATTATTTCCAAAACCCTTACTTCCCCTTTATACTTGGGACATTATTTATACTTTTCTTATGGGTATAAGAATATTATCAAAACATTTGGAAAAATTCTCACTTTTCAAATTCCTTTTGAAAACATTACATCTATAGACCAATCCACTTATCCTTTATAAAAGTTCCCTTTTAAAAGCTCACTTCACATTTAAATACTTTATAAATTTCCAAAATCAATTTATAAAACAATTTTATAAGTTACAGGTCAATTTACAAAGCCTCTTTACAAACATCTAAAATCATTTATAAAACATTTCCCCATTTAAAACTCCTTTGATAAATCTTCTTTAAGAAAATCCTTTACAAAATATTTTTTACAACTAATTCTTTTAAATAACTTTAAATAAACCCTTTACTTAGTGAAACCTGTTTTTATATAAAGTTACTATTTATAAATACCTTTATAAAATAATAATATAACTTGAAAAATTATTTATAAATCTTAGCACAAAATTGACTAAAGAATTGAAATTAATTCAAAACCATACTACATAATTTCAAAAGGATCTTAGCAATCTCTATAGTAATAATTTAAGTTACCATTTAACATCAATTTCACTTTCAAGCCATTTAACCATTTATTTACATAAGTCAACATATATGTAAATGCAATTCACCAAATCAGAAAATAACATGTCAGTATAACTCATCTAGCTTATACATGTCCAAATAACATAATAGCAGGATGGCCATTTGTCCTTCTAGATAGATGTCCAAACAATTCACTGCTTAGAGAAAATGGGAATTTATTCTGCTATATATATATATATATATATATATATATCCACATAATTAAACAATTACATTATAGTGGAACATGGATTTATTCTACTATCAGATGTCAAAACAATCAACTTATAGCAGAATGGGGATTTATTCTACTAACACATATCCACACAATCAAACCATTTACATAACTCATTCACAATATTTGTCTACTTAATGGTATCAACATTTGAATCGCTTATATTCAAAACCATATTTGGAAAAGATGTATCCTTAAAACAATTTGATTCTTGAAATAAAGGATTTAAAACTTAAAACTCCCTTTGTAAAATGATTAATTACAAGTTAAACTCTTCGTTAAATCATAATTAATATTTATTAAATTTAAAATAATTTAATTATAAACTAATAAATAATTAAACCTTTAATAAATAATTTATTTATAAATTAAACCCTTAATTAATCCATTATTAACTAATAAATACTAATTTAAAATCTTTATTAATAATCAACTATCAATTAATCTCAATTAATTAATTAACTAATATTTTAATTAAAAATTAAATTATAAAGTAAACCTTAAATAAATAATTACTTTAAATTAAAACCTTAGTTAATTTATAATTAAAAATAATTAAACACTTGATTAATTAAATAAATAAATAATTGACCTTATATTTGACTAAATAATTAATTAAAAATAAATCACATACCTAACTCATAAATTAAAAATTAATCTTACTTTTTAAAGAATAATTAATTTGTAACTAATCTTTATTTAATTAAGATTGATGAACCTTGTTTAATATTTAATTGATTATTGATTACCGAGCTTAATTAATTAATAATTAATTATTAAAACTTAATTAACTTTTTAAAACATTTTTATTAAGTTCATAAAACATTTAAAACCATTTTTAGGTATAGAAAACAAATTTTCAAAAATTGGATTTCTAAACAAAACTGCATTCATAACGACTATTGCTATGGATGCCTTAACTAAAAATGTTTTCTAATTTTTCTTTAAAATACTTTTCATTTTGAAAGCATGCTTACTTTTATAAAACATAAATAAGTATTTGGTAAAGCTAAACAAAGTTTAAACTAAAAATGATTTCAAAATTTTAAACTTTATAAAACTTAAGTAAACACACTTTGAAAGAAAGGAAATTCTGCATTGCTTATTCACAACTTAATGCTAACTTCTTGGCACATACGCAAACCAAAATCATGCATCCACATGTCCACACAAGCCACAAGCCACAAGCAAGATTACAATTTTCCATTTACTTACTCTTTTTAAACATAAATTTCTAAGTCAAACTAATCATCACATCCAAACACATATGTATACATACTAACCAACATCAAACCTCGGCACAAATGTAAATTTACATCTAATCATTAATCTTATCCAAACAATCATCATACTTAGCAACCAAGTAGCATAAAATGTTAAAACTTTTAAATTTAAATCAAAAGTTTACTCACAAAGTTTAAAAAACTTTTTTAAAACTTAAAATAACTTTGCGGACTTGACTTAGGACCTTTGCATCATGAAATAAGCTATGCTTAGGCATGCATGGCTCAGCCATGATAAGAACAAGGATGTGCGGGCTTGACTTGAAGAAGTGGAGGTACTTTAGATAAGGTTGAATTCACAAAACCGGACCTAAAAACTAGTCATATTCTCTTGGATTTTTGGACATGTAACTCTAGGAACTTGGAAAAGTGGTCAAAAGGAAAGTTCTTGAAAATTATCTTCTCTCTCATGTTAAAAAAGTAATCACTCGATTGGAGATTTGGTCAAAAGAAGAAGAGATATTTTCGGACTTGAAAATATGGGTCCAAAAATGAGTCAAAAAAATAATAATTTTGACCCAAAATGTTAAAAATTTGAAAATTTAGTTCAAATAAAAGTTGTAGCCACTAGAATTCTATGTAGTTTGAAAAAAGGAAATCTGGATATGGAGTAGTCTAGAGGAAGTTATGGTAGAACGAAGTGGGAGGAAAATGGAGAAAGAAAAGGTTTAAATTAATATTTCAAAACATTTGAAAAGAAGTAAAAAATACAAATTTAAATTCTATAGAATTTTAATGGGGAGCCATTAAAGAGTGAAAGAAAGATTTGGAAAAGAAAGGGAAAAGTTATGAAGTGAGAAATGAATGGTAAATGGAAAAAGAAAATGTAGAAAAGGTTTTATATAAAATGTAACTAGGAAATTACCAAACTACCCTCATGTACTCCACCCTCCACATATTTGCTCCACCTCATCACCATGACTTCACCTCCCTTCCACCCATGTACTCATGCCTTCTTCTTTTCCCCTTGCTCTTATTTCCATGCCAACATGTCTAAGACATGTTAAACATGTTTGTGTACCTTTGTCTCTTATTATGTGAAAAAAAATTCATTTTTATTTTAAATTTTATATACTTAAATATAAATACATATATACACATACACTAATACATCCATATATACATATATTAAATAATTCATAAATGTTTAAAAATTTATACTAAAAAGTTCAAAACATAACAGACAACTTTTAGCGGACGAAATGTCAAAAATTCAAAAAACAAATTCTGGTTACATTTTCAATCTTTATTCGAACTAAATATTTTTGTAAACGCATTTTGAAAACTATTTCACCATAATTATTTATTATTGAGAAGAATTTTATTTTCATTATAAAACCTATATATTTGAATATTTAAAATTAATTAAAATATGCGCAAATCGAAGTAGTGAAATTCCAGGTCGTTATAAAAATCCAAAAGTTTTCCTCAGCTCGGCCCAAAGTTTTCATAGATCGGTATCGATATAAAAAACCCTATGACAAGCCCAAAGTTTCCACTTGTCAGCCTGAAGCACGCCCTACACTGATCCGTGACTTAACTCATTTTTCTCCTGTCTTCAACAATCTGAAAATGTAATAAGTCTAGCCCGAAGTTTCTGCCTTGAAAGCCTAAAACACACCCTACACCGATCCAACTCCATCGATGTGGACTTCTCAAAGCCGCTACTCGACCATACAAACCCCAATCTATTTGAAACTTGGAGTGCAACTTTGTGAGGCCTTCCTTATTACCCAAATAGATCTTACCACATTTTGACAACTTTGAATTTTTTGGATCCACGACGATCCAAGAATTGACCCTAGATCTAATTGTCATTCGATTGGCATTTTCTACTATTTGAACATCAAATAATCATATGTACATCATATACAAGAAATAACAATAACCATACATCCAAGTATATTCATCTGTAATAATCTAATTCTAAGAGTGAAGGTCGAGTATCCATAAGAACATGTTTTCACAAATTAAGCCCAAATCATCTAAATTCACATATATGTTTACTATGGTTTAAAAATATTTTAGTATTTTAAATGATTTTTGAAACATAGTTTAGGGTATATAATGACCTAATTGGCAAGCTAGGTATCTAATCACTCACCTTAATCCAAAGAAAGAACCAAATCCCCAAATAAATAGTAGAAGGCATGGAATCCAAGGCTTCTCTAATAGTAAACCTCAAATCTCAAGTGCTAATCCCGCTCATCTCACCTTAACAATGTGATTAGGCTAATTAAAACCGGTTGAAAGTTTGTTTTTTGGTTAATGGAGGTTAGTTGTGGTTTCTCACTGTTATTGGGAGTAGTGAAATGATAGGGAAAAGGTCCCATCAACCGCCACTTACCCTAATCCCAACATGGGTCTTGAATCTTAACACTAGTGATCCTAATTACCCTTTAAGCTGTTCAAAATCAAATAAAATTTCAAACAGCCATAACTCTCAAATAATACGTTTATTTCCATAATGTCACGACTCTATGGAAAGGAAAATCATCATCCTGATCTAATGGAAGTGGTTTCATACCCTAACTCAGCTCCTATAAAAAGTTATATGCCATATAAGATTCCATAGAGTTGAAACAGTCATAGAAAAATCAACGAAAATTCTAAGGAAAGAAAATGACCTTAGTAGTCATTCCCTAAAGTTATAGAATCATACGACCCAATGTGAAACTAATATTAATATTTTACAATCTTTTGATGCGTAAAATATGGGTCGTTACGTCTCTTATCAGCTTAGCTTTTTAGTCTGTCTGGAGCAGCTTTCATTCATTGCCGAATGGTCTTAATCTTCTTTGAGGTTTCTTTAATTATATCGGGCCAAAGTATTAGTTTTTCGCTCACTTCCCACTATAAAGATGGAGCATTGCACAGTCGACCGTATAATGCCTCAAATGGTGCTATACCGATGTTGGACTGATAACTGTTGTTGTATGCAAATTCAATAAGATGTAAGTGATCGTCCCATGAGCCTCCAAAGTCAAGTACTAGAACTATCTAAAGGTTCATCCCTCCAAGATGGTGATTACAAATGGTAAACCTATTCCTGATTCTATGGTCAGCCTCTCAACTTCATACAACCAACCCGTAAAGTGATGTGTAGGGATAAGAGACAAAGCTTCGTCACACGTTCATCAGATTGAGACCCCCTCGCACAAAGTCCAATGTACGAACGATAATATATAATATCTTTAAAGGTATTTACCAAAAAAAACTATGATATACATACATCAATCAGAGAGAAACTAACCTATCATCGGCCTGGATAGCTATAACATCTTATACTCACATATGCTGATAGATACAAATCAAGTAATGCAGTGGAAAATATGTATGGTAGGAAATCATTCAGTTCCTCTCCAAGAGATCTAATGAACCATGGCTAAATCTAGAAACATACTCTAGTTGGGATTTCCTATAAAGGTATCAAATTCAATAAATATGGATTGCTATATTTACAAAAACTTTCAACCGTAAAGGTATCTCATAAGACCATGCCTCCAATAATCATGGATGGGATTTTGCCTTATGATAACCGAATCATTTCTATTATAAAATCCAGCTATAATATAATAATTTCTAAGCAGTGAAATTATCACGTAGCTGTGACGCATGTGAGTGTGCATCATAACAATAATAGGCATACAATTGTTAACCGGGTTTTAACACATCATAATTTAATAGGAGTTAGAACATCTGGATTAAGCCTGAATGACTTAAAACATGTCATGTCCAAAGCACTTAAAAAAGCATCACAATAGCCTACAGATCGGCATTGATCCAATCTAATTAGATCTGTCTCGATTCGAATTAGTGAATTGTGATATCATCAAACCTCTTGCATCATGATCCTATTCTTCACTATGCTCACCTATTAAGTTTGGTAATATTCCAAGAAAGCTAATCCAAGAAATGAAGATTCATCTGACGCATTCAAAATGTTTATCCACTTTTGGAATAGAACAACTTAAAATGGACCTATAGAACTCATACGGACTCTGATTGTCTTTAAATTTGGAGGTAACACTTAGAAGACATAAAAGAAGACTTACACTATAAACTAACTCAATTAACCAAGCCAATTTGGATCGGTACCGATTCAAAGTTTGGATCAGATCCTACCTAACTAAGGTGGCCCCACCACCTGAGATTCATTTTGTGGGTCCCCTACACACTCTTGAATGTACCTACAAGGTATCATCTGATTCCGATAAGTATCGGGCGAGTTAAGGATGGATCTCCTCCAAATTGAGCTAGTTTGACGGATCAGGTCTGTCCCAACTAGGATGGGCCCCACCTCATGAGATCTGATTTAGAGGCTTTCCTACTCATGTACATTACATATACGAAGTTTCATGTTATTTGGTTAAGCATTGAGTGAGTTATGGATGGATCTCCTACAAACGGATGGATTGGATAACCCATGAAGAAGGATGGTCAAACCAACCCC
Organism: Allium cepa; assembly: GCA_030765085.1. Taxonomy (NCBI): domain Eukaryota; kingdom Viridiplantae; phylum Streptophyta; class Magnoliopsida; order Asparagales; family Amaryllidaceae; genus Allium; species Allium cepa. Next base: position 896,322,844 of record CM060937.1, on the reverse strand, counting down.
AAACGACTTGATATTTGGACAAGGCACTTAAACAAAAGATAGGAAGACAACTAAATAGTCAAAGCATCAAAAATCTTAACTATTTGGATCAGTTTCGACCCGATCCAATTGGATCGGTACCGATCCAAATAGTTTGCTCTGATAACCTCCAAACTTCTTTGGCTTCCTCTACATGATGACTACAGGCTTCTGGTAAAGCGGCTCTGGCCTAAGTTCTTTCCAACCCCTATAAATACCGTCCCATCTACAATATGAAAGGGATCTACTCTGATCTCTACTAAAACTCTGCCATTGTTTCTTCACTTTTCTTCTCCCTCACAATAGCCATTAAACGGAAATTGAGATCCTTCAAGTTGTCTCTAACAATGATGGCTTGATCTTACTTAGGAAAGAAGAATCATATTGTAATCCAAACTCCTTTGTAACAACATTTGATCAAAAAAAACTATAAAGTAGACATAGGATTCGTTAATAGCTGAACCACTATAAAAATCTCTTGTCTCTTTACTTTTTTCTATGATTTACTATTGCTTTTTCTATTTTATTTGCCTTGATAAACATGGCTGGTGCTTTCACACTCAATCTAGGGTGTTAATCCATTTTTTGGGTTAACATTTTGGTGCTTTCACTAAGAACTCCTCTTTGGATCCACCAGATCTAGAATTTAGATCTGCAAAATAAGCTTCAGGAAGTTGGAGATATTATTGTTGAAGACTAATGATGGGAAGAAAAAGGACTGCTTTTGGAAGATCCATAGGAACTGATGTCGTTGGAGAAGAGGCAAATCTCCAGCAAATTAAATTTAACAACACTGATAACATGCTAACAGGGGCCAGTATAAGGAATAATACTGGAGATCAAGCACCAACCATGAACTACTCACAGAATAGTACCTAAGGACGTAGCTGTTGCAAAGCAAGAGAATTCCTTTGTTTCTGGGTTAAACGAAAAAAAAAGAAGATATAAGAAAAAAGGAGTGATGGACGGAACGTTAGGAATTGTCATAGAAGAAAATGTAAACACTCTGCCTGTCGCAAAACAACCTGCTACAAAACCAAATCAAGGAGTGAAAAACTCCATGGGAAAACATAGCAATGAATGTTTAGAATTCTAAAGATAGCTTACACCTTGACGAAGATGACATGAATTTGGACACTAACGTCCAGAGTACTAGTTGGGAAGTTCAAACTGCCCCTATAAGACCGACTTAATCTAGGATACTAGAAGTGCAGGAATGGCACTCCCAAAGAATAAAGATCCTAGGCTTCATCCAGCCAACTAAGATCGTTTGCAAAGTCAAACACTTAGCGGAGCTATTGACAGTCGACCTATGGATGACCGAACTAGCAAACATCGTAGATATGCCCAGGGCTTAATAAAAAAACGACCATTATTTAATATTGTGTGATTTAAGTCTTTATAAACAACTCATGTCGTATTATGATTGCATCTTAAACCATCATATCTCATTGCGAAGATCACCTCACCATCTACTTTGTATCATGTTATCTATAAGATAAGATCTAGATTTCTGTCTACAGAGTTTCCTACTCTATTCAGACTTGGAAAAATCCTATAAGGAAATTAACTACAAAGCCTCCTAGGAAGGGAAAGGCCATTGCTACCTCCTCTTAACCAGCTGATAAAGTAGTGGAGAACATTGAGTTCGGTTAAAAACAATTGATCGGGTTATTCACCGGAAGTGCTCCTACATCCAAACCCATGCGGTAGCATAGTGCCAAGTAATGGATAAGGACTACTACTCAAAAGTCACTTCCAAAAGCAGAAAAACCAAGGAGATATGGCATAAATTAGGATCAAGCTCCCGTTGTAGAAAGTGTCACTCTTAACTGACCGACCTTCAATCCCATCATGGAACTCCCATTATCAAGCCACAAACGGTCGTCTTTGAAAATCATCAAAAATCATCGAAAAGGTCGATGAAAAACTCACTTCGAGGTTGACTCAAACTCGAACTTGGGTAATTGCTAATTTGACCTGAAGCAAACTCTAGAGGCCCTAACTCATAGTCGAACTCGGGTAATCTGCCATTTGATTCGAAGCAAACATAGGAAATTCTGGCCCAAAATCCGACTCAGGTAAAATCAAGAATTTCTCCAAGTAAACATGTAAATGACTCCAAGCACCTTTAATCACCAACCAAGCACTTCGAATGCCGCTACTCTAAATGAAACATGTGCTGACTCCAAGTAAAAAAGCAAATTTCCTCAGGTCGGGATCCATGTAAAATACCATCGATCCGTCGACGACGATCCATCCTCGTTTTCCAATAACATGAATATACAAATCCCAAATGCCTTAAAATTTGGAATAAAGCCTGATAAGGCCTTCCTTATCATCCCATAAAAATATCGCCCAGTTTGAAAAAAATTTAGGGACCGTCAATGATACCAGATCCCATCCTAACTGATCTGCAATTCGATCAGCATTTCCAATCGTTCAAGCTTTTGGACAACCATGCATGTTTCATTCGTATGACTGGCATATGGACGAAGCGATGGCGATGGATGCATTCTACTGTAGGGCCCTTAGGAATCATTAAAGGATGAAACAACCTACTACTTCGGAAGAATTTTATGAAAATGCAAACCAGTTCTATAGTGTAATTGGCCGAAGTCAAACCCAGCAACTTGCCAAAGAATACACCAAACAGTGAAGAAGCTATAAGACCTCGGGGATCTTCTGCTCAAGCAAGGATGCTAAGACCGAGCAGAGAAATGAACTGGCTAACTAACGAAAGGATGATTGTCAAATAACACTCTAGCCAGCGAACTACGGATGAATGGGGCAGCAACCTAAGCGATGCTCCTCATCCATGCTTATATACTATCCTTCTCCAAAAGAGTTACTAGGACACTGATGGGCATCGTAGAAAACTCGGCAAAAGAAACACTTATATGCCCTTAAACCATGAATAAGAAGCATAGACTTACTAACCGCCTGATCGACGGATCATATCGATTCCTTCTTATGAAAACCAGCATCAAGAACGCCAATTCAAAAGATTGTCAAATAAATAGATCCTACCCCTTAGTCTCCAGGAACCAATAAAACCATGTTCCCATGAGCTGAATCTTAGAATTCCCCTCGAAAATGATGAATTATCACCCTAAGGCTATCTGGTCGTCAGACTTTGTCCACAAAAAACTATTCACGAACATGAAGGTCTTTCATGAACAAAAGTATCACGAAGGCGAACCAATAGGTCAGCGATCATTTGATCTAATAAACCCTTCACGAACGTGAAGGTCTTTCACGAACTAAAGAATCATGAAGGTAAACCAGTAAATCAATGGTCATCTGATCCAATACAACCTTTGTGAACGTGAAGGTCTTTCATGAACTAAAGCATCGTAAAGGTAAACTTTGTAGATCAGTGGCCATCTGATCCAAAAAACCCTTTGCAAACATGAAGGTATTTCACGAGTTCGTGAACGTAAACCAATAGATCTGCTGTCATTTGATCCAAAAAACCCTTCACAAACATGACGGTCTTTCACAAACTAAAGCATCGTGAAGGTAATCGGCAAAGTAGCGGTCATCTGATCCAAAAATCCTTGAAGAATTAAACGTCACGAAGGTGAACTGGAAGATTAGCAGTCATCTGATCCAAAAATCCTTCACTAACTAAAGCTTTGTGAAGTGAACTATAAGATGCTCAGTCATCTGATCCGGAGCTCCCCGAAGTCAATGAACTCATGTTCCAGGGCCAAAAATCGACAATCATATCATTCACTTAGCAGAATTAATGGAATCACTTCCAAAAACCGATGAAACAAACAGCGTTGAATTCTATAACTTCGAAGTCGCTTAAAGGAACTAGGCCAAAAATGAACTGACCTTATGGTTAATCAAAGGATGACTCGAATCAAGCTAAGATTTGGAACCAACCAGGTATCTCAGATCCCTAACATATAAGTTTCCGATGATAGGGGCTTTCCATGTTTCATCATCTAAAAGACATGACCACACTAGACAGGGGGCAACCAAACAAGTTGTGGAGAAACCCTAGGTACAATTCAAGCACGCAAACAGCCACGTAGCATATGGGGAACCGCACATACAGCCACAAGGAAGGCTGAGACTAATCATACCAGAATTCTTTTATGCCCGATCAAAATTTCTAGCATTCTGATAACTACGGACTTAACGACCTAGTTAGTGCAAAAAATGAAATACTAAAATAATACTTGCTCACTTCTTCCCAACTCCTACTTTACCGCTCTTAGTGATCAGTTCCTCTTCCTCTTAGACCGTTTGCCAATTGAGACCCATTCTCTAAAGGTTGTTTGGACCAAGAGCTAAGAGTTGTTCCTGAACTCCTACACGCTCTTTCTTTATATCCATCTTCATGTGGTCAGTTGTAGATCTTCTACCATGGCAACCAAATCTATTTGGATGTGCGCATCTTCCTAAAACACAAAAGGAGCATCCAAGCCATGGTTATCCGAACCAAAAATTGCTTAGCTTTTTGAATCAATAAAACCGTGTTCATGCAAGCAACCCACTGAGTCGACATGCTCAAATCGACTCAAAAATCATTGTTTAGCTGCTTGGACCGATCAAACCATGCTTAAGTATGCTCCATCTACTCGTCGAGTCAAAGAAAACAAATCGACTCAAAGTGCCAGTTTGATGGGAAATATTGATCCCAGCCTTCTAAGAACCGGTGTTACTCCGGCAACATCGAGAAGGCTCAAACCCTCGTGCATCACTTTTTGGTCCGTAGAAACATGCTCTTAAAGCATGAACTTCACGCGTTACTCAAAGATTGGCAACGTCGAGAAGTTCCGAACCGTTCCTGATTAACTGGTCTTGTCAAACCCATAAGTCATGCACTCTCATAAGCCATGCCACCCATAAGCTACGCATCACTTCTTGAGCCATGGATCATGCTCTAGAAGCACAAACGCCTCATGTTATCCAAAATTGGAAACGTCGAGAAGTTCCAAACCATCCTAGATCAACGGGTAGTTTTAATCCCATATCTCGCACACCTCATAAGCCGTGCACTCTCATTAACTACGCATCTCATAAGCTACGCAAACACTGCATAATATTGCTTTGGCATTATTAACGGAATACTAAAATTCTTCAGTATCGGTGTTGCCTTGGCAACAACAGGAAACTTGTTTATAGTAGGATTAATAGGAATTGATCCCTACCACCCAAAAGGACCGACATTGCTTCGGCAATGCCGCGAAGTTCCTAAACCAAGATTTCAACAAAGAATTCCGATCTTTGACAAAAATTTCTGAATTTAAGACATTCAAGTCACGACCCCCAGAGATAGGAGCCGTGACACAACTTAACTAGGGACATCCAGGGAGCTACCCAAAACATCAAGTCTCGCATCAAGGGTTCAGAGTAATCAGCCCGATGGACCTAGGGCACATAACGGACTACCACTTGGTCAGGACAAAAAATCACTCCATGGTTCTATTATGCAAAATAGAGAATTTAGGCAATCGCAATAGAAATAAGAAGTATAGTACGCTGAACGGCTATGAAATTAAAAGTGAAACTGCTCCAACCTTCTAGACATCGATATTGCCTCAGCAACATCGAGAACTCCAGACTGTCATATGATCAGGAAAATAAAACTCCTTAAAATTCATCATCTCTTAGAAATAGGCGATAAAAGGAGGAACATATCGTCGACCAGAGATATATGATGACAGTAGATGTTTCCAGAATCAAGTCATCGATGCACAGACTTCCAAAGATATAAGCAGGTGCTCGACTGAGTACTCAAACCCTAACTTGCAAGAATCCAACATAGCCCAAAGATTGGCAATGCCCGGAGGGAATAACCTATCTTTCACCTACCTGACACTACTTAGAGACTAGCGATGTTGGGAAGGATAACTCCTGATCATCATAGATACACCAAGGCCTGGACTTTAGCCTTGCTTGATGTAATCAACAATGCGGAGACCGATTAGATGCCTCGACTCCTACTTGCAGAAAACCAATTATTGTCTGAAGAAAGACAACGATAAGGATAGAACGTTTAGAATCGAGAAGCTAAACCATTGATTCTTGAAGATTGGAACTAATGAATAAGGTGGATATCCACAGCAACATCAATGATCGAGTAGAGCACATATGGCATGGGACAAGAAAAGTTAGTTATCATAGACTCAAGAAAAAAATTATCGAACTCTCCCAATCCATGATTACAGTGGGTAGAGTGCAAGCATACTGGGGGGGCAATGTAACGACTCGCTCCATGTTATCTAATCTTCTATAAGTGCTTGAAATTTAGAATTTGGGAATAAGTGGTTCCACAAATGGAAGTCAGTTTGCAATTGAAATTGATTAAAGGAAATTTGACCCAACACAAGAACAACCATGAAATTGGTTTAATGATGACCCTACATGCCAGAAGGAGAACTTCACGGTTATAAACAAAGCAAAGTAATAGAAACACCTGGGACTCTCATCCTTTCAGAAAATGGCGTATCCGGAGTCAAGCAAAGCTAAGAAAACATCCATATTGGGTCAAAAGGAATCTACTCAACTCTATAGGGGCTTTAACACTACCCGAAGATAGGCGACACTAAGAAAAGACTTCTACAATCCAATCATCGAAGTGCTAGTTTTCAAAGACAGAAAATGGTACCTAAATGGATTAAAAGCACCGCTAAATCGGCGATAAAAATTGATCCTAACCTCTTGAGTGCTAGTGTTGCCCTTACAACGCAGAGGCCTTTTCTCACTTCATAATTACTAGTGTTGCCCTAGCAATGTCGAAAAACTTTCTACTTTCTAAGTATTGATGTTTCCCCAACAACGTCAAGAAACTTTCTATTTTTGAAATACTGGTGTTTCCCCCGCAACGTTAGGAAACTTCATATTTTCTAAGTACTGACATTTTCCTCGATAATGCCGAGAAATTTGTTATCCACTAAGTACCCGATGTTGCCCCGGTGTGACGATCCACAAATCCGAGCCCTTTGAATCAACGATAAACCACACATGTTCGATCCAAAAGGACAGACTGATGGAAAATCATGAGAAAAAAAGAAGAGAAAAGAAGAGAAGAGAAGAAAGAGAGAAGAGAGAACCAAACAGAATAATACAAAATGTCACATCGCAGCGGAAAATATATAATACCGTATCAATGATCTTCACAAAATACAAACTGTATGTACATACATCAATCAGAGTTCAACAATCAATCTCTAATAATCAGGCTGGATGGTTATAATAACATATCCTTACAATTCCTGATAATTTAAATAACAACAATGCGCAAAGCGGATAATAAACATCACTAAGAAAAACAGTTACATGTATATGAAAATGAAGACCTCCGTCTCTCCTATTGAAGCTCCAAAAGCACCAATATCTGAACCTGTAATATACTTGGCCTGACCCGAGCATTGAAAAGGAAGAACGCCTAGATCAGTGTGGTAAACCAGTGTGAGAAACACACTCAAGTGAATTATTAGATTACAAAAACTATTTCCTTTTCAAAATAAAAGTTTCTCGTAAGACACGCCCATCCATAAAGATGGACATGTTTTTACCTTAGGATAACCAAAACATTTCATATCAAATCATCTTATGTTATAATACTATCTATTGCACAAACTATATTAATCATAGCCGAAATTGTTACATTGATTAAATTCCAGCACATAGCCCAAAATGGATAATACAATCAAAATGGCTAGCATGTGGTGGAGTTTGGATTTCTATATAAATGACTATGTGAAGGGACTACCTTTCGGTAGTACATCTCTAGAGGAATGTACCGAGGAACATCACAAAGGAACCACTATTAACACAAGACCAGCCTACCTCTATAACTAGGTAGTACCGAACATATCATCCCCCGGTCATTACCGACCTTTCCCGAGGGCCATTATAGCATACAAACCACATTAATTTACATCCTGAACGTCATAGTGAGAAGAAATATATCCAGAAGAGGATGATCATATCCTAGTTGGGAATGACCCACTTAGCCTTGCTGCATCTAACCATATTTTAGTCATTTCCGATTGATGAGGCCTGAGGTAACGATTACCTTTCACATATCACATATCACATCACTTTGAATGCCATATCACCATTTCCGTTGACTACTAATTGCCTTCCACAAAAATACAACCCCTGAGCTCGTACGTCTCAAGGAGGGTGTTAAGCTAAGAAAAGTTGCCTTCTCCGCCACCACTGATGTACATTTGTAAAAACCAACGTACATAATCTTTAGAAATGCAATATCAGACAAACGTCCATACAAGTTGTCCAGGAACAGGACAAACCGAAGGTACTTTTCTACCACATCATGTTAGGAGATCCATAGGATTAGTAGCGACAGCCCTAGCAATGGATATTTCATAATGAAGAGACTACTGCTACTAGATGTATATTGGGATTTTAACCCAAATGATCAACAAGCAGTCCACCACCATGAAAATCATAAATATCAATATCATCACAACCTACACAATCGAATGCATATACATTGGTCCGAAGTGGTTTTCAGATAAATTTGATCCTGACCTCTTCGGGCCAATAATGCAAAAGCGTTTCTCAACCTTACACAGAAACGAAGTCTCATAGACTTATCACATCTCCAAATTTCAACTTGCTATCCTTCGGCCTAGAGGGAAGCTCGATAGATTGGAGTAATACTCCGAACTACATAAATCACCATCCTCAACACAAATGGAAATCAAGCCTACACAGATAGCAACGTACTAGGCGTACGACTAAATAGTTCCTACATCAAGTCGAGAAACTAAAATGGCCGATTTGATAGTCGGTTATTTAACTATCAAAGCAACAAACAAATATTTAGCACCATAAGCAATCACTAGCCCCTTTTAATAAATCTATTATTAATTAAACCACTTTCCAAATATTCACTTCAGATTATCTTTAAAAATACATAATTCCAAATCCATTTCAATATTGAAAAACATTTCCATATACTTATTTAATAATAAGTATTTCACAAATCAATTTATTTTCAACACTTAGAAAATATTACGTATACTTAAATCATGATTGAGTATATATTTTATTTTTTAAGGAGAACATTCTCTTAAACATATTTATTTGCGTCAAAATGAATGTTGTGTAAAAAATCATTACAACAACCCAAAATCATTAGTATAGGGATTCGATAATTAGATAGATATATAAATCCCATATACTACACAAAACATCTCGTTTCAAAAATCATTTACTATAACGGCAATGTTATAGTCCATGCTTTCCTTACTTCACGAAACGTCTATTTTAACGATGAATGTTGAAATCTATGTATTCGATACTTAACACTTTTTAAAACATCTTAAAATCTTTTAACTTCATTTTATAATATCACTTCCCAAAAATATCCATTTTATATAAAGGATTTTTCAGTGTCCAAAATTGTGAATAAAATTCTCTTACCAAATTCAAAACTTCTACGCATTTGAATTAAAGGATTATCCACTGTCCAAAATCGTGAATATAATTCCTTTAATAAACTTTTATATTTAACCTATCAAATTCAATTGATTTTGGATTTATAAAACAATTTTTATAATTTCATTATATTTCATAAAGATTTCAATATACAAAATTCCTTTATCAACCTATTTCATTTGTATCTCATTTATATGACAAAACCCAATTATAAGTTAATTCACTTATAAATCATTTATTTACACATTCATTCTTTTTTTATAACTTCATCAATTTATAAATCATATTCACTTATAATATTCATTTATACTTCATTTTATACATTTACAAAGCTTGTTTATAATTCCATTATTTCGATTTATAAAATATCAATTTTATAAATCTTATATATAAACTGTTTTTAATAAATCAAAATTCTCATTTAACTTATATTATAAAATAGTTAACTTCAATTTCCAAAAACCATATTTTGATATATTTCACCAAAACATAATTTTTATGACATAAAAAATATAATTTCCCATTTATTTAAAATAAGTTCATTTCCTTAACAATTCAAAATTTAATAAAATATCTATTTTCAAAATCACTTTGAAACCCTTTTTAATTTGAAATCATCACTTTAATATTTTTAAATTACTAAAAATATAGGACCAATGTTGCAACAGCACTAAGTAAGGTGATTCACATCAATCATATCAATCTTGGCATCCAAAACATCATATGATAACAGCACAAGTCACAATGTTTATAAATAAAATCAACACTGATAAGGAATCGAGTTGGATCCCTCCAACCTATCACCTACAACAAATATACATATTAGAATATGCATACATGTCCGCTTTGACGCAGACGTGTGTACAAAAGGTCATCCGCTCATACACAGGAACGTATAGAGTCTCATCTGCTCCAATAGGCAAGAATATATCCAAATACCAATCACTATATATATAATATCATATATCACCCAAACAAACATCAATCATCATAAAATAAATTTATTCTCACTTATATGAAAATATAAGCGAGTCAGAAAGAGTGAGTTGTACTCACTTTGGTTCCAATAGCAGTTGTAGTGTTTTATTCCGAATAAAATTAAACAGGCATTAAATTCTACCTAAAATTTTCACTGGCTCCAAACAAGCTTTAAAATGTAGTGCTCGTCAATATGGACCAAATATAATTTGTTTCGTCAAAAACGGATCTCGTATGAAGAAGTTACGCATTTTTAAACATTACAAGAATTATTATATAAATTAATTACAATTCCGTTTTATTTTTATTTATTTAACCTCAGTTACATCGTAGCCTTTCGTTTCATTTCTTAGCATATCATGGCCATGAATTTCATCTTATTCTCCATCATTTCCATCACGCGTTCGAACCAAATGCCCGCCTTCATCCCTTCGATGTCGTAGCACCATCGACCGTTTCGACGACGATCGAATGACGTCGTTGTGTAGTCCATCCCTGTGTGAACCATCTCCCTCGATCTAGTGAAGCTCGGTCCCCCTTGCCTTGATAAACACGCACGAACAAGGTGCCTTCAAACCCAAATCGCCGTTGATCCATCACCTCAAACTCGATCACATCCGTATGGATTTATAGATCTCGTTACCACAACGTTTTTGCTTTAGAAAGTATTTCATAATTGTTAATGGATTGAGAGATTTTGAAAAGAGAAAATTAGAAGATTTCGGCCATTCAAAATTATAATGGCAGCGGCTAGGGTTTCTTACATAGATTTTGAGTAATTTGGAGAAAATGACATCCTTATATATAAAATTTCATGACACTATTCACCCAAAAATATTTCGAACTCCAATCGAAGCGTGCGCTTGCCATTTATAATGTTTTACCCCTATTATGAACATAATGGAACATATATCGGAAGCTAATTCGATCATATTTGAAAGATAGGTTTTCGAATCGAATTATTTAAATTTAAAATTTACTTAAATAAATTTCTATGCTTTTAGCTTGCCACGATCAAACCTTAAATTCGGTCGACACGGAATTTGAAATCATACAACAATATAACATTGCAGATCCAATGAAACTGGTTTCATCGAAATCCGAGACTATGTCAAAAATGACTATTTTTACACGTTAATTAAATATTAAAATATTCAATTTCTATAAATTAACTTTTAATATAATTTAAAAATTCACTAACATCATTCTAATTCAAATAGGATTTAATTCAACTTTATAAATCATTTTCTTTCACATTAAATTCAAATTTCAAATTGTTTCTGCAATTTCAAATATTAAATTAACAATTTAGTTATCCAATCAAATCAAGATATTCGAAATATAAGTTATTCAACTTATAAAATTGACTTTCGAATATTTAAAATCAATTAAATATACTAATTTAAATGACTGAAATTCTCGGTCATTACATTCTCCTCTGTTAAAAGAAATTCATCCCCGAAATTATCAAGAAAAAGCTACAAAATCCATTAGTTTTTCAAAACAATTCAAACTAGATACCAAATTGATTTAAACCTTTTAGCTTTTCCTAAAATCCATTAGTTCAACTTCTTATGAAAACTTCTCTGAGTTTCAAATCCATTCATAATTATATTTTCAAAATCAACTAATATTGCTTTATTTTCAACTCAATATCAAAATTTAGATATCAAATTTTTTTCGAAAAATTTCAAAAATTTCGCCATAGCCTCCTTTGTGTGGTTCGATCGTAGTAGGATCTCAACATATATATATATATATATATCACAAGTATGCATCTCATCTTTGAGGATGAGGGATCCCGTAGGGAAAAAAATATAAAAGTACGATATGTAATCTGAGATATGTACCTTATATATGTTTAGCGAGCATATACGGCTAAAACAGCGCAAAAGCGAGCTCCAAATGCAATGCATATGCCATCCGCACCTACTAACACTCAAAACAAATGAGAACACATGTGTATATGGAAGTAATATCAATATACAACATATACCAATACAACCACTATATATTCCAATATAGCAAATGCAATCAAAAGCAACAAATTCAACCATCCAACAACCATCATCCAACTAACATCCAACAAACCCATATATGTCCAATAAATCCATAACCAAATCAACATATATTCGTTTATTCATTAATATTCATTTAGTTGGTTTTCAATTTATACGCATTCATTAATCATAAGTGATTATATTCAATTAGTTTACATTCATTAATTTATATTCAAGTTGGTTCACTTCCAAATCAAATCAAATTCTATTCTATTTAGATCCACTTACTATCAATTTGAACTCAATTATTTAGCTTTCAATTTCATATGAATTTCTATACAATCAACTAACATCCATCTAACAACCAATGCATATCCAACATAACCAAATTTATTTAATTTACACTCAACATTCATTTTTACTTTGTTTACATTCAATCTGGTTTAATACATTCAATTACAATTAGTTTAAGTTAGTTCATTCATTAATTCTTTTTACAACTAAAGTTGAATTTCATTATATAACTCAAGTTCATATTCATCACTTCACTTTATTAATTCGTTGTTAATATTAATTCCAACTTCGTTCAACATCACTTAAGTTACATTTCATTTCATTCTCACTTGCATTTTCTTTCACTATACAACTTAAGTTTATTTCTAATTTAAATCAAATTTCATTTCTTAACTTTTCATATTACCATTCAAATTAAGATTTTGATTTGCTTAACAAAATTGTTTAACCATTTTAATATTTAATTTTACTCACCTTTTCTCACTTTATAAGTTATACAACTTTAGTTTATTTAAACTTCCAAATTCATATTAGATAATCACTTATCTTTTAAGTTTAATTTCCATTTCAATAACTTATCGAATCCAACTTAAATCCAATTCAATTTATTTATCTTTCCTTTAGTTAAATTTCAAATCATATATTTTTATTATACTAACTCAAATTTATTCAACTCTATGAAAGTTAAATTTATTATCTCATATTATAAGTCCAAAACTCATTTCGCTTATATTTATCAATTTCAATCTGGATTATAAATTCAAATTTGTTTATCACAACAAAATATCGATTTCAATTTACTGTTGGTAGCAAATCCATCACACAAAAACTCGAAAATGACACTAGTGATGTTGCAGTCATCACCATCATTATTTACCGGCAACAGTAGTGAATTCAGAGCTTTATATTCTTTTAAAAATCCTTTTTATACTTATAAATCGCATTTACAAATTCATACTTATATAATTTCACTTTTCACTTTACTTATATAAGATCCATTCTAAATTTGTTTATCTTGTTTAGATTTATACTAATATAAGCTCTTTAATCTTTGAAAAATAACTTTCAAAATCAATGGGATTCAAAATTTCAAATTCTTAGTTTAAATTAAATTTTATTTGTAATTCATATTTATAAATATATTCATATAGTTTCACTTCTTATATAAGATTATTTCACAATTGTAAATCATATTAATTGAAATTCCATATTTTATAATTTATTTTCTTATATAATTTGTTCTTTTATTGTTGTTTCTATTTAGATATATTCACATTTTCAAACAATTAAACAATCAATTTGTATAAACTATAATAATTTCTGAAAAATAGTTTCCTTATATATAAAATATAATCGAGATAAAATTATTTCATCTGCCCAATTTAAAAATAATACTATGTCGACTTGCCTCGTTTAAATGTTTAGAAATCCCAATTGATAATATGGCGTCTCACATACCGAACAGAATTTACAAACGGCTCAACGGATAAGTAAACACAATATAAAGCATTTTATAATCACTAATAAATATGTGATCATATATATAATACACTTAAACTCAACCTAGGTTGCTACTAACCGTATCTATACAGGGTACACATCAAAGCCTAGGAATATACTAATCTAAACTCTGATACTACGTGAGACGACCCACAAATCCATACCTTCTGAATCGATGATAAACCACACATGTCCGACCTAAAAATCACAGACTGACGGAAAGTCATGAGAAAGAAAAGAAGAGAGAAGAAGAGAAGAGAAGAAAAGGAGAAGAGAGAACCAAACAAAATAGTATAGAATCTTATATTACAGCGGAAAACATATAATATCATATCAATGATCTTTACAAAATAGAAACTGTATATACATACATCAATCGGAGTTTAACAATCAATCACTAATAATCAGCCTATATAGTATAATAATGTATCCTTACAATTGCTGATAATTTAAACAATAACAATGCGCAAAGTGGATAATAAACATCACTAAGCAAAACAAATACCTGTATAGGAAAATGAAGATCTCTAGCTCTCCTATTGAAGCTCCAAAAGTACCAATATCTAAACCTGTAAATATACTCGGTCTGACCCGAGCATTGAAAGGGAAGAACGCCCGGATGAGTCTAATAAACCAGCATGAGAAACACACTCAACTGAATTTATTGGATTACCAAAACTGTTTTCCTTTCAAAACAAAAGTATCTTGTAAGATATGCCCACCCATAAACACGGACATGTTTTTACCTTACGATAACCAAAACATTTTATATCAAATCATATTATATTATAATATTGTCTATTGCACAAATAATATTAATCATAGCCGAAATTATTACATTGATTAAATTCCAGCAAATAGCCCAAAATGGGTAATACAATCAAAATGGCGGCCATGTAGTGGAGTTTGGATTTCCATACGCATGACCAAGTGAAGGGACTACCTTCCGGCAGTACATCTCTAGAGGAATGTACAAAGGAACATCATAAAGGAACCTCTACCAACACAAGACTGGCCTACCTCTATAACTAGGTAGTACCAAATATATCATCCTCCCATCATTACCGACCTTTCTGAGGGCCCTTATAGCATACAAACCACATTAATTTACATCCTGAACTTCGTAGCGGGAAGAAATATGTCTAGAAGAGGATGATCATATCCTAATTGGGAGTGACCCACTTAGCCTTGCAGCATCTAACCCTGTTTCGATCATTTTCAGTTGATGAGGCCTAAGATAACGATTACCTTTCAAATATCACATATCACATCACTTTGAATGCTACATTGCCATTTCCATGGACTAATAATTGCCTTCCACAAAATTACAACCCTTGAGTTGATACGTCTCAAGGAGGGTGTTAGGCTAACAGAAGTTTCCTTTTCTCCATCACTAATACGTTTGTAAAAACCAATGTACATAATATTTAGAAATGCAATGTCAAACAAACGTTAATACAAGTTGTCCAGGAACAAGACAAACCGAAGGTACTTTCCTACCACATCCTATCGGGGAATCCCTAGGATTAGTAGCGAAGGCCCTTGCAATGTACATTTCATAATGAAGAGACTACTGCTAATGGATGTATTTTAGGATTTTAACCCCAAACGATCAACAAGAAGTCCTCCACCATGAAAATCCTAAATATCAATATCATCACAATCTGTACAATTGATTGCATATACATTGGTCCGAAGTGGTTTTCAGATAAATATGATTCCGGTCTCTTCACACCACTAACGCAAAAGCGTTTCTCAACCTTACATAGAAACTAAGTCTCATAGACTTATCATGTCTCCAACTTTCAACCTGCTATCCTTCAGCCAAGACGAAAGCTCGATTAATTGGAGTAATACTTCGCACTACACAAATCAGCATCCTCAACACAAACGAAAATCAAGTCTACACAAATGGCTATGTACTAAGTGTATGATTAAATAGTTCACACATCATGTCGAGGAACTAAAATGGCCAAATTTGATAATCGATTATTTAACTATCAAAGCAACAAACAAATATTTATCTCCATAAGTAATCACTGGGCACTTTTAATTAATCTTTTATTAATTAAACCACTTTTCAAATATTCACTTTAGATTATCTTTAAAAAGATATAATTCCAAAACCAATTCAACATTAGAAAACATTTCCATATACTTATTTAATAATAAGTAATTCACAAATCAATGTACTTTCAACGCTTAAAAAATATTACATATACTTAAATCATGATTAAGTATATATTTTATTCTTTAAGGGAAACATTCTGTTAAACATATTTATTTAGGTCGAAAATGAATGTTGCGTTAAACATCGTTACAACAACCCAAAATCATTAGTATAGGGATTCGATAATTAGATAGATATATAAATCCCATATATTATACAAAACATCTCCTTATGAAAATCATTTACTATAACAGCAATGTTACAGTCCATGCTTTCCTTACTTCCCAAAACGTCTATTTCAAAAATGAATGTTGAAATCTATGTATTCGATATTTAACACATTTTAGAACATCTTTAAATCTTTTAAATTCGTTTTATAATATCAGTTCCCAAAAATATACATTTTATATAAAGGATTATTCACCGTCCAAAATTGTGAATAAAATTCTCTTACCAAATTCAAAACTTCTACACATTCGAATTAATGGATTATCCACTATCCAAAATCGTGAATATAATTCCTTTAATAAACTTTCACATTTAACATATCAAATTCAATTTTGATTTCAGATTTATAAAAAAATGTTTATAATTCCATTTATATTTCATAAAGACTTCAACATATAAAATTCCTTTACTAACCAATCTCATTTATATGCTAAAACCAATTATAAGTTAATTCACTTCTAAATCATTTATTTACAAATTCATTCTTTTTTTATAACTTCGCCAATTTATAAATTTAATTCACTTATAATATTCATTTATACTTTATTTTTAACATTTGCAAAGCTTGTTCATAATTCCATTATTTTGATTTATAAAATATCAATTTTATAAATCTTATGTATAAATCGTTTATTATAAATCAAAATTCTCAATTAACTTATTTTATAAAATAGTTAACTTCATATTTCCAAAAACCACATTTTGATCTATTTCACAAAAATCATAATTTTTATAACATAAAAATTATAGTTTCCCACTTATTTAAAATAAATTCATTTCCTTAACAATTCAAAAATTAATAAAACTTCTATTTTCAAAATCACTTTGAAACCTTTTAAAGTTGAAATCGTCACTTTAATATTTAAATTACCAAAAATATAGGCCCAATGCTGCAACAGCACTAAATAAGGTGATTCACATCAATCATATCAATCCAAGCATCCAAAACATCATATGACAACATCATATATTACAATGCCTATAAGTAAAATAAACACTAGTGGGGAATTCAATTGGATCCCTTCAACATGTCACCTGCAATAAATATACATATTAGATATGTTTACAATGTCCACTTCGAGGCAAATGCACGTACAAAAGGTCATCTGATCATACACGGGAACGCATAGAGTCTCATCTGCTCCAACAGACAGGAATATCAGAATACCAATCAATATATATATATATATATATATATATATATATATATATATATATATCACCCATACAATCATCAATCATCATAAAATAAATTTATTCTCACTTATATAAAAATATAAGCGAGTCAGAAAGAGTGAGTTGTACTCACTTTGGTTCCAATAGCAGTTGCAGTGTTTTATTCCGAATAAATTAAACAGACGTTTAATTTTACCTAATATTTTCACTAGCTCCAATCAACTCCAAACTAGCTTTAAAATGTAGTGCTCGTCAATAAGGACTCAACGCAGCTTGTTTTGTCAAAAACAGACCTCGTATGAAGAAGTTACGCATTTAAACATTACATGAATTATCAAATAAATTAATTACAATTTTGTTTTATTTTTATTTATTTAACCTCGGCTGCATTGTAGCTGTTCGTTTCATTTCCTAGCAGATCACGGCTGCGAATTTCATCTTCTTCTCCATCGTTTCCATCATGCGTTCGAACCAATGGCAGCCTTGATCCCTTCGATGCCGCACCACCATCGACCGTTTTGTCGACGATCGAATGACACCGTTGTGTAGCCCATCCCCGCATGCACCATCTCCCCCATCTAGTGAAGCTCGGCCCCTCTTGCCTTGATAAACACGCACGAACACGGTGCCTTCAAACACAAATCGTTATTGATCCACCACCTCAAATTAGATCACATCAGTATGGATTTAGAGATCTCGTCACGCTCTAAGCTTTTGCTTTATAAAGTATTTCATAATTGTTAATGGATGGAAAGTTTTAAGGAGTGAAGATTGGAAGATTTCAGTTGTTCAAAATTATAATAGCGGCGGCTATGGTTTCTGACCTAGGCTTTGAGTAACTTGGGGAAAATGACGTTCTTTTATATAGAATTTCATGACACTATTCATCTAAAAATATTTTGAATTCCAATTGAAGCATGTCGTCTGGCATTTATAATGCTTTACCCCTATTCCGAACACAATTGAATATATATTGAAAGCCAATTTGATCGTATTTGGAAGATAGGTTTTCGATCGAATAATTTAAAAATTGCTTAAACAAATTTCTACGCGTTTTAGCTAGCCACTACTAAACCGTTAATCCAGTTGACACAAAATTTGAAATCCTATAATAATATAATATTAAGGATCGAATAACTGGTTTCATCAAAATCCAAGACAGTGTCAAAAATGAATATTTTTACACGTTAAATAAATATTAAAATATTCAATTTCTATAAATTAACTTTTAATTCAATTTAAAAGTTCGCTAACATCATTCTAATTCACATAGAACTTAATTCAACTTTATAAATCACTTTCATCGCATTAAATTGAAATTTCAAATCATTTCTGCAATTTAAAATATTAAATTAACAATTTAGTTATCCAATTAAATCAAGATATTTGAAATATAAGTTATTCAACTTATAAAATAGACTTTTGAATATATTCAAAATCAATTAAATATACCCATTTCAAACGATTGGAATTCTGGGTCGTTACAACCGGTAACCCTAGGAAAGCTTTAATCTACAGGGTTAATGAGAAACATTCACCATAGTGAACCATCAATGCACTAACTTCCAAAGATAGAAGTTTTTTCTCGATTGAGTTCTACCCATGTTTTTAGAAAACTACAATTGCCCAAAGATAGGCAATGACATGAAGACATAACCTTTCATAAGTCAATCAAATGGTTCAACCTGATATCGCAGGAACCAGCCACTACACGGAAATAAAGCTGCACAGAAAGGAAATCTCAGGATTGAATTACTCATATGCTAATTTCTAAGGATGAAAGCTGGTTCACAATCGAATTTCTAGAATTCAACTTAGAAAGAATTTAGATATAGTCAAAAATAGGCATCCTCAAGGAAATGTTGCTTAGAACCAAGCAGCCAAGTTATCAATTCCCAAAGATAAGAGTTGACATATGAAAAAAAAATTCATGATGACGTCAGCAACTAAGAAAAGCATGCATGGCCAAAGACAAGCGGGAACAATCATGGAAGTTCGAAACAAAATCCCTAAGCTTCCTCAATTCCAAAATGGGAATGAGAGCCAGATTAGGGGCAATTGAGCAGTTCATCCCACACGTTTCCATCTCTCACAAGCATCTAAATACGAGCGTTTGAAATAGCTAGTCTCGCAAACAGGGATAGGCATACAAAGTATTAGTCCAAACTGTGGAATTGGTTAGATAACAGTTTCTTTCTGCCAAAAAGAAATTTTTAACAGCAAATTTCCAACAAGGGAAATGAAGGATTCAATTTTCAGAAATTAATTGTCGGTTAGAGCCCGATGATAACAAGAAGGATTGATGGCCTACTTACAGTCCGACTAGATCATTTGGTCCCATCTTGTAGCAATATGCCATCGCCCGAAGATTGGTGATGCTAAGAAGAAACCCATAAAATTAAACTATCAATACATCGCCTTTCAAAAATTGAACCAAAAGCTTAGTCGAATCTTTAATCCTACCTTCTAGAAGCTTACGTTATCTATAGATCCACAATATCAAGGAAAAATTCACAAGGTTGAGTCATCCATACATTAGTTTCCAAAGATAGAAACTAAAACACATTAGGATCTCAACACCAGACTCAGAGGAATTTACTTCGTAAAAGATGTTGGAAACGCGTCATTCTAATGCATATCGACATCTTTACAAAACTCAGATCTTAAGATCAAGTAGCAAAGTCTCTAGTTTCCGAAGATAAGAGCTATCATATTAATCAAACTGGAGAAATAGAACTTATTGCTTAGGAGACCTAGTCTCTCAAAACATGTTGGTTCAGTAGTTAAAGTAATCAGCCCTGCAGACTGGGGCATATACACCAACGCTTTGTCGAATAAACTTGACTGAACATAAACATGAACGGTCACAGAATTAGCTAGACCAAGCTACCTCATAGTTCTAGAATAGCAACCTTGTAATTTTTTCATACTCAATCATCCCAAAACAATAGGAGTAAAGGGTGAAGTCTAAAATGAAAAGGATCCAGCTTCTGAGGGAATGGAATTTCCTCTACTGGACTAAAGACCGGGTGGCCAGAAAGTCATTTTCAATGACAAAACTTCGCATTCAACATTGTCGGAGTGGGCCTGGTGTTCTGAGCACCAAAAAAAAACCATCTTGCGTAGATAGCCACTCGTGACAGAATAACAAGTCATGTCATACTTTAAGGTTATTTTTCTTGCAACTAACCTGTTATCGATGAGAAATCGATGATGGAGCTGTCGTCCATAGCGATGTGGGAAGCTTTTCTTTTCAAGATCGCTAGAATGGGAAAGGCAATGTGATGCGATCATCCACTATATACAATTTTGGAATAAGTCATCACACTAGAATTCAAAACGATGATAAAAGCTTAGCCAAGTCCTCAAAAACAGAAGTTGAAGAGGGAAAGCAAGACATGGCTCCAGAATGATGCACACTCTACTGAAGTAAAACAAAATGAAGTAAAGTGTTTAAGATCGGATCAGTCGGGCACTTAAGTAAGCAAAAGATTTTCTTGCTGAAAATTTATGAAGTATTCAGATTGGTACTGATCCAATCCAATTGGATTTGTACTGACTCGAAATTCTTTATCCAAATTGCCTCTAACTCCTTCGACATGTTTTACCCGATGTATGTGTGCACTCTGAAGATTATCAAGTTAAGATTACTCTATGATCATGAGCAATGAAGATCCGCATTGAAAGTTGAATAGCTAACCGACATATCATAGATAACTTCTCGAAACAGTTCAAGACGATCCACAATGCTCCTTGAAATGGAAACCCAGAGATAATCAATTTCATTGCACACCTTGTTATCAACGAAAGCGTACTTTGGGGGGCAAATTTTAACCGATTTTTTAACCCATCAGAATTCAGTAGGAGTAAGAACATCTAGATTAAGCCCAAATGACTTAAAACATGACCAAAGCACTTAAAATAGCATCACAAAAGTGTCCAAGAAGTATGGGCTAAAAATAGCCTGCTTTTCGGATCAGCACCGATCCGATCTAATTGGATTTGTACCAATCCAAATTTGTGTATCATAAGATCATCGAAACTCTTGCATCATGATCCTATTCTTCTACTAAGCTCAAATGTCAAGTTGTTAACATTCCAAGCAACCTATTTCAAGAAATGAAGACTCGTCTAATCCATTAAAAAATTTACCTGCTTTTGGACCGAAGGAACTTAAAATGGACCTACATAACTCATATAGACTCTAATTGATTTGAAATTCGAGAGAAACACTTAGAAGACATAAAAGAAGAATCAGACCAAAGATAAACTCAATTGACCAAGCCAATTTGGATCGGTATCGATCTAAAATTTGGATCAGACCTGACCCAACTAATATGGGCCCCACCACATGAGATTCGTGATGTGCGTCCCATACATCCTCTAGAAGGCACCTGCAAAGTTTCATGTAAATCTGATAAGTATCAAGCGAGTTATGGATAGTTCTCCTCCAAATTGAGCTAGTCTTACGGATCAGGTCCGACCCTCCTAAGATGGGCCCCGTCTAATAAGATCCGATGTGGAGGCTCTCCTGCTCATGCACATTGCATGTATGAAGTTTCATGTCATTTGGTTAAGAATTGAGTGAGTTATGTATGGATTTTCTACAAATGGATAAATTGGATAACCCATGAAGACGGATGGTCAAACTAACTCCAAACGACTTAATATTTGGATAAAGCACTCAAATAGAAGATAGGAAGATAACCAAGTAGTCAAAACATCAAAATTGCTTAACTATTTGGATTGGTACTGAATTAGATCGGTACCGATCCAAATAGATTGCTTCGTTAACCTCCTAACTTCTTGGGCTTCCTCTCCATGACAGCTACAGTCTTCTGGTAAGGTGGCTTTGGCCCGTGTTCTCTCCAACCCCTATAAATATCATCCCATCTGCAACATGAAAGGGATCTATTCTGATCTCTTCTGAAACTCTGCCATTCTTTCTTCACTTGTCTTCTCCCTCACAACAGCCATTAAAAGGCAACTGCGATCATTCCAATTGTCTTTAACAATGGTGGATTGATCTAACTTAAGATACAATAATCATATTGTAATCCAAACTCTTTTTTCCTACAGTTGATCAATAAAAGGTATAAAGTGGACGTAGGCTTAGCTAACAGCCAAACCACTATAAAAACCTCTTGTCTCTTTACTTTTCCATGATTTACTATTGCTTTTTCTATTTTATTTGCCTTCATAAACAAGGTTGGTGCTTTCACACTCAATCCAGGATTTTGATCCATTTTCCGGGCTAACAACAATCAAAACCACTAAGGCACATTCACTAATTGTAAATGATTCCACGGAGGTGGTCCCATTAGTTTGAGAATGTTCCTCCTGCATAAGGATCAGAGATATCCTTTCGAGCATCGTATATCTCTAGATAAAATATACTATAGGAAAACATAGTTGGTCAATGCCGAACTTGTGGCACCGGGTCACTTCACTCCCTCATGCATATCCTTAAGTATCACTAGAATGGAGTGCCTGCAGCCTTTAAGTTAGTTAAACCTCATAGGTTATGTCTTATATCTCTGGTTTCTGTCATTACCAATGGTAAAGTCACGTTCAGCATCCTAGCACATGAGTCACGATTCGAACAAATCTCGATACATGTGTCCTCAACTTGAACGGATCTTGGAACCACATGTGGATTCCCATATCTCAACAGGTCTCGAAATCACACATGGATTTCTCAACAGATCTTGAAATCACACATAGATTCCCAAACATTAATAGATCTTGAAATCACACATGGATTCCTACATCCTGAATAGATCACGAACAACTACATGTGTTTGAGTATCTCAAACAGATCTCGAATCTCTATACAGATTCCAGCATCTTGATCCAATCACGAACCTCTTCTGAATCATAGAATATGTATATGGTTTTGTAATGGTTATGGTTTTAAGTCATTCATATAAGTACACTCCCCCTTATCGGATGCTCCAAAATGAATTAATGGATTTTTGGTAAACTCAACTCCAGTTCTATGGAAAATAAACAGATAATTCATAAGATTAGAGATAATATCCTAACAGTTTAAGCAGACAAATTTCCTTATCATTTTTGCTAGAAGAGGAAAAACGAATTTTTATATAAAGTATCACCAAAGATAAATGTACCGTATGATACTCGTGTTTATTTTAGATACTTCCAAAGTTATATTTGATCTATTCCAATAACAATGAGAATGATCGCATATGGGAAACTAATTCCAATATACTATCCATAAGCAAATAATACACAAAGCATGATCGAAACACAGAAGCGCAATCAGGACATATAAACGACTTCTAATCCCTTTTTTAATTAATATTCCTTCACTAATTAAAAATCTCTTTTATTTGCAAAATACATTTTTAATCAATAAACTCATTGTAAATGAAACTCCACTTAATTAGTTAAACTTCATTATTAAATTAAATCTTCCACATTCATTCACTTTCAATACTTCTCAAAAGTATTTATATACTTATTTCAACCTTATAAGTGTATTCACAAATCAGTTTCAAATGACTTATAACAAATGTTACTCAAACATTATCACTATAAAACCAAAACCATTTCACTTATGATAATCTTTAAAACATTCTTTTCAAAGATCTATTTACATTAATAAGTATAATCAAAACGAGTTAAAGGAGAATGTTATTAACACATTGCCACAATAAACAAATCTCATTTCATACTTTTTATTCTCTTTAAATTTTCATTATTAAAGATCTAAGTATTTTCTAAACTCATTTAACAATATTTTACCCGCTTTAAAATGTTATCCGAGAGTTTGAAAACAAGTTTATTAAAACCTTGTTTCTGGTTTCCCCAAGTAATATAGGCGTTCTCGTTCGTCCCTTCCCGGTCTTCATCCCCCAAATGGAAAAAAACAGCATTGAAATGGATGGAGCATCTAGGTCGTGAGGCTCGTCGACACAATACAGTTGTTGATGAGTATATTAATTGGGGTGCTTGAACTTGCCCTGTCAGAGTTCCTGTTTTGCAACTTCTTGACCTTCCTATTTGGACAATTATTCCTGTTGCACAAGCATTGGTTACTATAAACCCAAAATCACTTTTATACATGCCATTAACTTTGAAACATTTATTTAAAGCTCTAAGTACAACTTTACTTATTAATCGTAATCAATTTTACAAAACCATCCATTATAGCGTAAGTGTTATAATCATAAAACTTCTTTAAATACCTTTAAAAAGACACACACACACACACATATATATACACATATATTAATTTATTTATTAAACTAAGATATTTAATAAAATACTTTAAACAATTTGAAATGATATTATAGTATAAAAGCCTTTTATTTCTTAAATAAAATCTTTAACAATTTTCTAAAACTATATATACTACAAATGTACTTTTAAAATACTTATAATATACTTTAAAACATTTATTTAAAAACCATAAAACCTATTTTATACTTTAACACCATTACTTTAAAACTCGTAAATGATTATCGATAATATATTCAAACCTTGATATTTTTTGGTAATAAGTATGCTCATAGTACTTATTAAAAATATGAAGAAGCCCTAGGATATCCTCCAAATTTAACTTTGAAATGGCCAATCATAGTGATTTCAAAGTGCATACATATAAAAAAATTTGCTTCTACCATTTACAACTTCCATTTCCAATTTCTAAAAATGTCCAAACCCATTCCTTTTATGTCAAACGCACTAAAACGTGTGTTGTCAAATATATATATACATATATATTTACACAACATATCATAATTTATCCAATTTTACATATGTCAAACATCAGGGATTTCAAAGCACATTTATAAAGACTATATCGCTTCAAACATTTATAACGCACAATCAAACATGTAAATAATAGTCTGTGCCATGATACAAGTTATAGATGATCAAAAGAGAGATTATACTTCATAATAATGTTGTCGCTTGTTTTACAAAACAAGGAGGGTCCAAAGTAATAACTTGCAATATTCGTATACAATTTATGTTTTTATACAATAACAATTATATACACAACAATATACACATAACTGGTAAGTAAATCGACCCAAGTTCCAGCCAACACTTACACATTTTTGAATAGCCCAAAGATGAACGTCGTTCGATTTTAACTAAATCCCACTAGCACCAAACTCAATGTATCCAACTCCAATGCATAGATATCATCGATACGAGTCCTACGCAAAAGACTACGTCCAAATCAGATGCCGTATGGACATATGGACCTTAGAATATTTTGAGATTAAATAATTTATTGATCACTTAATTAATTAGGTAATTAACTTGATTACCTTAGCTCAAACCAGGTCACAAGTTTTCAATTCGTCGCTTCCGTTTATTCACATACCACCGCCTCCATGTCGCTGCAACCGGCGCCGTATGCCTACTGATGGTAGTCGTAATCAAGAGCAACCCATTGCATCGGTCTTGCCTCCCCCATCACATATAGCTTTCCATTGAGCCTAAAAACATTACCGCGTTCTACTCGAGATCTATGCCGCCTTGAGCCACCACACCCAAATCCAACCGGTCATCCTCCTCATCTCCTTTGGTCGCACCTTTTTCTTTTTGGGACCCAAGCCTAATTAGGCCTCTAGTGGCGCCAACCGACTTCAGTCATTGGATGGAGGGGCTTTGGTTAGGGCTTCGACTTATTTTTTGGAAATAAAGAAAAATAGGGTCCCTTTACAGAAAATCTCTGACACTATTCACCCCCTAAAGTTCATAAACTCCAGACAAGGCATGCTCACTTACTGTAAAAGCCAGTTTTCCCATACCCTTTGAATCGACAATAAACTACACATGTCTAACTCAAATTGCACGAAAAGACGGATCTTTAAGGATGATAAAGAAAAGTAGACGGAACAGAATCTCACACGAATGGAATAACATATAATATTGGACAAATATGTTTACAGCGGAAAACTTTTAAATACATATATCAGAGTCTAACCTAAATTCAGCTTGGACAGTTACAAAACCTGCCCTTAGAATTGCTGACAAACATCAAACAAAATACACTAATCATAGCCGATAAACGAATATCTCTATACGTCGATGAATATCTCCAGCTCTCCTCTGGAAACTCCAACTGTCTTCGATTATCTTGAAACTACTCGGATCTGACCCGAGTATTGAAAATACCCAGATTAGGCTTGATAAACCAGCGTGAGAAAAACTCAATAATAAATGACAGTGTCATATATCAGCCTTTGGATAAAATCCTTTGAAAATAAAGAGTATCTCATAAGACCACGCCCACATATAAACACGGACGGGTTTTAACCTTATGATAACTAAAACATTTTTATATCAAAACATTTGATATTATTTCTAATGACATCTCTTTTAAAACATTTGCAAATAAACTTATTAATCTTAGCTGAAATTGTTACCATTATTAAATTCCAGCATACTAGGTGCTACAAACAAAACCGTAGGTTCTTATTGGAGAATGGATTTCCAAACAAATGACCTGGCGCAGGATCTACCTTCCGAAATGGGTACACCTCTAGATGGATGTCCCGAGAAACCATCACAAAGCTCCTCTACCAACACAAGACCGGCCCACCTCTTAACTAGATGGTACCGAATATGTCATCCGCCGGTCGTTACTGTCCTTTAATCAAGAGCTCTCTTTCCATACACTACATTAATTAACTTCCTGAACGTCATAGCAGGAAGAAATATATCTAGAAGGCGATGATCATACCCTAATTGGGAATGACCCACTTAGCCCTGCTGCATCTAATCCTGTTTCGGTCATTTCCAGTTTGATGAGGCTTGAGGCTAATGATTACCTTTTCACAAAGCACCTATCACATCTTTGAATGCCACATTGCCATTTCCGTTTAACTACTAATTGCCTTCCGCAAAAATACAACCCTTGAGCTCCTATGTCTCAAGGAGGGTGTTAAGCTAAGAGAAGTTGCCTTCTCCTCCACCACTGATGTACGTTTGTAAAAACCAATGTACGTAATCATTAGAAATGCAATGTCAGACAAACGTCCATACAAGTTGCCCAGGAACAGGACAAACCGAAGGCACTTTACTCGGCCATTACTAGGAAAGAAGCCCTTGCAATCTGCAAAATCTCCATCACGAGGAGACCACTGCTATATATAACTCTATAATGGGTGCGACCCCGAGCAAATCAACAAGCAGTCCTCACGCTCTGAAGATCTACGGTCTTCAATAATCATCGTCTTCAACATGTCTTCACGTTCGAATGTATACATTGGTTCGAAGTGGTTTTCGGATAGGAATTAACCAAATTCCACTCTGGATCCTTCGAAATCCAATCATCGATAAAAGTGAATACGAGTATATAGGATTTATTAAGTCTCTTTTCACTTTAATTCTTTTCAGATGATTTCGGATTCTCTTTCTTTTAACTTAGGATGATTCTAAGTAATTCATTCTTTTACTTTGGAAAATATCTCAGATTTCCTTACTAGATTCTTGATCCAAACTTCTTAACTTTTAAGCGGGTCAAAAACAATGTTATTTAAAACATCATTTACGATAAACCCTAAATCAATCTTAACAAACATTTTGAAGTAAATAGGATCGCAGAAATCATTCATTTTGGAGATTATTTAACTTTTGGATAATACCAATCTTCTTTTAATTCAAAAACTTAATACAATCTTTTTATTTAAGAGCATCCGGGCTTTCCTTTCGATCTGTTCCACCCCTCGCCTAAGAAAAAAAACATAGGCCAGGTAAGTTCAGGTCATTGGTTGCTCCATCCCTAATCTTAGTTAAACACCTTGTTTTATCTTCTCAGATCTCACAGGTGGGACAAATGTACTAGTCATTTCCACATACTCAAATTTTCAACTTTATTTTGGAATTGCTTATAAATATCCCAAATCATCTATCAAAACACTTAATTATCCTTTTTAAAACATTCACAATTGATTCTGGGTAACGTCTTTACATTTAAACTTATATTCCAAAAGTTATACAATTCGCAGCAGAAAAGTGCTGCCGAAAGTGCTAAATAAGCTTATTTGAATTAAACCACTTTTAAATATTTGAAAACTCATATTTTCCAATCCAAATCTATTTTAAACCATATAAATAGATTATCAAATTTATTTCATATTTTTCCAAAATTAAAAACATCCATTTAAAAAGATTTCCTGTTATGGTCACTAAACTACACTAGTGCGATTTTTCTAGAAAATTGATTTGGACTTAATTCAAAATCTACTTATCAAAACTTTAATTTTCTTTCTTCGTTTAGAAGATATGGATATAATAGTCCGGAATTTTCTTATCTCGAAGGATTCCGAGCTATATTCCACTCTATACGCTCATTTGAACTTTTCGGCGCGAAATCGCGAACTACCGTTGCGCGACGCGTCTAGTTTTAACTTATTTTTCAATATTTGAAATAATCTATTCAAATTTGATTTCAACACTTATAAAACTATTAGAAACTATTTTAAATCAATATTTTCACTTTTTTTAAAGTATTTAAAATCTATTTTCACTATTACCATATTATAGTATTATTATATTTCCATTATTTTAATATTAAATTTTAAATTCCAATTTCAACTTAATTTCAATTCTAATCTCAAGTTAAACACATTTAAAACTTAGATTTCAAATCTAATTTCAATTTAAACTTCAATTCAATTTCAAACTAAACTTCACCTTTTCAAAATCGATTTCAATTTCAGTTTCACTATTCATATTTATTTCAATTTCTAATTAACTATCCTTTTTAAATCCGTTTCGCTTCAAATTTCAAATTCTCTTTCATTTAACTTTAATCTCACTTCTAAATGAAAAGAGACTTATTTTTCCACAATATCTCATATTACTAAAATATGGCTTTTTTAGATAAAGGGGTTACTTGACCAAAATGAACATATCCAATATTCATATTTATCACTAACATAACATTCATTCAACCAATCACATGCATATGATTTCAAATCTAACATTCACTGTTAATATCATAACGGGATATATTATCACAATTCACTTAATTTACTAACTATCAAATCATCCATATTAACAATCAATTTGGTATAAACATTCATATGTCATAAGGGTGTAAATATGATTTATAACATAATCAAAATATAAATTCAAAGGCAATGAGAATTTCTCACCTTTAACCAAAACGTTTAACTTCCTACCAACATTCATTTAATTCAACGCTTCACTAAACCTTTCTAATCCTAATCATAACCATGCTTCCAAGTGCTCGACCATCTCCATCTCCACTTGCTTTGCTCACGCCCTCCCATTATCCACTCCCAAACTCACGGCCTAAGACCCTTTTTAAGAAGAGAAGAAGAAGTGAATTAAGAAGAGGTTAGAGAGTAACAAGTGGATTAGTGCTTAGGCACTCCACTATTTTTAACCCTCCTGCCTCTCTTAAAGAGAGAAGCCATTAAAATAGCTTAAAGGAAGAAGAAGAAAAGAAAGATTTGTGTGAAAATGAAAAAGGTATGCATGGCTATTTATAGGAAAAAGTTTGGAATAAAATATTATTATGTAAAATGACCAAAATGCCCTTTACTTACTTTTTAACTTAACATCACATTTCAAATCATGCTTTATGTCACTTTCACTTAAGAAGTAAGAAAAGTAAAGTAATAATTACGTTTGGTTTGATGTTTTACTTTTCGCTTTGAAATGACATTTTTGTCTTTTTGTGCTTACTTTTTCTTAATTGTTTTCTAGAAGTTTCTAACCTTGTTTAGTAAAAGTAAACTTGATTAGTTAATTAATTAACACTTACACTATTAGAATATATGTTCCTATATAAGAAAATAAATATGCGACGGCGTTGCGACAACTTTTAATCGACAAAACGTTGTTTTTCGACAAAATGTTTTACGGTCACATTTTGACGTTTTAGTTAAACTATTTATTTATGTAAACCAAATTTAAAAATGAACTTTTTACTTCTTTAAATAAAATAAAACAAGTCTCTTTATATTTTAAAATTATATTTAATTAATATCAAAATCTCTAATTTTACAGTCTATGTAAAACTGACAATGCGACAAATTTTGGTTATTTTTGTAAAACGATTATTAACATACTTTCAAATCTTTTAACATACTTTTATTGTCTTTATTAAATGTTTTAAATAAGGTTTACCTTTTTAAATAAATATTTAAATCCCTTTATTTAAGCCTTTATTTATTATTAACAAAACTTAACTTTTGTCGATTTATTTCAAAATTCAAATTTATACTTTTTTAATTTATTA
The DNA here is from genome assembly GCA_030765085.1 of Allium cepa. NCBI lineage: Eukaryota > Viridiplantae > Streptophyta > Magnoliopsida > Asparagales > Amaryllidaceae > Allium > Allium cepa. Next base: position 896,291,793 of record CM060937.1, on the reverse strand, counting down.
ACTATAAGAATAGATAATTGTTATTATATATAACATATGTATTTAAGATTTAAACTCCTTTAAAATTTAAATTGAACGAAATCTCTCATTTTCGAAGTAGCAAAATTACGGGTCGTTACATTCTCCCCTACTTAAAAGCATTTCGTCCTCGAAATGAAATCAAAGACAAAGGAATCTATCCCATGCTCATCTCCTCAAATAATTTGACATATTTCTACTGATTGTAGAAAAGAAAAAGACCGATATCATAACAACACCAAAAAAGATAATGCTAAACATGCATATAGAGATTCCCACACTAACCTGAGTACTTATCACGTACTTACGATTATATATACATACATCAACTCAAACTTCTATCTTACCCATCCTAGTGCATACTGCACATTTAAGATAATATATACAACAACCAAACAATACTATATATCCAAAAACAACCATACTGATACTAATGCATACATCCACATAACTCATCCTCTGTCCCGAGCATGTACTATATCTGAGGTCTATATAAATATACATATATCAAAACATAAGTCTAACCACTATATCTTAGTGCCTACTATTTGAGATAACTATCCAACTACTAAGTAGACAGACCCAAAACATCATACTATATGTGATATTTGATTCGATCTATTGTTCAAATCCACCACTTTACCTCCGAACTAGTATCGATCCTTCGATTTTCTAGTGAGGACTTTGATCAGACTTCTTAATCACAAACCCTTGCTTTCCTTACATAGCTCTCAACTATGATAGAAAACTTGTGTACATAATCATAAACTCTCATCAATGTTCGCCATCAAAAATGGGTGATAAATCATTTTTCGGATTGGTGTAAACACCTCAAAGTTCTGTACTCAAATCTTAGATCAAAATTTATGTGCCAAAATGATCTACGTTTAACTTATGTACATAGTCACATTCATCTTTACCTAATACATTTCTTCAAAACTTCTTTTAATCCAACTTTATTTCACAACCATTTACCATTTACTAAATCCATTATTACTTAAGCATACAAATATGACTTAAACACGTATAATATACTTTTACTTCCTAAGAGTATATATACATATCCCAAATTTTCAAACCATCATTACTTCAATTAGGGTCTTCAACAAATGTGGAATTCTATTATTCCAAATAAATAAGTTATAAAACTCAATCCTTTGTATTCTTTACCTAAGGTTTCAATTTAACTAAAATTATTTATCTAATCATATATTAATAAGACAACTTTACTAAGTGTACACTTTTTTTTCTTACTGATTCTATGATTAACTTACTTAACTTATTTACCTATCCATTTTCTAAATCAAATTTCTTAATCTTAAATCCATCAAATACTTTATAGTCAAATTGTGAAACTTAATTCACATGGTATTTGGTATTAACCTTTTTCATCTAACAATCAAACTACTAACCATATAATTCAAAAATATCCACTTCTAATCTTAGTTCATTTTGAATTACAAATGTTACCCTAAATGTATCACTAATTTAATTTTTTTTATATTAGAATGATATTTCTTATATCTCTTAATCCTAAATTTTACTTTAATTTTTAACCTAATCAAAGTGTCTAAATTTCAAATCAATTTAACTCCTTTATAAGTTATACAGCTTATCTTTTATATTATATTTAGTAAAAAGTCTCAATTTAGGTTTATCTTTTTCTATCTTATTGATAAGAATTTTTTTTCTAAGTATGCATTCTTTTTTTTCCTTTTTTTTTTTTTACTTTCTCCAATTACACTTCTAGCTTCAGTATTATCATCAAATATCTTATATTCAAATTGTGAATTTTACTTCACAAGATATTTGTACTTAGCTTTTAAACCCATCTATTATGATAATCACTTAATCATTATTATTTCTTTATACTAAGTATTTAAGTGTATATGATTAAAGTTTTAAATTCTATCTTCCAACTAATTGATTCTATATAGAATATCTTATAGTCAAATTGTGCAATTCTAATCACAAGATATTCATATTTTAGTTTTACTAAGCTAAATTACAATCAATCCTTAATTTCTAACCCAGAAGATAATAATATCCCCTTTAATATTTATAATATGAACGTAAGGTAAAATTATTTCATTTACCAATTTCTTTAAAAAAAATCATTCTTATAAAATTAACAAATACGCGCTCATATATATAATACTCTCATAACTCATTCTAGGGTGTTACTAACCCTATCTCTAATGAGATACTTATCCTAGGATATTACTAATCCTATCTCTGATGAGACTTTACCCATAATAGAGCCAAGGTTCTCGCTTAACCTTCAGCTCTGATACCAAATATAAAGGCTCGTTTTCCCGTACCCTTTGAATCGACAATAAACTACACATGTCTAACTCAAATTGCATGAAAAGACGGATCTTTAAGGGTGATTAAGAAAAGTAGACAGAACAGAATCTCACACGAATGGAATAACATATAATATTGAACAAATATTTTTACAGCGGAAAACTTTTAAATACATATATCAGAGTCTAACCTAAATTCAGCTTGGACAGTTATAAAACCTGCCCTTACAATTGCTGACAAACATCAAACAAAATACACTAAGCAAAGCCGATAAACGAATATCTCCATACGTCGATGAATATCTCCAGCTCTCCTCTGGAAACTCCAACTGTCTTCGATTATCCTGAAACTACTCGGATCTGACCCGAGTATTGAAAATACCCGGATCAGACTTGATAAACCAGCGTGAGAAAAACTCAATAATAAATGACAGTGTCATATATCAGCCTTTGGATAAAATCCTTTGAAAATAAAGAGTATCTCATAAGACCACGCCCACACATAAACACGAACGGGTTTTTACCTTATGATAACTAAAACACTTTTATATCAAAAAAATTTGATATTATTTCTAATGACATCTCTTTTAAAACATTTGCAAATAAACCTATTAATCTTAGCTGAAATTGTTACCATTATTAAATTCCAGCATACTAGGCTCTACAAACAAAGGCGTAGGTTCTTATTGGAGAATGGATTTCCATACAAATGACCAGGCGCAGGATCTACCTTCCGAAATGGGTACACCTCTAGATGGATGTCCCGAGAAACCATCACAAAGCTCCTCTACCAACACAAGACCGGCCCACCTCTTAACTAGATGGTACCGAATATGTCATCCCCCGGTCGTTACCGACCTTTAATCGAGAGTTCTCTTTCCATTCTCCACATTAATTAACATCCCGAAAGTCATAGCGGGAAGAAATATATCTAGAAGGGGATGATCATACCCTAATTGGGAATGACCCACTTAGCCCTGCTGCATCTAATCCTGTTTCGGTCATTTCCAGTCTGATGAGGCTTGAGGCTAACGATTACCTTTTCACAAAGCACATATCACATCTTTGAATGCCACATTGTCATTTCCGTTTAACTACTAATTGCCTTCCACAAAAATACAACCCTTGAGCTCGTATGTCTCAAGGAGGGTGTTAAGCTAAGAGAAGTTGCCTTCTCCGCCACCGCTGATGTACGTTTGTAAAAACCAATGTACGTAATCGTTAGAAATGCAATGTCAGACAAACGTCTATACAAGTTGTCCAGGAACAGGACAAACCGAAGGCACTTTCCTCGGCCATTACTAGGCGAGAAGGCTTTGCAATCCCCAAAATCTCCATCACGAGGAGACCACTGCTATATATAACTCTATAATGGGTGCGACCTCGAGCAAATCAACAAGCAGTCCTCACGCTATGAAGATCCACGGTCTTCAATAATCATCGTCTTCAACATGTCTTCACGTTCGAACGTATACATTGGTTCGAAGTGGTTTTCGGATAGGAATTAACCAAATCCGACTTCGGTTCCTTCGAAATCCAATCATCGATAAAAGTGAATACGAGTATATAGGATTTATTACGTCTCTTTTCACTTTAATTCTTTTCGGATGATTTCAAATTCTCTTTCTTTTAACTTAGGATGATTCTAAGTAATTCATTCTTTTACTTTGGAAAATATCTCAGATTTCCTTACTATATTCTTGATCCAAACTTCTTAACTTTTAAGCGGGTCAAAAACAATGTTATTTAAGACATCGTTTACGATAAACACTAAATCAATCTTAACAAACATTTTGAAGTAAATAGGATCGCAGAAATCATTCATTTTGGAGATTACTTAACTTTTGGATAATTCCAACTTCTTTTAATTCAAAAACTTAATACAGTCTTTTTATTTAAGAGCATCCGGGCTTTCCTTTCGATCCGTTCCACCCCTCGCCTAAGAAAAGAAAACATAGGCCAGGTAAGTTCAGAGCACTGGTTGCTCCATCCCTAACCTTAGTTAAACACCTTGTTTTATCTTCCCAGATCTAACAGGCGGGACAAATGTACTAGTCGTTTCCGCATACTCAGATTTTCAACTTTATTTTGGAATTGCTTATAAATATCCCAAATTATCTTTCAAAACACTTAATTATCCTTTTTAAAACATTCACAATTGATTCTGGGAAACGTCTTTACATTTAAACTTATATTCCAAAAGTTATACAATTCGCAGCAGAAAAGTGATGCCGAAAGTGCTAAATAAGCTTATTTGAATTAAACCACTATTAAATATTTGAAAACTCATATTTTCCAATCCAAATCTATTTTAAATCATATAAATAGATTTATCAAATTTATTCCATATTTTTTCATAATTAAAAACATCCATTTAAAAAGATTTCCTGTTATGGTCACTAAACTGCACTAGTGCGATTTTTCTAGAAAATTGATTTGGACTTAATTCAAAATCTACTTATCAAAACTTTAATTTTCTTTCTTCGTTTAGAAGATATGGATATAATAGTCCGGAATTTTCTTATCTCGAAGGATTCCGAGCTATATTCCACTCTATACACTCATTTGAACTTTTCGGCGCGAAATCACGAACTACCGTTGCGCGACGCGTCTAGTTTTAACTTAGTTTTCAATATTTGAAATAATCTATTCAAATTTGATTTCAACACTTATAAAATTATTAGAAACTATTTTAAATCAATATTTTCACATTTTTTTAAAGTATTTAAAATATATTTTCACTATTACCATATTATAATATTATTATATTCCCATTATTTTAATATTAAATTTTAAATTCCAATTTCAACTTAATTTCAATTCTAATCTCAAATTAAACACATTTAAAACTTAGATTTCAAATCTAATTTCAATTTAAACTTCAATTCAATTTCAAACTAAACTTCACATTTTTCAAAATCTATTTCAATTTCAGTTTCACTATTCATATATTTCAATTTCTAATTAACTATCCTTTTTAAATCCGTTTCACTTCAAATTTCAAATTCTCTTTCATTTTAACTTTAATCTCACTTCTAAATGAAAAGAGACTTATTTTTCCACAATATCTCATATTACTAAAATATGGCTTCTTTAGATAAAGGGATCACTTAATCAAAATGAACATATCCAATATTCATATTTATCACTAACATAACATCCATTCAACCAATCACATGCATATGATTTCAAATCTAACATTCACTGTTAATATCATAACGGGATATATTATCACAATTCACTTAATTTACTAACTATCAAATCATCCATATTAACAATCACTTTGGTCTAAACATTCATATGTCATAAGGGTGTAAATATGATTTATAACATAATCAAAATATAAATTCAAAGGCAATGAGAATTTCTCACCTTTAACCAAAACGTTTAACTTCCTACCAACATTCATTTAATTCAACGTTTCACTAAACCTTTCTAAACCTAATCATAACCATGCTTCCAAGTGCTCGACCATCTCCATCTCCACTTGCTTTTCTCACGCCCTCCCATTATCCACTCCCAAACTCACGGCCTAAGGCCCTTTTTAAGAAGAGAAGAAGAAGTAAATTAAGAAGAGGTTAGAGAGTAACAAGTGGATTAGTGCTTAAGCACTCCACTATTTTTAACCCTCCTACCTCTCTTAAAGAGAGAAGCCATTAAAATAGCTTAAAGGAAGAAGAAGAAAAGAAAGATTTGTGTGAAAATGAAAGAGGTATGCATGGCTATTTATAGGAAAAAGTTTGGAATAAAATATTATTATGTAAAATGACCAAAATGCCCTTTACTTACTTTTTAACTTAACATCACATTTCAAATCATGCTTTATGTCACTTTCACTTAAGAAGTAAGAAAAGTAAAGTAATAATTACGTTTGGTTTGATGTTTTACTTTTCGCTTTGAAATGACATTTTTGTCTTTTTGTGCTTACTTTTTCTTAATTGTTTTCTAGAAGTTTCTAACCTTGTTTAGTAAAAGTAAACTTGATTAGTTAATTAATTAACACTTACACTATTAGAATATATGTTCCTATATAAGAAAATAAATGTGCGACGGCGTTGCGACAACTTTTAATCGACAAAACGTCGTTTTTCGACAAAATGTTTTACGGTCACATTTTGACGTTTTAGTTAAACTATTTATTTATGTAAACCAAATTTAAAAATGAACTTTTTACTTCTTTAAATAAAATAAAACAAGTCTCTTTATATTTTAAAATTATATTTAATTAATATCAAAATCTCTAATTTTACAGTCTATGTAAAACTGACAATGCGACAAATTATGGTTATTTTTGGAAAACGATTATTAGCATACTTTCAAATCTTTTAACATACTTTTATTATCTTTATTAAATGTTTTAAATAAGGTTTACCTTTTTAAATAAATATTTAAATCCCTTTATTTAAGCCTTTATTTATTATTAACAAAACTTAACTTTTGTCGATTTATTTCAAAATTCAAATTTATACTTTTTTAATTTATTAACTATAAGAATAGATAATTGTTATTATATATAACATATGTATTTAAGATTTAAACTCCTTTAAAATTTAAATTGAACGAAATCTCTCATTTTCGAAGTAGCAAAATTACGGGTCGTTACACTGACGTTCCCAGCCAAATACCCTATTCTGAACTCAGTGGAACTAATTTCAAGCCCTAATTCCATTGTATACAAAAATTAGATTTTTTGGTTATATCATATTTTGATTCCTGAAATTAATCGTTATGCATTTCAAGCTCGCACAACCACACAATAGTCTGTCTGCCATGAAACTCGTCAGCTTATAATAACTCATTATTCTGGATCCAATGACACTGGTTTCATCAAAATCTAAGATAGTACCCCGGAATGATAATTTCACACGTTAATAATAAAAGGAATTATTGTTAAAATCAGTTTAATCACTTTAAATCCTGAATTAAAAGTTTACTACTATCATTATTATTTAAACAAAATTTAAATAAGCTTTTGACATCATTTCTATTTGTAAATCAAAGATTTAAATATTTAATTAATTCTAATATTTAATTATAGACTGTTCAAAAAACTGGGTTGTTAAAAATTCGTAAGCCTGCAAGAGATCCTCTAAGATAGATTCACTCTCTCGGTTTAGTCGTTAGTTTGAGGGTGATAAGCTGTGTTAAGATGCAGCTCTGTCCTTAATGCCTCCTATAAGATCTTCCAAACCTCACTAGTGAACAACAGGTCTCCAACACTCATAATATTTTTAGGCACATCATGAAATCATAATGTCCATTTTCATACAATTTGGCCAATTTAGCTGTCGTTCCATATGACTTATTGTGTAGAAATCTGGCACTCTTGGTCAGTCGATCGACTATGAACCAAATGTTGTCATACCCTGCTCGAGTCCTCGGCAGTCCATCGATGAAATCCATCAATACTTGTGCCCATTTCCACTTGGGAACTTCTAGCAATTGCATCAAACCACAAGGCTTTTTCTGCTCTGCCTTTACTAATCGACATTTCATGCATTTCAAGATGAATGTCCTAATGTCTTTCTTCTTCTCTTTCCAATAAAAGGTTTGGATCATATTGTTGTGCATCTTATTACCATTGGGATGTATACTCAATCTCGAATGATGGCACTCTTATAACACCTCATCCTTAAGCCCATCGACAGTAGGAATAATACTCTCATCTTTACCTAGCCAACCTTCTCGATCGAGTCCGCATTGCCTCATATTTTAGACTTTACCCTAGACTCAATCTTAGTAATGATCTCAGCTAATCTGGCATCACGTCTTTGACTAGTATCGATCCGCTAAATCAAAGTAGACTTGATGGTCAAGTTCGCCAATATCTCTGGCTCTAACTCGCATCTCGGTCGGAATCATAGCCACTATGAACATAGCTACAAGCAGGCATGTCTCTTGTTTAAGGCATCGAGAATTGTATTACCTTTATCTGGTGTATATGCAATGTCAAAGTCATAGGAGGCTAGAAACTCTAAGCAGCGCTGCTGACAAAGGATTAGATCCTTCAACGAAAAGAGGTACTTCAACGATTTATGGTCAATGAAAAACTCTAACCTCTGTCCTAAGAAATAGTGTAATACCTCTAATTTTAAATAACATTATTCAAGAGATTTAATTAGATAAATTAGACTAATGTAAATATTAGAGTGATATGGGGATTTAGATTTGAAAATTTATTAGAGGTCGTTCTTAATTAAATAAAATTTAAAAGAATGAGTTTATGGAAATGGTTTTATAAGCTAACTAATAAGAGAATAAGGCAAGGGTATTGTGGTGTAACACCCTAGGTTTTTGGTAACACTATTTAGGATATTTAATTAGCTAAATAAAATAGAATAATGTGTTGATTAGGGGATTAAGATTTGATTTTAATTAAGGGTAGTCATGCCATTTAAACAATGAATTAAAATAAGAAGTTTAAATTGAAATAGAGGAGGGGAAAAATAGGGAAGAGGCCATTCTAATACCCTAAACCCTTAAACCAAGTATCCATACATGCTCTTTTTTCATTTGAAAAATTTATAACTCAAGGCCGACTACCATTAACAAGAATAAGCGTAAGAAGATAGAGAAATGCCAAGGAATAAGCTAATTCAAATCAAATTCATTCACGTATCAATCTCTATCATCTCTAAAGCTAAGGTGAATAATGTTTACATCTCATTTTGATTCGGACAGTTAGTCCAGTTTACGGGCAGTCAGCTTAGTTGTATGGATAGATAGTCCATTTGTAGCATAACGGGCCTTGCTATTACGTTGTGGACAGATAGTCTACTTATTATCTTTTTTTGGATAGATAGTCCATTTATTAGCATAAATGATATTGTTATATTGATATAATCAGTTTGGTTAACCATTTTTGTTGTAGGAAAGAATTTGCAAAATATATGTTTTAAACAGGATATTAGCGAGGGGAAACCCATTCCGCTAAGCAGCATGGTCTCACTTAATATCAGTAAACCGAAATGTAATAGAATTATTCACCCCAAATTCATATCCGACTCAAAGTTATTGTTTCCTTAAACTCTCAGGTGCTTAAAATTGATTAGAGTAGGCCGGGGATTAAGGTTTTCAGGTTTTAGTCTTTTGGCTAAAAAAGCCTCTGAAGACAAGCATGTGGCGGATGGATAGCTAATTAAGATTTTCAGTTTCATTTTGTTTTTATTCTGTTGTGTGTATTAAGTTAAACATGACTCTATTGCTTTGATCAAACACGGAGGCATCGTCATATGTTGCTTTTCGCACATTTTTGTAGCGATTATAATCAATCTTTACCTGGGAAACGATATAGGATTATATAATTTTGATATGAATTTATTTTGAAATATAATCAATAAAATGTTGTTTTTGAAAATCTATGAGTTTTTCATATTCAAGTGCTTCTGATATTATGGATACCATTATCAGAAGTTAATACAGTGGATGACTGCAGCATCTATAATGCTTAGCTTTTGGCCTCCGGATATGGGATGTTACATATGGGGAATAGCTGCCTACCATAAGCCTTAAACCCTTATTCCAATTTTCGTTTCACAAGTTAATATTTTCAAAACATAAACCAAAGAGCTCAAGTCGGACATAACCTAGGGGAAAAAAGGAGGAAAATCAATTAAAAGCTAAGGAATCAAGGAAGGAGAATTAAGCAAGATCAAATCTCAAGTTCCTTATCCAAAGCAAGGTGAATGATAATCAAAACCATCTCATTTTCATTTTTAAAAGAGCATTTGATTTTGGGTTTTTAAGTTTAAAACCTTTTTGATGATTTTAATGATGATATGCTTGGATTACATGATATGATTGATTCAAACGAGTATGTTTGTTAAATGTTTTATTCGATTTTAAGGATAAATATGTATATATTAGATTTCAAATGCCATGACGATTTAACATGTTATATAAAACATTATTTTGGAGATGGGTTTAACCATCATAAGTATCCAAGCTATGGATAATTTATTATGAATTTCTGAAGGAAGAACTAAATAATGGGTTTAAAATTTATTTCGGCTGTTTTTTAAAGGAATTTGGGTCTGGAATTTATATATATTATATAACATACAAAAAGTGAATTATGATGCTTTTTGGGGATATTGCCTAAGTAATTTACTATGTAAATTAAATTATTTAAGTTGGAGGACTTAAATGTCTTAATTGTTTTGTTTAAGGGAAGTGTTACTTTGTAAATTATTTTTAATTAATTCTGGATGAATTCGACAGTTCTTTAGAAAAGATTTTGGTAAAGATTATGGCGACCAATTATATTTTTATAAATAGGTAAGTTAGTTGAAAAGCATTTGCTTAAAAAGGCAATAAAACAGTTTTCTATAGATTTATTATTTTGTCACTTCCAGTACCAACCTTTCGACCCCATGTCTCCACCCCCAACTAAGTCGAAATCAATACACATGGTATAAACGCTTTGGTGCGTAGTGGATTGGAGAAAGGTGGAAGGTATAGAGTCGAAACCATGCTTTCAAAGGGGTTAAGGCCAATTTTAATAGCTTTCGAAGGTCTTTGTTTTGCTTTCAAAAGAGATGCTGCTTGCCTAGCTTTTAATGGATGATTTCAAAAAGATTGAATTACTTTTGTATATCTTTTAAAAGGATTGCCGCCTCTTTGTTTAAAGAGTAGCTTTCGAGTGAGTTGTTGTATATTATGTTTTAAAAAGAAGCTTTCGAAATGGTAGTTTTGAACCAAGTTGAAACCTTGTTGCTGCCTTCATACCTTTCGAATAGGTTAAAGTTTTCAATGAGTTGAAAGATAAGCTTTTCGAATAGGTTAAAGTTTTCAAAGTCAATGGCTTCGAATGGTGTTTCGAAGCTATCCTTCCAATTGTTTTACTTAAAAGGTTAAAGCTTTCAAGAGGATGTTTCTGAAGCCATCATTTTTCCCAAACTCTTTTACTTGAAGGTTAATGGTATCGAAAGGGGTACTTTCACTTATGTGCACTTTGGCCCAAAAGTTATGTTTAAGATTAAACACAGTAGTTTCGAAAGAGGTCCTTTCAAATGGTTTCAAAGCTATGCTTCTATAAGTTGGAAAGATGTGCTTTAATACTTTCGAAAGGAATGTTTTGATGGTTTCGAAAGTGATATTTTAAAATGTTTCGAAAGATGTATGTTTAATCATTTTGAAAGAAGATTTGAATGCTTTCGAAAGGTATATTCTAATGGTATCGAAAGTAAAGCTCTATGGTTACGAAAGCCTTAGTTTTCAAAACGAAGAACCCAATCTCGAAAACCCATGGCAATTTAAAAGAGCTTTGAAATGGCTTTTAAACTTGGAGTTTTTGAAGAAGCTTGCTTTGATAAAAATAATGGGTTAAAAGGATTAACCAAATTTCATGTGGAAATGATTTCAAGGATATTAAACCATAAATGTTGGTATTATTATGTTATTGTATATGCTTCTTCTATAAATATATTCACTATATAATGGACCCATAACTGTAGAGAAATGGAAGAATAACTAGCTAGGTTGACTCAGTAGTCAATATAAATTGAGTTAACTCCTGAATGAGTAGAGTTGCATCTAGGAGTTTAGGTGGACCAGAACATAGAATGCCCACAGACTAATCAAGAAGTTGTCGGTTAGATACGTTCATAGTAAACCCATAGAAACTATGTTTGGAAAGAGTTCTGGGCAGGAGCCAATAGGTTCATAGAGATTCCATGAAAACTATATTCGGATAAAGTTATTGACAAGGATTAATAGGTTTATAGTCAACCCATGAAAAATATGATATATGAGAAGTTATTGGAGATATCAATAGGTTCAGGGAGAACCCATAAAATATTGAAGTTATTGGTAGAGGCCAATAGGTTCTTAGTGATCCTATGAAAACTATGAAAGCGGACAGATAGTCCAAAAGCTTTGAATAGGTTGTTAGTCAGCTCATGAGAACTAATAGGTTAATAGTGACCCTAGAAACTATAACCGTGACAAATAGTCAAATGAATGTGGATGGAAAATCCAAGATATTTTTCTTGTTTACATACCATCATGATATTTTATGCTATGTTTTTAACCACTATGGATGCAGGAGCACAATATATGGTTATTATAAATCTTTAGGAAAGATATTAATGAGGAAAAACTCATTCCACTAAGCGCCGTGGTCTCACTAAATATCTAAATGGCGCGAGATGGTATGTTATTATTCATACCAGGCTTTTTGTCTAACTCGAAGATTATGTTTTCCCTTTAAACTCGCGGGTACTCAATTGATTTTGAGTAGTTTGAGAGTAGAGGATTTTTAGGTTCTCCTTTAGACGAACAAGCTTCCTTGAGATGTGCAGGCGGCAAGCTAGCTATTAGGAGTTCTTTTCTTTTTGATTCTGCTGTGTTTTGATGTAAAGCCAAAGTTGTTTAATTTCCTATGTTTAGACTCTGATCATCCAAGTGGGCATCTTCATATGTTGCTCTTGGTGTAGTTTGTAATAATTATATTTTCTCTGAACGTGGTTCTCGAATTTAAGGTTATGTAATAAATTTGAAATATGATTATAATTGAACGAGTTATTTGTTTAACGGTTTTAAAAAAAATTCATATCCATGTGTTTCTGTTATATCAATGTATCTAACATTACCACATTTGGTCATCGAGAATTAATAACTATGGATGACTGCAACATCCGTAGCCATTAGTTTTGGGCCTCCATGTGGGGGATATTACAAGTTGGTATTGGAGCATAGGTTTATGAAAACTTAAAAAGGTTTTTCAAAACATAATCCAATGAAAAAAAATTAATAAGATCGGGGTTTGGGTTGGTGCTATACCAACGTACTTGTATTTGATATATATGTATATACACACACACACATATAGAAGTACATACTCCTCTCTCACTTAGACCATTCTTTTATATCTTACTAAGGCTCGTATGTAGAATTACGAGAAAGGAAGATATGGAGGCAGGAAACGGAAGAGGAAATATCGTTGGAGGAAGCACCACAACAGATGGAAATGCTCGACAGGCAAATGCTAATCAAAAAGCAGATGCCAACATAAGTGCTGGAAATCAGCCAGTAAATATGGGGATGATGTATCAGTTTTTCATCAATTTGGTGCAAGCTGGAGCGGCTGCTGGAGTAGATGAGAATGTTGGAGGAGCTAATCCTATGGTTGCAATTAGGGACAATTATGCTAAGTTGAGCAGAGATTATACTAGTCTTGGTAGGAAGCCGTTTTTGGGAATGGAGGTTGCTATAGAAGTGGAGAACTGGCTTATTCATTATGAAAGGAGCTACGCTGACTTGGGATTGAACGATGAACAAAAATGGAGACTAGCCTCTAGGTAATTGCAGGGAGTAGCACTTCATTGGTGGAATACTGTCACTATTGGAGTTCTCAAGGAAGAATTGACTTGGGTAGAATTTTGAAGGAGATTCGAAGAGCGGTTTTTGTTTGAAGTTGCCAAGTCGGCATTGTTAAGGAAGTTCATGGATTTGGGCAAGGTGATATGTCAGTGATTGAGTATGCCATGAAGTTTGATGAGTTATCCAAATATGGACATGCTACCATTGACATCGTCATCAAGAGGAATGAGAAATTTATTCCGAGATTGAGACCCGAGATTGCTAGTGCGACCTTGCCACATCTTCATGATCATTGTAATGTTGTTATGCAAATGACAATCCAACATGAGGAGATGCTTGCTATTTATGGGAAGGAGAAATAGGTTGAAACCTAGAGTTCTCTTGGAAAGAAGAGGAAGTTCTTCAAGAAGAAGGGAACCACAGGCCCGAAGAGAGAAGCTACCAAGAAGGCAAACGCTAATCTAGTTTTCTTTAAGTGTGATAAAAATGGTCATTATGCTCATGGATGCTGAACTGGCAATAGAAAAAAGGCCGCAGACATGAAGGGTGTGAAGTGCTTTAACGGTGACTAGGTTGGAAATTATAAGAATCAGTGTCCAGAACTGGCCAGGGCGGACAAGGGAAAAGTCTTTGCTGTTGGGCCATCATCCTCTAGGCAAAGTGTTAATGAGAAGGGAAAGACTGTGACGGAAGGTATGCTTTTGATTTAGAGTATACCAGTTAGGGTACTATTTGATACCGGTGCATTGCATTCATTTATAACTCAGTGTTCGGTTGATAGGTTATGTTTAGAACCCACATAACTTGTACTTCCTTAAGGGTTGCGAATCTGATAGGAGGGTATGCTACTCTGGGAATGAGATGTGACCAGTTATAACTTGATTTGTTAGGTCATAAGTTTGTATGCGTTTTGTATGTTTTTGGTTTTGTAGACTTCGGAATAATTTTGGGTATGGATTGGTTAGGTAGATATGAGGCTAGGATATTTTACCAAGATAAGGAAATATCGCCGAGGCACCTTGATAGTCATAGCCGAATTATATTCTCACTGGAGGATTCTGACCGGAGTGCTTGTACTCTATTGAGTGCTATGGAAGTAAAAGAAGAGTTAAGTCAGGTTCATGTAGCAAGAGAATTTTCAGATGTTTTTGAGCTAATTATAGGATTACCACCGAAACTAGCTGTTGAGTTTCAGATAGATCTTGTGCCGAGAGCAGAATTTGTAAGTAGACCCCCTAGCAGGATGACACCGACCGAGACAAAGGAATTGAAGGTGCATCTAGTGCATCTAGAAGGGGAAAATTTCATTAGAACAAACTGTTCGCGTTGGAGTGCAGCCGGGGTGTTCATGAATAAACTAAATGGGTCGTTGAGGTTATGCATCGACTATGGTAAGTTGAACGAGAATACGATCAAGAATAAGTATTGTTTGCCGAGAATCGATGATTTATTTGATCAGTTGTATGGAGCCAGAATTTTTTCCCAATCGGATTTGTCAATAGATTTCCATCAGTTAAGAGTGGCAAAGGACAGTATTCTGTTGACAGCGTTTCTAACTAGGTATGGTTCATACGAGTGGTTAGTAATGCCATTCGAGTTAACGAATGCACTAGCTTCCTTCGTAGATTTGACGAACCGAGTTTTCCGAGAGTACTTGGATAGGTTCGTATTGGTATTTACAGATGACATTTTAGTATACTCTAAAGATGAAAGAGAGCATGAAGATCAGCTATGAGTAATTCATGAGACGATAAGGCAGCATCAGCTGAAAGCAAAGTTTTTCAATTGTCATTTCTGGATGAAAGAGGTTAAGTTTCTTAGTCATGTGGTTTTAGAGAAAGGTTTGTCGGTCGGTCACATAAGATTGAAGCTGTTAATAACTAGAAGACACCAAAGAGAGTAACTGAGTTTAGAAGTTTTCTTGTACTTGCTGGCTATTATCAGAGATTCATTAAGGATTCCTTGTGGATAGCAGCTTCTTTGACTAAGTTAACGAGGAAGGACGTGAAGTTTATTTGGTTTGGTAAATGTGAGGAAGCATTCCTTAAGTTAAAGCATTTGTTGACCAACGTGTCTGTTTTAGTGGTTCCAGATGGAAACCAAGGGTTGGTGGTGTATATCGATGCATTCGAAACCAGATTAGGAGCTATGTTGATGAGAAAGGGTAAAGTTATTACCTACGCTTCACGATAGCTTAGATCGCATGAGGTGAGATATCTTACTCATGATTTAGAGTTGGCTGCAGTGATCTTTGCATTGAAGATATGGAGACATTATCTCTTAGGGGAGAGATTTGAGCTATACACAGATCATAAGTCCTTAAGATATTTATTCTCTCAGAAGGAGTTAAATATAAGATAGCAGAGCTGGCTGGAGTTGTAGTAGCTTATGATTTTGATACAGAGTATACACCTAGGAAAGGAAATAAACTAGTGGATGCTCTTTGCAGAAAACATTAGATTGTGGTGTTAGCTATATTGGCGGAATGGAAATATTTAGAAATTTTGACTATTTGTAGTATGCTGTTAAGATCGACTGCTAGTTTAAGTCAGAGCACTGCCATGTTGTCTTGTTTGGAAGTTTGACCAGTATTGATCAAAAAGATCACTTCTAAGCAAAAAGTGGACCTATTATTAGTCAAAAAATTTAGATGGTTGAGGTTGGATCGAAGATCGATGATTTAAAGGATTTTAGTCTTGAACTGAGGGGATGGTAGAGAAAGAGGGGACGATTGTGTGTTCTAAATGTTGAGGACTTGAGAAAAGAAGTTCTTAGGGAATGTTATCAATTCAAATTTACGATTCATCCTGATGGAACTAAGATGTATCGAGATATGAAGAGGAGCTTCTGTTGGGAAGGTATAAAGAACAAAAGAAGGATGTTGAATTGTGGGTTAGGTAGTTTACGAACTGCCAACAAGTAAAGGCCGAACATCAGAAACTGAGTGGATTGCTTCAACATATGGAGATTGCAGTTTGGAAATAGGATTCGGTATCGCTGGATTTTATAGATGGGTTGACAAGGTCGAACAAAGGAAATGAAAGTATATAGGTCATAGTGGACAGGTTGACCAAGAGTGCCCATTTCACTCCAATTAAGTCAACCAGGACGGCACATGTTTTAGCTAAGTTGTTCATGTAGAACATATTTAGGTTGCATGGAATTCCTAGTAGTATGGTCAGCGACAGAGATACTCTGTTTACTAGTGAATTCTGGAAGAGCCTACAGGAGATGTTAGGTACCAAGCTCAAGATGAGCACTACGCATCACCCTCAGACGGATGGGCAGACAGAAAGAGTCAACAAGATATCGAGGATTTGTTAATAGCTTGTGTATTGGACATTGGTGGATCTTGGGAAGATCACCTACACTTGGTTGAGTATGCCAATAACAACAGTTATTAGACTAGCATAGGAATGGCGCCTTTTGAAGCTTTGTATGGAAGGCCAAGCAAATCACTAGCATGTTGGTTGGAGACTAGAGGCATATTAGTCTTGAGTCTAGATATGGTTAGAGAGTGACAGAGAAGATTAAGTTGATCCGAGAAAGGATGAAGGAAGCTCGGTCTAGACAGAAGAGTTACGAAGATAAGAGGCATAAGGATCTAGAATTCTCAATTGGAGATAGAGTCTTCATTGAAATATCACCAATAAAGGGTGTGGTACGGTCGGAAAAGTCAAAGAAACTGGCACCAAGATATGTTGGTCTGTTCCTAATTATAGAGAAGATCGGAAAGCTCGCGTACATAGTAGAGTTGCCGAGCAGTATGATAGGTGTCCATAATGTGTTTCATGTATCTCATTTTCACAAATATATGCATGATACAGAGACTACTATCCCTTCGACAGGATTGGAAGATTCGATTGTAGAACTGAATTTGACCTTTGTTAGACAACCAGTTCGGGATGTGCTGAGAGATGAGAAGAGGTTAAGGATCAAGACATTCAAGTTAGTGAAAGTTTAGAGGAGAGATAATGAGAAGAACTATATTTGGGAGATAGAAGACAGGATTAGAGATACTTATCCTGATCTACTGTGAGGGCATGTTCTATATTTGCTTTATATAGAATGTTGCTAGTCAGATAGGCTAGTATTGTAACGACCCGTATTTTACGTGTCGACAAATCGTAAAATAGTTGCATTAGGTCGTTGATGTTGTTAAGTCGTTTAGAGTTTGAGTCGACCAAAGCTTAAGTCGTGTGAAAGTTAACTCGTGTGATAGCTTAGGTCGTGTGGTGCTTAGGTCGTGGACGAGTTAAGGAATGAGCGAGTTAGTGGAGCTAACAACTTAAGTTGGTTAGCGGTTTAGTGGATATAGCGACTCATAGAATGGAACGACCTAAGGGTTAACGGCCTAAGGGGTTAGGTCATATGTTAGTTAGGTCGGTGGAGTTTTGGAGCAACCTAAGGTAGTGGAGCGACTTAAGGATTTGAGCGACCTATAGGAGTTAGCGACTTAGTGGTTAGCGGCTTAAGGGGTTAAGCGACCTAGTAGCAAGCAACTTAGTGGAGTGAGCGACCTCTAGGACTGAGCGACCTATAGGGAAGAGCGACATAAGGTTAGTGGCTTAGGTCGGTAGGATGGTTGAGCGACTTAAGTATTAACAAGATAGAGCGAGTTAAGGACCTAGTAGGGAGCGACTCATGTTAGGTCGCGTAATGGCCTAGGTCGCTGGGTAGTTATGTTAGTGCATTAGTGTAAGGCTTAAGTCGTGAGCGACTTAGTTTAGGTCGCGACCATAGTTAGGTCGCTAAAGGCGCATAGGCTAAGTCGTTAGGTCGCGGCATGTGCTAAGTCGCTATTTTGCATACCAGTGAGATCGTTGGTCTTGTGGGGTAGTTAGGTCGTTGACTCGGGTCTGTTAAGTCAGCAACTAGCTAAGTCGTAGGTCGCGTTGAGGGTCATGTTGATAGGTCGCACATTGGTGTTAAGGCTTGTGCCGCTAGGTCATAACAGTATTGAGTAGTTAAGTCGCTAGGTCGCATGAGTGTTAGGTCGGCCATGTCGTTAGGTCGGCTGTGTGTTGAGTGCTTTTAAGTCGTGGGTCATGGGAAGCAGTAGGTCGTAGGTCGTGGAGTTTGGTAGGTCGGCCGCAGTTAGGTCGTGGACGACCTAAATGGGCAGACGACCTAAGGAACAGCCTATAAATACACGTCCATATCTTCACTTTTTGGCACCGGATTTTGAAGCGACGAAGTGCTGCCATTTTGAGAGCTCGACTACAACATTTCTTCACTTCTTTTCTCCACTCTAATCTAGTGCTTACATCCATCCAAGATTGAAGATCAAGGTTGAAGATCCAAGATCCAAAGTTGAAGATCTACATTCTTCAAAGAGACATTTCATCGATTGAAGCGAGATTTTGCCGGATCAAGCTTAGTTCTTCGCTGTCCAGATCTGAAGTTTTATCTTTTGAGGTGTTTAGATGTTTTGGTGAGTGGTGGTTATCTCTCACACGGACCCAAAGGAGTATATTGGATCGGTGGTTTGTTTATGTGCTAAAGAGAGTGATTTCGTGCATTTTTCTTAAGTCTGCATGTAGATCTATTGCACATGATGATTTGACATCTATTTTACTACATGTTTACTTATGCAAGTTCATTCATCAAGTTGTAGAGATATTGTTCATAATTCATGCTTGTTAGAATGCATGTTAGATTTGGACTCTTTATTTACGAAATTGCCATTATTGTTGTAATTGTTTATTTAGATCTTGTTTGAATGATTGATTACTTGGATTAATGTTTGATTTGATGGATTAGTTGATTGATAACTTGATTTGGACAAGTTGGTCGAAGATGATTCAAAAGCTAAGTGGAAAGGCTCTTGAATAAGGAAAGCTGCTTGTGGCATATGAAGCGGATGTTGAAGCTCATATGGATAGATTTGATGATGATGTTGAGATGGGACTTTGCCATGATGCGATGAGGCAAACCATGATGTTGAGATGGGACTTTGCTATGATGCGATGAAGCAAAGCATGATGTGAGAAAGCCTTGGTTTAATCTAGATGGGATCATCCCAAGCATGTTGATAACTCGGTGATGTGGTCCGGGTTTGTGGATAATGGTTAGCTTGAGAGGCGCTTGAGCTAGTATGGGAATAGTCGTCGAGGAGGATGACTAGAAGGCTGAGATTTCATCGTTGTTGAAGGTTCTAGCATGCTCAAAGCAAGAGTACGTTGGGACGGGTCACGATGACGTTCCAAGCAGGGTCACGATGACGTGCTAGTACTTTGGGCAGATGCGATAGTCCTAGGCACGGGTCACGACGACGTGCGGAGCTATGTCTAGAACCGGGGTTACCATTAGCCCTTGGCAGGCGGTCATTCAATTAACGGTGAAATCAAGGCAATGATAACAGTGATAGCCAGAGTCATGGATGTTTGGATGTTTGGCTGCATCGTCGCTTGGGTCAAGAGCGATGTTTTCAGGGTGCTTATCTGATCTTGGTTTAGGCCTTGGGGGTTTGTACTTGGAAAACACCGACCTTGACTCGAGTGATAATTACTTTGCTTTGAATGTCTAAATTGCTATGTTTACTTCTTCTTAGTGTGTCTGGGGGCTATCACTGTAGAAAGAGGTGGAGTGGGATGGTTGGGTTCCTATTCCTTTTACCCTTTATGCTCTTTGGTATGTTTGATAGTTGATTTACTGCTCACTAAGACTTTTGTCTGACTCAAGGTTTTATGTTTAACTCTTATTACCTTGGGCTGTTCATCCATGTTGGGATGGGCAGACTAGGTAGCAGGTGACAGGTGCTGTTCTTAGTGGTCAACGCTGTTGATGACGAAGACGAGCTGGAGGCTTTTGCATATTGTTTTCTCACTATATGTACGGGGTGTTAAGCTGTTTGTATATTTTCTGAGTGATATGTAGTGAGGCTTGATGTACTGACTTTGATGATTGCTGTATCAAACTATTATGAGTTTATATGATGAGATTCTGTTCTATGGAGCTTCACTATGTATATTTTCTATTGTATTTTGTCCATGCGCTGTGAGTAATACGATAGAGTTTATTGTTTTTACCTTACCCTGATGATCGTCCATGGCGGCCTGGCACACTTTTCAGCGCATTATTTCTTTGTTTAGTGCAGGGGACATGGGCGGTCGTCACATTTGGTATCAGAGCTTTGGTTAATCGATTTTGGCCAACGCTCGCTGACGTAACTACGTATGAGAGACGTAATTGTAATTTTTATGGATGATTACTATATATAATATAGTAGCTTAGAAGGATTTGAACTTCTTATGCAGTTGTTTCTCAGGATATATTAATCATTTTCTAATAGATATTAGGAATGAGTCGAAGAGGGAGACCAGCTGCTAGGGAAGGCCGTTCTGTTGAGGGGGCTGCTGATTATGCTCCTATGTTCGAGGCTATGATGACTTCGATCATGAGGAGGATGCCAGCTCCGGGGCCATCAGTAGATGTTGGAGTTCAAGTTCAAGCTCCAAAACCAGTGGATTTTGCTAAGCTGTGTAAGGATTACACTACTCTTGGAGGAAAGGTTTTCTTGGGAACAGAGTCAACCATTGAAGTCCAAAGATGGATAGATGCTTGTCGAAGGATCTTTGGTGACTTGGGAATTAAGGATGCAACTAAGAGGAAGCTTGCATCAAGGAAGCTTCAAGAGAGAGCTTCGGATTGGTGGAACTCTATCACCATTGATACTCCAGAGGAAGAGATTACTTGGGAGCAATTCCAAGTCAGATTTGAAGCTAAGTTCATCTCTACGGCTCAGAAATCTGTTCTGTTTAAGAAGTTTGTGGAACTCAAGAAAGGTGGAAGATCAGTTCTTGAGTATGTTTCTGAGTTTGAAGCTTTGTCCAAGTATGCCAGATCGTATATTGAATCTCCCTACCAGAAGAACGAGAAGTTTGTGACAGGCTTGGACACTTATCTTGGGAGGCAGTTAGTGGATCATTTGGACGATCCATTTGAGAAGCTTGTGGAGAAAGCTCTCAGGCATGAGAATTTGTTTCCTAAAGAAGGATCTGTTGTTGCTGCGACCAAGGAGCAAAGTGGAAACAAGAAGAGGAAGCAGCAACAACAGAAGGGTAAGGATGGCCAGAAGAAGCTGAAGGGTGAAGTGACCTGCTATAATTGTCGGCAGAAAGGTCATCTCTCCAGAGATTGTAAGAATCCGAGAGTGCCGGTGAAGTGCCACAACTGTGACCAACCGGGGCATATCAAGAGGAATTGTCCAGAACCAAGGAAGGACAAGCAGATTGTGCAAGCTTATGCTTTGGGGGCTGTGCCATCATCTTTGAAAGCTCCTACTGCTGAAGAAGAGGGAAAGAGTGTGGTGGTTCAAGGTACTCTTTCCATTTGTGGTGTTCTAGTTAGAGTGTTGTTTGATACTGGGGCGTCGCATTCCTTTGTTTGTAGTGAACTTGTAGACCGGTTGGGTTTGGAACCGGATATTGTTGATAGACCATTGGTTGTGACTAATCCAGTTGGGGGTTCGTCTTGTTTGTGTATGGTATGCCGTGGTCTAGTTGTATCGAGTCATGATTGCTCTTTTGTTTGTGATTGTTTTGTTCTGAACTTTGCGGGGTTCGGAATTATTTTGGGTATGGACTGGCTTAGGAAGTATGCGGCAAGGATTGATTGTGAGAGGCTGGAGGTGACAGTCGAGAATGTGGAGCGGCGAAAGGTTGTGATACGATGTAAGCATGAGGAAGGCGTCTTCATGAGCTTCATGTATTCGCTGGTTGTTCCACGGGATGGACTGTCATCGGTGCCTATTGTGAATGGATTTGAGGATGTCTTTGACGAGGTCAAAGGGTTACCGCCGCATAGGGAGATCGAGTTTCGTATCGATCTAGTTGAGGGAGCCAGACCTGTTGTGATGCCTCTTAGGCGAATGGCGCCTAGGGAACAGCAAGAGTTGAAGGTGCAAGTTGATGACCTTTTACGGAAAGGATTCATTCGGCGTAGTGTGTCCGAATGGGGTGCACCAGTTGTGTTTGCAACCAAAGCGGATGGATCGTTGAGGTTGTGTGTGGATTATCGTGAGCTGAATAAAGTGACTAAGAAGAACAAGTATCCATTGCCGAGAATAGATGACTTGTTTGATCAGCTTCACGAAGCTAGGGTGTTTTCTCAGATGGATTTGGCAACGGGATTTCACCAGTTAAGAGTGGCAAAGGATAGTGTGCCGAAGACTGCTTTCAGGACACCATCTGGTTTCTATGAGTAGCTGGTAATGCCGTTTGGATTGACCAATGCACCAGCATATTTTGTGGATCTTATGAATAGGGTGTTCAGAGATCAGTTGAACAAGTTTGTACTTGTGTTCGTGGATGATATTTTGGTTTACTCCAGAAATGAAGAGGAACACAAGACACACTTGCGGATTGTTTTGGAAATCTTGCGGAAACATCAGCTGAAGGCTAAGTTTTCGAAGTGTCACTTCTGAAAGAGTGAAGTGAGGTTCTTAGGCCATGTTATCTCTGGAAATGGAATAGCAGTTGATCCCGCCAAGGTGGCAGCAATCCAGGATTGGGTTAGACCTAAGAATGCATCTGATGTGAGGAGTTTTCTTGGATTAGCAGGATATTACCATCGGTTTATCAAAGACTTTTCCAAGATAGCTGCACCGTTAACAGGATTGACAAAAAAGAATCAAGTATTTAGATGGGAAGATAAGTGTGAGCAAGCTTTCGGAATCCTGAAAGAGCGACTGACAAGTGCTCCTGTTTTGACTATTCCAAGTGGGAATGATGAGATGGTGGTTTACATCGATGCATGTGGTACTGGACTTGGAGCAGTGCTAATGCAAAGGGATAAGGTTGTTGCATATGCAAGTCGACAACTGAAGCCGCACGAAAGGAATTATCCGACTCATGATTTGGAGTTAGCGGCAATTGTATTTGCTTTGAAGATGTGGAGACATTACCTGTTGGGAGTTCGATTCGAGTTGTTTACGGATCATAAGTCATTGAGGTATCTTTTCTCCCAAAAGTATTTGAATCTTCGGCAGCAACGATGGCTAGAGTTTTTAGCATCATATGATTTTTGTATAGCCTATACTCCGGGAAAAGGTAATGCAGTGGCAGATGCGTTAAGTCGAAGACATGCCGGATTGGGGGCAATGTTTTCAGAATGGAAGAGTCTCGAGTATTTGGCTGGATTTGACTTCAGGCCTAGGTGTGAATTGGAACCTGAAATGTTGGCAAACTTATCGATAAGACCTTCTCTTGTGAAAAGGATTGGCGAGAGCCAAAAGCGAGACGATAAGCTTGTCAAAATTATCCGTGATTTGGAATCTGGATTGGATCCAGAAAAGGATAAAGGATTCGAGGTCGATCGAGAGGGTTGGCTTCGGAAGCAAGGACGATTAGTAGTTCCTGATATAGATGGATTGAGAGATGAAGTTCTTAGGGAAAGTCATCACTCGAAGTTGACAATTCATCCAGGTGGGAATAAGATGTATCGGGATATGAAGAGAACCTATTACTGGGAAGGTATGAAAAAGGATGTTGGAAATTTTATTTCCAAGTGCATGAACTGCCAGTTGGTAAAAGCCGAGCAGAAGAAACCAAGTGGATTGCTTCAGCCGTTAGAAGTTCCTACATGGAAGTGGGAGCAAATATCGATGGATTTTATCGATGGTCTACCTAGAACCAGGGCAGGAAATGAAGGGATTTGGGTCATCGTAGATCGTTTGACTAAGAGTGCAAGATTCATTCCTGTTCGATCAACTAGGACTGCATCGAAATTGGCTGAGTTATATGTTAAATGGGTAGTTCGATTCCATGGTATTCCAAAGTGTATAGTGAGCGATCGAGACCCATTGTTCACTAGTGGATTCTGGAAGAGCTTCCAGGAAGTTTTGGGAACCGAGTTGTGTTTGAGTACAGCTTATCACCCCCAAACAGATGGTCAGACCGAGAGAGTCAACCGAGTTTTGGAAGGTCTCCTGAGAGCATGTGTTTTGGATTTCGGAGGATCGTGGGAAGATCATCTTCATTTGGTGGAATTTGCATATAATAACAGTTATCAGTCAAGCATTGGTATGGCACCATATGAAGCATTGTATGGAAGGCCATGTAACTCTCTGACATGTTGGTTGGAAACTGGAGAAAAGCTGATACTTGGGCCCGAAATGATTCGACAGACTTCGGATGGCATCGAGATCATTCGGCGACGAATGAAGGCAGCCCAAGACCGACAGAAAAGTTATGCCGAAAAGCATCGTAAGGATTTGGAATTCGATGTGGGAGATATGGTTTTTGTGAAGATTTCTCCTCTGAAGGATGTTATTAGATTCGGGAAGAAAGGAAAGTTGACTCCGAGATTTGTTGGACCATTCCCGATTATCGAGCGAATTGGAAAGCTCGCTTATAGATTGGAGTTACCAAAAAAAATGTCGAGTGTGCATAATGTTTTTCATGTATCGTATCTACGGAAGTATGTGCACGACTCGAATACAGTGGTTTCTGCTGATAGCTGTGAAGATTTTGAAGTTGATCCAGTTGTTACGAACCTCGTAAGCCGCTTCGTGTTGTGGAAACCGACACGAAACAGCTTAGGAGGAAGACGGTTACGTTGCTCAAGATACAATAGAGTGATGATGTTAACGACTGTACATGGGAGGAGGAAGAGAGGATGAAGGCAGCTCATCCTGAACTCTTCGAGGTATGGCCCTAAGGTGTCGTGGCATCTCATGAACTTGTAACTTGTTCTAATCATAGAATTCTGCATGCTAGGTTAGTAATTGGATGCATGGTATGTTGATTGCTATGGATGGTAGGCATGCAGAATAGTTTTGATTGCTCTTGTTTGTTTGGAATTTCGGGGGCGAAATTCCTAAGGGGGAGAGAATGTAACGACCCGTATTTTACGTGTCGACAAATCGTAAAATAGTTGCATTAGGTCGTTGATGTTGTTAAGTCGTTTAGAGTTTGAGTCGACCAAAGCTTAAGTCGTGTGAAAGTTAACTAGTGTGATAGCTTAGGTCGTATGGTGCTTAGGTCGTGGACGAGTTAAGAAATGAGCGAGTTAGTGGAGCTAACGACTTAAGTTGGTTAGCGGTTTAGTGGATCGAGCGACTCATAGAATGGAACGACCTAAGGGTTAACGACCTAAGGGGTTAGGTCATATGTTAGTTAGGTCGGTGGAGTTTTGGAGCGACCTAAGGTAGTGGAGCGACTTAAGGATTTGAGCGACCTATAAGAATTAGCGACTTAGTGGTTAGCGGCTTAAGGGGTTAAGCGACCTAGTAGCAAGCAACTTAGTGGAGTGAGCGACCTCTAGGACTGAGCGACCTATAGGGAAGAGAGACATAAGGTTAGTGGCTTAGGTCGGTAGGATGGTTGAGCGACTTAAGTATTAACAAGATAGAGCGAGTTAAGGACCTAGTAGGGAGCGACTCATGTTAGGTCGCGTAATGGCCTAGGTCGCTGGGTAGTTATGTTAGTGCATTAGTGTAAGGCTTAAGTCGTGAGCGACTTAGTTTAGGTCGCGACCATAGTTAGGTCGCTAAAGGCGCATAGGCTAAGTCGTTAGGTCGCGGCATGTGCTAAGTCGCTATGTTGCATACCAGTGAGATCGTGGGTCTTGTGGGGTAGTTAGGTCATTGATGCCACTTGCCTAGCTTTTAATGGATGCTTTCGAAAGGGTTGGATTAGTTTTGTATAGATTTCGAAGGGGTTGCCGCCTCTTTGTTTAAAAGGTAGCTTCCGAATGAGTTGCCCTACATTATTTTTTAAAGAGAAGTTTTTTGAAAGGGTAGTTTGAACCAAGTCAAAACTTTGCTGCCACCTTCATACCTTTCGAATAGATTGAAGTTTTCAATGAGTTCGAAAAGTAATCCTTATTTTTATAAATATAAAGCTGCTTCCTAATGCTTTTGAAAGGGCTTTAATAGCCATTTAAACTAAAGGTTTCGAAGGTAATGGCTTCGAAAGGTGTTTCGAAGCAATCCTTCCAATTATTTTACTTAAAAGATCAAAGCTTTCGAAAGGATAGCTCCAAAGCCATCTATTTTCCCCAAACTCTTTTACTTGAAGGTTACTGGTTTTGAAAGGGGTATTTCACTTATGTTCAATCTGACCCAAAATTTATATTTAAGGTTAAACCCAATAGTTTCAATACTTTCAAATGGTTTCGATGCTATGCTTCTATAAGTTGGAAAGATATGCTTTAATCTTTCGAAAGGAATGTTTTGATGGTTTCTAAATGAAGGTTTTGATGCTTTCAAAAGAGATATTTTAAAGTTTTTCGAAAGGCCTATGTTTAAGTGTTTTGAAAAGAAGATTTAAATGCTTTTGAAAGGTATATTTTAATGGTTTCGAAAGTAAAGGTCTAAGGTTTCGAAAGCCTTACTTTTCAAAACAAAGAACCCAATCTCATTTTTTTTAAAGGAAAACCCATGGCAATATAAAAAAGCTTTGAAATGGCTTTTAAACTTGGAGTTTTTAAAGAAGCTTGCTTTGATAAAATTCAATTGTTTAAAGGGATTAACCAAATTTCATGTGGGATTGATTTCAAGGATATTAAATCATAAATGTTGGTATTGTTATGTTAGTGTATATGTTTCTTCTATAAATATATTCACTATATAATGGACCCATGACCGTATTTCGGGAAGAAAGGGCGGAATAACCAGCTAAGTTGACCCAGCAGTGAATATAAATTGAGTTAACTTCTAAATGAGTAGAGTTGCATTCAGGAGGTCAGGTAGACAAGAATATAGGATGCTCAAAGACTGATCAAAGAAGTTGTTAGTTAGATAGGTTCATAGTAAACCCATGGAAACTATGTCTGGAAAGAGTTGTTGGCAGGAGCCAATCGGTTCGTAGTGATCCCGTGAAAACTATATCTGGATAAAGTTATTGACAGAGATCAATAGGTTCATAGTCAACACATGAAAACTATGATATAAGAGAAGCTATTAGAGATACTAATTAGAGATACTAATAGGTTTAGAGAGAACCCATGAAATATTGAAGTTATTGGCAGAGGCCAATAGGTTCTTAGTAATCCCATGAAAACTATGAAACCGGACAGATAGTCCATAAGCTTTGAACAGGTTGTTAGTCAGCCTATGAAAACTAATAGGTTAATGGTGACCCTAGAAACAATAACTGAGACGGATAGTCAAATGTATGGGGATGGAAAATCCAGGATATTTTGGTTGTTTGCATATCATGATATTTTAAATTGCTATGTTTTTAACCATTGTGGATGCAGGAGCACGGTATATGGTTATTATAAATTTTTGGGAAAGATACCGGTGAGGGGAAAGCACATTCCGCTAAGCGGCGTAGTCTCACTAGGTATCTAAATGGTTCGAGATGGTAGGTTATTATTCATACTAGGATTTTTGTCTGACTCGAAGTTTATGTTTTTCCCATAAACTCTCTGGTACTCATTTTTTTTGAGTAGTTTGAGAGTTGAGGGTTTCAGGTCCTCCTTTACACTAATAAGCTTCTATATACGTGCAGAAGGTAAGCTAGCTATTAGGAGTTCTTTTCTTTTTTATTCCATTGTGTTTTGATGCATACGAAAAGTTGTTTAATTACCTATGTTTAGACTCTGATCATCCAAGTGGGCATCTTCATATGTTGCTTTTGGCGTAGTTTGTAATAATTATATTTTCTCTGAAGATGATTCTTGAATTTGGGGCTATGTAATGAATTTGAAATATGATTGAAATGGAATGAGAAACTTGTTTAATGGTTTTAAAAAAAATTCGTATCCATGTGTTTCTGTTATATCAATGTATCTAACATTTTTGTATTTGGTCACCGAGAAGTAATAACTATGGATGACTACAGCATCCATAGCCATTAGTTTTGGGCCTCTAAGTGAAGGATGTTATAGATAGTTCCTTCAAATATTCAACGCAAACACAATCACTGCTAACTCTAAATCAAGGATTAAGTATTTCTTATCATGTGGCTTCAGTTGTCAACTAGCATATGCAACAACTTTGTTTTTCTACATCAATACTGCCTCCAATCTGGCACCATGAGCATCAATGTATACTGTCTTCTTTTTATTTCCACTTGGAATGGTAAATACTAGTGCACTCTTCAACTTTTCTTTTTGAATCACAAAAGAAAGCTCATATCACATCATAAGTAAAACTCTAATCCTTTTTCGTCAATAGAATCAACGAAGCTGGTACCTTAAAGAGTCATAGATGAATCATCTATAATATCCAACTAACCCCAAAAAGCTTCTCGCAACTGTAGCGGTTCTGGGTCTAGCCCAAGCTTGGACTGCTACAATTTTTGCAAGGTCTACAGCAATGCTCTACTCATAAACAACGTGACTCAATAGGTCCTCTATTTTCCAAAAGTGGCACTTCAAAAACTTTTCTTTATGTCGGTGCTCTCTCAACACGTCAAGCATGATCTTAATTGCGCCATGTGTTCTTCCTCTGTTCTGAGTAGAATATCATCAACGAACATAAGCATGAATTTGTTTAGTTGACCCATGAAGACGCAGTTCATGAGATCAAAAAAGTGTTTTGGTGCATTAGTTAGCACGAACGACATAACCAACCACTTGTAGAAACTAGATATGTACAAAATGATGTAATTGGCACGCTCTCATTTGCTACTATTAGTTGGTGAAATCCTGTCGCAAGATCTAACAAAGAAAAACTCTAGCACGATGAAGTTGATCGAAAAAGTCATCAATACATCAGAGTGGATACTTGTTCTTCCTCGTCACTTTAATTAGCTCACGATAGTTAATACATAATCTAAGGAAACCATCTGCTTTCATGGTGAATACTTGAGCGATTCCTACTCAGAAATGCTCCTATAAATGAACCGTCACCCCAATGGGTCATTCACTTGCACCTTGAGCTTATGCTGATCTCTAGGTGCCATCCTCCTTAAAGACATCACTATTAGTATGACATCATTCACTAAGTCAATATGGAAATCAATTTATCCTTGTCATGGGAGTCTAGTCACCTCCTCGTATACGTCTGAATACTCTTTAGCAATAAGCACTGATGACAACTCATCGTGTGGGATGTCGAGCGAATTTAGAATGCTAACCATCACCTCATCATCTGGTAGGCAGCCTATACCATTCGCCCATCATATATCCCTATTGTCACTAATGGTTTCTCATAATCCACCAGCACTTCATATCTATGAAGCAAGTCCATACCCAGAATAATACCAAACCCTATAAAACTCAAAATAAAGAAATCACAATCAAAAGAACATTCATGACTTGATAAGACCAAACAATGACAAACCATACATGGGGTTGTGGAGCCTCTAACAGGGTCCATCACAATCAATGGCCAGTCAATAATTTCGAGTTCCAGTCCTAACTTATCTACTAAGTCATTAAATATGAAGGAATATTAAGCCCCAATATCAAATAAAACTTGAATTGGAACCATAAATGGAAAAGCATACCTTGGATGACCATGCCCTTCGCCTTCTCCTTCACCAATGGAGCGGTCGACAAAGTTAGAACGACATTGATAGCATATGCTTTCACCACTTGCTTCTGTTTACGAAATTTTGGACAGTCTTTCTTGAG
This sequence comes from Allium cepa, assembly GCA_030765085.1. NCBI lineage: Eukaryota > Viridiplantae > Streptophyta > Magnoliopsida > Asparagales > Amaryllidaceae > Allium > Allium cepa. The sequence continues at coordinate 896,261,617 of CM060937.1, read as the reverse complement.
ATGCCCAAGCTTATTACAGACAATGCAAATGACCTTTTCCTAAGAAGTGATAATAGGTAGGAGCAATCTTGCTTTTCTTCTGGCCATCTTTTTTCTAAAAATGCTTCCTTTTGTTGTTCCACTTCTTCTTGCCTCCCTTGCCCACTAGCGGCTTTGGCTCATCTTTAGAAACAACAGCCTTTTGTTTTGGATATATAATCTCATATCTCAGGATTTTTTAACTACCATTTCTAAGTTCTCATCAAAATGACCCACCAATCACTTACCCAAATAATCATCTAATCCGGTAATAAACTTCTCATTTTTCTTCAAAGGGATGTCAATGAAAGACGTCACATATTTCGACATAGCATCGAATTCAGCTATGTACTCGAAGGCATTCATATCTTCTTGCTTTAAATTAGCAAACCTTTGAAATAAAACAGACTTCTGAGCAGCCGGCTAAACTTCTCTTCAAAACGCGCTTAAACTGATTCTAAGCAAACTAATCTTCAATTATAGTAGCTTTCACAGCGTTCTACCAGTTCATCGCCCTTCCTTGAAGTTGACTCAATGCCAACCTCCTCTTTATAGCATCGTTAAGTTCAAGATCATCAAATATTCGCTCACAATTGTCGAGATAATCCTGAAATTCCATTACCAACTCCGTTCTACAAAACGTTCTGCCTCTAAGACTAGTAACTCTTTATTCAACCTAGAAAAATTGGCTATGGGCGCCTTCACCGGAGCACCTCCTTCAGTAGCTACATTCAAAGCAGCTCTTTGCGCATTCTACGGCATGTTCCTCATCATCATATTGAACATGGTCTACAAATTGGGATTAGTAGCTCCCAAACCAGCTCCTTCTTAAAGTCCAAAGATCAAGGTCCTAGCAGCAATCCTTGTCAGACAGCTCATCTTTCGATATATAATAAGGATGACCAGTCGCTCTATGAGGAATTATGCCTAAGTAGTACCTATGTGTATAATGCAACTTTATATTATATATATGACTATATAGTTTTGAAAAGTTAAAATACATAACAAGTATGCGCTCTTGTGTATATACACTCTCGATCCAGTCTATGGCGAAAAACCATATCCTATGTTTAGAGGATCATGGTATCCCTTAGTTAAACTACGCAACCTGGACTCTGATGCCAAATGTAACGAGCGCCCTATAACTTCGGCGCCCTATATACTTGTATAGTGCACCAAGGTTTCAAATCTTGGATTTTGGAGAAAATCTCGGGCTAATATCTTGCTTAAAATGGACAAGATTTAAAACGCTGATAATTAAACAAGATGTCAAATCTTCAATTTCAAAGAAAATCTTGGAATTCTATCTCAGGTGAGATAAATGAGATTTAAAACCTTATAGTGCTCTGTAACGGTACCCGACCAATGAAGGACGATATTCAAGGGTTGTAAAGTAAATAAAACATCATAGAATCGATCGTATATCTCACAGCCCATCGAATAAAATGTAATGGCAAACATCCAAGATATAAAAAAAACAAGACAGTAAACAACTAAATGAACCATAGAATACAAGTGCATAGATCCATACAATATACAACATAAGTGATAGGGTTATACATCAAATAATAACTCATAATAGGTGATTGTCTCTAAATATAAAATAGCACTTGTAAGGTTTATAGTGCTGCACGGCAGAATAACAAATCATAATAAATGTAGTAATATAAGACGGTGACCTCCTACTTATCCTCCGTCCAGCTCTATGTGCTCACCAAACCTGATGTCTATAGTTTACTCAGTTAAGAGTACCCGAACAAATAGGAAGCAAAGCATAAAATTCTAAATCAAACAACAATCTCATATAAGCAGTAGGAAATGTCAAATACTATAAGTCAATATGCTAGGACGAAGGGTATGAGAGATCATACCTAATCTATCCCTGCATCCAAAGAGTCAATACATAATATAAAGTAGCGTCATCCAGAGTGTACTATACACTAAAGTACTAAGGGGTGTCTTGGTATCTACGTTAATAATATCTGTCATCGTGCGACATCCCTAGGATGATAACAAACAAGCAACATAGCATTCATCATCCATACCTATAGTTCACTTACTCGGTGTATTAGCTATATGATAACTCGATCAACCCCATCATATGAACGACTAAAACATTCTGGTTTCTCGGTACTCGAATCCATTCCACTCAATTGACTAGGAAACTAGAGCGCATTTCTTATGCGAACTAGGGTACAATAGATCTAAACATCGTGCGATCCAAGGGCCATCGTAACCCTAAGTGAAGTATTCAGGGACCATCGTATTCCCAACAGATATCATCACACATACTCTTGCTTTACGAATACAACATCAAAACCCTCAAGTATTAACAATCCATTTTCACACATCGTCGGTAGTAAAGTATGCTTCAGAACTATTTTTATGACTCCCATCTAAAGTCATCTTGGCCGGGAACTAATTTAGACTATCATCGTTCATCGTAGAATATTATCACGCATCCTATACCTTTCTCTTGCAGTTCCTTTTCGACCAACTCATCATCATCCACTCTACATCTCAAAGTATATCTATCCAGTATCCATCGTCAAAGCCATCACATCACATCATGGAATTATCATCATTGTGTCACTAGTCATCATCGTCAAAAATCATCAAAAAAGTCGTCGAAAAACTCAACTTAGAACTTGCCTAAGTTCTCGCCCAAAGCAGAACGCAAGAATTCCTAGGTTTAGCTCAAAAGAAACCTTTACACGAAGTCATGCCCGGTAATTTCACCAAATATATAAAGCAGGCCCACGTCTCCTTTGTGTCGCTTCTACCCAACTAGAGAACCCCAACCTTAGATCGGTACTGATTTAAGGCACACCGATCCAACACTTAAAAAAATTCACGCTTTTTCCGCTCCATTTTCCCACCTACAAATTGCGACCTGATCCACACCTAGGGAAATCCTAAAGTTTTCCTCGGATCGACCAAGTGTTTTCACAGATCGGTACCGATCTGCAAACCCTATGTCTAGCCCAAAGTTTCTGCCTTTCTGGCTCAAAGCACAACCCACACTGATCCTCGACTTAAATCATTTTTCTCTTGCCTCCACCGATCTGAGAATGCCCTAAGTCAAGCCTAAATTTTCTGCCTTACTGACCTAAAGCATATCCCACATCGATCCACCTACGCCGATCTGAACTTCCCAAAGCCTTAACGTGACCGTACAAACCCAAATCGATCTGAAACTTAGTGTGAAACTTTGTGAGGCCTTCCTTATTGTCCCATATAAGTCACACCCATTCCGACAATTTTTGAATTTCTTGGATACATGACGATCCAAGAATTGACCCTAGATCTAAATCGCATTCGATTATTTTTTTCAATCATTCAAACATCAAACAATCACACATGCATTATATACAAGCAATAATAATAACCTTATATCCAAATATATTCATTTATAATATTCTAAGTCTAAGAGTGAATGTTAAGTATCCATAAGAACACGTTCTCACAAATTAAGTTCAAACCATCTAAAATTCACATATATGGTTATTATATGCTCTAAAAACAATTTTAGTATTTTTAAATGATTTTTTAAACATCATTCAGGTTGTCTAATAACTTAATTAGAAAGTGAGAGATCTAATCACTCACCTTAATCCAAAGCAAGATCCAAATCCCTAAAAGAACAGTAGAAGGCACGGAATCTAGGCATGGAATCTAAGGCCTCTACAACAGTAAATCTCTATTCCCAAGTGTTAATCCCACTAATCTCATCTTATTGATGTAATTAGGCTAATTAAAATAGCTATAAGGATTTTTTATTGGTTAATGGAGGTTATTGGAGGTTTTTCACTATTTTTTAAAGTAGTGAAATAAATGGGATGGGGTCCCATCAACCTCCACTTGCTCTAATCCTAAATTGGGTCATGGGCCTTAACACTAATGACCTAATTACCATTTAAACTGTTCAAAATCAAATAAAACTTAAAAAAGCAATCACTCTCAAACGGTAAGTCCGTTAAAAAGTTATCCTGATCCAAAGGTAGTAATTTTAGACCTTAACTTGGCTCCTATCAAAAGTTATAGGCTATACAAGATTTTGCGGTTCAATAAAATTCTAAGGAAAGGAAATAACTTTATAGTCATTTTCCAAAGTTATAGAACCATACGATCCAATATAAAAGCAATATCAATATTTCACAATCCTTCGATACGTTAAATATGGGTTGTTACATCTGATCCCTTATTCAATCATCTAGAATCAAAGTCAAACGTTTGAAAACGAACTAGACGTCTGAAAGTAACAAAGTATTGTACAGTGTGAATTTTACGTTTGAATTATTTTTATATGTTTGAATTGCTTTAGGAAATCAAGGTTGAACTTGGACCTAATGCAGGCCAAGTAGGCAAATCAGATGACTTGCTCCCACTTTCTCGACTTTCAGGTGTTTATGAGCTTCATGGAGTAGGTGAAATAGGCAATATCAGTTCTATACTAGATAAAATACCTAGGTCCATACTTCATAGCAGGCGTAATGTGAAACTCCATAAGGCATGCAACTACAGCGTAATAGATGCTCTTATATTACTGGGACAGGTCGGTCATAAATTAACATATTGGACAGTAAGGAAGGAAGATGGAGACATCTGCAATAGCAAGTTAATTTGGTCAGATAGTGACTGAGGGGAATTGCTATAAGTAATTTTTTAGCTTTAAGTTGAATGATAATGAGCATATGACACATTTACCATTGAGAAGGTGACACGAATGCTTCGATGGATCATAAATATTTGAGGTAGTATACTTGACATGAACCTAGGCATTGCGATGTTGGCTTGGTGTGAATGTGTGATTTACATGGTTCGCCATTAAGAAATGTTAACTTTATGTTGGTTAGGAGGTTATTAATCTAGACCATATACAATGAATTGACCTAGAGTTATTAGTTATTGGTTGTTCAACCCTCGGTTGGAAACCTTTATAAGTTATTATTGATGTAGGTGCAATAAGAATTATACCCATCATTTGTAAAGTAACCAATTATTTATATGTAATACACAAACACAAATAGACACCTTAGGTTGGGTGGATTATAATTGTAAGTTCACTTATGAACATCATATACTGGTAACAGAACTCATTCAGTAGACTTTGTCTAATCCCCTCCATTTCTCCCTCTTTATATCTACCACAGGTGGTCAGGTCAGTAGGTGAGGTGATGAGGTAAGGTATATGGAGGAGGTGACTAGGCGCGTTAAAGATTTATTTTACATATAGTTACTCCTCTATGTACTTATACTATGTTATCAGCCAGACTTTTTTTACACTGTTATTAGAGACTTAGACATCGTATGTACCATGGTTTTCTTGAGACTGCATTACTTTGGGATATTTTTATATGTATATTTGATTTCTTTCCATCGTAAGATCGAAAAGCGTAGAATTTTTATATTTTATATGTCTCTGTATCATGTAATGTTCTAAAATTCCAACGACTCATACTTCTTGGCACAACACTAGCTCGAAAGACACTTTAGCTTTTGAATCGGTGTGTCTAAGGGTGTGGATTGTCACATCATCCAGCTCTTCTCTAATCATTAGATCTGATGGAGGTTGATTAGATCCATCACTTTCCATTGTACCCTCCATCAGGTTCTTCAATAACTTTCCTTCCTTGGTTCTTCTTCGGTCTCATTCTATCAGATCTCTTTAGAGATTTCATCCATATCCTAGTAGCAATTGAGATTTGGATAGAGTTTTATTCACAGTGAAAGCACCAAAATATGTTAGCCAAAAAATATATAGGTCTAACACCCACAAACGGTAGATTTTTGTAGATATATCGATTCTATGTTGTATAATCGTACCTATGAATTATAAATTAGTAAGATAAATGTAAAATAGAAGAAGAAAGGTAAGAAAAGCAAGAGAACAACAATTTTTATGGAGGCTATGCCTTCATCCACTTTGATATTACCATACTGATTGATTCACTCTAGATGTACCAAAATCACAACGATTTGAGATTCAATCCCAAAATTGGTAATGACAAAGTCTTCCCTAAATATGAATAAGCAAAGTGCTAAGATCAAAAGGTCCCATTTTTCGAAGGAGAGGACTTTCAATTTATAGATGTAGTAGGCTATACTTGGGCTTCTTAACTGTCGGATGATAATAGATATCGTCAAACAATCGAATCCCAGATATTAGTAAAGAAATAGACCAAATCCCAAAGTGTTAATGGATTAGCACCGATCCATTTATAGATTGATAACGATCCTTGGCTTTAGCTTATAACTTGTTCTTTCTTCCATATTTCTTGAGTCTAGATGCTTGACTCCTTTATTTAATCTTCCTATGATGTTCTAAGCTTGTTCCTTCGAGTTTCATTGAGAAAATTGACTTTAAGAAGGAAATCTATGGATTAGTACTTGTTAGCAAATTTCTTCGATAACTTAATATGCAAGCCGAGCTTATGCTAGTTTGAATAAGGGCTTAAGTGGACTTATGCAAGCTTAGGAATATGTAAGTCCAAGTTTAAGTCTAAGGCCAAAGATAAAGCCATATGCATGTCCATTATTCAATAACAATCAAGTATACACTTTCAAGTGAAATATGTTATGCAAAGTTAAATGTCCAAGTCCTTATGTGTATAAAGTTCAAGAATTACAATCGACTCTAAAAATCTTCAAATTGATTTAAATTTTACAACTTGAAATTGAGAAATAGAGAAAGAAAGATCCACCCCTCTCAAAGTGGCGGAGAGGGTCTATTTATACAGTGGGAAATTGGCAGGATGGCTGGCACGTGTCCCCTCGCTATCTCTTCATATGGTAGATATCCGGTAACCCTTATGTCTTCTGAAGTTCAGTATCTCTTGCCACTTGTAAAAGCTCATCATTCTTTGTTAGTGTTGAAGCTCGTCATTCTTTTGGAATTTTTCATCCCTTTTGTATGTAAAAACTCAGTAGCAATTTTTTGTAAAAGCTCGATATCATTTGTTAGTTGTCGATGCTCAACAACAGTTATTGTTGTGGAAGTTTGACGACAGTTGCTATATCAAAGGCTCGTTATCCATAGAAATTCAATATCATCCCCAATTATTAGATGCTTGACATCATCTTTTCCTTGATGAAACTCGATAACATTCCCTTGTGGTTAGATGCTTGACACTTTCTGGTGGCACGACATTCTTTCTTTGTTACATGCTCTACAACACTTTGTGTTGTAGACATCCTTTTTTCATTTTTGACTACCCTACTTTCTTTAAGCTCAATAAATTTTGTGTTGTAGAAGCTCGATATCCCTAAGAGATTTGGTACCTCTTCACTCTTTCTTGGGACTTGCTAACTACTTAGATGCTCGACATCCCTATTATTATAGAGGCTCGACACCATTTCTTGTGGTTGTAAAGGTTTAACAATCTTACTGTCTTCAAGTTCGACAACTCTTTATATTAGATGATCAATACCTCCTTGTGTTAGAGGCTTGTTACCCTTTTCTTCTGGTAAGTGCTTGATAACTCTATTACCTTCAAGCTTGACAACTCTCATAATTTTCAAGCACGACATGTTTTCTTTAGATGCTCAACACTCGTAATATGTAGTAACATGCTGATCCATAAACTTAGCTAAATTTTCTAATTTTTTCCATCCCTTGATAACTTCATCATCATTGAGAATTGAGGGAAAATGGACATTTTGATGGATCAAGACTGACCCATCCATAAATCATTATCAATCCATGACTTAGCCATTTTTGTCTCCTCTTCATTTATTGTTATTTGTACTCGATCATCTTTGAATCTGACATCCATTTATTCTTCATTTTGCAGTCCAATTCCACTGAAATGTCACTTAGAAAAAATATCAAATGATATAATTATTATGATTATATGTTAGCATAGTTCAAGCATGGTTATGCGGATATACTATATTGTGACATTATGTATACGAAATGTTCGAGGACGATCTTATGCTAAAACCTTATTTTTGACTTATTGTTATTTAATTAACCTCATAAGTATTCTAGTTAAATATATTAGAAGGAACATGGTTAAATAATATAAGGACGGAGATAGGATGAAGATGCGACGAGATATGATGCTACACTAGGGTATATAGTTATCCTCATGATTAGAGTCAAAATCATGCATTATTTTGTGTACATTACAAATGTACAGTGAGACAATTACATGGTATATAATTTTATTGTGCTTAAATTTATAAGCCTTGTTTATAAGATATTTTATTTTACTATACAACAAGGATGTGCATATACAAGGAATATCTTTAAAGGGAGAGGTGCTACAATCGAACCAGTGCACGTTTAACTGGTTACCCTTAACTTCGACAACTTGATCCAGTGGGCTAACCACGATGAGGGGTTATTGCCCCCTTAAACTAGTAGTAGGAGTTACAAATTGATACAATTTTGGAACCTCTAATAAAAAATACCATATTTATCTTTACATATTTATAGTACCTATCATCGAAAAGATCACGGGTTGATGACTTATTAATGATTTTTTTTGAATAGTTCAATTTTCTACAATAAGTTATTGCATTGTAGAATTGAGAAATAAAATGAAATATAGCTACTTAATTAAAGATGTTAGAACAACATCCGGATATGAAAAGAAAGGAGCAGAGGAATGATTTACAAATAATTATACAAAAGGATTTTTGTCTGTTATATTTAATATAAGAGCTAACATCCTAAGGCTATGTATAATTTATATAATTATATTATATGTATACATACATATATGTGTGTGTGTGTGTGTAAGCGCATGTATAAGACGTAAAGAACAAAGCTTTGCTTGTAAACTTTGAGGATGTTTGAACGATTCTCTGTTAACATGCACACATGTGTGTGTGAAAAGAGAGGTTGCATGACACCCTACTTTTATGGAACCCTTTATCCCTCACCATATTTTATGCTACACGGTCTCAAATGACATAAACTTGGGTGAATATGTTTATTTATACTTAAAGTATCTTTAAAAAATGGACACCTTTTAATATTTATGACACGGTTAAATTGACATTTCAAACCAATGATTAAAATTTATGTTTTAACGATTCATAGTTTTTATAGACTAGTTGGTTTTCTAATTGTCTCATTTTCATGTATATGTGATATTCAAAATATTGATAAAACATCTCCAAAATTTTGTTGCATTATGACTAGGGCAACTCAAAATATGATAGGGAGTTAGTATCATTGATCCTACACATGGGTAAGGATTCCCTTCACCTTGTTATACCCTTACAGTTTTATTTGCTACACTAATCAAAATCAAATGAAACTTTGAAGATGTTCAATCTACATGATGAACATCATGTCCACAGAAAATGAGATCGTTATAAAACTTCTATCATGTTTAAAATAGTAAGTCAATATCAATCAGTAAGACATTTATTTTAACCATTGATTTGAATATTTTCTTGAATATGTTTACTCCATAATTTTATGGAGATGATTTTGCTGCTTGTAAGAAAATATATAATTTTACGTTCTATTTTCGCTTGTATAGCTCGAAAAATCATAGAGGTGTAGATGGGGTATGTTCTTTTTTTCTTTTTTCTTTTTAAGATGAGGTATAGTAGAGAAGGGTGTAGCATACATATAAAAAAGTACCCGTTTGGCATAATTTTAGCATACATATCATTCTTAAGATGAAGAAAGTTTGTATAGAATTTTGAATCTTTCTACAACTTCTAATCCCTAATTTACGTTTTAGATTAAAACCGTTAATGTTTTGACAAGCCATCTTTGTGACTTTAGAAAATTAAAATAATTGAAATGATATGAAATTTTGAACTTAGAGGGTAAATCAAGGAATGAACAACGAAAATTCTCGATTGTGAGATTTGAATCTTCGAAATATGGTTAGCTAGTTATGCTACTAACGGACCAATCCCATTTATTTAGAAGATCTACTTCCCCTCGTTATAATCGCCTTAAATCAATCACTCCATCTTCTTGTTGTGCCCAAATTATCGTAATAAAGCAATTTTCAGATTTGCCACAATTGCTCCGCAAATTTTTACATCGGTTTAAAAGTTCTGAATTATTCAAAGCTATATTTGAAGTAGATAAGTCAATCAAATATTTTTGATGGTTCATACTAATTTGCATAACAGGTTAAGAACTTCAAAATAGTGAAAATTTAATAAGGGCGACTTTGATAGTAAAATTATCATTTTCACAAATATATGTGTGCATTTCAAAACTTGTAAATGATTCAAATTCGAGGTGGGGTATGAAGAAAAGAGAAGGTGAACTTTTTTTTATATATTTAATTTCACCTAAAAAGTTATCTAAATTTAACCTCAAATTTAAATACATGTTAACTAAACACGTACGAACAGATAACCCATTTGCAATGAATAGGGTAGGTATAGAAATACAATGAAAGGATAACCAAATTTTGACTTTGATCCCTATAATGAGCAAGAAATTTAAGTATAAAAAATTAAAAATTATGGTAAAATTAATACAAAGAATAAAGGTAGAATCCAATGCACAAGTCTCTCATATGATAGCGAATTCAGATCATCATCCGGGTGACTTAACCGTTGCATCAAGACTTTATCTCCAAATTAATATAAAGAAGTAACAAGAAAAATATATGTTTTTGATTCGTAGAAGCCCATGGTAGCTCCTTTCATGTCCAAACGTCTTCCAAAGACTATGGCGATCTGCAAAGTTTATGATGTTTTCTGTACTGCTTTTCCTGGTTTTGCACACTTTGTTTATACATAATGCACGATAATGTTCGTAAATAACTGAGAAAATTCAATATAAAATCTCTGAACTGATAGGACTGCATATAAGCTTTGTAATCCAAATCCAAGTCGCCAAAAAATCACCTCATATTTCCTAAAAATCCAATTATTCAAGTGGTCAACCACTCTTAACCAAATAATACCAAACAAAGTAAGAAAGAAAAAAAGAATTCGCTAAACACGTAAATAAAGCCTAAAGCAGCAGTGCAGCACTGGGCCTCTTCTCCACATGGGCCTTCTTACAGAAACTCTGCAACAAGAAAATGCAAAACATAAATTAAATGTACATAAAAATGAGTGACTGTCTTGTAAAAATAACTTTAAAATACCAATTAAATTTGCATTAAAAGCTTTGAACAAACACTTTAATGAGTGCATTCTTTAGCGTTTAATAGGATCTGAATCTATATCAACAAGTTTAAAAATACTGTCCTGTGTTTAAGTTCACAAGTGACTAATAGAATGTTTTGGAAAAACTCTACAAGACTCGAGATGAATTCAAAAGACTGCATAAGGACCAAAAAATGTCTAAAATTCAGTAAAACAGTCCATAATAATCTGATAATGTTAAAGAAGTAAACAATATGTAGAGTTGTCCTGAACTCCAAAGACGATTGTAGACGATCAAGAATGCATAGGAAAATACCAAACAAGAACAATGTAATTTCGAAAGGCTTGCGCAATGCCGGTAAATATAAGCTTTAGTTTTGAAAACCATTGACGGCGTTAATGATTTAAGGGATAAAATACATTAATAAACTAAGAGAGGGCTTTAAAAACTTTATAAGACTCGAGATGAATTCGAAAGACTTTCAAAACTCTCATGTTATAAGAAGACTAGCAAAGAATCAAAAAAGCGTCTAAATTTTGATTCCAGAGTATTCTAAAAGGAATTCTAAAAGTAAACAATATGTAAAGTTGTCTCGAACTCACTAGACGACACTAGACTATCCAATGTTAGAAGTAACACAAGCATGCTAAACAAGAACGACGTAACTTTTCAAATGGCTTCGAAAGCTTAGGGCCGGCCTTGGGCATGGGCTGCTTGGGCAGCCACCCAAGGCCCAGTAAGGCATAGGGCCTCAATTTTATATTAACTGTACAACAAATAAATAGTGTATTCTAAAGAATTCATAATTGAAGTTGTAGCGTGAGTTGTTAGGTATCTCCTTAGTGAACTTTGAGATGGAACTTCAAGTTTGAGATCAATCTTTAGGAATAAAAAAAAATTCAATGGCTTCATCCAATGCTCATGAATATAAGCTACAGTTTTTGAATATTGACTCTTAAGGTACATCTAAGGGGTCAAACTCCGGATCTCTGACAATAACTCTTTAAGAGTAACAAAAAAATTTCACCCAAGAACAAATTATAATTTTCGAATGGCTTCATCCAACATCTGTAAATATAAGCTACAGATTTTGAATGTTGACTCTTTAAATGTATGCCTAAAGGATCAAACCCAGGAAATCGAACAGTAACACAAATTAGAAGACTTAAGCATTAGAAAATTTTCAAAGTAAAAACAAAAGTGATAACTGATACTCGTACTACGCAATACCTCTGAATGGAAATGGAGCATCTGAAGCGACGACATCACGGGTACCAGAAACAGAGGGTGCAGAAGAAGAAGATTCTATATCCTCGGTCTGATCGCCTCTGCTTATGACCGCACCGAAAAGCTTAACCACCTTTCCAGTTTTTTTGCCAGGAACTACCGCTGCAGCTGGAAATTGGTCAGAGCTATCATTTTGAGTTGTGAGGTTAGACATTGTTGTGTTCGGCTCTGCCTTAGAAGCAGATAAGAAGCATGCAGGGGTACAAGTTTGCCTGGCTCCCTGCATGCAAGCAGGAAAAACTGTAGGGAAATAATTTAGATATGTGTAAGGGTTACAGGCAAAGGTTTTGCTGTCTTGGGCGAGGAAATCGAATTCTGATCTGGGTCGCTTGGTTGTGGGTATGGGATTGATTTCCCATGGACTGACGGCTGTGGATTTCACATGATGCAGTGCGCTGGGATCATCGAAACTCACCTGATAAATTTTGAAGGAAAAAACAATATTTATTAAAAATGAAACCCAATATATACAAAGAAATGATTTATTTAGGGTCAGTCTATGTCAAACATATTGTAAGGTTGTTGATTGGTAATGATAAGTGATTATGGCGGTAAGATCTAGTTTGGCCCCTTAGTCATATGTTATAGCCAAGTTAACCTATGTATAAAATAATTGTTGATTAGAGATGAAATTTTTAACTGCCTAACTTAATATTTTGCAAATATTATTGCAGACAACAAGACAACAGGGAAAAAAAGGTTTTAAAGGGGAATGTTAAAAGGTACTTTGGTTTTGGATAAGGTTATTTTCTTGCTATTTTGATGGCAAGCACTAAAAAACTTAGTGGTAAATTGATACCGAAAAATTCAAAATATGTTTGTATTGAGGAAAAAATTTAAAAAAAATTCAAAACCCGAGAAATGGATAAGAAAATATGATAGTATTTGCTTTAAAATTATGCATATTTACTTGCATATAAGGATTGGTATTTGATGTTGTCAAGTTAATAGGTTATATTATGTGTGTTTTAAATGAATATTTGTTGCCCAAAGTGATTATTATCATCGAATTTTCTATTTCTTATATTTTTATCAGCATTATTATTAAAAAGGTTTATGTTAGATCAAAAACTTCCCACTATTTTTTACATTACTAGTTATGAGTCGAGTGGATAAATATCTAATATCCGTCCATATCTGCGGATTAATGTATACTTTACAAAATGATTTTAATTACGAATGCAGATACGACACTATTCATATATGAAATTATACACTTACATATCTATTAAAAATCAGTCCTCCAATAAAAAAAACATAATTAATGTATCCATATGAAAAATGGAAAATTGTTTAATGACAGTAAAATGGAAAATTGTTCAGGTTTGAGCCTGCGGCATCATGCCCTCCAAATACGGAGTCCATTTTAACAATCCTTATTTAGAATTACTTTGGTAAAAAAGCAGAGAGATTAATCACTTAATCAACTAGAAGATTACATTTTACATTGGGTCAGGGTGGAACGACTGCTCATTGCCTATTTTTAGCAAGGGCCTACATAACTACGTGTCAACAATCAGATATTTGAATATTCAGTTCTACATATATATCATGGTACTGGTATAGTTCATAAGGTAAGCAATGTTTTCCCCAGCTGGGAAGAGTAGGGTTCAAATTTCTTAAGCAAAATTTTCATGCAGCAGGTCACATTTTTCTGATTCATTACTGCAAACTGAACAAATCCATTTTACTTCAGAAATTGATACATTACACTTATTTCATTGCATAGGTCTTTTATCTGAATTTATTCTATAAATTTCTATGCTTAGTAACAGAATGTTACTGCAGACACTCATTTAAATAAAGTTTTAATGATCAGCGATTTTGGAACAACAAACAGAGAACAAAGGAAAAAAAAGTATACAAGCCAAACTTTTACATAGAAAATTATATGCTTGTGAAACAGTTGAAAATCACTAAAAAGAATGCAAATTTTTCGAAAAATTTTATGTAGGCAACTGATGAAAGGAAAAAAAAGGAGTACAGGATGAAAATATATTTGTAGGAATTTGGGTTTTATTTTAAAAGGAAGTTTCGTAGGAAAGTACAGAGCCCGACCTTTAAAAGGAAACTTTGAACGAGTATTAGTTGCCTTCTTTTACGTGATCCTACTTCTACTGACAAATAAATATATAAAGTTCAAGTACGTATTAGAAATAACTTAAAGCAGGAGAAATTCAAGGAATAAAGAGACTGAAATTCAAATATCTATGGAGGTAAGCACCGTCAAGGTTATTGATGCCTAATTATCAATTCAGTCAGTCAGTTTAAGGTGAGTATATTTTGAATATTTCATTCTATATATCTGTGATTATTTTGCATGCTACCTTGAAGTTTTTGTGGTATCTGGAATTTTACAAAACGCAACTATTAAAATACACGAAGCAAATGATCAAAACCGCAGTGCAAAATATGTATGATTTTCAAATCAATGGGCAACATATTAACAACTGAAGTAAAGAACATGCATACTGACTATAACTTTAAGTAGATATTTTGGTAGGAATGGTGTTGATTAGGTGATGATTAGCTGCTATCCTAATTTACGAAATTGTTAAAATGCTTTTACACTAAAATTCATAACCCTTGATTAATAAACCCAAAATCAATTGAAACTGTTTTGATAGAAAAAGATTATATTATTTATGTCTATATCATATTATGCACCTTTACATATTTCATAAAAATGTTTTAGCTCATGTGATCGTGATCAGCAATGTTTTCCTAAAAAGGAAGGAGTGGGATTAGATTCCTTTAAGCAACTTATTATGCAGTAAGATATTTTTCCTACCTCATTGAATGCTTATCAAATATCTTTTCACTTCAGAGAGAAGTGGTTCATTACACGCATCATATGTATAATTTCTGTTATACATCTCTAAGCTCATCAATGGTTAGTAATCTGTTTTTCCCTGTATATTTAAAGTTGCTCTATCACCTTAATGTATGTACTATTATTAATAAAAGTAAAAATAAAATTTTAAAAAGTATAGAAGCAAAATTTCTCCGTCTCTCTGTGTGCGTATATATAGAGAGAGACTCTATACAGTGATCTGAAGAAGAAGGAAAAGTTTAAATAAGTCCAATTAAAAGTAATCTTATTCTACTGTAAGAATTCTTGTACATTATCCTAATTTTCCTCCAACAAAAATATGAACTAGTACTATAAAAAAACTAATTGCATAGAATCACTTAAGAACATAACTTAATTTGCCTTGAAATGACAGACTAAAATTCTATATCTAAATATAATGACATGTCATGAAAGAATAAAGCTTCATCATTACGTACATCAAACATTAGAAACACCATGAAAATCATCACCAACCTAAGCAACTACCCGAATTTATCTGTAACGAAATAATGCAATTCCAATTTACTTCCTAAACATAATTTGACCATATCAATTGCCCTAACCCAATCCTTATGTCAATTAGCAAAATAAATGTTTCACCACTGTCACATTTGCCAAAAGTAAAAAATGGTATTTTTTATTGAAGGTCGTTTTCAAGTGTATTTGTTCGATAACCAAAATTTTATACCGGCTTAACGTCTTATGACAAAAAGAAATTTTTTAGCATAAATCATTGAATAAACATTAGTAAAATTGTTGTTTCAGCCACATTCAGCATTCAGCAATTCCTTAAGTGGTAAGACTCCTACTAAATTCTGATTTTATTTTATTTCTCCGGTTGCAACTGAACAAATATAAACAGCAGGAAGAATTAGAACAGTGATCATACCTGAATCGTCTTCCAATATGAACCCGAACTACTGCTAAGAACATCCACAACCCAACCCCTAAAGCACACCACCTCGCCAGTCACCATCTTCTGCACATCCATACTAAACCTCATCCCTTTCTTCCACTCAACCCTCAAACTATCCTCAACCATCTCCTTCCCGATTATGCACTTAACACCGCCAACCCTCGGATAGTAGCTCACTTCAAAACTCTCTCCTTTCTCCATTGCTCTAACCGCCTCCACCACCTCCTCTCCTCTCACCTTCCCAAATCTATCTCTAGCAACTCTATTCAAAACCTCTTCAACCCCTAAATTCTCAGTTCCCCCTTCCGCATTTAAATTCGCCCTAGTCCTCCTGATCCCAATGTACAATTTCCCTTCTAGATTCACGAACACAACCGTATCGTCTTTGCACAGAAGCTTGGCATCGCAGAACTTGCTCCATTGCGTGGTCAACAAATGCCTCAGGGGAGATCCGCGATAAATGTGCCGAAACGACCACTTTTTCCCCTGCATATCCTCCATCTCCAAAATCTGCGTAGGGGTTGCAAGAGTGAAATCGAGTTGCGGATAAACTGATTCCGCGCAGGATTTCGGAACAGAAAACCCTCCTCCGTTTGTCGCGTCGCTGCGCGTAAGAATCTTCGCGAAGGATATTGGATTAGCACGTTTGAAACGATTTGCACTTGCTCTGATACTGTTGGACATCAGCGAGAGAAGAGGGCTAGGGTTCGGAACGAGCGTGAATTTTGCATAAAGCTCGTCCGAGTGTTCGTCGGCAAGGTATCTGACGTTAGTGATCAGGCAGAGGGCATGGGACTGGTTGATTTGGTCAGAGGAGAGACCGGCGGCGGAAAATGTCGAGTCAGCGTGCCCTTTCGGAAAGTAGTAGACGTAGTCCCCGACGTCGGGGAGGGATAGGTCCCCGCCGACGATCGCCTTGAATAACTCTCTGTACATAATGCTATCTGTCATGCTTGGATTACGGGGTTTTGAATTTTAGTGAGCAGTGATTAGGAGGAGATGTCCGTACATATATAATGCGCTCGCCTCTTTTACTTCTGTCCAATTACCAAAACACCACCTGATAGTTATCAACATTACAATTTTCGAGGGCTAATTTGGTAATTAAATTTCGCGTAAATCTCTGCTTTTTCTATTAATCTAAAAGCATTGTTCTTAAATTAAATCTTTAAACGCGGATAGACATTTGTTTCTTAAATTAAATACCTTTTGACCAGATACTTGTTGAAGAATATTTATGTAACTAAATCAATTTTTAGCTGGAAAGTTTTAAAAATGTTATTTATAGGACCATTAAGGAATAAAATAAACAAATAAGTAAACTAAAATCTCCATCAAAATTGAAAAGTGATTTATATCTTAATCCATATGTTCTTAACTAATTTTGCATGGTAGTTATTAACATTAATTGTTTATATAGTCAAACATTAATAAGGAAAAAGATAAAGCTAAAAGAACACTTAAAACGCAAGTAAATAAATTAGTGATAAGAATCTGAAATTAGGCATGTCTTCCTTGTTTATGCGTCCACATCTGAATATGTCCATTTATGAGACATTAATATGTTTGGAAATTAAAGATTTGTTGAACAACAAGATTTCAAATGTTTGACCCTATTAATTGCATGAAATTAACATATGATATATTGTTGTAATAAGGAATACTTTTAGTGCTAGCATTAAATGAAGAAAACTTAACATTGGTGCGAATACAAATTTTTGCTTTCGTTTTGGTTGTTCAGATTGTTGTGCTTACAACAATTCATTGGTGTGAATACAAATTTTCGTTTTCGTTTTGATTGTTCAGATTGTTGTGCTTACAACAATTCATAGAATCTGTTTTTTTTTTTGTCCTTTTTTATATCAAAACACCAAATATTTTGTAATAGAGGAAAAAAAATGATGTTTTTGTATCATTTGAACTAGCATATGTGCAATGCAATGCATGCACACATTAAAGTTAAACGTTTACTTTAGTGAGATACAAAACAAGAATTAAAAAGATATATAGAAAGGAAAATGATTGAATATTACCAAACATAGGAGAAAATTTCGAGGTAAAATAAGATCATAGACTTTTTTTTTGGAAATTGACATATTTAACTTTTACAAATATTATAGAAGGATATTATTAGGGTTAAGAAAAGGAAACTTCATCCCATATGAAGTATTTGCATTATTAATAAAGAAGGTAAATAAAAGTTTTTTTTAACTACAATTTACAGTTCTTTTATTTTGATCTGTTATGAAAACCCTTGATTATTTTAATTCTCAACGACTTCCTTTGAAAATTTTGCCTATGTTGAGAGCAGTTTTTTCTAATTTTTTGTATACTTTTGGACAAAACTAATTTTCCTTGTCATAAAATTTAATATTTGACAAGATAGAAATAGATGAACCTTCTTAGATTTTGAATCTATAAATACTCAAATTTCATATGAATCTGTGTAGTGATAAAACAATGGTCATTCAAAGAAAGAATTATGAATTCTAAGATGGTTCAAGGAGTTAACTTAGACATGTTTAAAATAATAATTTTTTGCTTAATATTTATCCAATTTCAGATAGATTTATTTTGCGATGTTATGATATGTAAAAAAATGGGGTTAAGGGTGATAAATTATGTAGTTAATATTTAAGTAGTGGACAACATAAAATTATTTTATTGTTTTCTTTCCCTTATATAATGTGGCTATAGTTTCTAGAACAAAATAATTTTTGAAATATAGCAAATATTTGATGGTACTGAAAATCGAATCAATAACATAATATGTGGTACATAAATATCTTAATCAAATTAGGTATTTGTGTTGCTTGTATAATACTTAACATAAAAATCTGCAACCATACCTAATTTTTGTTTGTATGTTTTAATTTACATCAACACGACAAATGTGAAAAGATGTTAGGAACACAGAAACGATTTGAAGGTCCGTAATAAGAATGTTATCACATAATTACAATGACAAAACAAAATGTTAAAAATCCAAATAATGGTCGACTTTGTTGGGGAATTATTTTGATTGGCACCCTTGACACAGTAGAAATGATAGAATCTTGTTGATGGTGAGGTAAAACAAACAAAAAACTAATATCGCAGACCAAACAATCACAAATCACAGATGCACATACAGAAAAAAATTGTGTACATGTTTTATAATAGTTCTACTATCGCGAGATAGTGTATATCTACTTTGGAGAGAGGAAATTTTGTTACTTTTTGAGAAAAAATAAGATTGATAACAGAGGCTAACTAGAAGAATATAAAGAAATACAGCTTGAGAGGATTATGAACTACTATCTTTATATAGAGATTATTACTTGGGTTGAAGTAATTGAATTATATGTCCCATCAATTCACCGATTCGTATGGTAAAGGTAGATCGATGTGATTTTTCCAGTTTGTTCTTTGCACCTGATAAAATGTCTTCTTTAATCAGTTAATTAGGAAATTGATTGATTAATTCACTCTCCCAAAATAATTCATTCTCATGTAGGTAATTCATTGCCTTCTTTTGATGCAATAAAAGAGGCAATTGACTCAAAATATCTCAAAATCTACCTCAATTTGAAAATATTATATCACTCAAATCGAACAATCTCTACCTTATACAATAATTCCATGTAAGCCTACCAATTCTCACTACATCCTCTTACTCCAAGCAACCATAGGATAAGACACCATAGATACTTTCCCTATGAGCTTCGGCATGTCCATCACCACTGCACTTTGCCAACAAACTCCATCAGGGCCGCCCGTCAATAAAGTGTTGAAAGGACCTTCTACGTGTAATTAGAACCTATCTGATAGAGTTATAAGTATGCAATATGGGTAATTATGTAATTTTTTATATATATCTTACTGGATGACAAATCTTGATCGAAATAAAAGCTATTTTCTTTCTACTATTACTTGATATAATGTGTTATATTAATTAATTAATTTAATTAAAATTATATTTAATAGAAAATTCACAAATGGTATGTTTAATGATGGTAGTTACAATATGTTGTAATCATGAGTGATTTATCATAATAAAATAAACATACCATCTTAAATATCCTAGTCAAAATATATCGAGACTAGATCTCGATACATCTGTTGAGACTGGAATATGTAACGCTAACCAAATGTTGGTCACTGTATTGCTCATAACAGTTATAATACCAAGGGTTACATACTGATAGTTATTAAATAATTATGGTATGACTCGCTCGATAATTTTCTATTGGTTAATATAACTAAGGTCAAACGGAAAATATTGATGTGACAATATTACACATTCACACAACTTGAGAACACTGTTGAGCTTTAATGTGGAAAGTCCATTTTGATTATAGTTAAATCGTGGAACATATCCATCGAACGACTATTGCTATGTTGAATAGAAGTATTGAAAGCGAGACGCTATTCAAGAGAAAATTCATCTCTTTGGTTATATGGAGTCAGTATTCAACTGTAATCAACTCAAAGTCAAAATATCTAGCTCGAGCAGTTCGGTATTGTTATTATTGAACCAATAACTTTGTGTAAGTTAAATATGGACGATATTGAAATTTAATCATTACCAAATTCCATAAATTCTAATATGATATACTTTTGATAAAGAGTCACACAACTGAACTTTGAATACTTATGTGACCACATGATTTAATTAATTATAAATCATTATAAATTAATAACATTAATTAACATTTATGAAATAATAATTATAAAATTTTATTTAATTTGTGTTGATCAATGTTAAATAGTATGTGTATAATAATTATAAATACACTTATAGTTATACGATATCGATACCTATTTAATTTGGATTTAAATGAGTTGTTTATTGATCGAGCTTGAAGTGATTTTGAGGCCAATAAAGGAGCCTATTGTACGCGGGCTATAAAGGGATAGGGAGGCCGACAATATGTCTGAATGTGAAGGGTGGAATTTTGAATTAAAAGAGATGCAATGGTAAGAGAGAAAGGTGGATCTAGATCCTTATTTTTCTCCTTCGAATCTCTCCTATTTAATTACCTTTAACCCTTATATTTTGTATATCTAGTTTTTCTCTCCTCTAGACCAGCAAGGTCGGTTATTTCCTTCCCTTCTTCTCTAATTTTCAAGCTCTAAAAAAACTAACTTGAGTGCAAATCAGAGAATGGAGTTAGTTGCATTTAAAACGGTAACATTTTTTGAATTTTGAAATCGTTTCATGGAGTTTTGATTATTCATTTCAAGGTGTTTCATCTTGACATTAGACAAGGTAAAATTCTCTATTTACAATTATATATAAATTTATTTATATTGTTCATCATATCATATACGTGTTAAAATAGTAGTTAAATATCACGAATATGTATATGTTAGGGCTGTCTTCATTGGTTGTATTATATATATATATATACATATATCTTTGTGTGTATGTGTTTACACATATATGCTCACACCGTGCAAATAAAAAATGTTTTTTTGAACATAATATTAAATTTTTTTAATTTGAAATTTAAATTCAATACAGTGAATATTACATAAAGCATGAGTTACATTTTTTGATAATTTTTTTTACTTAGAGTTTTTGGATACTAATTTATATATACACACACTTTAAATTTGTATATATATTATATATATGTATTATTTACTTAAAAATAGATTATACAAATAATATATGTATATACGTATATAAATAACACTAAATATTTAATGCAAAAGTGCATAATTAAAATTGTTTCCAAAAAATTATAAAGTTTATATGTATATATATACACATTATTTCCGTATAAAAATAAAAAAATTAAATTAAAACATTAAATAAGTTTTAAAACCAAAAAATTTAAGTTTTTTTATGGCCAAGATTATATTAGTGTGTGTATTTATTATTTTACACTATCACATATTTATGTGTATACACACATATTTTATAGATATATGATAGTTAAACCTTATTTTAATATATATATGTATATATGTATATATGTATGTGTGTATATGTATATATTTTATATACTCATATGTTAATATCAATTTTTGATTTTGAATTATATAACATTTATATATATATATATATATATATATTAAACTGTTAAATTAAATTTGAAAATGTGTAGATCTAGATCTTAGACATAAAATTTGAATTCTAAATTTGACTTTGACAATATAAATTATTATACTAACATTTAAAGTTATTTTGTGCAACGACCCACCTTTCTTACCCTTTAGAATGACACTTAACACATCTTTGGTGTTCGTATGCCGTTTTCAAGCGTTAGAAAGATGAATTGTTTTAGGGTAAAAACAAAAGAACAAAACATAAAACTCGTAATGAAACTGCTAAATATAACATAATGGTTAATAGTATATCAAGTTACTCCTTAACAGGGAGTTATCAGAGTTACAAAAAAGTACTACAAATCAGCTTAGGCAGTTATAACATCATGCCTTTACAGATGCTAAAACAAAATACACTTACACAAACTAGAAAATACAGTGGAATAGATAACTAAGAAGATAAAAGCCTCCTGCTCGGATGCCATCTTCAAAGAGCCCACAAGACTTTCTACTCTTGGACTACTCAAATAAAATGGGTACCCGAGAGTTTATGAAAAAAAACAACTTGGGTCAAACAATACGTCTGGTATGAGTAAAATATTAAGCAATAGGTGTGAAATTAAACACAAACATGTGGGACTATGCCGCCGAATATGGAACCAGTTTACTCTCACATAAATCAACATCCAAACGTAAAGAATGGATAAATAATTAAACTCCGCGAGGAATGGTTGACTCTTTTAAGAAAATAAATTTGAAGGTTCTAATCAAATAAGAAAAAAAATCTCCAACAATTGACTAGGCAGGTGCATTCCTCTTGAAATATACCTCTAATAATATACTTCGAAGAAGCTTATTTACACTATGAAACCTCTTGGAACCCTCTAAGCCGGACCCCGCAAACCTTATCAAGAATATGAATGTTTCACATTTAAGAGCGCTACCGAATCCAAAGTATCCAAATGGGAGCAATCTCACATACCTTGGCCTCCTCCCGTGCTTTGGTATTAGTCATTTTCGACAAAGAATATCAATGCTCAATGAAGCAATAAATCATCTTAGAATTACGATAATAAAGAAGCTAAAGTTAACCGATAGTCGAGAAACCAAGTATTAAGGATATAAAACGATCATAGAAAATTATGTCTTGTATACTTATCACCACTCATCGAATTCAAACTTGTACTATTTCTTAGTTAACAATAATATCGGACGGGTCAAGGTAGTGTTACCTCAAAGTTATGTCTCACGATTATTCTTAACTTTCAAAATAGCGACAAGTCTACTACTCTGATGTTCAATGCTAATTATACAAATAAATCATTTATATATAAAAACCGCTCTACGAAAATTAATTCATTTTTGTAAACGAATCAAACTTTTTCTTTTAAAAACCCGAATTCGTACTTGGCTTCCCAATACAAGTATTAGCTTTAAAACACTTGTTAAAAGAGTTTACCGACTTTAAAACATCATTACAAAAAGGATTTAACAATTTAAAACATCCTTATTATATTGATTAATTAACTTTAAAACTTTATTAACAAAGTTCATTAATTAACTTCAATAACTTTTAAAGTAAATACCTTAAATAACATTAATTCAACTACTTAATAACATTTAAATATAATTAATTAATTTAATTTAGTAATTAAATCTTATTATTTATAAATGATTCATTAATTGTAAAAATCTTAAGAGGAAAGACTAATTAAAGTTAAATAGATTTATTAACTTCTAAAAGTCGTTAATTATAAAGATTAACTAATTTAAAAACATCATTAGTAAATTGGTTATTTAACTTTAATCCATAAATATTAAGAGATTAATTAACCTTAAACATCATTAGATAAAATGATTAATTAATTTCAAATCATCATTAACATTGTGATTAGTTAATTTTAAAACACATTGTTAATAAGTTAATTAGTTAACTTTAATCCTTATTAATTAATTAAATTAAATAATAATTGTTAAAATAATTAATTATTTTTGAAAACACCATTAATAAAAAACTTTCTTAACTTGTGAAAAATTCCAAGCACGATAATGAAACCAAACAGTTTCGATAAAATGTGATTTTCCAAAAGTGCCGATATAGCGACTATCGCTATACGGGCAAGTCGGAATTCAAGTTCATGTCATTTGCAATACAACCACACACCACATAGCATGGGTATGAGAACATATACATGGTGATCTACAATAATACAACATATATAAAGCATTTATTAACAAAGGCATAAATTTAATGCTAAAATTTCATATGTCTTATGATTAGCTTACTAACTTTTCAAAGCGACTAACTTTCAAGAAATAAACCAATCCAACATCCAAACTATTATTTCACTAGTACAACAAGCATTCAATAGCTATAACATGAAAACAAATATAGTTTAACGCATTTGGTTTGAAGGTAGAAGCTTTACTCACCCAAAATCCTACCGACTCAACTGAATCACCACCAACAAGTCGCTGAACCCATGAATGAGCTTCACTACTCCTTAGCTCACTCTTTTGGGCCCTCAATAGGCTAGATTTGGGTTCGGCCTAGGTAATATTGGGTCCGACCTTGGATTTTTGAGGTGGGAATGACTTTTATTTTGGTGGAGGGGTGTTTTTATATGAATAGATGGAGTTTTGTGAACTAAGGAAGAGATCTAAAGTGAAAGGAGGTGATTTTTCTTAAACAAAGAATGAAGAAGAGAAGCCACGGGTGAACATGAACATGAATGTGGAGAGAGCTTCTTAGAAAAATGAGAAATGAGATTACAAAATGAGAAATGAGATTACAAAGTGAAAAATGAAGTTAGGGTGAAGGTATTTATAGACATGAAAATAGGTAAAATTACTAACTTACCCTTGCTTTATTTCCACTAATCACAAAGCTCCATCTCATCCCCTCCCCCTATCAAGCTCATGGCAAGGTAGCCCCCACACCATGCTTGATCATGACATTCTCCATAATGTGTACAAGGGTATGGTGTTGAGTATGGTGATACATGAGAACTTATTCCATATTTTACTCTTTCTTTTATTTAAACATAATGTGTCTTATCATGTTTATATCTAAATTAATCATGGTCTATTACTGGTAATACTTTACTTAACTTACCATATGACATGTGTACATGTATGTGCATGTGTACATGAGTTATACAAAATGTGCACAACATTTTCGATGACTTTCTTATGCTGAAAAGTCAAAATTTCGAAGAACGTTTTTCGATCACATTTTCAATTTTTATTTGAACTAATTATTTTAGCAAACAAAATTTGAAAATGATTTTAATATCATTAATTAATATTTAAAATATGTTTTTTTGATTATTAAAAACCTATTTTAAAATTTTTAAAAACGATTTAAATATTCAAATACAAAGTGATTAATTTATGAGTCATTACATTATGTAATGTAATTATATATATATATATATATATATATGTATATATGTATTCTATATAGACCCTTACATTTATAGATATTTTTTTATAATGTACAAAACTATATTTTTTGTGTGTGTATATATATCCTTATATGTACATATATATTAATAGCACATATGTATACAGAGCGGCTAATATATCCATTGGGCATGAATTACATCATCTATACATGAGTATGCTATCCATGTACGCCATTTAAATTGCACGTGCATGTGCACACATATGCATATATGATACACATACTGTATATATTACATAATATAAAGTTAACATTAAATATAAATTTATTCATATAAATAAATATTAATTTTATTTAAAATAAATTTGGATAAGTTCTAAATAAATTTAGACCTTATAGGCCCAATAAGATCCGAATGGAAGAATTATTTTGAAATTGATACATTTAATCCATTATATACTGGTCTAGTTCCAACACTACCAATTTCCAATATCGTCATGAAAAC
This sequence comes from Allium cepa, assembly GCA_030765085.1. NCBI lineage: Eukaryota > Viridiplantae > Streptophyta > Magnoliopsida > Asparagales > Amaryllidaceae > Allium > Allium cepa. The sequence continues at coordinate 896,235,512 of CM060937.1, read as the reverse complement.
AATTGTCTCTGTCTACCAACTCACTCTTTCGATGTGCCATTATGTAGCACCTAGCACTTCAATAAATGGATCAATTTTGAGAAATACTTGAATTTTGTAGCAGGCAAGAACTTGGTAAACATATATGCTACATTCTCCTCTGTGTGAACCTTCTAAAGATGAACTAGCTTCTCTTCATTCATTAAGACAAGAAAGGGTAATCTCACCTCTATATGCTTCATCTTCGAGTTGAAAGACAGATTTTCATCTAAGTGAATTGCACTTTGACAATCACAACTCACCATAACTTCATCATATACGAAGCCCAAATTATGCATCAACTGCTTCAAATAGAGCGTCTCCTTAGCTACTTCAATAACAGTTATCAACTCTTCCTCTATACTAACGAACCAACTATCGTTTACCACTTCGCTCTCCAACTAATAGATATTCCTTCAAGGATTAATACATAATCTGAGGTTAACTTTCTTAAATCTCCATCTCCGGCATAGTCAAAATCATAAAATCTAATAGAGTTGAAATCTCTATCTCTATCTCCAAAATATGATAGAGTTAGGGGTATGCTCTAAGGGTAATTATATAATTTGATATATATATATATATATATATATCTAACTCGACAAACAATCTTGTTTGAAATAAAAGTGTAATCTTTTTGTATATTCTTGTTATAATGACTGATTATTAAATTTAAATATATTTAACAAAAATCCATAAATAGTTTTTTTATTGTAGTTAAAATGTGTTATAATCATAAGTAATTTACCATAATATAATAAACATATTGTTTTAAATATTCCTAGTCAATATGTATCGAGATTGGATATCGATACATCAGTTGAAACAAGAGTACGTAACACTCTGTAAATGTTGGGCAATGCATTACTCATAACTACTGGAGGAACCGAGGGTTTACATACTAATAGTATATGGAAAACTATGAAATGACTTACTCTATACTTTTCTATTAGTTAATATAACCAAGGTTAAACAGAGAATATTGATGTGACAATATTACACAATTTCCTCGATTTGGGAATACCAACAAGCTTCAATGTGAAAATTCTACTTTGATTATAGTTAAATCATGATATGGTATCTATCGAACGACTATACTTGATTTGAGTATAATCATTAGAAATGAAACATTCTTGAAGAGAGAATTCGTCTCCACTCTAGAGTTAGTATCATGATCAACTTAAGTCAACTCAAAGTCAAGGTCTTTGGCTACAGCAGTACGATTAATAATAATTATTATTATTGAACCAAGGATTTTGTGATTGCACCTACAAAGTTGAATATAGACAATGTTGAAATTTTAACCTAAATAAAATTTCTTTGTAATGAACTGGGTTTTCGACCCTTGAAAATCGACATTAATATGTACACTGTAATGCGTTTCGATTATCTGAGTGTCGGATAAACCAATCGTTAGGGGTGAGAGAAGAAGATAGAAGATAGAAGAAACAATCATAGAATCTCATAACACAATGGAATAACATATATTAATCAATATAACACTTTACAAAGTCATTTCAAAAATGATACATCAAAGTCATATGAAAGTAACTGTGCTATAGGATCAAGTAATATGGAATATAATAAATAACTAGTGTGGAAAAATAATAGTAGTAAAGTAAAATGACACTAGGAATTTTTATACAGCTTCGATCTCTCGTTCTGTGTCCAGTCCCAAACTCCTTCTGGAATTAAAGGTAGCAACCCTCACTTAACTCGAAGGAACACGTATTACACTGCTTAAGCAACTGAACAGGACTTGACCGCCTGAGGAACAGAACAAGACTTGACCGCCTGAGCAACCAAACAGGACTTTCTTACAAAATGGATTAACTTGACTTTGTGTGTTGTGAACAACATGGTTTTGTCACTTGTAGTACACGCTTCATATAATCTTTTCCTCAAGAATGATGTGTCTAATTGTGTGTGTATGAAGAATAGGAAGATTAAAATTGCTTAAAGAATATGAAAATGGAATCGTAAGCAATGATTGTATATAGATTTGTAAATAGTAGAATTAATAATGCAATGCTCGTTAGATGAAGAGAGAATAGAAAATTAAGTTTTTTTGATCAATGATTCTTGAGTGTTTTTATAGTGTATGAGTAACCGAACAGGACTTGACTGCCTGAGCAACCAAACAGGACTTTCTTACAAACTGGATTAACTTGACTTGGTGTGTTCTTAATAACACGGGTTTGTCACTTGTAGTACACCCTTCCTATAATCTTTTCCTTAAGAATGATATGTATAATTGTGTATGTTTGAAGAATAGGAAGATTAGTTTTTCTTGAAGAATCTGAAAATGGAATTGTAAGTAATGATAGTATAGAGATTTGTAAATAATAGAATCAAAAATGCAATGTTCGTTAGATCAAGAGAGAATAGAAAATTCAGTTTTTTCGATCAATGATTCTTGAGTGTTTTTATAGTGTATGAAGAGTTATAACTTCTGGTTATAGATATATGTCAATAGCTAAAGGATGCATCTCTCAGGAAAGAAGATAACTCTTAGATCAAAGGAAGCGTCTTTTCATATTTTTGACTGTTGTAGGATTCAGTCGACTAAACATGCTAGGTCAGTCGACTGAATTCAAAAGGTGCACAGACTTAGTCGACTGACCAGGTGTGTTAGTCGACTGGTCCCTATTCTAGATTTAACTCAATATACCGAGTCAGTCGATTGGAAACAGTTAGTCGGTCGACTGAGTACTGCTTTTTATTGCAATGAAATATATGTGTGTGCATTTGAAGTTAATTAAAAATGAATGCAAATTTAATTGAATTTGTGAGTGATGAACCTCGAGGAAAGATTTTAACAAAGCACTAACTAGACTCTATAAGTGACTGTGCTATAGAATCGTGTAATATGGATAAATTACTTGTGTGGAATAAGTAAGTAAATAGTAAAAGCAGTAAAATAAATGACACCAGAGATTTTTATACTGATTCGAACTACCGTTCTACGTCCAGTCCCAGATTCCTTTTGGAATTAAACTAGCGACCCTCACTTAACCCGGAGGAATAGGTTTACGTCGCCTGAGCAACCGAATAGGACTTCTACCGCCTGAGCAACTGAACAGGACTTCTACCGCCTGAGCCACCGAATAAGACTTTTTTACAAATAACAAAAGTATCTGACTGTAGTATGCTCTTTAAATAGCACTAATAAGTCAATTAAGTGCAATCTTCTTATACTATTCTCCTTTATGATATATAGCGTAATGTTCTTGAGAATTGTGGAAGATAGAGTGATCAATAATCAGAGAATGTAAGCAGTTTGAGTGCAGTTTGAAAATATAGAATATACAAGAATTCAAGTATATTAAAATTAGTTTCAGTTAATTGTTTGTTGAATTCTAAAATCTATTTATAGAGATTAAAAAGTTGCAACCATTGTTGAAAGGTAACGATGAAAAAAAACAGTTGCAACTGTTTGTTTGAAGACGTTTCTCTTCGATGAGGAGAAGTGTCTTTTGAGAAAATAGCCGCTGAAAAATATTCAGCCGACTGAATTTATTAATTCAAATGTCTGAATTAAACAAAATCTTAAAAAGCAAGGAAATAGGCTATTTTTGGCCTGATTTAACCGGCTGAATAAACTCATTCAGCTGGCTAAATATTATGAAACAATAAAATTATTTCAGCATTCAGCCGGTTGAATTAGTGTATTCAGCCGTCTGTTTTCAGCCTGTGTGCATGGTAGAGTATGTGTGTATATGATTATATATATATATATATATATATATATATATATATATATATCAATCCAGGAGAGATTTTAACATAATTCTAAATGATATAAAGACTCTAGACAAGAAACTTAACAGCTTCAAAACACTCTAAATATGAATCTGCAATAAAATTCCTGCATAAATGATTAGTACGTACAAAGTATTTTATATAGCTTGTCAAAAAATGTTAAATCGAGATTCCAACATTCTCCCCCGTTTTGATGATGATAACTATATAAATAATAAAATAAATTCATACAATTATATATTACTCCCCTTTTCAATATGCATAAATATTTAATTACCTTTAGATCTCATTCTCCCCCTTTGTCATCGATAAAAAGAAAGATAAGAATGCATGCAGAGAAACATGTAAAGCAAAATATAGCTCTTTACTCGAGATGTCATTACAAAAGAAGAACAAAAATATTCGTACAACATTACATATATAATAAGAAATATAAAAGAAGATTGAAACAAAAGACAATATAAGCTGAATTAAAACAAAGATAATTAAAACTGGGTAGAGAGAGAAGGCTCATCATCATTGAAATCCGAGCTCAAAGATGACCATTGAAATGGAGATGGGTTGTGAACTTCGGTGGATGTAGATCCGAAACAAGAAATTTTTTTCGTATATTTTATTAAGAAAACCTTTTACGAAGTTGAATTTCTTTTCCGTTTTCTTTTCAAGAGCCTTAATATCCCAATAAAGTTTGGATTGATTTTGGCAGATAGAGATGATTGCTTGTCTGGAAGAGGTTTCCGGGCCAACAAAGAGTTTTATTAAAAGATGATTATTAAGAAAACCTTTTATGGAGATAGAGATGATAACTTGTCTGGAGATAGAGATGATAGCTTGTCGATTTTGAGGATTATGGTGGTCTAAATTAGATTAGCAAGAAAGAATATGATCAAAAGATGATTAATTTTTACATTATTTGGAGCATACACTATTAGACTGTCAAAGTGTAATTGCTTCGCCAATTCTCTAATTCTATAAGCTGCAAAATTCGAAAATTTCATGAAAGCCCCTTCAAATATATTTGAATTTTTCATAGAATTGAATCGGGAGATTGCAACATCATTCCAAAGCCGTTGATAAATCTAATCTTCGGAAGGACCGAAGGTGGATTCCCTTGAGCTTTTGGATCTAGGAGCCATTAGAGAGTGAAAATGAAGTTAAAAAAATGAGAAAGTTTAGCTAGGGCTCTGAAGTGAATGGGTAAATGGTGAAAAGATGAATATATAGTAGGTGAAAAGTAAGGGTATGATGGGAAGAAAAAATTGTAGGTCCTAGTTAAAAACTGCCGTAGAGGAAATTCAGCCAGCTGAATGGAATCAGCCATCTGAATCGCTATGAATCTCAACCCGTAAGAAAACAGTTCATTTTTGAACTAATTCAGACGACTGTTTGAATAGGTTCAGCCGTCTGAATCTAGGAAAAATTATTCCCTGAATAATATTCAGCCATTTGTTTTGTAAGAGACAGCCGACTGAATTTTTTGCAGAAACTTATGCCAGCTTTTTATTTTTATGACAACTATATGAAAACAAAAAGAACAATTTTTGAATAAACAAAAAGAAATTACATATTAACAGAAAAATAAATATTTAAATAGATTTGGAAGAGGAGCTTGGAGTGAGATATTCATCTGGTTCCATTTTTGTGTTCTCTTGAAAAGGCCGAAGTGGCGACCATCTATTGCTGCATTCCCAAGAATTCGAAGATATTGGTGGATGTTGTGACGATGGTTCCTAAGTTTTGTGTCGGATTGGAGAAATAACATGAGATGGTTGATGAACCGTGTTCTTGGATGTAGAACCACAGAATTTTAAAGCAAGTTGTTCCAAAAAGCTTAAACGCTTGGCGTTAACTTTTTTTCATAGTAAAGTTCGCATTGTAATTCCAATGATTCCCTTTAGTAATGATGAATGTCATCTATCTTTTCTTTGATAGACGGTGAACCAAAAAGTAGAGACTGTTTCGTTCTTTTATCAGGTGGAGTGTGACCAGTGTGTGTAGAAGGAGGAACAATTGGAACTGGTTCATAAATTGGTGTTGGAATAGGTAAATTCACCGATCCCGAACTAGGAGAAGAAAACGATCGAGCAGAAGATTCATAAATATGTTGGGAAGACATATTTTTGTAAAGTAAGAGAGTTTGAAACTGTTTTTATTTTTAATTGAATGCAAAAGAAAAGAGTAGAGTCATTTTATATGAAAACTTTCATATAAATAGAAAGAACATTGGTAGTTAAGATGATAGGAACCAGAGGAAAAAATGTTTGGTAAAAAAATTGTGAGGTATAAAATAAACAAAAAAATTGAATGAAATCCGAAAATAAATGTAAAGAAAAAAGTAGTGAGGTGGTAGTGCACCAGATTTCCAAGAAGAGATCCTGAGTTCAAGTCTTTGAAAAAAAAATTTATAAATCTTTTAGAGATACAATTCCTAATTCTCTTCTTAATTTTATGATGTTTTCATTTAAAAGTTTTGTAAATATATCTGCCAATTGATTTTCAGAGGGAATAAATTCTTGTCTGACTAAATCCTTTTCAATATTATCATGAAGAAAATGTTGACGTATGTCAATATGTTTAGTTCGTGAGTGATTGATAGGATTTTTGGATAAGTTATAGCACTAGTATTATCATAAAAAATTGTTGATTTAGATAAATTTACACCAAAATCTTGAAGTGTTTGTTGCATATAGATGACTTGAGCACAAGCAAATGCAGCAGAAATATATTCTGCCTCACAACTTGAGAGTGAAACACAGTTTTGTTTCTTGCTAAAACAAGAGACTAATGATTGTCCAATGAAGTGAGAACTGTATCTCTAAAATCAACAATTTTCGTCAATATATTTTTGCTGTATTAGCTTGTGCTCAACTCATCTATATGCAACAAACACTTCAAGATTTTGGTGCAAATTTATCTAAATCAGAAAATTTTGTGATAATACTAGTGCTATAAATTTATCCAAAAATCATGTCAATCACTCACGAATTAAACATATTGACATACATCATCATTTTCTTCGTGATAACATTGAAAAGGATTTAGTCAGAATAGAATTTATTTCCTCTGAAAATGAATTAGCAGATATATTTACAAAACCTTTAAATGAAAATGTCTTCATAAAATTAAGAAGAGAATTAGGAATTGTATCTCTTAAAGATTTTCAATCTTTTTTTCAAAGACTCAAACTCGGGATCTCTTCTTGGAAATCTGGTACTCTACCGCCTCACTACTCTTTTTTTCACATCTATTTTTGGATTCCATTCTGTTTTTTTGTTTATTTTCTACTCACAATTTTTTTGCCAAACAATTTTTTTCTCTGTTGCTATCGTCTTACCCACCATTGCTCTTTCTATTTGTTTGAAAATTTTCATATAAATGACTCTACTCCTTATTTTTTTTGCATTCAATTAAAAATAAAAACAGCTTCAAACTCTCCTACTTTACAAAAATATGTCTTCCCAACATAATTCTAAATCTTCTGCTCTATCATTTTCTTCTCCTAGTTCGGGATCAGTGAATTTACCTACTCCAACACCGATTTATGAACCAGTTCCAATTATTCCTCCTTCTACACATACTGGTTACACTCCATCTGGTAAAAGAACGAAACAGTCTCTATTTTTTGGTTCGCCATCTACCAAATAAAAGATAGATGACATTCATCATTACTAAAGGGAATCGCTGGAATTAAAATGCGAACTTTACTATGAACAAAAAGTTAACGCCAAGCGTTTAAGCTTTTTGGAACAACTTGCTTTAAAATTCCATGGTTCTTCATCCAAGAACACGGTTCAACAACCATCTCCTGTTTGTTCTCCAATCCGACATAGTACTTGGGAACCATCACCACATTGTCCACCAATATCTCTGAATTCTTGGGAACGCGGCAATAGATGGTCACAACTCCGACTTTTTCGAGAGAACACAAAAATGGAACCAGATGAATATCACACTCCCAGCTCCTCTTCCAAATATATTTAAATATTTATTTTGCTGTTAATATGTAATTCCTTTTTGTTTATTCAAATATTATTCGTTCTATTTTTATATAGTTGTCATAAAAATAAAAAGCTGGCGTAAGTTTCTGCAAAAATTCAGCTGGCTGTCTCTTACAAAATAGACGGCTGAATATTATCCAGGGAATAACTTTTCCTAGATTCAGATGGCTAAATCTATTCAAAAGGCCGTCTGAATTAGTTCAAAAATGAACTGTTTTCTTGCGGGCTGAGATTCATAGCAATTCAGATGGCTGATTCCATTCGTTCAGCGGCTGAATTTCCTCTAATTTTAACTACAACTTACAATTTTTTCTTCCCATCTTACCCTTACTTTTCACCTACTATATATTCATCTTTTCACTATTTACCCATTCACTTCAGAACCATAGCTCATCTTTCCCATTTTATTTAACTTCATTTTTATTCTCTAATGGCTCCTAGATCCAAACACTCAAAGGAATCCACCTTCGGTCCTTTCGAAGATCAGATTTGTCAATTGGTTTAGAATGATGTTGCAATCGCCCGATTCAATTCTATGAAAAATTCAAATATCTTTGAAGGGGCTTTCATGAAATTTTTGGATTTTGTAGCTTATAGAATTTCAGAATTGGAGGAGCAATTCCACTTTGACAGTCTAATAAGGTATGCTCCAAATAATGTCAAAATTAATCATCTTTTGATCAAACTCTTTCTAGCTAGTTTGAATTTGACTACCATAATCCTCAAAATCGAAAAGATTGTGTTTGGTCAATAGTTGTGACATTAAAATTTTCTTGCATTTATAAAGATTGGGAAATAGTTTAAATTGTCCTTATCAAGGTGTTGACATCGATGATATTGAAGTTGATATGGATCATAGAGACGAGATTTCTCATCGTTTCTTGTCCTATCGCCTTACAAACTTAAGTGGATTAAAATCTAGCACCTTAAGGCCACAAGCATACCTTCTTCACCATGCTTTCGTTCATTCTCTACAACCTCGAACGGGGAGTGATGAAAAAGTATATAAAAGAGATTTTCAAGCCCACTGTTCCATATACTCCAACCAACAAGTAAATTGGGATAAAATCATTTTAGATGAATTTCAAGGCATCACAATCCTAAGAAAATATAAGACCATTCATTACGGTGCTTATATTATACGTATCCTTCTCAACTGTGACATTCCAGTTCCCGACTCCAAGTTTTCAAGCATTAGTGAGTTAGGCATAAAAACATTAGGATTGATGGGTCTTTCTCACCGGCTTCCTCCACAATAAATCATCTCTTTTCAAGAATGGTCTCACAATATTCAACAAGGTGTTCCACAATCTCGTGACACTAATGTTGCCTCCTCTTCACATACCCAACATAAAGAAGAAGAAGAAGAGGACAATGATTCCATTCAAATTGTTGGCCTGAAAACATCTTCCAAACAAGCTATCATCACTCTCTCCCGAAATCAATCCAAACTTCATTGGGATATTAAGGCTCTTGAAAAGAAAACGGAAAAGAAATTCCCATAAAAGGTTTCTTTTAATAAAATATGGGATAAAATTTCTTATTCCGGATCTACATCCATCAAAGTTCACAACCCATCGCCATTTCAACGATCATCTTCGAGTTCGGATTCCAATGATGATGAGCCTTCTCTCTCTATCCAGTTTTAATTGTCTTTTAATTCAGTTTATGTTGTCTTTTGTTTCAAACTTCTTTTATATTTCTTGTTATTTATGTAATGTTGTACGAATATTTCTATTCTTCTTTTGTAATGACATCTCGAGTAAATAGCTATATTTTGCTTAACAACGTTTCTTTACATGCATTCTTATCTGTCTTTTTGTCGACGACAAAGAGGGAGAATGGTATCTAAAGGTAATTAAACATTTGTGCATATTAAAGGAGGAGTAACAACATTATTGTACGAATTATTTTATTATTTATATAGTTGTCATCATAAAAAAGGGGAGAATGTTGGAATCTCAATTTAACATTGTTTTGATTAATGACAAGCTATATAAAATATTTTGCGTGTACTAATCATTTATGCAGGAATTATGTTGCAGAATCATATTTAGAGTGTTTTTGAAGCTGTTAAGTTCCTTGTCTAGAGTCTTTATATCATTTAGAACTATGTTAAAATCAATCCTGGACTGATATATATATATATATATATATATATAATCATATACATACATACTCTACCATGCACACAGGATGAAAACAGATGGGTGAATATGCTAATTCAGCCGGTTGAATGTTAAAACAATTTTTTTGTTTCACAATATTCAGCCGGCTGAATGAGTTTATTCAACTGGCTGAATCAGGCCAAAAATAGCCTATTTCCTTGCTGTTTACGATTTGTTTAATTCAGACGGCTGAATTAATAAATTCAGCCGACTGAATATTTTTCAACGGCTATTTTCTCAAAAGACACTTCTCTTCATCAAAGAGAAACATCTTCAAACAAATAGTTGCACCTATTTCTTTTCATCGTTACCTTTCAACAATGGTTGCAACTTTTTAATCTCTATAAATAGATTTCAGAATTCAACAAACAATTAATCGACACTAATTTTAATATTCTTGAATTCTTATCTACTATATATTTTCAAACTACACTCAAATTGCTTACATTCTCTGATCGTTGATTATTTTATCTTCCATAATTCTCAAGCACATTACACTATATCATAAAGGAGAAGATTATAGGAAGATTGTACTTAATTGACTTATCAGTGCTATTTAAAGAGCATACTACAGTCATACCTTTTGTATTTGTAAAGAATAACTGTTCGGTTGCTCAGGCGATAAAAATCCTATTCGATTGCTTTGGTTGTAAAATTCCTGTTCGGTTGCTTAGGCGGTGTAAACCTATTCCTCCGGGTTAAGTGAGGGTTGCTAGTTTAATTCCAAAAGGACTCTGAGACTAGATGTAGAACGAAAGTTCGAATCAGTATAAAAATATCTAGTGTCATTTACTTTACTGCTTTAATTATTTATTTACTTAATTATTATTCCGCATAGGTATTTTATCCATATTACATGATCCATTAGCACAGTAACTTTCATTCGATATTAGAGCACTTTCATTTGGTATTGGAGCATAGTAACTTTCATTTGGTATCGGAGCATAGTCACTTTCATTTGAAAATGTTGGAATCTTATTTTAGCATTGTTTTGATTAATGACAAACTAGATTTTGCAGATTCATATCTAGAGTTTTTTGAAGCTGTTTAGCTCATTGTATAGAGTCTTTATATCATTTAAAATTATGTCTCCCCTGGGTTGAGATATATATAATCATACACACATATACTCTACCATGCACACAGGTGGAAAACAGACGGTTGAATACACTAATTCAGCCGGCTGAATACTGAAACAACTTTATTTTTTCAAAATATTCAGCCGGCTGAATGAATTTATTCAACCGGCTGAATCAGTCCAAAAATATCCCATTTCCTTGCTATTTACGATTTTGTTTAATTCAAACGACTGAATTAATAAAGTCAGCCGATTGAATATTTTTCAACGGCTATTTTCTCAAAAGACACTTCTCTTCATCGAAGAGAAACATCTTCAAACAAACAGATGCATCTGTTTCTTTTCATCGTTACCTTTCAACAATGGTTGCAACTTTTTAATCTTTATAAATAGATTTCAGAATTCAACAAACAATTAACTGAAACTGATTTTTAATATTCTTGAATTCTTATCTATTCTATATTTTCAAACTGCACTCAAACTACTTATATTCTCGGATCATTGATCACTCTATCTTCCATAATTCTCAAGCATATTATACTATATACCATAAAGGAGAAGATTAAAGAAAGATTGTACTTAATTGACTTATCAATGCTATTTGAAGAGAATACTACAATCAGATACATTGGTTATTTGTAAAGAAGTCATGTTCGTCTGCTCAGGCGATAGAAGTCCCGTTCGGTTGCTTAGGTGGTAGAAGTCCTGTTTGGTTGCTCAGGCGGTGTAAACCTATTCCTCTGGGTTAAGTAAGGGTTGCTAGTTTAATTCCAGAAGGAGTCTAGGACAGGACGTAGAATGGGAGTTTGAACCAGTATAAAAATCTCTGGTGTCATTTATTTTACTGCTTTTACTGTTTACTTACTTATTCCGCACAAGTAGTTTATCCATATTACACAGTACTATAACACAGTCACTTACAATTGGTATCAAAGCACTTTGATTTGGTATCGGAGCATAGTAACTTTCATTTGGTATCGAAGCATAGTCACTTTCATTTGGTATCGAAGCAAGGCCATCATATAACCGTAACATAGTTAGCTGATATTGTTTTAATATGGAAAACAATGAAAGTGTGCTATGGATCGTGTAATATGGATATACAATAATACAGAGTATAATGATGATAATAATACTGCAAATAGTGAGGAATAAAAAGCAGTATTGTAAAAAGACACCAGACAGATATTTTTATACTGGTTCGAAGCACCTCCTACGTCCAGCCCCAGACTCCTTCTGGAATTTCACTAAAACAACAACCCTCACTTAACCCGGTGTTGCAGGTCTATACACCCCTGAGCAGCCGAACAGGAACCTGAGCAGCAGAACAGAATTTCACCTCAACAGCCGAAGAGGACTTCACTCACCTGAGCAACCGAACAGGACTTCAACTAATACAGAAAATAGTTTTGACTAATGTGTGTTCTGATAACACAGATTTGTCACTTGTAGTACACCCTTTCTATCATCTTTTCCTTGAGCATATATATATATATATATTTGAAGTATATGAAGAATAGAAAGGTAAAGTATTGCTTTAATGCAGAATATTTGAAAGTATGATGGCAAATAGATTTCAAAAAGTTAGATCAGAGAATAAGAGAAATCGATTGTGATTTGAAATGAAGTTGGAATGTGTATTTATAAAGGTTAAAAACAACGATTGTTGGTGAAGAGTTTCGATCGAAGTGTTGTGTCCGAATCTATTCGTTAAAGTTTAGCAACTCTTCACAAAAGTCATATCCTTTCAAAAAAATAGCTGTTATAGAAATTCAGTCGATTGAGCTACAGAGTCAGTCGACTGATGATTCAAAAGTAATTTGAAAATTTTAAATTCTTATATATTTATGTAACTATGCATGCTGCACAAAAACTCCAGTGTCAGTCGACTGGCTTAGTAGGTCAGTCGACTGATCTGGTCATTTTTGTGCAGTTTGCACAATTACATATATATATATATATTTATTTCTGTAACTTTATATTACTTTTAATAATTTAAATGTATGCTTATATATTTATAAAACATTTAATAAATATAGCGATTAAATATATAAGCTAGTGTAGACATAATAGAGGATAGATTTTAACAAACATTGACCTAAGACTTAAAAATAAAATACCATAGTTGATGCACCGGTTTTTAAAGTCTCATCTCCTTGTCTCTTTTTGTCGTAGCTGTCGTCAAATCTGTATGTCGTAGTGATAGCTTCGTGTCATGAATCAAAACCAAGTCTGAACATTCTCTCCCTTTTTGATTGATGCCAACCTGTAAATAGATATAGATTTCGATTGTATATATATAAAACAAAAATACTTACTCCCTCGGAATCTTTGACGTTCTATATCCTGCATTTTTATTAGTAGTAATAATATTTCTCCCCCTTTGTCATCGACAAAAAAGACTAAGTAAGTTGATATTATAATGTGAATGATAATACAAAATAAAATCAAGAACAATCATCCACACATTTAACATCCATTGACAAGAGTGTTTAAAAATAAATAAACTTGAATGGCTATTCAGTACAAGCCATATTAAAAAGCAAATGTCTTGAATGAAAGAAATGAACATTTTACTCCATCGGAGTTTTACCCCTACCACCATCTCCTTCATCACCATCATCATCACTACTAGCTTGATCGTCGTCAGAAGAAGAAGACCATGTAAATACGGGTTGCTTATCTAGATCGCCTATAGTAGCAGTAGATGTACCGAAAGAGCACGATATAGCTTGCCACAATTTGGTGAAAAATCCTTTGACTTTATCGAGCTTCTTATCAACTTTGATGATGTTTGATTGAAGAATTTGTTGATTATGACACATTATATTGATGGCCTCATGTGGTTGAAGGCCTTCATTTGGAATCGTAATTTCTTCTTGTTGATAATGAGTCGATGTTTGACGAGATGGTCGGTGAGAAGGCTTGCCTTGTTGTTGTTGTTGGACTTGAGTTGTTTGCCTTTGAGTCCATTCTTCAAAATATATTATATTAGGGGGTCGGACAACCGGTAATTTCATCAAGGCTAAGGTCCGAGCATTCAAACAACCAACGGTAGAAACTGGTGAATACTGTTCCGGAACTTCACAAGCTCTGAGAAGACGCTTAATATATTCATCGTGGTAAACTATATGCATCCTACCTTTGTTGAAGCTTAAAAACTCGTCAAGTATTAAACGAAGCCAGTTCACTTTGATGTTCCCAAAAATTGCATATAAAGCTCTAAAATTATTTTCATAGACGAGTTCATAACTCTCGGTTCTAGGAGTTACGGTTTTTAGTAAAGCTCGATGAATAATTCGTGCCTTTGGTCGCAAAGGCATTTATTTTAATTGACGCATATCATCATCTAAAAATAAATGGCTTATGTGGTCTCGAACAACCAAATCAACATCAATAGTAACTAATTCAACACCATCATTTTCTGTTTTTAGAATATGAGCCATGTGGTCTAGAGAAAAGAAGGCGAGCTTACCACATACGAGACTCCATATGCAGTCTTCTTGATTTGGAACATCTTGGTGACCCAAATTTAAATTAGCATAGAACAACTTCACCATAATTTGGTTGATTTTGTGTTTGTTGTCGTCGATATCAATTAACGACTCTAAATTGCTTCTTCGAGCTAATTCTTGAATGTGAAGGGTGAAAAATCGGGGAATTTGACGAACGAACCTTCGAATATTCTTGAATCTTGCATCCGTCTCCACCTCTTCATTGCAGTGTCATCAAATAGCCACCGCTGAATTTGTTCATTCGATGGAGGTTGAGATGAGGAGGAGGCTGACCTTTACGTTTTGGAGCCATTTGATTTTGAGGGAAAAAATTGGAGTTTTGGAGAGCTTAGGGTTTTGGAAACTTTGAAAAACTGAAGTGGTAAAAGAGGGGAGAAGGTGAAGTGAAAGATAAAGGGTAAAGGGGTTAGGTGAAAAAGGTAAAAAGCAATTTAGATCTATGGCTCAGTCGACTGTTGCAGGGCGTCAGTCGACTGATGCTGAAGATAGATAATTTTCCACCTTCTGGTCCAGTCGACTAAGGCCCTGCAATAGTCGACTGGACCTGTTATATGAAATTTTATATTACAACGTCAGTCGACTGGCTCCAGGCTTTAGTCGACTGAAGCTGAAGTTTGATAATACTCGACCTTCTGGTCCAGTCGACTGAGGCCCTGCAACAATCAACTGGCCATGTATGTATAAAAAAATGTTTTACACACTGAATTTTTTATGATGTGAATTGTGTATATTTTATTTATGTTTGTTAATTCTACTAATATAAATAATTTTTTATTTTACTGAATGATATAGAACTAACTTTATTTTGCTTGTAAATGTTAATATTATTTTTATACGAGTCTTCGTTTATTGCATCGGAAATAATTTTATTTCAAATATAAACATACACATATTTAAAGAATTTATTTAAAAATACAATAAAAAATGATTAAATACTATGATTAATTCTTAGGACTTGGTGTCTTGAATTCTTTTAGTAGCTTACGACGATCATTCGAAGTTTCATTGCGAATCCCACGAATTTGGAGAGTATGGTGGTCGTAGAGGAGACGAAGTCGAAGGGCGTCTGATAGGCAAAACAACATATTCGTCTATCGGGTGTGATGAAGCCCCATAGAATTTCATCGCTATATGCTCGATTATACCTATACGTCTGGAGTTTATTTTCTGTTCGTAATATATGTCCCGCTGTAGCATTAGAGATTCCTACTGATAATGGCGGAGATCGTCAATCTTTTTTTTGTGTTTGGGGAAATATCAACAGTCTTCTTTCCCTTTTTCTTGTCTCGAGTATATCTGGTGTGGTAGACCAATGATGGTGAACCTTTATGGTCCAGAGTTTTAGGAGAGTTAGTCGAGATAATGATTTCGATAGAGTCGGTTGTAGAGGAAGTTGACATTTTTTAAAAACTGCTGTTAATCAATGCTTTACTTCAGAGAATCAAATAATATCTTTTATTTTGTTTTGAGTGCATAAGAAAAGGAATATTCATCTATTTATAGATTTAGTTTAGAAAAAATAGGAAAGTAAGTGGTGGATTTTATTAATTGTAGCTAAAAAGTATGTAAAGATATTGGTTTTCTGTTGGCTTAGCTAATTTGAACAGTTTTAATATTTATAAAATTAATAATGTAATATAAATTACTTATTTCCATATAATAAAATGGCCATAATAGACTAAAACATGAATTATTAATAGCTTAGGTGGTTAAGACACTTTGGCTATTCACAACAGGTCACGAGTTTGAGTCTCAACATGGTCAGAATTTCGAATTTTTCGTAAAAATTTTATTGTTCGCTTTTTAGTTTAAAATTTTTATACTTTTATTTATATATCCTTACTTGAAATTATACCGAGCTTACGTCGCAATTTTATAAACGTATTCTCTAATAAGTGTTTAGTAACAATATCGGCTAACTGATTTTCTGATGGTACGTAGTCCAGATTTGTTATATCTTTTTCTATATTATCACGTAAAAAGTAATGCCTTATATCTATATGTTTAGTTCTCGAGCGATTTACTAGATTTTTAGATAAATTTATTACACTAGAATTATCGCAGTACATTGTAGATTTTGATAGGTTGATTCCAAAACTTTAAGTGTCTATTGCATATAAATTACTTGTGTGCAAGCTAGTGTTGCAGAAATATACTCTGCTTCACAAGTTGATAGAGAGACACAGTTTTGTTTCTTATTAAACCATAATATTAACGATTTACCAATGAAATGGCACGTATCACTTGTACTTTTTCTATCTGTTCGTGATCCTCCGAAATCAGCATCGTTGTATGATACTAATTCGAACGAACACTCTTTTGGATAGAAAAGTCCGAATTTGTAGTTTTACCAAGATAGCGTAGTATACGTTTTGCAGCACGTAGATGTGATTCATTCGGGTCTGCTTGAAATCGTGCACATAAGCATACACTCATCATAATATCTGGTCTACTTGCTGTTATATAAAGTAGTGATCCTATCATACTACGATATAATTTCTCAACACTTTTTTCCATTTTCATCTTTATCAAGGTGTGCTGTTGTACTCATAGGAGTTGGTTTGGCAGAAGTTTTTTCCATTCCAAAACATTTAATAAGATTATTACAGTATTTTTCTTGGTTAATAAATATTCCATTTGAAACTTGTTTAATTTGTAGTCCTAGAAAATACGGTAATTCTCCCATATGGGACATTTCAAATTCTCTAGTCATTATTTCAGAAAATTCTTTACATAATTCATTATTAGTTGAGCCAAATATAATGTCATCAACATATATTTGAACTATTAATATATCATTTTTAGAATGTTTTATAAATAATATTTGATATACTTTTCCTATTTCGAATCCAGAATTAATTAGATAGCTTTTAAGACATTCATACCAAGCACGTGGTGCTTGCTTTAATCCATATAGAGCTTTCTTAAGTTTATATACATGATCAGGATATTTTTCATGAATAAATAAAGGAGATTGTTCAACATAAACATTTTCTTTAATATAACCATTTAAAAATGCACTTTTAACATCCTTTTGATAAAGTTTAAAATGATGAAAACACGCGTATGCCAATAAGATTCGTATTGCTTCTAGTCTAGCAACTGGAGCAAACGTTTCTTCATAGTTTACTCCTTCTTCCTAGTTATATCCTTGTGCTACTAGTCTTGCTTTATTTCTAGTTATATTTCGTAATTTGTATGCTTTATTTTTATAAACCCATTTAGTTCCTATAACCGTCTGATCGGCCGGTTTGGGTACTAGTTCCCAAACTTCATTTTCAAACTGATTTTATTCTTCTTGCATAACAATAATCCAATTCTCATCGGATGATTCTTCTTTAGTATTTGTAGGTTCTACAGTAGAGAGAAAAGCTACATTATTCATTAAATTTAATTGAATTTAGTTCAAACATTTGAATTTTTTTCCCCAATTATATTTTCTATAGGATGATTTCGTAAAAATCTTCGAGGAGATCTTATCGTATTAGTAGTATTTCTATTTTTTAAATTATAAACAATGTTTTCATCTTCTCTAGATAAAATGATATCGTCGTCGTATCTCGAGTTGTTTATTATTGTTTTTGTTTTCATAAGTAAGTTATTGTCATTAATTATAGTAGAAACAAGTTTATCGTTTTCATCAACAGATACATGGAGTGATTCTTCGATAGTATTTGTTCATTTATTAAAAATTCAATAAGCATTACTTCGATTTGAATATCCAAGAAATATTCCTTCGTCACATTTTGAATCGAATTTGCCAAGCTAATCTTTAGTATTTAATATAAAGCATTTTGATCCAAATATTTTAAAATAAGATATGTTTGGTTTTCTACCTTAAAAAGTTTGTAAGGAGTATTTTTGGTGAGAGGTCAAATAGAAACACGATTCACAACATAACAAGCAGTTGCAACAGCTTCTGTCCAAAATTATTTTGGTAACGTGCTTTCATTTAGTAAAGTTCTTGCACATTTTTGTAGAGTTTGATTCTTTCGTTCTACAACTCCATTTCATTGTGGAGTTCTAGGAAATGAAAAGTTATGAAATATTTCTTTCCTTTTACAATACTTATCAAATTGTATATTTTCAAATTCACCTCTGCGATCTCTTCTAATATTTTTAATTTTAATACCTTTTAAATTTTGAATTTGTTTAACAAATGTTTTGAAATTTTCAAAGGTATGACTTTTATTTTTCATTAAAATAGACCATGTATATCTTGAAAAATCATCAACTATTACAAATACGCACTTATTATGATTTATGGATTGAATTTGGGTGGGGCCAAATAAGTCCATATGAAGTAATTCGAGCGGTTTGTAATGTCGAGATAACTTTCTTAGATTTAAATGAGGATTTAGTTAGTTTACCTAATTGACATGTGTCACGTATATCATTGACTTTAAGGTTTATATTTGGTAATCCTTTTACAAGATTATTTTTAGAAACTTTATTTATTTATTTGAAATTGATATGACAAAATTGTTTATGCCATATTCGTGGATCATTTTCTTTAGCTATTAAACACAAATATGAATCATGATTAACTTTCATATTTAAAACGTAAATGTTTTTATCTCTATTTCCCTCGAAAATAAGATTTTGATTCTAATCGAGAATACTACACTTATTTTCAAAAAATGATATTTTAAATCCTTTAATGCATAACTGACTTATACTAAATGAAAGCATGGTGGGTGCCAACGATATCTCATATTTTTGCAGGTCCCACTCAAGAAAAGAGGAAAATGGATACTCGACAGTGGTTACTCAAAACATGTGACAGGAGATAAGGATATGCTGATAAATATTACATACTCAGATGGAGGTTCTATCACTTTTGGAGACAATTCCAAGGGATATATCATCGGCAAAGGCGATGTGACCAATTACGATACATCTAAGTTACCTCTAATTACAAATGTTTTGTTAGTTAAGAATTTAAAACATAATTTATTAAGTATAAGTCAGTTATGCGATAAAAGATTTAAAATATCATTTTTTGAAAATAAGTGTAGTATTCTCGATCAGAATCAAAATCTTATTTTCGAGGGAAATAGAGATAAAAACATTTATGTTTTAAATATGAAAGTTAATCATACCTCAGATTTGTGTTTAATAGCTAAAGAAAATGATCCATGGATATGGCATAAACGATTTTGTCATATCAATTTCAAAAATATAAATAAAATTTATAAAAATAATCTTGTAAAAGGATTACTAAATATGAAATTTAAAGTCAATGATATATGTGACTCATGTCAATTAGGTAAACTAACTAAATGCTCGTTTAAAACTAAGAAAGTTATCTCGACATTACAACTGCTCGAATTACTTCATATGGATTTATTTGGATCTACCCAAATTCAATCCATGAATCATAATAAGTGCGTATTTGTAATAGTTGATGATTTTTCTAGATATACATGGACTATTTTTATGAAAAATAAAAGTGATACGTTTGAAAATTTCAAAACATTTGTTAAACAAATTCAAAATTTAAAAGGAACTAAGATTAAAAATATTAGAAGTGATCACGGAGGTGAATTTGAGAATATACAATTTGATAACTATCGTAAAAAGAAAGGAATATTTCATAATTTTTCATTTCCTAGGACTCCACAACAAAATGGAGTTGTAGAACGAAAGAATCGAACTCTACAAGAATGTGCAAGAACTTTACTAAATAAAAGCACGTTACCAAAACAATTTTGGGCAAAAGCTGTTGCAACTGCTTGTTATGTTTTGAATTGTGTTTCTATTAGACCTCTCACCAAAAATACTCCTTACGAACTTTCTAACGGTAGAAAACCAAACATACCTTATTTTAAAATATTTGGATCAAAATGCTTTATATTAAATACTAAAGATTATCTTGGCAAATTCGATTCAAAATATGACGAAGAAATATTTCTTGGATATTCGAATCGAAGTAAAGCTTATCGAATTTTCAATAAACGAACAAATACTATCGAAAAATCACTCCATGTATCTTTTGAAAACGCTAAACTTGTTTCTACTACAATTAATGACAATATCTAACTAAATAAAATAAAAACAATGATAAACAATTTGAGAGAAGATGACAATATCATTTTATCTAGAGAAGATGAAAACATTGTTTATAAGTAGAAAATCGAAATATTAATAATACGATAAGATCTCCTTGAAGAGTTTTACGAAATCATCCTACAGAAAATATAATTGGAGAAATAAATTCAAATGTTCGAACTATAAGTCAATTAAATTTAATGAGTAATGTAGCTTTTCTCTCTACTATAGAACCTAAAAATACTAAAAAAGCATCATCTGATGAAAGTTGGATTATTTCTATGCAAGAAGAATTAAATTAGTTTGAACGAAATGAAGTTTGGGAAGTAGTACCGAGACCGATCGATCAGATGGTTATAGGAATTAAATGGGTTTATAAAAATAAAGCAGACGAATTAGGAAATATAACTAGCAATAAAGCAAGACTAGTAGCACAAGGATATAACCAGAAAGAAGGAATAGACTACGAAGAAACGTTTGCTCTAGTTTCTAGACTAGAAGCAATACGAATCTTATTGGCATTGTGTTTTAATAATTTTAAACTTTATCAAATGGATGTTAAAAGTGCATTTTTAAATGGTTATATTAAAGAAAATGTTTATGTTGAAAAACCTCCTTTATTTATTCATGAAAAATATTCAGATCATGCATATAAACTTAAGAAAGCGCTATATGGATTAAAGCAAGCACCACGTGTTTGGTATGAACGTCTTAAAAGCTATCTAATTAATTCTGGATTCGAAATAGGAAAAGTATATCAAACATTATTTATAAAACATTCTAAAATGATATATTAATAGTTCAAATATATGTTGATGACATTATATTTGGCACAACTAATAATGAATTATGTAAAGAATTTTCTGAAATAATGACTAGAGAATTTAAAATGTCCCATATGGTAGAATTACCGTATTTTCTAGAACTACAAATTAAACAAGTTTCAAATGGAATATTTATTAATCAAGAAAAATACTGTAATAATCTTATTAAACATTTTGGAATGGAAAAAACTTCTGCCAAACCAACTCCTATAAGTACAACAACACAACTGATAAAGATGAAAATGGAAAAAAGTGTTGACCAGAAATTATATCGTAATATGATAGGATCACTACTTTATATAACAGCAAGTAGACCAGATATTATGATGAGTGTATGCTTATGTGCACGATTTCAAGAAGACCCGAAAGAATCACATCTACGTGCTGTAAAACGTATACTATGCTATCTTAGTAAAACTACAAATTTTGGATTTTCTATCTAAAAGAGTGTTCGTTCGAATTAGTATCATACAGCGATGCTGATTTCGGAGGATCACGAACAGATAGAAAAAGTACAAGTGGTACGTATTATTTCATTGGTAAATCTTTAATATCATGGTTTAGTAAGAAACGAAACTGTGTCTCTCTATCAACTTATGAAGTAGAATATATTTCTGCAGCACTAGCTTGCACACAAGTAATCTGTATGCAACAAACACTTAAAATTTTTGAAATCAACCTATCAAAATCAACAATTTACTGCGATAATTGTAGTGCAATAAATTTATCTAAAAATCCAGTAAATTACTCAAGAACTAAACATATAGATATAAGACATCACTTTTTACATGATAATATAAAAAAAGATATAATAAATCTAGACTACGTACCATCAAAGCCGATATTTTTACTAAACCACTATTAGAGAATACGTTTATAAATTGCGACGTGAGCTCGGTATAATTTCTAGTAAGGATATATAAATAAAAATATAAAAATTTTAAACTAAAAAGTCAAAAATAAAATTTTTACGAAAAATTCGAAATTCTGACCATTTTAAGACTCGAACTTATGACCGGTCATGAATAGGCCAAGTGTCTTAACCACCTGAGCTATTAATATTTCTTGTTTTAGTATATTATTGCCATTTTATTATATGGAAACAAGTAATTTATATTACATTATATGTCACAGCTATCTTTTTAATCTACATTACTAATTTTATAAATATTAAAACTGTTCAAATTTGCTCAGCCAACAGAAAACCAATGTCTCTACATACTTTTTGGCTATAATTAATATAATCCACCAATTACTTTCCTATTTTTTCTAAACTAAATCTATAAATAGGTGCATATTCCTTTTCTTATGCACTCAAAACAAAATAAAAGATATCATTTGATTCTCTGAAGAAAGCATTGATTAACAACGGTTTTTAAAAAATGTCAACTTCCTCTACAACCGACTCTATCGAAATCATTGCCTCAGCCAACTCTCCAAAAACTCTGGACCATAAAGGTTCACCATCATTGGTCTACCACAATGGATATACTCTGGACAAGAAAAAGGTAAAGAAGACAGTTGATATTTCCCCAAACACAAAACAGAAGATCAACGACCTCCACCATTATCTGTTGGAATCTCTAATGCTAAACGAAAGACATATTACGAACAGAAAATAAACTCCAGACGTATAGGTATAATTGAGCATATATTGATGAAATTCTACGGGGCTTCGTCACACTCGATAGACGAAAATGCTGTTTCGCCTATGACACTCCCTTCGACTTCGTCTCCTCCGTGACCACCATACTCTCTATATTCATGGGATCGCAACGAAGCTTTGAATGATCATCGTAAGCAGCTGAAAGAATTCAAGACATCGAGTCCTAAGAATTAATCATAGAACTTAATCATTTTTCGTTGTATTTTTAAATAAATTCTCTATATACGTGTACGTTTATATTTGAAATAAAATTATTTCTGGTGCAATAAACGAAGACTCGTATATAAAAAAATATTAACATTTAATAGCAAAATAAAGTTAGTTCTATATCATTCAGTAAAACAATTTTTTTTATATTAGTAGAATCTATAGACATAAATAAAATATACACAATTCACATCATAAAAAATTCAGTGTGTAAAAAACTGCAGGTCAGTCGACTGGATCTGGAGATCAGTCGACTGACACTGCAAACATTTTTTTATACATACACGGCCAGTCGACTATTGCAGGGCCTCAGTTGACTGGACCAGAAGGTCGAGTATTATGAACCTTCAGCTTCAGTCGACTGAAGCCTTGAGCCAGTTGATTGACGCTGTAGTATAAAATTTCATATAACAAGCTCAGTCGACTATTGCAGGGCCTCAGTCAACCGGACTAGAAGGTCGAAAATTATCTATCTTCAACTTCAGTCGACTGACGCCCTACAACAGTCGACTGAGCCGTAGATCTGAATTCCTTTTTACCTTTTCACCTACTCCCTTTACCCCTTTATCTTTCACTTTATCTTCTCCCCTCTTTTACCACTTCAGTTTCTCAAAGTTTTGAAAACCATAAGCTCTCCAAAACTCCAATTTTTTCCTCAAAATCAAAATCAAATGGCTCCAAAATGTAAAGGTCAAGCCTCCTCCTCATCTCAATCTCCATCGAATGAAAAAATTCAACAATGGCTATTTGATGACACCGCAATAAAGAGGTGGAGACGGATGTAAGATTCAAGAATATTCGAAGGTTCGTTCGTCAAATTCTTTGATTTTTCACCCTATCACATTCAAGAATTAGCTTGAAGAAGCAATTTAGAGTCGTCAATTGATACCGACGACAACAAACACAAAATCAACTAAATTATGGT
Source organism: Allium cepa (assembly GCA_030765085.1). Taxonomy (NCBI): domain Eukaryota; kingdom Viridiplantae; phylum Streptophyta; class Magnoliopsida; order Asparagales; family Amaryllidaceae; genus Allium; species Allium cepa. The sequence goes on along the minus strand of CM060937.1, from coordinate 896,211,300 downwards.
GAAGTTGTTCTACGCTAGTTTAAATTTGGGTTACCAAGATTTTCCAAATCAAGAAGATTGCATATGGAGTCTCGTATATGGTAAGGCAGTCTTCTTTTATCTAGACCGCATGCCTCATATTCTAAAAACAGAAAATGATGGTGTTGAATTAGCTACTTTTGATGTTGATTTGGTTTTTCGAGACCGCATAAGCCATTTGGCTTTAGAAGACGATATGCGTCAATTAAAATCGATGTCTTTATGACCAAAGGCACGAATCGTTCATCGAGCTCTAATGAAAACCGTAACTCCTAAAATCGGGAGTTATGAACTCGTCTATGAAAATAATTTTTGAGCTTTATATGCAATTTTTGGGAACATCAAAGTAAACTAGCTTCATTTAATACTTGACGAGTTTTTAGGCTTCAACAAAGGAAGGATGAATATAATTTACCACGGAGAATATATTATGCATCTTCTCAAAGCTTGTGAAGTTCTGAAACCGGATTCACCAGTTTCTATCGTTGGTTGTTTGAACGCTCGGACCATAGCCTTGATGAAATTACCGGTTGCTTGATCCCCTAATATAATATCTTTTAAAGAATGGACTCAAAGGCAAACAACTCAAGTCCAACAACAACAACAAGGCGAGCCTTCTCACCGACCATTTAGTCAAACATCGACTCGTTATCAACAAGAAGAAATTACGATTCCAAATGAAGGTTTTCAACCACATGAGGCCATCAATATAATGTGCCGCAATCAACAAATTCTTCAATGAAACATCATCAAAGTTGATAAGAAGCTCGATAAAGTCAAAGGAGTTTTCACCAAATTGTGGCAAGCTATATCGTTCTCTTCCGATACATCTACTGCTACTCTAGGCGATTCGGGTAAGAAACCCGTATTTACATGGTCTTCTTCTTCTTCTTCTGATGACGACGATCAAGCTAGTAGTGATGATGATGGTGATGAAGGATACGGTGGTAGGGGTAAAACTCTAATGGAGTAAAATGTTCATTTATTTTATTCAAGACATTTGCTTTTTAAATATGGCTTGTACTAAATAGCCATTCTAGTTTATTTATTTTTAAAACGCTCTTGTCTATGGATGTTAAATGTGTGGATGATTGTTCTTAGTTTTATTTCATATTATCTGTCATATTATAATATCATCTTACTTAGTCTTTTTTGTCGATGACAAAGGGGGAGAAATATTATTGCTACTAATAAAAATGCAGGATATAGAACATCAAATATTCAGGGGGAGTAAGTATTTCTGTTATATATATATATACAGTCGAAATCTATATCTATTTACAGGTTGTCATCAATCAAAAAGGGGGAGAATGTTGAGACTTAGTTTTGATTCATGACACAAAGCTATCACTACGACATACAGATTTGACGGCTGCTATGAAAAAAAGAGACAAGGAGATAGGACTTTAAAAACCGGTGCATCAACTATGGTATTTTGTTTTTAAGTCTTAGTTCAATATTTGTTAAAATCTCTCCTCGATTATGTCTACGCTAGTTTATATATTTAATCACTATATTTACTAAATATTTTGTAAATATATAAGCACACATTTAAATTATTAAAAGTAATATAAAGTTACAAATATATATATATATATATATATATATATATATATATATATATAGACACACACACACACACATATATACATATATATATGTAATTATGCAAACTGCACAAAATGGCTAGGTCAGTCGACTGACTTATTAAGCTAGTCGACTGATACTGGTGTTTTTGTGCACATGCATAGTTACATAAAAATATACGAATTTAAAATTTTCAAATTAATTTTGAACCATCAGTCGACTGACTCTATAGCTCAGTCGAATGAATTTCGATAAAGCTATTTTTTGAAAGAACATGACTTTTGTGAAGAGTTGCAAACCTTTAACGAATAGATTCGGACGCAACACTACGATCAAAACTCTTCACCAACATTCGCTGCTCTCTAACCTTTATAAATACAAACTCCAACTTCATTTCAAATCACTTAATCACAATCGATTTCTCTTATTATCTGATCTAACTTTCTAAAATCTATTTGCTATCATACTTTCAAATATTCTGCATTAAAGCAATATTATACCTTTCTATTCTTCATATACTTCAAATATATAAATTTATACTCGAGGAGAAGATTATAGGAAGGGTGTACTACAAGTGACAAATCCATGTTATCAGTACACACATTAGTCAAAACTATTTTCTGTATTAGTTGAAGTCCTGTTCTGCTGCTCAGGCGAGTGAAGTCCTCTTCGGCTGTTGAGGCGAAATCCTGTTCTGCTGCTCAGGTCCCTGTTCGGCTGCTCAGGGTTGTATAGACCTGTTCCTAAATTGATGTCGAAGGCTAAGATGTCTTTGTTTACCATTGTAAGTCTTTTGTGCTACTTTGTACATAGTAACTTGACTATCGCAATGTGCTTTAATAGCCGGAGTAGGTTTCGTCCAAATCAGAATATATATCAATAAATCTCTTAACCATTCAACCTCTTTACATGCATCTGCAAGTGCTATAAATTCTGCCAACATAGTTGAGTCAGAGATGCATGTTTGTTTCTTAGAACTCCATGATATGGCTGCCCCACCTATTGTAAATATCCATCCTTAAGTGGATTTAGAGTTAGACTCTATATTGTTCCAACATGCATCGTTGTAACCTTCAAGTACAGTTGGTTCTCCCTTGAAAATTAAACCATAATTCATAGTCCATTTCAGATATCTTAGAACTCTTGGTATTGCATTCCAATGCTCTGATACCAAATAAAAGTGTGCTATGGATCGTGTAATATGGATATATAATAATACAGAGTATAATGATGATAATAATACTGTAAATATTATGGGAAAAAAAGCAGTATAGTAAAAGGACACCAAAGATTTTTATACTGGTTCGGAGCACCGTCCTACGTCCAGTCCCAAACTCCTTCTGGAATTTCACTAAAACAACAACCCTCAGTTAACCCGGAGGAACGAGTCTATACACCCCTGAGCAACCGAACAGGGACCTGAGCAGCAGAACAGGATTTCGCCTCAGCCGCCGAAGAGGACTTCACTCGCCCGAGCAGCAGAACAGGACTTGAACTAATATAGAAAATTGTTTTGACTAATGTGTGTACTGATAACACGGATTTGTCATATGTAGTACACCCTTCCTATAATCTTCTCCTCGAGTAAAAATATATACATATATATATATTTGAAGTATATGAAGAATAGAAAGGTATAGTATTGCTTTAATGCAGAATATTTGAAAGTATGATAGCAAATAGATTTTAGAAAGTTAGATCAGAGAATAAGAGAAATCGATGGTGATTAAGTGATTTGAAATGAAGTTGGAGTTTTTATTTATAAAGGTTAGAGAGCAGCGACTGTTGGTCAAAAGTTTTACGTCCGAATCTATTCGTTAAAGGTTCACAACTCTTCACAAAAGTCGTGTCATTTCAAAAAATAGATGTTATAGAAATTCAGTCGACTGAGCTATCGAGTCAGTAGACTGATGATTCAAAAGTAATTTGAAAATTTTAAATTCATATATATTTATGTAACCGTGCATGCTGCACAAAAACTCCAGTGTCAGTCGATTGGCTTAGTAGGTCAGTCGACTGACCTGGTCATTTTTGTGCAGTTTGTACAATTACATATATATATATATTTCTATAATTTTATATTACTTTTAATAATTTAAATGTGTGCTTATATATTTATAAAATATTTGGTAAATATAGTGATTAAATATATAAGCTAGTGTAGACATAACCGAGGAGAGATTTTAACAAATATTGACCTAAGACTTAAAAAATACAATAGTTGATGCACCGGCTTTTAAAGTCTCGTCTCCTTGTCTCTTTTTGTCATAGCAGTCATCAAATCTGTATGTCGTAGTGATAGCTTCGTGTCATGAATCAAAACCAAGTCTCAACAAACAACAACAGTGCTGTTTCTAACACTACCTTTTAAGAAGGTCAATCTACTGCACGATCATCTCTATTTAATGGAATGAACTATAAATATTGGGCTACTAGGATGAGAATCTATATACAAGTAAGTAGTTATGAAACCAGGAACATTATGCAAACTGAATATAGTATTCCTATTACTGAATATTCAGGATGGTCTAACACATAAAAATTAGATGCTACAGCAAATGCTAAAGCTATGAATATGTTGTATTATGCATTAGACAAAAATGAGTTTAATAGAATAAGCATGTGCAAAACTGCTCATGAAATATGGCATACACTTAGAGTTACACATTAAGGAACTAACAAAGTAAAACAAAGTAAAATTTCTATGCTAAAAAATCTGTTCCAGAACTTTAAAATGAAACAAGATGAGACTATAAATGACATATACTCTAAATTTCAAGATATGTATCATTCTTTAATAGCACTAGGAGAAACTTACATAGATTTTGATATTGGTTCAAAAATCCTCAACTCGCTAACAGATGAGTGGGAATGAAAAGTTTTAGCAATCGAAGAAGCTAACAACATTTTGACCATAAAACTAGAATTGATTAGAAATCTAAGGTCTTATGAAGTTAATCTCTAGGCAAAAACGAGTACAGGCTTAAGATAAGAAAAATATAGCATTACATGCAGAAAAAGATGAATCAGATTTAGATGAAGAAGATATGGCATTCATTGCTAAAAATTTTAAAAAGTTTTTTAAATTTAGAAAGAGCAACAAATTTAGAATAACGAGAACAACTCCAGTATCTTACAATTGGTATCAAAGCACTTTCATTTGGTATAAGAGCATCGTAACTTCCATTTGGTATCGGAGCATAGTCACTTTCAGACTCTATAGACTCTGTATATATACTTATTAACTCTTGCTAAACTATATAACTATAAGTACCAAATTTTGAGTCAATGAGTCTGAATGTTGTCGTAGATTTGTGAATAGTTGTGTCCTGTCAACAATCAAAACTTATGATCCAACATCATACAAATACAATTCTACTCTTGGACAGTTATAACAACATGTCCCTACCTGACTGATACAAAATACATATAATATAGTGGAAACTAGAAAATAACTAGCTATCGGTGAAGACTCCTACTCCAAGCTCCTCCAAGATGCATCCGAGGAGAACTTAAACTACTTAGTTGCCCATAAAAATTTGAGCACCCATGAGTTTCAGGAAAAGAAAATAAAACTCTGGTGTGGATCTGGTGTGAGTAAACTCAAGAAACTAAATTATTATGTTTAAAACCCTTTTAAAATCGAAGATATCTTGTAAGATCATGCCACACATAAACTTGACGAGTTTTACCTTACGATAACCAAAACACTTTTTATAGAAAATACAATGACATTATAATAATATCTAAGCATTCAAAAGAAATATGAAAGGATCCAAAATTATTATCACTATTAAATTCCAGCATACTAGGCTTTACAATCAAATCCTCATGATGCTTACGGATTTCCATACAGTGATAACGCATCAGCGTACTGCCTACCATGGTATACCTCTAGGAAAATATACCGAGAACCACACAATGGACTCCCTGCCAACAGAACTGGCCTACCCCTTATTGGATAGTACCAAATATTTCATCACCTTGGTTGCTTTTGCAACCTTTCCGACAGCTCTCATGCACAACCAAATCCATAATTAAATATATCTGGTAAGGTGATAACAATACCCCAATGGGCACGACACACTTAGCCCTGCTACATCTCCCCTGATTTTATTCACTCCCGTTTAATGAAGCTTAAGGCTATATTTTAGCTTTTTAATATAGCAATCCCACTTGGAATGCTATACTGCCTTCCAGGTAGAAATGTAATGCCAGCATTCATCCATACAAGTTTGTTTTGGGTCTGACAAAACCGAAGGCACTATTTCTACCATATCCATTTTAGAAACACCCTTAAGATTAGTAGCAAATAGCCCTTGCACTTCAAAATCTACATCTTCAATCATCATCAAGATGTCTTCATTTCAAACGCATATGTTGGTTTGAAGTGGGTTTTTGGACAAAATATATGATCCCGGTATCTTCGGAAAAACTTTCGATAATTTGTGATAAACTCAACCCCAGTTCTTTAGAAAATAAGTGGACAAAAGATAAGAGTGGAGTTCACCTCCTAACTATTTATTGATGGATTTCCTTATCAATTACCCTAGAAGAAAGAAACGAGATTTATACGCATAGTACATCATCATTAAGGATGACTGTGCATGTAACTCATGTGTTTCTCCTAGATATTTTCAAAGTTACATTTATGTTCAAATTTTAATAGTCGATTATTTAGTATCAAATGAAAAATCATTCAAACATTGATTCAATTCCACATGAGATCCACTAAACCTTTATTAATCAATCTTTAATTAATGAAATCACTTTATAAAACAAGATCAAAAGATCTTTACATAACACTATTTCTAAAACCCTTACTTCTTATTTACTTGGAAAATATTCATACTTATCTTGGGGTATAAGTATATTCTCAAAAACTTTGGAAAATTCCACCTTTCAAATTTCTTTTTGAAAACAATACTTACTATAAACCGATCCACTTATCCTTTATAAAAGTTCCCTTTTAAAAGCTCACTTCATACTTAAATACGTTTACAAATTTTCAAAATCAATTTATAAAACAATTTTATAAGTCTACAATTTAATTTACAAAATCTCTTTACAAACCTCTAAAATCATTTATCAAATATTTCCCCATTTAAAACTCCTTTGATAAATATTCTTTAAGAAAAATAATTTGCAAAATTTCATTTGCAACCTAACCTTTTAAATCACTTTAAATAAACCTTTTTAAGTGGTAAAACACATTTTATAAATAAGTTATTATTTATAAATACCTTTATAAAATAACAGTATAACTTGAAAAATCATTCACAAACCATAAACCCTAAATTGATTAAAGAATTGAAGTTAATTACTTTATAATTTCAAAAAGAGCTTAGCAATCCCAATGTAGTGATTTAAGTTACCATTTAACATCGATTTTACTTTCAAATCACTTAACCATTTATTTACATAAGCCAACATATATGTAAATGCAACTCATATCCAAATTAGGGAATAACATGCCAATACAACTCAACTAGCATATACGTGTCCAAATAACATAATAGCAGGATGGTGATTTCTCCTGCTAAATAGATGTCCAAGCTATTCACTACTTATAGCAAAATGGGAATTTATTCTACTAAATATATGTCCACACAATAAACAATTATATTATAGCAGAGCGGAGATTTATTCTACTAATAGATGTCCAAACAATCAACTTGTAGCAAAACAGAGTTTTATTCTACTAACACATATCTACACAATCCAACCATTTACATAACTCATTCGCATTTGTTTGTCTACTTAACAGTATCAACATTTTAATCCCTTGTGTTCAAAACCATCTTTGAGAAAAAATACCTTTAAAATAATCTGGTTCTTCAAAAACAAGGATAAAAACTTAAAAATCCTTTTTAGAATAATCAATTAAAAGTCAAACCCTTTATTAACCCATAATTAAACCTAATTACATCTTAATTTAATTTAATTAATAATTAAGAAATAATAAACCTTAATTAAATAATTAATTATAAATTTAAACGCTTAATTAATTCATAATTAAAATAATTAAACACTTGATTAATGATTAAAAATAATTTACCCAATTATTAATTAATAATTAATTGAAATAAAACATATACTTAACCCATAATTAATTAAAGATTATTTTTTTTAAAACAAAATTTTATTTAAAATAAATCTCACCCTTAAAGATAATTAATTAGTAATAATCTTTAATTAATTAAAATTAACAAACATGTATAATACTTAGTTAATTGTTAACCACCAAAACTAATCAATCAATAATTAATTATTAAGTTCTTAATAAACTTTCCTTAATCATTATTATGAATTTTTTAAAACATTTCAAAAACGGTTTAAAATATAAAATCTTAACTTTTCAAAAATTGGACTTTATATCAAACCGCATTAATATCAACTATCGCAATGCATACCATAACTTTCAAACTTAATCAAAATCTCAAATAGTCTTGTAAAACACTTACTTTTTAACTTTAACTTGCTTATGAACTTAATATAAATTTTTGGAAGCAAAAGAAAAGGTTAGAAACTTTTGAAAACCTTTTTTATAAAACAAAGTAAGTAGCCAAATTTAAAAACTCAAAGGATCGCTACATCAAACAAAAACACCTTTCAAGTGTTAACCGTGCTCACTAACTTTACTTACTAACTTTCCATATCACTTCCAATCATAAGACAAAGATTACAACTTTATAAGCAAAAACATCACTTTAACATTTGATTCATAAATCTACGTTAGACCATAAACTAGTAACATATGTGCATCTAAACTGAATGATAGTTCAACCATCTAAATAATATATTCTACAACCAAATAGGCAACATAATAAAGTTTGAATCTTTCCACAAAATTTAGAAGTTTACTCACCAGAATTTACTAACTCGAAGCAAACTCTTTTGAAAACTTGGAATACTTAAGAACTTGCAAAGCTTGAAAAACACAAAAATCAACTCGAAAATGGGTCATCTTCTCCTCGATTTTTGGCCATGTGACTCTATGATTGGAAAAGTTTCCAAAAGAAAAGTTCTTGGAAATTATTTTCTCTACAATATCAAAAAAGAATCTCTCAATTTTTATTTTCTTTTATGGAGATGCAGTCAAAAGAAGGAGTGCTATTTTTGGGCTTGAAAATAAAGGTCCGAAAATGAGTTAGAAAGAAATATAGTTTTGACCCACAAATATTCAAAATTTCGAAAAGTTATACCAACGAAAACTGTATGCATCTCAATTCTCTTGAATGTGAAAAATATAATTTTTTTATTTTCTATAGTTTAGAGAAAGTTATGGTTGGATGAAGTGGGAAGAAAATGGAGAAGAAAAAGTTTAAAACTAATTTTTTAAAATGTTTAAAAAGAAGTAAAAATTCAAATTAAAATTTTTTAGAATTCTAACGAGAATCCATTAAAGACTTTTAAAAAACTTAGAGAAATTTTTTTGAGAATGAAAGGAAATAAAAAAAAGAAGGAAAGAGAAGAAGAATTTAGTTTTATACAAAGTAGAAATAACAAATTACCAAATTTCCCTTGCGTACTTTTCCCTCAACAAATGAATGCCACCTCTCCTCCAAGTCTCTCCAGCTCTCCCTCATATTTTTCTAGCCTTTCCCCCTTTGTTATCCAAGCCGACATGAAATAAATGCATGTACTTGAATGTAAAAACATGTTTTCTCCCTAATGTCACATCACGTCCCCTTAAGTATCTTATATTCTATTTTAACTTTGTATACTTAGGTATAATACATATATACATGCACTAATACACACACACAAATATATATATATATATATATATAATATATGCTAACTTACCTACAAATATGTATACTTATATTAAAGAGTTCATAACCTTTTTGACCACATTTATTCGATGAAAAATCAAAAATTCGAAAAACAACTTCCAATTACATTTTTGATTTTTATTTGACTAAACATTTATGTAAACCAAATTTGAAAACTAACTCACCATCATTATTTATTATTTAAAAGAGTTTTATTTTCATTATAAAACATATATATTTAATGTTTAGAATTTAATAAATATTCACAAATCAAAGTAGTGAAATTCTTCGTCATTGCAATCTTAAGTCATAATGTGATATAGTTTTGACGAAGAGAATTAGTATAAATAATTGTTGTAACTAAGTAACGCATAAATAAGTAAAATTGGATTTTTACGAATAAAGATGTGTAAGTGATAAATTCAGCCAAAATTTTACACCACTAGCTAAGGGACATATGAACATTAATGTTTGAAAATTTTCATCATTTATTGCTGAATGAAGTTTCAGCTTTGAGTCACACAACCATATTTGTTAATTCTTTAAAAATCCATACGATTTAATTATAATGAAATCTTGCAAATTAATTAAATTAATTAATATTGAGAAGTATTAATTAAATTAAAAGTTATATTTACACATATCGGTCATGTATTTTTAAATAAGTTTAAATAGAAGATAATTGCATGAAAATATTTATGTAAATTTTATACCATTTGATGACAGGTATTTTCTGCCATACCATATGGACAGAGAGTAACGGGGAGGGAGTAAAGTGAATTGATTAGGGACGTTTTAATTAAAACAACGGGAAATGTTTCTCTTTCAATTAAAAACAAATCCAAAAATTCATTTCGTATAGAGATTCATTTTATATTCTTCGTTTCCTTCTCTCCTCCTAACTTTTCATGGCTGAAAATCAAATCTATATTTTCAGAAAAATAATTCAACTCCAATTCCAAAATCAAAAATCAAATAAAAATTATTTTGTTCGAGTTATATATTATTGCAACAGCTAATTTATTTATAAATATTATTTCATTATGAATATATGTTTTCATTCTACACCTATTCCATTCATTTGTATATAGTTGGACAATGTATCGAATATTTTGTTTATTCCCTTGAAAAACCCTTATCCTCAGCATATTAATATGATTAAAATCATCTTCTGTACATTTTATGTTATTCACATGTCACCAATGATAGTTACTTTGTATCTATCCTTAATTTATTTAGTTATTTATGTTAAGTATTTAATTATATTTGTTTTTTCAGTGTGTAAAATTTCAAAAATTTAAGCTATAATAATTAATTAAAGATTTAATTAAATAATAAAACAAGTTTGCGAAATTTTCAGAAGTGGACCATGGGAGTTGCACTATTGTGTCCATGGAAATTTTTTGATCAATTTCATACATAGATTGTCAAAATTTGGGTTAACATGAAGAAGATATGCTAAAAACAAGAATTGAACAAACGAACATAAAAAATATATATGTAAATTGGTCAGGTCGACCCAAATGAAGCCAGGTCGACCCTCACATTACTAAGATCGACCTATAGGTCGACCCTTACTTTTTCTAGGTTGACCCGTCCTATTTCTTTGACGTGGATTCGTTCAGGTTAATAGATGATGTGTTTTTCCAATTATGATCGATCATGTGCATTCATGCTTCCATCCAACGGTTACTATCGAGCCTATGACATGGTTGCACCAGATTTAATCTTCAAATCCAATGGTCTAAGATCCACAGGTGCCACTATAAATAAGACCCCAAGCCTAGTTATTTTTCTCATTCAGATTTTCTCCATCCGGGTTCATTGCCTGAGGCTAGACCATAAAAGGAGTATTTTTCCAAGGATAAGATCTTTTTAATTAAAATATTTTATACCAAAGAAGTGGATCTGGGAAGGCCAAGGAAAAGAGCTAAGGCCCAGAAGTGAGTGTTTAAGTAATTATTTTAGATTTTTAAGTAATTTAAAACAATAAATTTCTTAATAGTTGCAGTTTTTCTACAATTTTGAGACTGCTTTTATATAATTTGTTTACAGTTAAATTTTAATGTTCTTTTCAGTCTATTTTGTTTAGTTATTTTTATTTAGATATTTTATTTACTGTTATTTGTATTTTATTTACATCGGTTTTACGTTAGAATTCGACCAGCAAATTTTAGTTCTTTTTATCCTGTTACGCGAATAAAAAAAATAAAAAAAGGATGATTTGTTAATATGGACTAAGTTATAGGAATACTAAATTTATTGAAAATTTGATGTAAATAAGAAGAAATGTAATAAAAAGAATATAGACTGAAATACGCAAATTTGACATTTGCAAGCAAGTTTATAACTAGTAGTTATAGCTAGAAGACAGAATAAAAGGGAAATTATAACGTAGGTTATAACTAAGCAGAACAGAAAGAGGCATATTTTAAAACTTAGAGTTAAGTTATTAAGCAAATATAGTAGAGATAATAGAAGAGGCTTATTTTAAAGACTTAGAATAAGTTAATAAGTAAATAGAGCAGAATTAACAAAAGAGACTTATTTAAAAGACTTATACTAAGTTAATAAGCAAAGATAGAAGTAAGACCCGTACCAACATCATTCCCTTTTTTAGTTAGGTCTCATAATAAATTAGGTGAGGCTAGGATATGCTAATGCTGGAGTAGTGGTAAGTAAGAGGTTAATAAATAGAAGCTCAAATCAGGGGATTTAGGCAAAGGGCGCAACTAGATTTTGTTTGTTCGGACCCGTACCAACATCATTCCCTTTAAGTCAGACAAAGGTGGTCTCACTATAGTACATGTAAGGCTAAGGGCATTCTTATGCTAGAGCTATAGTAAATAAGTGGTCAAAAGAGTGAGCAACAGATAGTGCGAGCCTAACGGTGGCCAATCATGCGGCCTCATTGCAGCGATATAAGTCGCTATTGAGTTCCAATAAGAGGTCAAAAGAGGGAGCAACAGATAGTACGAGCCAAATGGTGGCCGAGCATGCGGCCTTGATGTAGGGATATAATTCGCTATTGAGTTCTAAAGCGCTAAACATGTGTCCTTTTACCATGGGACCTACCGGATGGGAACAGCTCACAGTGGTATAACATAGATAGAAGGCCGATCAAAGGGTAGAATTAGGATTTCAGCCTAATTAATGTAGAGTTAGGATTTCAGCCTAATCAAAGCAGTTATCTAAGACAAGTGCAAACAATCAAAGATAATTAGGACCATCTAAGCAAAGGCAAACAGTTAAACAACATTTTATTCCAGCTTTATATTTTACTTTATTTCATTTTATACTAGAACTGTTGCTAAGTCTATTATCTTTATCTTGCTTAAAAATACTAGTAATTACTTTCGCTCATCAGACTTTTAGTCTGACCCACTCCTCTATTTTCCCCTTTTCCCCCATAGGCTAGCAGAGGCAAGGATAGTAGATTTCGGACTTTCTTGGAGATTCAACTGCGGAGTGTTTTTTGTGTATTCTTCATCTTTTCAATTTTCATTTGGATTTTTATATACTGGTACTATTTGAGAGAGATGATTTTGTACTTTGATATTGTGACCGAGATGGTATTTTTCATGAGACATATGTATTTGGTATTTTGAGACATATTTTGGTTATGACTTATTTTATGAAGTTTAACTTTTAAATGAGTTATTGTTTAAATGTTTCTACTGTTGTTATTTAATTATCTTATGAATCTTAGCCTTTGTAAAGTTTTAGCTATACCTACAACGCACTACACATTTTAGTGTGTCCTTTTTGTGTATACTAAGGGGTGTAGGGTGTTACATTTAGTATCAGAGCCTAAGGTTATAGGATTCCTAAAACTTGTTTTGAAAATAAAATAGTTTTCCAAAAGCAACCTATTTTTAAAGTAGCGTATCTTCAAACTAGACTCTTATCATAGAAATAGTTTTTCAAGTATAAAAGAGAGTTTCTATAAAAATCCCCTCAAAGTCCAGTTCAACCTTCTTTCGATTTCTTCAAGCTTAAATTCTCTTTTCTTTGCATAGTATGGCTGACTGGTTCCGTAGAGCTACAGTACCAGAGGTGCAAGGGTAAACGCCTAATATAGCACCGGTAGGTGGCGATTCCTTTAATCCACCTACAACAACCAATTATTCTAAGCTATGTGGGCTTCGCTAATCTAGGAGGTAGAACGTTTTCTGGCACAGAGGATTTCGAGGAGGCACAAGCTAGGTTGAAGGAAACAGAATGAGTGTTTGGGATGTTAGGATTAGAGGATCGATGGAGAGTTCAGCCTACATCTTGGCAGCTGAAGGGAGAGCATAAATAAGTTCCTAAGTAAAAAAGATCTAAGAAGCCGTGGTGGAAAAGTAAGAAGGAAAAGGATAAGAGGAAAGAAGGAGGACCTCATAAGCAGATCAAGAAAAGAGGGAAATGCAATAGCTGTGGACTGGTTGGTCATTATGCAAGGGACTGTAAGAATAAGATAATGAAGGGAAGGTGTTATAGTTGCGGACAGCCTGGTCACCTTAGTAGAGCTTGTCCTCAGAGAATGGGGCAGGGAGAAGGCGTACCTACAACGTAAGTATAGGCTTTGGATGCAGCATCTTATAGCAGTAGACCAGATAGAGTTTGGAAAGTCTATGTAGTAGGTTTGATCTCTGTTTTTTATTTTCCTATTCGAACTCTTTTCGATTCTGGAGCAACACACTCTTTCATGTCGAGTCTTTTAGTTGATTGTTTGCACTTAGATATCTCCTTAGTAGCAGACCCCATAGTTGTTTCAAAACCCCTAGAAGGATCAGCACATTTATCTATGATTTGCAGGGGTTTGAAATTTTTTATCCTAGGTGTAGAGCTTGACTGTGACGCCTATTTACTGGGATTATCGAGGTATGGGATGAATTGGTTATCCACTTATGGAGTGATATTGGACTACGTGAGGAGAGTCATTAGACTAGAGACATGCAGTAGTAGGACTCTCGAGGTTTCTTACAACCCACAGAGTCAGTCATGTTGAGCTTCTTTTATTCCCATGATTCATCATTAGGATAGCTAGATTCCATTCCAGTCGTTAGAGATTTCCCAGACATTTTTGAGGAGGTTAGGGGACTACCCCCTAAGAGAGAGATCAAATTTAGGATCTATCTTAATGACAATGCAAAGCTAGTGGCATTATCGTGAGACATATGGCTCCTAGGGAGAGAAAGGAGTTAAGCAAGCAGATTGGTGAGCTATTGGAGAAAGACTTCATCAGAAGGAGCATATCCGAGTGTGGAGCGCTAGTCATCTTCTCTACTAAGACAGATGGTTCCCTTCAACTTTGCGTAGACTATAGAAAATTTAATAAGCTCACGAAGAATAACCGTTATCCACTTCTTAGGATATATGATCTTTTCAATCAGTTGGTTGGCTCTTAAGTATTTTCTTAGCTTGATTTAGCTATTGGATTTCATCAACTTGGAGTCGCTGATGATAACATGGATAAAGCAACATTTAGGAAACTTGATGGATTCTTTGAGTGGTTGGTTATGCCATTTGGGCTAACCAATGCCCTTGCATATTTTGTAGATTTGATGAGCCATGTTTTTTCGAGATGTTCTAAGTAAGTTTGTAGCAGAGTTCGTGGATGACATTTTGGTGTTTTTCAAGAGTATGGAAGAGCATGCTATTTATCTAAAGGAGGTTCTTTATACATTTCGCATTCAATAGTGGAAGGCAAAATTCTTGAAGTGTCACTTTTGGCTTAAGGAAGTATGTTTCTTGGGGCATGGAGAAGGTCAACACATGGAAAAAGTTTAATAAACGTTTTCGTACATTTAGGTTCGGATTATGGAAATCCCACGAGTGGTAGGCAAAGATTGTATATATGCAATAGATTCAGTTAAAAAGCCTATGTGTAGATAATTACAAAAATTATAATTATTTTAGATAAGTGGATTCAATGGTAGACTTGGAATAAATATTAGCATAAAAGAAGAACATGAACAAAAGAATTTAGTAAGGAAATGAGATTACCAAAGTTTAGGAAGGGTACTCCTAGGATAGTAAGAAGAGAATCCACTTTAGGTTTAGCCCAATAAAATGAAATTATTAGAATTGAAAAGTTGAAATATATACACACACACACTTTTTAATATTGGGTTTTTGAAAATATTGGATATGAAATTTAATTTGTTTTTTTATGACATAAATTTTGTTAAAACTGAAATTATTTTTGAAGAGTTATTGATCATATATAGCTCGCTAGTTTCTTTGTAGGTAAACAAAGATTTTTAATATAAAACCCTGGAATGTATTAAATATCAAAAACATAGGTTACAACATTTATCGTTGTAATAGATGTTGTGAAAAATAAGGGGAACATAGACTATAACACTACCGTTATAGTAATAGTTAAATTTAAAAATCTAAATTTCTATAAAAAGTTGTAAAGGTCTTTAAAAGAAGATATGTTAGAAATAAGAATTGAACAAAATGAACAAAAAAATGTAAATGGCTCAGGTCGACCCAGAATGAAGCCAGGTCGACCCTCACATTACAAAGGATAACCTATAGGTCGACCCGCCCCATTTCTTTGACGTGGATTACTCCAGGTTAATAGATGATCTGTTTTTCCAATTCTGATATGAAGAAGATATACTAAAAATAAGAATTGAAAAACGAACATATATATATATATATATATATATATATATATATATATATGTAAATGGGTCAGGTCGACCCAAAGTGAAGCCAGGTCAACCCTAGATTCGACCCACACATTACTAGGGTCGACCTATAGGTCGACCCTTACTTTTTCTAGGTTGAACCGCCCTATTTCTTTGACATGGATTCGTCCAGGTTAATAGATGATGTGTTTTTCCAATTATGATCGATCATGTGCGTTCATGCTTCCATCCGACGGTTCCAATCGAGCCTATGACATGGTTGCACCAGATTTAATATCCAAATCCAATAGTCTGAGATTCACAAGTGCCACTATAAATAAGACTATAAGCCTAGCTATTTTTCTCATTCAGATTTTCTTCATCCAGGTTCATTGCCTTAGGCTAGACCTTAAAAGGAATATTTTTCCAAGGAGAAGATCTTTTTAATTAAAATATTTTATACCTTAGATGTGGATCCGGGAAGGCCAAGGAAAAGAGCTAAGGACCACAGGTGAGTATTTAACTAATTATTTTATATTTTTAAGTAATTTAACACAATAGGGTTCTCAATAGTTGTAATTTTTCTGCAATTTTGAGACCGCTTTTATATAATTTGTTTATAGTTAAATTTTAATGTTCTTTTCAGTCTATATTGTTTAGTTATTTTTATTTAGATATTTTATTTACTATTATTTACATTTATTTGTATTTTATTTACATCCATTTTAAGTTAGAATTCATCCTGTAAATTTTTGTTCTTTTTATATCTTTTTACGCGAATAAAAATAATAATAAAAGGATGATTCGTTAATATGGGCTAAATTATAGGAATACTAAATTTACAGAAAATTTGATGTAAATAAGAAGAACTGTAATAAAAAGAATATAGATTGAAATAGGAAAATTTGACATTTGCAAGCAAATTAATAACTTGTAGTTATAACCAAGAAGACATAATAATAGGGAAATTATAACGTAGGTTATAATTAAGCAGAAAGAAAAGAAAGAGGCTTATTCTAAAACATAGAGTTAATTTAATAAGCAAATATAATAGAGATAACAGGAGAGACTTATTTTAAAGACTTAAAATAAGTTAATTAGCAAATAGAGTAGAATTAATAGAAGAGGCTTATTCAAAAGACTTATACTAAGTTAATAAGCAAAGATAGAAGTAAGACCTGTACTAACAACATTCTCGTTTTCAGTTAGATCAAACAATAGATTAGGTGAGGCTAGGACATGCTTATGCTGGAGCAGTGGTAAATAAGAGGTCAATAAATAGAAGCTCAAATCAGGGGATTTGGGTAAGGGGCGCAACTAGATTTTGTTTTGTTTGGACCCGTACCAACAAAATTCTCTTTCAGTCAGACAGAGGTAGTCTCACAATAATTCAGGTGAGGCTAAGGGCACACTTATGCTGGAGCTATGGTAAATAAGGGGTACAAAGAGAGAGCAACAGATATTACGAGCCTCACGGTGGCCTAGCATGTGGCCTCGGTGCAGGGATATAAGTCGCTATTGAGTTCCAATAAGAGGTAAAAAGAGGGAGCAACAGATAGTGCGAGCCTAACGGTGGCCGAGCGTGCGGCCTTGGTGTAGGGATACAAGTCGCTATTGAGTTCCAAAGCACTAAACATGTGTCCTTTTGCTGTAGGACTACAGGATGGGACTAGCTCACAGTAGTGCAACATAGATAGATGGCCGATTAAAGAGTAGAATTATGATTTCAGCCTAATTAAAGCAGGGTTAGGATTTTAGCCTAATCAATGTAGTTATCTAAGACAAGTGCAAACAATCAAAGATAATTAGAACTATCTAAGCAAAGGCAAATAGTTAAATAATATTTTATTCCATCTTTATCTTTTCCTTTATTTCCTTTTATACTAGAACTATTGCTAAGTCCATTATCTTTATATTGCTTAAAAATAGTAATAATTACATCCACTCACCTGACTTTTAGTCTGACCCATAGCAATATTTTCCCCTTTTCCCCCCATAGGCCAGTAGAGGCAAGGATAGTAGAATTCAGACTTTCTTGGAAATTCAGTCGTGGAGTTTTTTTTTCATGTATTTTTCTTCTTTTTAGTTTTCATTTGGGTTTTTATGTACCGGTACTATTTGAGAGGGATGATTTTGTACTCTGATATTATGATTGAGATGGTATTTTTCATGAGACATATGTATTTGGTATTTTGAGACGTATTTTGATTGTGACTTATTTTATGAAGTTTAACTTTTAAATGAGTTATTGTCTAAATGTTTCCGCTGTTGTTATTTGATTATTTTGTTAATCTTAGTCTCTGTAAAGTTTTAGCTATACCTACAACGCACCACATCTTTTAGTGTATCCTTTTTGGGTATGCTAAAGGGTGTAGGGTGTTACACGGTGTCACAATTTATACACGCTTGTGTTCTCTTTTTCTTTCATATAGAAACTCTTATTTGAATAACATTTTGAAATAATTTGTAACACCATTTATTAGCCAAAATTTTGGACAACAAGAATATAACTATCATTTTCTCAACATAAACATTGTCAAAACGTCTTAAGGCCCTTCCGTTGGTATTAAAACTACTTTGCTCCATGTCTTTTGACTTAACGAGAGTATGGCATTTCGGTAATATTCTTATTTTTAAGTAGAACAAAGTCCGTGGGTTTTGACATTGTCAAATGTATATTTGACTTGATTGGGGATGTTGTTGATGGTTTCAACAATATATACATCCAAATTGTTAGTGTGTGGATAGTTGCACTTATTAATAACAAAAAAAATTCTTCAGCCTTCCAACATTGTCGAAGGGTGTGTTCAGGTGCCGGTATTTCATCTTCTCTTCTGACACCTTTGAAAGCTCAATGACTCATAATTCTTGTTATCTTTAACCCCTTTTCAAAGGCATGGAACCATATGCTTCAGCGGATATTTGAGCTGTTGAATTGGCTTTTGACTCCTTTGAAAAGCGTTAATAGTAGGATGAATCATAAATTTAATGAAATTATTTCACTTGTCAGGATCATGTGTTTAAAAAGAACTTTAAAGAACTTAGAAAATGATGTAGTTTCAAAACCAGAATCTTCCCCAAAGAAGGCTGAAGCAGTTTCAAAGCATTCACTTATAGCTTCCTAAGACGAAGTTGACGCAATCCTTAATGATTTTGGAATTACATGAGTTGAAGTTATTCTTCTTGGTGACAACGACACCATTCAAAATCCTCCCGAGGATATTTTTCTTACACCGCCATCTACATGGCATGGAGGTTTCATTTCATTTCCTGATTTCCTATCAAGATTTCTAAGTTACCTGGGTATAGCTCCTATTCAATTACGCCCAATGCATATACATATCTCATCTCCTTAGAACTTATGGCCTTAGAGTCAGGCATTCCTTCTCTAAATGCCGAAGTTCTTGATTATCTGGTGTGCCTCATCAAGGTTGGCAATTCAAGTAGCCATATTTTTAGGGCTAACCCTCACAAAAAGTTAATTTCAGAGGGAGTAAACAAGTTTAAGGATTGGAAGATGGAATTCTTTTATATCAAATGCTTTCCAAATATTGGTGGAGCTTTCTCTTCTCCTCATAAGTTGATCATTACCATTATCTTCATTTTTTTTCTTCTGAATTACGTTTTCTTATTAGGCCATATTCCTGAGGATCTCAATGATGAAGGGAAGAGAACCATGAATTTATTAGTCACTGGTTCAAATAGCATTGGGAATAGGCTTACATTATTGACCCGTAACAATCTTCAAAAACATTCTCTCCTTCCAGTAGGTTAGGTATTCTTAGACAACCTCCTCTTATCCAACACACTTCTAAGAGCAAACGCTTTCTATCCTTGGATGACCCGAAAAAAGTTTCACCTTTGTCTCCGATTTCTTCAGACCAACCTGGTAAATTTAAGTGTACCGCTTATAACTTATTGTCGTGTTATTCTTTAAATTGCTTTTCTAACCTATGCTTTTTAGTTTTAACAACTGCTCCTTCGTTTGAATTATCCATAAGAGATCCACTCCCTCCACCTTCTGAATCTAGTGCTTTAGCTCTAGCCTAGGCCATTGCTGGGTCTGTAATGATCGTTAAAAAAAATTGAGTGGAGTGACTACTGTAGGTCCTTCTTCTAAGAAAATTAAAACTGCTGATGTCCAGTTTTCTCTTCCTCCAAAAGGGGATGAACTTATTGATGTAGGCCAAGCTCTAGAAGGTCCTACTCTTGATGCCACTGTTGACCAACCTAGAATGATTCCTTCGAAGGATGACTTCATGTCTCACTTAGTTGTGCCTGATTCTCCTAGCATCATTGAGTACATGCAAAAGGATATAAGCCCCCTTTGGAGTTGAATCCTTCTATACCCACATCAATGGTGTCTCCTAATGATTTTGAGAATGTCGTGCAATCAATTATTAATTCTTAATCATTCTCTTTTATTCAACCACCTTCCTCTGTACCCGATCCGACAAGTCATTATAGAGCAACAACTTCTGTATGTTTCATACTACTTGATTTTCTTATTGCTACTTCTTACTAAATCTTGACTCATGTTTTAATTTTCCTTTCAGATCTCCAAAAGTCGGTAGTCCCACTAAGAAAACGTTTCAAAGTCTTCTGTTGAAACATCTAAGCTCAAAGAAGAAGTCTTAACTCTAAGTAACAAGATTACTTCCATCACTGCTTCTAAAGATAATGCAATGAGGGAGCAAGAAAGATTGAGTGCTTTTCTTGTTCGAGTAGAATCTATAATTTTCGAGGAGGGGAAGGCTAAACAAATCTTAACCGATGAAGTTATGGGTTTGAAAATGACTCTGAAAGAGTCGAAAGACAAAAAGGCCTAGATGAATGCTAAACTTTCTTCTCTTAATAAGAAATGCATTCTTTTCAAAAAAAAATTGGAGAAGAAGAAGAACTCTTTAACTATGGCCATCAAAACCATTTCGAAGGCCAAACAAAAGGTATCTCAATTTTTAAGCACTTCTCTAAATGGCATCATTGTTAATTCTTATGAGGATGCACTCTTGCTAGCTTACTCCGAAAATATAGAGAAGTGTCCAAAGCTCATATCTTTTGAAAAAATACATGGATAAAATAAAAAATGGAGCGAGGGATTGAGGTCCTTGTTAAAGAAGAAATTGATGCCTCAAAGCTCATATCTTTTGAAATCCCTCTTGTGGAAGGAGATTCTGATACAGACGAGGATGGAGACGATGAGGATGATGAAGCTGTTGTTGAAGAACGCGACAACGACGATGTCAATGACGGTGATAGCCCTAATAATGATGATAAAGGTTAGGGTTCTGGCGACAATAGGGGCGATCATGATGATTCTCATAGAGGAGGTAATGATGACACTTCTAGGGCTTCAGATAAAGCTATCCTTAATCCTAGTGCCCATGTAATGGGTCAAAGTGAATTTCCTAAACCCTCCGATCTCCCTAAAAAAACGCCGATATTGATGCTATAGAGAAAGAGGGGAAAAACATACCCTACAAACTTCAATCCCTGTTTCTCAAGTATGGAAATCTTTGTCAAAATGGCTTTCACTTCCAAAATAACATTGGCTAATATCTTTCCATTCTAAATAAGGAAGAAATCCATTCATCATTATAAAACAAAGCTTGAAAGAAAACAGATAGAAATAAATAGCTTGAATAGGGAGTGACATAAACAATAAAAAGAACAAAATGCACTCTCTAACAAATACTATAAGCTTAATAAAAGCACTGTAGTATTTGCATCTTTTAAGATCAGGAAGCTGCCCCTCGATTGAAAAGGACGCGCCTTCGCAATGGCAAGCTCTTAGAAGAGGATAGAGAATTGATTATGCTCTTTAGGATGTTGATCGAGGACAGAGATATCCTAGTGGATTTCCTATATAAAGCTTATTGTAGGCATCCAAATGTATATTTTCATACTTAGGCGACTTAAGTGGAGGTCTACTTACATATCTACATTGGAGGTACTTGACGAATTTGGATATGATCCTCATCTGAGGGCTTGTTGGAATTTACCATGAGTCAATTTAATTCCACATGTATTGCCTCTAGAAAAACTCAAATATTATAAGGATAAATTCATTTTTGAATTATTCAAAAATTCAATTTTGAATGAACCAGATGAAAATTTATAATCATGTAATTATATTGATTTTTTGACTTTTATTTGCATTAGTTTTCTTTTATACTTAGTCTAGTTTATTACATTATTACAGGGTAAATGTCTCTTAAGTAGCACTGTTAATAGGAATTATTTAGGCAAATATGCCAAATTAAGAAGAGATATATAGAAAAGACCTCGCTCTTGAAATCTTCAAGATTGGCTAGATATTGTTTTCATAGAGATCTACAAAAGTTTTATAAGCAACATCCCCACCCACGCTTTGATTTTGGTGGCGAAGAAAAGGAAAAGATCCTTAAGGAAATTTGAACATATCATACAAAATTAATATGTGGTCGTGATAGTCCTCCCACCAGAAAATGGGATTATAGCAAATGTCCTCCAGCTATTACCCTAGAAGAACTTAATGCCCCTTTCGAATCAACAATTACCATTTCGGTTAATTCTTTGAACAAA
Organism: Allium cepa; assembly: GCA_030765085.1. NCBI lineage: Eukaryota > Viridiplantae > Streptophyta > Magnoliopsida > Asparagales > Amaryllidaceae > Allium > Allium cepa. The sequence goes on along the minus strand of CM060937.1, from coordinate 896,188,727 downwards.
GTTAAAAATGTTTTCTTCAAAATTTAAGTGTGATAAGATTAGTATTTGATTATAACAATAAGATCGTACACTTTGTTTTATTGCTTCTTGAGTTGTAACCTCTATTATTGTAATAAAAGAAATTTTTTATTTGAGTATTAAATTTGTTTCTTGTTTGTTTAAATAGGAGTTACAGTTAGGTACCACACTGCTCTCATTAGATTAATGTCTTATTTCACCAGCATTAGAGATAGGTTGGTAGCAAATCTTAAAAAGAGGAACCTACTTAAAGATCCTCTATCTACTCATCTTCAAGGTAATACTAAAGCATTGGGATGGCGCAGGAAATTTTTGCTTCAAAAGACGATTACTAGAGACCTTAATGATCAAATCACTAATCTTGAAGCGGATATCAAGAATAAAGATGAAAATGTTTCCCAACTGAAACCTCAAATTAAATCAAACCCTTCGATCAATTTTGATTATGAGATGTCAAAACTTTTCTAATAAGTAAGTAATTTGGAGATAAAATGAAAAGATAGTCAAGCTCAATGTAAGTCCTTGGAATTTATCATGGGAGTCGACATTCCGAATATCAATTTATCAACTTCTCCAATCACCTCATCTGTTGTGAAATTGACAAGGCCTTTGTCTTTAGCTATTCAAAAATTCCCTACTTAAAAACACCCTCCTCCAGGTTTAGACGAGAAGACGGTAGGTGAATGGTGTAGAAAAGTTAAATTTGAAATGATGAGGCATTTTGATGATCAACAGAAAGTGAGATACTCGTAACACATCAATGAGTATGCAGCCAAAATTCAAAAGGTTAAACATGAAAAATATCCTCTTCAAAAGCACATCGCTAATTTAGAAAGACAAAACAAGACCCTTAAAGGTGCCAACAAAGCTTTCAACCGTGCTTTGAAGACTCGTACTGAATCCGCTGATGATGCTGATGAAATTAAGAAGAAGGAAAATAAGCTTAAAGAAATTCTTTGCACAACGATTCTCCATATTATTGATCCTTTAATTGTTGAGAATTTAAATAAAGTTGTCCAGGATCTTTGATGTATAGACTAATGTCATATAATATTCTTGTAAATAATTTTGTAAATTATGTAAATATCACGTGGATTGTCGGCCTTTTTTTTCCGAAGCTTCTTCTGATAACTTTGGTTATGATTTTTGTTGAATCATTCAATCTCCATTATTAATCTTGTTTTCCTGAAAAGTATAAAGTAGACAACATTTTCGTTATTAATTTGCAATCTATGTAAGAATATGTTTGGTGATTTGTCCATATTATTGGAAATAGTGTTAGCAATCCTGATAATAAAATTCCTAAAATCTAAGTGAGGAAGTTAACAAATTATCATGTGAAAATAATAAATGAAGAGAAGTTCCACGGTTAGAAATGAATAGAAGTCCTAAGATCTAATTTTGGTAATGATGAGAGAAGACCAGAAATTTAATTATGCAACTAATAATAGAGGGCCAGAAATCCAAATTTGGCATTAATAATAGAAGTTTAGAAATCCTTTTCTGAAAATAACTGATAAAAGACCAAGAATAATCATTTAATAACAAAAGTCCAAAGATCATCATCTGGAAATAAGTCATAGAATATTAGGAATCCTCTTTTGGGAACAAATAATACAAGTCCAAAAATTCTTATCTAGAAATAATTGAAGATCCAAAACCTAGGTTCCAGTGTTGATAAGGACTGTCCAAAAGTTAATAAAAGAAGATCCGAGACCTAGATTCAAGTATTAGTAAGATAGATTCATGAATTAGTAGAAGACCAGAAATACATAACACAAGTCCTAATAATTGAGGTTTCGAAGCCCAGATTCTGACATTAATGAGTGAAGTCCAAGAATCAATTGTAAAAGATCCAAAACCTAGATTCGAGTATTAATAAGTGAAGTCCTAAAATCACTTGTGGAAATTAGCCAAGGGCTATAAATTTTTATTTGAGCCTCTTGTTCTGCATCACTCTTTGGGTTTTGATTGTGCGATTCTTTTGCTTTGTATCGCCTCTTCTGGTTCTTGATTCTTTTGACATGTGCTATCTTTTGGGCTTTGTATGTTATTAATGCTTTACGTGCCTTCATTACGGCTTGGACGTCTTAGGCCGTTATTATCTAGTGCACTTGGTTAGCTTATCCACAAACAGGACTCAAGGACTTATCCAATCTCCCTCAAGGAGGCGCTCCAGCCAGGCCTTATAGGCAGGACCGAAGGCCTGTTCAGTGCCTTGACTAAGAAATAGCATGGCGGGATCAATAGCTTACTCCATCCTCCCTCTAGAAGGTGCTTCAGCCAGGCCTTATAGGTATGACTGAAAGCCGATCGGTGCCTTGACCTGGCCATAGTGTGGCGCATTCAAGGGCTTACTCCATTCCCCTCTAGGGGCGCCTTGATCTGGCCATAGCATGGCGTGATCAAGGGCTTGTAGATACTTAATCCTGGTTATAGCGTGGCACAGGTAAAGTTTTACTCTAACTTACCTCTAGGAGGCGCTTCGACCTCGCCAACTCGGTGCAAACAAAGTCTTATACTCGTTTAAGGTAGTTTCCAAGATTAAGCAGAATTTTACACCCGACCATATAGATTTTCTTTAAAAAAAGTGCTTCACTGAATTCCTTTAGGGTTGCTTTGCAAATCTATTGACTTTTCCTTGTTTGAAAAAGTTGATAATCATTCCTTTGAGAGTTTTACATTGATTGGTCTCGTGTCCGTTCAACATACGGTAATGGCAGTAAGATCCTTCCATATTCCTTTCATATTTGAGCGTTTTCTTCTTGGATGGCCAATAGTTGAGTTCCCCTCTGGTTATTAAATAAATATTCTCAATTGATGTAGTTAAATTGCATTCCTTAGAGAGTCTTGGTTTGATGCTTATCTTTTGAGGATGATTTCTTTATCTTTTATTGCTTGATTCAGGAGGTTCACCCTTGATAATCGATTTCCTTTTTGGAACCTTTTGAAGCTTATGTAGGTAATGTTCCACTTGTTGCTTGATGCCATTTTTGTTCAAAAGTGTAGTAATCAGCCATCATCTCTTCCTCAAAGATAGTGCCTTTGGTATAGAATTGAATAGTCTTCTTTATTTGTTCAAACAAGTTATCACTCCCATTTTTTTCCTTCTAAAGCAAAGATAGGTATAGGGCCAATGTGAAATCGATTTAAGCTCCAATTTTCTAGATCATAAGATTAATCTTTTTCTTCTTTTTCATGATTCTCAAAGCCTCCAATCGTAACACTTACTTTTCATATAGTTTAGAATCTACAATGTTTCCACGAGAGAATTAAATCGAGAGTGGTTTTGAAAATACTTACTCGGACTTCTTGATTTTGCTAAGCATTATGGTGTAAGGTATAGGGTTAGATTGGAATGGAATGGGGTTAGAGGAAAGTATGGTTGGGAATTCAATAAGGTCGGAGGTTCAAGTCATCTTTCTAGTGTCGAAAATGTTAACAAGAAAACTTGCAACACCCTATAGCAAAGTTAAGAGTCCGAATGATCCTTTCGAATCGGTTAAGACAATCAAAATCTTCGAAACCATCATTCGAATCAGTTAAGGCAATTGGAAACTCCTTTGAAACCATCTTTCAAATTGGTTAAGACAATCTAAACCTTCGAAACCACCTTTCGAATCAGTTGAGGTGATTGAAAATTCCTCTGAAACCACCTTTCGAAGCGGTTGAGGTATCTAAAGTTTGGACCTAATGGATTGAAGGGATTTTAATTAGATCGGATATGAATTACATCTTAGAAAGGTTCCCTTTAGATGGACGTTGAGGCATATTATTCATAATAGAAACCATACATAAGCAGTGATTCAGAACCCATACATTCAAATGCATCTTTTTTTATTGATAATCTTCATGAATACAATGGTTTAAGTATTACAAGAGAGTGAAATCCCCAATTTAATTTAAGGATTAAGGTTTACAAATTCAAGAAAAGAACAAGCATAGAACGAATGAATTCGAATCCTCTAAACAATACCCTTAGGGTCTTATTTATAGGCGCTGGTTGGACCCTTTCGCATCAGTCCTTTCGACTTAGTCGAAAGGGTACCTTGAAGACCTTTCGTCGTTGTTGAATTTAGGGCACCCTTCTAATCCGCTTTTTAATGAAACTTGGGTGCTTTTGACTCCATCAAAAGATATAACAAGCGTCCTTCACCTTGTTGTTGATGTGCTGTGTAAATCAAAATGGATGTTGGCTTTCGACGTTGTCGAAAGGGGGTATTTTTTAGGCTTCGAAGGGGTTGAAGCATGTAGAAGGCTTAGTTGCGGAAGGTAGCTTTCGAAAGAATTCCTAATGATTAATGCAGAACCCCCATCTTCTGGTGTTTGAGGAAGCTATGTTGGACACATATGAGCTCTCTTTTATACTTGTGGAAGGTTTCAACCGATTCGAAAGGCTGATCCATACTTTCAAAAAGGTCAACATGGAAAAATGTTCTTCTGCAGAAGGTAAACAACAGCGAAATCATCTGTTTTGAAAGGTCGGATACATGTGTGGACATTGTTATTCGATGCCTTAGATAGGTGCTTTTAACTCATATGAAACTCCTTTATGCATGCGGAACCAATCACTTTGAAAGGTAGTTTTAAAGGAATTTTCAATCACCTCAACGGATTCGAAAGGTTGTTTCGAATGGATCATTCAAACCCTTAACTTGCTTTAGGGTGTTGACAAGTTTTCTTGTTAACAATTGTGCGATAACATTATGATGTGGTACTGTGATTGAATGTTGTACTTGTTAAATGGGTGTTCATGACATGAAGCTAGCGATTCTCTAACCAAAAGTGACTTAGAATCCTTCTTTTTGTCAAAAGGTTGTTTTTGTTCCAAAGCGAAATGTTTTAAGTTTAAATCCTTGATTTTGGTTTCAAAAGTTTATTTTCATTTATAAAGAATACAAGAGTTCAAAGTTGAAGTTTTTAAAGCTTAAGAATCCAATTTTTCAAAAAGTGAAATTATGATTTAGTACAGCGATAGTCGTTATACGCGCAGTTTGAAAAAATTTAACCAACTTTCTAATCCCAACTTGTTTTCACTTAGAAATCTTTTAGGAAATGTTTTTTTAACTTTAATTATGTAATTGGAGAACAAATTAATTATTTAATTATTTATGCATTTAATGATTATTTAATTGATTAATTAATTAATAAAGATAATTAATACTTAATCATTCGTTAATAATGGTATTTATACTTAAATGTTAATCAATTAAGCTAATCATGATTTTCTACTTAATTAAAGTTAATCAACATTTAATTATTAATTAAGGGTAAATTAACTATTTATTTAAGATAATTATAATTAATTATTACTTTTAAAAAGGGGTTTTATTTAATTAATCTTTGACTAAAGTTTAGTTATGTTTTATTGAGGGTTTAATCTAAAGTTTGGTTACTTTAATAAAGGTTTAACTACTTTTAATTAGAGTTTAATCACTACTTGACAAGGATTTGATTCTTGTTTACAAAGGTTTTAATTTATTTTAAAATTGCTTTGAGTTTAAGTGATCACTTTTGTTTTAAACTATTTCTTTTCAAATTTTCTTCAAATCAAGAGATTTTTGTGTCACTTACCCTTAAGTAATCCTATACGATTAGGGAAGCTAAATGACATCTATTAGCGAATCAAAAAATCATTTTGCTATTGTAATAACCTAGGCATTCATGTATTGATTGATTGTTCGTGATGATTCCTTATATATACCTGTTGTTGTGTGGTGCCTATGTTAAATGGATAAGTAAAACCAAATTAAAAGCACCATTGTGGTCATTAAGCCTCCATTTGATTTTGTACAGACAATAGTTCATTTCCTTTTTGAAATGGTTCCAAATTTATTTCAATTTGAACAAGATATTTAAAGAATTATTTGACAAATGGTTTTACTAAAGATGTTTTGAACTAATGGGAATGATTTTCCATGTTATAAAAGGAAGTTTTTATAAAGAGTTTTATGAATAAATTTGGATATTTATAAGGCGTTTTGGGTAAATGGATTTGAGCTTTTAAGAAAAGAAGATTTCATAAATAAGGGAGATTTATAAAATGGATTTGCTTATTAAATTAAGCTAATTTGATTTAAGGTTATTTAAGAAGTTGTTTAAGTAAGGAAGGTATATAAAGAAGTTTTATAATGATTTGGGGTATTTATAAAACAATTTTTATAAATGACTTGAGGTATTTATAAAAGAAGTTTTAGATAATGGTTTAGATATTTATAAAGGGAGTTTATAAAATAGTTTGGATATTTATAAGGAATTTATATAATTTTTTTTGGATATTTATAAAAGAAATTATCATAAATGATTTTGAATATTTATAAAAGGTTTTATAAATGAATTTGGGATTTTGGAAAGTATTTTAAAATGGATTTGGATTTCAAGTAAATGAGATTTAATGAATGAAAAAGGTTGATTAAAAAGGATTTATCAAAAGAAGTATAAAAAGAATTTGAGATCTGGGTTTCTCTAACTGACGTTTTAAAAAAACTAGTGGTATGGAACATCTGTTCCACACTTAACACCGAGGGAACAATGCTTAGAGCTGTCCTTACATCCAATTTATACAACACTTTTTTAAAACTTTTTAACATGATTTAGAAGTAAGAAATTATTTGTAAATATTTAGTGAATTATGTCGGAGAGATAAGCATATGCATGTTTTAGACAAACGTTTTTGAAAGAGATTAATTAAATAAAGATTTGTTTTGCTGCTTAGTGGTTGCTATGATTAAATAAATCTCAAATGGAATTGGTCATTGTTTGTTTGCTTGATAGTTAAGTAACCAATTGTCAAACATGGACCAAAACTTAACTTTGAAAATATCTAAGAGAAACACATGAGTTATATGGCATAATCATCTCCGATGTAGCATCACCATGCGCATAAATCTCGTTTTGTTCTCTTAGGACAGGTGATAAGGAAATCCATCCACTAACGGTTAGGAGGTGATTTTCGCTCTTATTTATTGTTTGATTATTTCCGGAAGAACCGGGGTTGAGTTTACCCGAAGCTCGAATGTTGTTTCAAAGAGACTGGGATCAATTATGTTATCCAAAAATCACATCGATCCAACTCAATCATTTCAAAGTGAAGACATCTTGAAAATGATGAAACTGAAGATGGGAGCTCTCTAAAGTGAAAGGGATGCTTACTAATGATCCTGAGGGTGATTCCAAAATGGATGTAGTAGAAGTAGTGCATTCGTTTTATTTATGTCCTAAACAACTTGTATGGATGAATGCTATCACTGCATTGCTGCTTGGAGGACTGTATTAGCATTCCAAGTGGGAAGTGCCACATAAATGGTAAAAGTACCCCCAAGCCTCATCGATCGAAAAACGACAAAAATCGGGCAAGGCCATATGGGTCGCTCCCATCAGGGTATGGTCATCACAAATCCAAATTGATTACTATCTACTCATGTATGCTTTGAGGAGCAAAGTGTGGTGATCATATTCGGTACTAGTGGTCAAGTGGTAGGCCATCCTATGTGGTAGGGGTATAAGATGGTCTTGACAGACCTTGGTGCATTTTATCTAAAGATGTACCATCGGAAGGTAATTTCTTACCTTGTCATGGTATGGAATCCATTCTCCAATGCATTCCTTTACTGTTTTAGATATAGGAAACAATTTGAAATGTGAGATGTAAGCATTTCATCTATTTTCTCTATTTACTTCAAACCTAGACATCAATATAAGATCACTGGATTTTATATAGAAATGGTTTGGTTATCGTACGGTAAAAACCCATCCACGTTTATATGCGGCGTGGTCTTATGAGAGGCCTTTGATTTAAAGGTTTTTATAAAGTTAACGAGATGCGCCTAACTCATACTGGACCCATGTCTGGCCTAGAGTTTATTTTTCCCTTTTCCAAAACTCTTGGGCGCTCAAATTTGAATGGCCAGCCAAATAATTTAAGTTTTTTGCAGAATCATTTTGAAGGAGCTTGGAACAAGTGGCTTCATCGACAGCTATTTATTTTTCTTGTTTTCCATTGTATTATATTTACATTGTATCAGTTAAATAGGGATATACTATTATAACTATCCTAGGGTAGAATTTGTATTAGTATGACTTTGATGTAACATTTTGGAAATGACATTGTTATATATTATGTTGAGTAATTTATATTATTTCATTGCATTGTGAGATTCTGTGTTGTTCAGTTTCTTCTCTTCTACCTTTTCTTTCTTTCAACCCCAATGATCTGTCTTTTTGAATAAATGATCGGCACATGAATACTGAGGATGTAAGTGTCGTCTTTATTTGCACCAAAATTAGTCACAAACCCCAGAAGTAGTGAAAGCACCAATGTTTGTACACAAATCTTCAATGTCCAAACACATATCTCAGCTCTAGATAATGTAGAGAATAAAAATGAAGAAGTAACCAAATTAAAATGAGTAAGAAAGTAAAGAACACAAGGTTTATAGTGGTTCAACTATCTCCGACCTAAGTCCACTTTGAATTGATCCCTTTATTCCTCTTATATTGAGATTAGAGTTGCAAGACTTTGGAATCAGTAAACCAAAAGAACGAGTTTCGCCTAGAAAAGCCAAAGAAGATCCCATTTGAGTTGCCATAGAGCTGCTATTTATAGGTGCAGATTTGAAAATATCCGCCCCAAAACCTGGAATACCTCTTCTCATGCGCAGTTGGGTCCACTAGATCGATCTGGAGTGGTTCGGGATCGATCTTGATCAATCCACGCACAATTCGTATTGATCCAAAAATGGTCCAATGAAGCTATAATCGATCTAAGATGTTCTTGGGTGAATGAGGAAGCTTTTGTGAAAATTTCATAGCATTTGGACATGTAGAATGAGAGTTTTGATCGATCCAGGTATGTATTTTTCAATATAAGCTGGCAGCTTCATGTAGCAACCTGTATATTTGGACCATTTAAATTGACAATAATCCACACATGTCAACTTAAATAATACAAAACACGAATCATTATGGGATTATAAATACATAAATGTAAATGAGAATCAATACAACATCATAGACACAGAACTGTTACAGAATAATGCAGCGGAAAATACATCGTCATAAGAGCAGTTCATGAAGCTACTACATGAAGTACAACAATGTCTCAACATATTGTGACTGAAAGAAAATACATAAATGCCCAACAGACTAGTACATCAATACTGGAGTAGAAATAGACTGATAAAGATAAATGCTAAGTCTTCAGCATCTTCAACCAACTTTGATCAGCAACTGGATAGCTTCAGACTGACCCGAGCATATACAAAAAGAAACACTCGAGTCAGGACTCAAAATCTTATACAAGATAACAAGTGCAGGGAATAAAGTCTGGAACTCAAAGATGAATAAATAACATCTCTAAGGATCCGATAAACTATCTATATATGTACAATAGAATACGATATGTAGATAATGTCAAATCAGTAAAGTACGATATTAAAATAGCGTTAAGGCATAACCATAATTCCCTTTAACACATTTTATAATGCCATAACCTATACAGCACCGTAAACCCCACCGTAAACTAGTGGTTATCAGAGGGCACCCCATAGATATAACACAAAAAAAACGAAGTGGTCGCGAATAGATAATCAGTATGACAAGGTACATGAGGCGATACCAACTAGGGTACTAGTAGTTGCGTGATCCAGACTGTTGTTGAGCATAGCCAGCAGCTACCTCAATACCGCGAAACATTACTCCTAAATCAAGGGGTGCACCCAAATCGAATCACAAAAGTAATAAATATGGTATCGAAGAAGTGTGTCCGCTAGAGGTGGTGAACCTCAATGGCCCAGCGCGGCTCCTGTTTTAGTCATGTCAGGGGTCATCCAATATCGTTCTCTTTCTTCATTCAACACGTTCACCAAACCATCCACTTCATTCTAGATCAACACTCCACGTATAATAGTTATTAAAGTGGTTTTCGGTATCAACAGAGAGTATGTTCAAACATTTGAGTTAACAATATAATTAAGTATTCAAGTTCAATTTAATAAAATCTAAATTTCACTTCTTAAATTTATTTAATAATCAATTAATTCAATTTAATGGTCAATTTAGTTCAAATCGTTAAATCAAATTCTATTCATTTCAATTCGTATTTACATTCATCGTTACATTAAATATAATCATAAATTTGATTAAATTAATTTCATTAACTAAATTCCCTTTTATCAAAACTTCATTTGATTTATTTCCCAAATTCAGTTAAATTTCAATTTAAAGAAATCCATTTCCATTTATTTGGTTCCATGATCTACATATCACAATATGTTATCTCTGAGTTACAAATCAACTCAATCCATATTTCGTTTATAATGTTCTGATTTGATTAATTCATTACATTTAAAATCATTTTAAATTTAAATTATCACTAAATTAAATCCATAAAACTTTAGTTAGTTTGTATTCCACTTAAGTCAAATTTTACTTAATCTCACATTAAATTTATAACAAGTTCCAAATCTATTTAATTGAAACCGAGTTTAAATCTAAATCTAACAAATCTAATAAATTTTAAAATTTTAAAATTCTAAACCTTACTTGTTTCTAAATCTCATTTCAATTAAATTTGCCAATTCATTTTATTCAATTAAATAGATTCATTAATCCATTTAAATTAAATTCATTAATTTATTAATTTAATCCATTAATTTATTTAAATTAAATCCATTGAGTTCGTTACTTAATTTCCAAACAAATTGTTAAGTTCATTCCTTAATTTCAAATAGATTTCAATTTCAAAATGATTTTTTGTTGTTGACCAATCGGGTTTCTTACTTTTAATTATCTATCCTAGGCCAAGTTGTTTAATTGGGTATTTACCATTTCAACCCAATATCATTCAATATAAAAACAAAGCATAGCAAAGGGAACTTGCAGTGTGATAACTGGGATGGTGTCAAAGTAAATAAATAAGCAATAGCAACCATACATAACAGTTCAACAATTTATTTAAATAATCCTGAAATAATCGTATTAACTTACATTTGTTATTTATGCAAATTAATAAAATTATTCCTAGAATCCACACTATCATTTCATGCAGATTAAAGATTATCACATTATGTTTTTCACTTGGTGTCTATTATCAAATTACTACATCAGTCATACATTCAATGGTTCAAAGTGAGGTTAACGCTATTACCACGTGTCGATTTATTTAACATTTAAAGGGGTCAAGTTCAACATACATAATCCATTTTAAATTGTTAACTATCCTATATCAAATTCAATTTCATATTAATTATCGTTTATATTAACAACCAAATTCAACATCACATAGCAAATTTTGTGTCACAACTATTTACCATAAACCAACATCAAATCACAATTTATCACGTTAAATCTCTTTAAACAATACATGGCGTCAATTTAGCAACTCTAAATTCTATCAATACTCAAATTTAACTTGTATAGCAATTAACAGTTTATGTGAACAATTTTTAACCTCAACCATTTTTACATCCAAATTAATATTAACAACAACTATCACTTGATTATCATAGCATAATAGATTGAGTCGTGAATGAAATATTCACTTTGCGTGGTTAAAGAAGATGACGGCGAAGCACGAAAATGAATAAACTAGATAGACGACACAAGCACGAATACGAACAAACAACTAGATGCAAATAAGGTAGATGGAAGTCTAGGCCTGAGATCCCGGATCAACTACAACTGTCAAGCAAGCGAAACAACATATGAGATACTGTAACCCATGTTTATTTATATACTAAAATATATGTAAAATCGTACTTTACAGAATATATATATATATAACATGAACCTGCCTTTAAAATACAAACAGATTTTATTTTATTTTTCAACTAAGTCTGCAGCGTATAAACCCAACAAATTTTGAACTGGACTTGTAAACTAATATATTCAGTAGCTTTATATTCAAAACTGTTTGTAAAAATATATACATAGAAACCTGTTTGCATAACAAACTCTTATAACTATAAAATGAAGCATCCTGTACAAAACTTTGGGGTCGCTGGCGGGTTCGGGTGGTCTGGGGTTCGGTTGGGCCTGGGTTGGAGGCGGACGTAGGCAGTGGTGCTGGGTTGGCCGTGAGTGGGTTCGGGAGGCGGATGGTGGCAGCGGGGACACGGGCTGGACGTGGGTGGGTTCGGGTGGCGGATGGTGGACTGGGCGAGTGGGTGTGTGGGCGGAACAGTGGGGAGGGTGGAGCGGGCTGTGAATTGGGTAGGGCAGTGGATGGAGGCGGCCTGGCAGTGGGCGAAGGTGGGCGTGGGGGCGGAGATTGGGCGGATGGTGGTAGTGGGACGCGGACTGGTGGATGGCAGATGTGGGTTGGTTGCTGGCGATGTGGGTGGAGTAGGCGGGAATGGGTGGAGCAATGGAGGGCGGTTTCGTGAGTTTCATTATCTGGAGTGAGACAAAATAATAAGAAAATTTATGAAGAGGAGGGAGAAAGAGCACGTACCAGAGAATTTTAGTGTGAAGTGAGCAATTAATGAAGGCAGAGGGTAGTAGATATATACAGAGAGGTTTAGAGTCCCAAGGCCACAGCAATGATGTCTTCGATAAACGTGATGGCTATTGGGTTTCCTAGAGAGCTGAATGGTCAAAGTCCCTTAGAATTCTGAGCGGGAGACAGTTGGGTATCGGTTCGGGCTGCGTAACGGACCGGTTTATAATCCGTTAAACAATTTACCAATTTCAATGCCGATCTCCGATTGACGCAAATAAATATACCGTTGTGATCAGCATGATGAGGTGAACGCAACAGTATGAAAATTTTGATGATTTGACACTGTTTGTGAAATTGTTAATTACTAATTTAGCTGTTTGCTTGCGCGAACAATTTAGCTATCAATTAAAAGCGAAATTTGACGAAACAAAATGTGCCGTCATGATCAGAATATTTTTCTTATGCAACATTGTGAAAATATTTGGATTCGGGAAATAGAAAATTTACACTTAAAATTCAAACTAATATGTAAATGTGACGGACGAAATTAACTTCAATATTTTTTAATGAAATTTGACGTATGCCTATGTCTATCTAGACGCATTCCAAATGTGAAGTTTGGATAGCAACGGAAGTTGTTTGTGAAGATTCGAACTTCTAACTAAATAAGCGATTTTAAAATTTTAAACCGGGTCTGAATTTCAAGGTCATTACACTCTCCCCCAATCAAAACTTTCTGTCCTCGAAAAGGAATAAAGTGAAGAGTGGAAGAACAGATAAAACAGATACGATGGATATAGAATAGATTATCGAATAAAATATAGAATATAGAATGGAATTTACTTTCAACAAACAATTCTGGATTAGAATCCCGAATACTCTCCTCAGTTTCCCAAGTACAATCACGATCATCGGGACTCCATTGGACTTTGACTAGGCTAACAGATTTCCTTCTAAGCTGCTTCGTTTCCCAAACAACAATACAAAGTGGTCTCCTCTCTACAGCCAAATCCGGCTCAATATCAACCTCATCTAACTGAGCAATAGGAATGGTCATGGATGGATCATGCACAACCTTTCGAAGATGTGAAACATGGAATACGTTGTGCACGCCCTTAAATTTCTTCGGCAGTGTAACTCTGTAGGCTAGTGTACCAATCCTCTCAGTGATAGTGAATGGTCCAACAAATCTAGGAGCGAGCTTCCCTCTACGACCAAATCGAATAACATTCTTCAAAGGTGATACCTTAAGAAATACCTCGTCCCCAACCTGGAATCTAAATCTCTTCTACGCCTATCTACATAGCTCTTCTGCCTATCATGTGTAGTCTTCATCTTCCTTCTGATCTCATTAACCTTCTCAGATGCTTCCATAATCATATCTGGGCCAAGAATTAATCGATTACCAGGCTCAATCCAACAAGCCGGCGATTTGCATGGCCGTCCATATAAAGCTTCGAACGGTGCCATATCGATACTTGCCTGATTATAAAGATAGTTAAATTTCAATTCAATTTTACTTATTCAAATTGAAATTTTTTGATTACCTGATAACTGTTATTATAAGTGAATTCAACCAAATGGAGATGACCTTCCCAAGATCCACCGAAATCAATAATGCAAGCTCGGAGCAGATCTTCCAAAATTTGTTTTACACTCTCAGTTTGGCCATCTGTTTAAGGATGACAAGCTGTGCTCAGATTCAGTTTAGTGCCCAAGACGTCCTGAAATGCCTTCCAGAATTTACTAGTGAATAAAGGATCTCTATCGCATACAATACTAGATGGAACTCCATGAAGTCTAAAAATCTCTCTCATATAAATCTCGGCCAAACTCGAAGCAGTACGAGTGGTCTTAACAGGAATAAAGTGAGAAGATTTGATCAACCTATCAACAATCACCCATATACTCTCATTACCTCTTCTGGTCCTCGGTAATCCATCAATGAAGTCCATAGAAATCTGGTCCCATTTCCAACACGAAATCTCCAAGGGTTGAAGTAATCCTGCCGTCTTTCGGTGATCGGCCTTGACTTGCTGGCAAGTGGTGCATCTACCGACATATACAGAAATATCTCTCTTCATCCCACTCCACCAATATAAACGCTTCATATTTCGATACATCTTGGTGACACCAGGATGAAATGAAAGTGATGACTGGTGGTTCTCTCTAAGCACTTCTTGTCTCAATCCATCGACATTAGGAACGCAAATACGGTTGTCAATCCTCACAACTCCATTACTATCGATCTGTGCTCCCATTTTACTGTCAGCATTTCCAACTCTACCAAGAACTAACTCCTTCATGTGATAAATCAAGGTGTCCTCATATTGCTTAGCTTTGATGTGATCCATAAGAGATGGGGAGATAACAAGCTAAAATAGCATGCCTTCTACAAGATTACAACATGATAATGCTTTGCAACGGCTCAAAGCATCAGCTACAGCATTTGCTTTCCTAGGAGTACAATTGATGTCAAGATCATATGGAGCCAAGAATTCGAGCCATCGGACTTGTCTCTGGTTCAAATCCTTCTGAGAAAAAATATACCTCAAGGACTTATGATCAGTGATGTGACGCCCCACCTCTATACCCACGCTAGCCAAGAGCATTACGGTGAATGCTGTCAACTAGCGCGGAGAATAAGGCTGTTGAGGAGCGACCATCCGTGTAATTGTTTGCGCGAGCATCGATATGTCAGATAGTATAACATGCATTTCGTTATCAAGAGAGAAATCCGACATACCGACACAAACTCAAAGCTACTACATAGTGGCTATAATATCTTCAGAAACAAATATAGAAATAAACATAACATAAATCAGTCACAGACAATTCATATCACAAAGGCGGAAATAGATATGAATATTACACTAGGAAGTGTACATCAGAGTAGTGGTCTAAAAAGATCCACAATATCACAAAAGAATAGTTACATGAACTACACAAAAGAATAAGTATACATTATGGAGTCTATATCTCAAATGTATACAACAAAAACTACTAATCTAAGTAGTTAACCAAAAGTCAAGGAGGTAATCCCGGATGCAAAGTTAAGTAGAAGCACCTGTAACATCTCGGTCTGACCCGAGTATTATTTAAGAAGAAAATAATAAACGGATCAGTCTAACTATAAATATCAGATGAAACAATATAGAGTAAGAGATACGACTAAACACATAATAATCACAATGCCAAGCTGTGATATATATAAGTAATTGAAAATCAACAAGAGATTAATCAATATCACAAAATCTACACAAGAATCAAAGAAATGTCATACTCCTTACTTCGTTCACCGAACCATAAATATTGATGATTATATCAATGTCAATCACAAAAGTCAGTGACACACAAATTCACCAATGCACAAATATTGATAAAACTTATCAATGAAAATCACGAAAATTGGTGAAACACAAATTCTAGAAATCATTTCAAGAAATCCAGAAATCACAAAAAGGGGGGAGGCCTATCACAAACGGGAGCATAAAGCTCACCAACACATGTATCACAAACGGAACGCTAATTCCATGGTTACTAACCATCACAAATTTGAGCTGAAGCTCCACAAACGGCCTGAAGACCATGGGTTGCTACCCCATCAATTTGAGTCGAAACTCCACAAAACGGGGTTTAGTCTCCCTCGCAGACAAAGAGACATCGCACATTGGTAGTCTAAATCACAAAGATGATCGTCATGATCAACGAGAAGTGTCAATTACACTAAGCTAGTAAATATATGAGTTTAGCTTCATGTCCCATAACCACTTGCTTAACTCAAATATTTACGAACAAACTGTAGATCTCTACTAGAAAATTGTCACAAGAGATTCAATCGAACAAGTCCAAGAATTAACCGGCGAAGTAAACGCAAGCGTTTCATACCACTTGTTTTACTAATCCGTTTAATTAGATTTCTCATACGAGTGAGGTAAAGGTTTGTATATACTAATAGATTGGAAAACGGTTTAAGAAACGAGCTTTGTAACAAAATAGTGTTGAAATCGTTTTGATGAAAGAATTTTAATATTTACTACTAGTATAGAAACCTTTATATTTTTAAAGTGACAAACCACAAAGAAGATTGTAGGAACAATCAATCACTAAAAATCACATTCGAAGACGGGAATAAAATCCAAAGAAATCGATACCGAATCCATTAAAATGGATGTTCCCAAAATTACGAAGAAAATGTCATCAAAGTCGATAATAAGTGATAATAACAAAAGGGAATCAACACGAATCGATTAAAGTTGGAAATTCAACAAAATAGACCAAGTAGGCAAAATAGCATCAGCTCGGTCGGCCGGCTACAGAGCTCGGTCGACCGGACCCTGTTCAAAAAAAAATCTCGGGAAGCAGGTCGGTCGGCTGAGCCCTGTAGCCAGTCGACCGGACCAGAGACAGAAAGGTGCCTATGTACCTTAGCAGCAGGTCGGTCGACCGGCCCAGGGGTTCGGTCGGCCGACCCTGATGTTCAGCAAATTTGAAACCCATTTAATTGACGTGCAAACTCCACCAATTCGCAACCGAACGAGCACGGACGATAGGGACTTATGCCTAACGGCTACCCGATCCTATTGGCTCCTCAATGCATCACCAAAAACGCATTTGAACATCAAAGCTATGATTTTTAAGGATTTGAACCCAAAACACTAAAAATTGGAATATTCACCAAATCAATCCAAAACAAAAGCAAATGCACACGAATAAGTGTTAGGAATTCATACCTAACAATCGAAGATAAATATAAGCATAGATGTGAGATAAAAATCTCACCTTTGAACCCAAGCAATTGAAGAAGAAGCTTGAAAGCAAAAGGGGAATCAACCACTCTTCAAATCCAACTCAAGAAGCTTGATTCAAAGCTAAAAAGAGAAACATTTCCCAAATTAGGTTTAGCAATTTTCTGAAATCAAAGAGAGAAAGAGTTGGAGAAGAAGAAGAGAAGCTTACCAATGGGTTCTTCTATTAGCTTGGAGCTAGAGTTTGATTTGCAACAGAAAACTAGGGTTTTGGAGTTTTAATTTCCCATCTCTCCCACCATTGATGCTTTAGAACTGAAAAGAGGAGAAAGTGAGGGTGAATGGGGAGGAGTGGCTCAGATTTGAGTATAAGTTAAACATAGGGCTGAACCCAAACCCAAACCCAAAGTGAAAAAGTAGCAAAAATCAACTTTCTCCAAACATATCGAAGCTTATACTCAAAAAGGTCGCAAACGGCATTTTAAACTCAATGGGAGTGGTCCCGAGTCCTAATTCGACCGTATGCAAAAAGTAGCTTTTCGGACTAAATTTCGAGTATCGATAAAATATTTAAATAAAATATTTAAATTTAAAATCGACAAATATGCGGGTTGTTACAGACTCCCCTCCTTAAAGAAATTGCGTCCTCGCAATACTTAAGAAGAAGATATATAGTAACAACCATAAAAGCATATTCAACACAAAAGAAATTTGAAATAAAAGGTTCACCTTAAATAGCACGGGAAAGTAAGTCCGGATGTGGTCGCTCGATGAACTCTCTAGACTTCCAAGAACAATCCTTAGGATTTGAAGACCATTGAACTTTCACAAGCGGAACATCCTTATTTCGAAGTCGTTTGACCTCCGAAGCAATAATACGAACAGGATGCTGCTCATAAGTTAAATTAGGCGAAACTTCAATTTCTTCCACAACACCGGGCTCAAGAATAGAATCGGAATCTCGAAGACATTTCCGTAATTGAGAAATATGAAACACGTCATGCATAGCAGAAAACTGAGCCGGTAATGATAGGCGATAAGCCAAGGAACCAATACGTTCAGCGATAGGAAATGGTCCAATGTATCAGCGCGCTAACTTTCCCGATCGACTGAAACGTACAACACCCTTCATAGGTGAAACACGAATGAACACAAGATCTCCCACAGAAAATTCTAACTTCCTTCTCCGGTTATCGGCATAGGATTTTTGTCTACTCTGGACTTCTTTCATCCTATGTCGAATAAGTTCAATCTTTTCTGTGGAATCACGAATAAAATCTGGACCTAAAACCAGCTTCTCACCAGCCTTAAGCCAACAAGAAGGAGATCAGCATGGCCTTCCATAGAGTGCCTCGAAAGGTGCCATACCAATACTAGATTGGAAGCTATTATTATAGGAAAATTCAACAAGTGAAATATGATCTTCCCAACTTCCACCAAAACCAGGCACACAAGAACGAAGAAGATCTTCAAGAGTTTGATTCACACGCTCAGTTTGTCCATCGGACTGGGGATGATAAGCGGTGCTAAAATTAAGCTTCGTTCCCAAAGCTTTTTGAAGACTCTTCCAAAATCCACTAGTAAACAATGGATCACGGTCGCTAACAATAGAAGTAGGAACTCCATGTAATTTAACAATCTCTTTGATAAAGAGTTTGGCCAAAAGAGGAACGGTTCGGTTAGATCGAACGGGAATAAAATGGGCGGATTTAGTAAGCCTATCAACGATCACCCATAAACTATCATGACCCGAACGAGAACGGGGAAGGCCGTCAATAAAATCCTTGGAAATTTGATCCCACTTCCAAATTGGAATTTCTAAAGGTTGCAATAATCCACCGGGCCTTTGATGCTCGGCCTTAACGAGTTGGCAAGTCATGCAACGCTTAACGAAGTTAGCGATGTCAAGTTTCATTCCCTCCCAATAATAAAGTCGCTTCATATCCGCGTACATTTTACTACTACCGGGATGAATGGTAAATTTAGAACGATGAGAATCTTCTAAAATATCTTTACGAAGATCACTAATATTTGGTACAATAAGTCTACCAAATTTTCGAATGCCGCCACGAGAATCGATATCAAAGTCTTTTAAACCTTCAATATCAATTTTATCCTTAATATTTTGGCCAAGAGGAGCCAATTCAGGATCTAGCCCTTGAGCTTCAAGAATGCAGTCCAAAAGAGAAGGTTGAGCCTCAAGGCTACATAAAACAAGAGAAGAGCATAAATCGAAAACACGGTCTTGAATTTCGCATGTGGATAAAATTTCGAGATCGTTCCATTCGGATATCATCATAGAAACAACAGTTTGTTGTTTTCGACTAAGAGCATCGGCGACACGATGACCCTTACCGGGAGTATAAAGAATATCAAGATCATATGGTGCAAGAAATTCGAGCCAACGCTGTTGACGCAAATTAAGTTCCTTTTGAGAGAATAAATACCTCAAGGATTTATGATCGGTATAAAGAACAAATTTCTCTCGTAAAAGATAATGACGCCAAATCCGAAGAGCAAAAACAAAAGCCGCGAGCTCTAAATCATGATGGCATATCTAGTCTCGGCAGGCTTCAATTGCCTAGAAGCATAAGCAATAACACGTTCTCTTTGCATAAGAACTGCACCCAAACCAACGCGACTAGCATCGGTATAAACAATAAAATCTTGGTTTCCATTGGGAATCACAAGAATAGGAGCATCGGAAAGGAGTTCTTTTAATTTCTGAAAAGAAGCTTCACATTTGTCCGACCAAATGTATTTAACACCTTTCTTTGTTAAGCCATAAGAGGGACGGCAATTTTAGAAAAGTCTTTAATGAACCGACGGTAATAACCCGCCAATCCGAGAAAATTACGAATCTCTGTCACATTCTCCGGTCTCTTCCAATCTTGAATCGCTTCAATCTTTGAAGGATCTACTGAAATCCCGGATTCGGATATAATATGACCGAGAAACTTCACACTACATTGCCAAAAATGGCATTTAGAAAATTTTGCTTTCAATTGATTACTCCTAAGAGTTTCCAACACAATCCGAAGATGTTTTTCATGCTCCTCCTCGGTTTTAGAATACACAAGAATATCATCAATAAAGATGAGAACAAACCGGTCGAGAAAATCTTTGAAAACTTGATTCATAAGGTCAACGAAATAAGCTGGGGCATTCGTCAACCCAAATGGCATAACAAGCCATTCATAAGATCCATAACGAGTACGGAACGATGTCAAAGGAATACTATCCTCAGCAATACGAAGCTGATGAAAACTGGTAGCTAAGTCTAATTGTGAAAAGACTCTAGCACCACTAAGCTGATCAAATAGACCATCAATCCGAGGTAAAAGATATTTATTTTTGATAGTAAGATCATTAAGCTTGCGGTAATCAACGCAAAGCCTAAGTGTTCCATTGGATTTCTTCACAAAAATAGCTGAAGCTCCCCAAGGCGAGGGACTAGAGCGAATAAATTGCTTCGTCTCCAATTCAGATAATTGTTTACGCATCTCCTCGTTTTCTTTATTGGATATACGATAAGGAGGACGGGTGATAGGTTGAGCTCCAAGGATAAGATTAATTCTGAACTCAATTGCTCGCTTAGGTGGTAATCTTAAAACGGGCTCGAATATGTCAGAAAATTCACGAACGACGTGAATAAGAGAAATAATATCACCCTCATCATCATCATTGTCATCACGAGGGTTTAAAGAATATAAAGATGCAACCAAAGCAGAATCCGAATCTTTAAGAATAACAGAAACCTGATTAACAGATTGAGGATGTCGAAGATGAATAGTCCGCTCAGGACATAGGATATGAGCTTCATAACGGTTAAGCCAATCCATTCCCAAAATCATTCCAAAGCCTAAATAATGCATGACATGCAAATCGGCTAGGAAAGGAAAATCACACAAAATAATCTCGACATCTTTACACATTAAACTGATTGTTGCGGATCCACCAACCGGATTCGCAATTTTCAAGGAAGTCATTAAGGAAAAAACACTTAAAGAAAAAGTATCAACTAGTTCTTTTGATATAAAAGAATGGGACGCGCCTGTATCAAAAAGGACTTGAATAAGATGATCACGAAATAAAATAATGCCATCAAGGATAGAATGAGAAATACCTTGGCCACGAGATGTGTTGCCAGGGGCTTGAGCAACATTTAACTTTCCCTCCTTCCTGTTCTGAAGCTTGGGGCATGAAGATATAACATGACCGGGAATTTTGCAGTAGCGACAAGAGAGAGACTTTGGGCACTTGTTCGCGTAAGGGTCCTTCGAACCACAATTATAGCATTCCCCACGACCAAAGGAAGAAGTCTTTGCCACAGGGGTTGCTTACTTCCCTTTCTTATTGGGATAAGGGCCTTTGAATTTACTGGGCCTTTTCTTGTTGTTGTTGAAGTTTGGTTTGGAACCCACCCCTTCAACATCATTTTCCCTATCCGCCTCTTCAAGACGAAGAGCGATATCAATGAGTTGGTCAAAAGAAACTTATAACTTTAGAAGTAATGGCTTCTTGAGATTTTTGTTTAAACCATAAACAAATCTTTGGTTCTTCTTCAATGGGGTGTTGATATATTCAACCCCTTATTTAGAGAGAGATTCAAAAGATGCGACATAATCTGTCATGGAAGATTCACCTTGAACAAGGTCTATAAAACGGCGAGCCAAAGTCACCTTCTCAGCTTCTGGTACAAATTTTAACTCGAAGCGCTCTCGGAATTTCTCCCAGGTGAGATCCGCTTCATTAATCTCAGAAATAAGAAGTTTGTACCAGTCCAATGCTCTTTCTTGGAGCATACTAGAAGCCACCTGAACTCGGTGAAGATCAATGAGTTTCATGCGAGAAAAGATTCGATCGCATGTCCTTAACCAAGCCTGGACTTCAATAATAGTTTCGGAACCTTTGAATGGCTTCCCACCCAAATTAGTGTAATCGCTGCACAAGCGTGCAAATCCCGACTTTGGGTGAGTAGGTTCCGGGTTAGAACCAGCTGCTTGAGCATTCGTAACAAGGTCAAGAAGTTGCTGGGTAGTCATAAAAACTCCATCTTGGGGAGTAACACTAGATTGACCGGCGCTAGGACGGCCAGGTCTAACCATTTCTCTTCCTTTAGAAAGAATTCAAGAAGAAGAAAAAGGTAATTCACAAAATGAATATCAAGCAATCTTGATAGATAAAACAAGGAATCATAAGGAAAATAGGATGAATCGGTACGAAGACTCGAATTAAATCCTAAAGCACGACTCCTAAGAAAGACTTAGGACGATGATCCTTGTTATAATATTCGATATTGTTCCAGAGATTGGCTTTGATACCAAGCTGTGACGCCCCACCTCTATACCCACGCTAGCCAAGAGCAATACGGTGAATGCTGTCAACTAGCACGGAGAATAAGGCTGTTGAGGAGCGACCATCCGTGTAACTGCTTTGCGCGAGCATCGATATGTCAGATAGTATAACATGCATTTCTTTATCAAGAGGGAAATCCGACATACCGACACAAACTCAAAGCTACTACACAGTGGTTATAATATCTTCAGAAACAAATATAGAAATAAACATAACATAAATCAGTCACAGAAAATTCATATCACAAAGGCAGAAATAGATATGAATATTACACTAGGAAGTGTACATCAGAGTAGTGGTCTAAAAAGATCCACAATATCACAAAAGAATTGTTACATGAACTACACAAAAGAATAAGTATACATTATGGAGTCTATATCTCAAATGTATACAACAAAAACTACTAATCTAAGTAGTTAACCAAAAGTCAAGGAGGTAATCCCGGATGCAAAGTTAAGCAGAAGCACCTGTAACATCTCGGTCTGATCCGAGTATTATTTAAGAAGAAAATAATAAACGGATCAGTCTAACTATAAATATCAGATGAAACGATATAGAGTAAGAGATATGACTAAACACATAATAATCACAATGCCAAGCTGTGATATATATAAGTAATTGAAAATCAACAAGAGATTAATCAATATCACAAAATCTACACAAGAATCAAAGAATTGTCATACTCCTTACTTCGTTCACCGAACCATAAATATTGACGATTATATCAATGTCAATCACAAAAGTCAATGACACACAAATTCACCAATGCACAAATATTGATAAAACTTATCAATGGAAATCACGAAAATTGGTGAAACACAAATTCTAGAAATCATCTCAAGAAATCCAGAAATCACAAAAAGGGGGGAGGCCTATCACAAACGGGAGCATAAAGCTCACCAACACGTGTATCACAAACGGAACGCTAATTCCATGGTTGCTAACCATCACAAATTTGAGCTGAAGCTCCACAAACGGCCCGAAGACCATGGGTTGCTACCCCACCAATTTGAGTCGAAACTCCACAAAACGGGGTTTAGTCTCCCTCGCAGACAAAGAGTCATCGCACATTGTTAGTCTAAATCACAAAGATGATCGTCATGATCAACGAGAAGTGTCAATTACACTAAGCTAGTAAATATATGAGTTTAGCTTCATGTCCCATAACCACTTGCTTAACTCAAATATTTACGAACAAACTGTAGATCTCCACTAGAAAATTGTCACAAGAGATTCAATCGAACAAGTCCAAGAATTAACCGGCGAAGTAAACGCAAGCGTTTCATACCACTTGTTTTACTAATCCGTTTAATTAAATTTCTCATACGAGGTAAAGGTTTGTATATACTAATAGATTGGAAAACGGTTTAAGAAACGAGCTTTGTAACAAAATAGTGTTGAAATCGTTTTGATGAAAGAATTTTAATATTTACTACTAGTATAGAAACCTTTATATTTTTAAAGTGACAAATCACAAAGAAGATTGTAGGAACAATCAATCACTAAAATTCATATTCGTAGACGTGAATAAAATCCAAAGAAATCGATACCGAATCCATTAAAATGGATATTCCCAAAATTACGAAGAAAATGTCATCAAAGTCGATAATAAGTGATAATAACAAAAGGGAATCAACACGAATCGATTAAAGTTGGAAATTCAACAAAATAGACAAAGTAGGCAAAATAGCATCAGCTCGGTCGGCCGGCTACAGAGCTCGGTCGACCGGACCCTGTTCAAAAAAAATCTCGGGAAGCAGGTCGGTCGGCTGAGCCCTATAGCCAGTCGACCGGACCAGAGACAGAAAGGTGCCTATGCACCTTAGCAGCAGGTCGGTCGACCGGCCCAGGGGTTCGGTCGGCCGACCCTGATGTTCAGCAAATTTGAAACCCATTTAATTGATGTGCAAACTCCACCAATTCGCAACCGAACGAGCACGGACGATAGGGACTTATGCCTAACGGCTACCCGATCCTATTGGCTCCTCGATGCATCACCAAAAACGCATTTGAACATCAAAGCTATGATTTTTAAGGATTTAAACCCAAAACACTAAAAAGTGGAATATTCACCAAATCAATCCAAAACAAAAGCAATTGCACACGAATAAGTGTTAGGAATTCATACCTAACAATCGAAGATAAATATAAGCATAGATGTGAGATAAAAATCACACCTTTGAACCCAAGCAATTGAAGAAGAAGCTTGAAAGCAAAAGGGGAATCAACCACTCTTCAAATCCAACTCAAGAAGCTTGATTCAAAGCTAAAAAGAGAAACATTTCCCAAATTAGGTTTAGCAATTTTCTGAAATCAAAGAGAGAAAGAGTTGGAGAAGAAGAAGAGAAGCTTACCAATGGGTTCTTCTATTAGCTTGGAGCTAGAGTTTGATTTGCAAAAGAAAACTAGGGTTTTGGAGTTTTAATTTCCCATCTCTCCCACCATTGCTGCTTTAGAACTGAAAAGAGGAGAAAGTGAGGGTGAATGGGGAGGAGTGGCTCAGATTTGAGTATAAGTTAAACATAGGGCTGAACCCAAACCCAAACCCAAAGTGAAAAAGTAGCAAAAATCAACTTTCTCCAAACATATCGAAGCTTATACTCAAAAAGGTCGCAAACGGCATTTTAAACTCAATGGGAGTGGTCCCGAGTCCTAATTCGACCGTATGCAAAAAGTAGCTTTTCGGACTAAATTTCGAGTATCGATAAAATATTTAAATAAAATATTTAAATATAAAATCGACAAATATGCGAGTTGTTACAGACTCCCCTCCTTAAAGAAATTGCGTCCTCGCAATATTTAAGAAGAAGATATATAGTAACAACCATAAAAGCATATTCAACACAAAAGAAATTTGAAATAAAAGGTTCACCTTAAATAGCATGGGAAAGTAAGTCCGAATGTGGTCGCTCGATGAACTCTCTAGACTCCCAAGAACAATCCTTAGGATTTGAAGACCATTGAACTTTCACAAGCGGAACATCCTTATTTCGAAGTCGTTTGACCTCCGAAGCAATAATACGAACAGGATGCTGCTCATAAGTTAAATTAGGCGAAACTTCAATTTCTTCCACAACACCGGGCTCAAGAATAGAATCGGAATCTCGAAGACATTTCCGTAATTGAGAAATATGAAACACGTCATGCATCGCAAAAAACTGAGCCGGTAATGATAGGCGATAAGCCAAGGAACCAATACGTTCAGCGATAGGAAATGGTCCAATGTATCAGGGCGCTAACTTTCCCGATCGACTGAAACGTACAACACCCTTCATAGGTGAAACACGAATGAACACAAGATCTCCCACAGAAAATTCTAACTTCCTTCTCCGGTTATCGGCATAGGATTTTTGTCTACTTTGGGCTTCTTTCGTCCTATGTCGAATAAGTTCAATCTTTTCTGTGGAATCACGAATAAAATCTGGACCTAAAACCAGCTTCTCACCAGCCTTAAGCCAACAAGAAGGAGATCAGCATGGCCTTCCATAGAGTGCCTCGAAAGGTGCCATACCAATACTAGATTGGAAGCTATTATTATAGGAAAATTCAACAAGTGAAATATGATCTTCCCAACTTCCACCAAAACCAGGCACACAAGAACGAAGAAGATCTTCAAGAGTTTGATTCACACGCTCAGTTTGTCCATCGGACTGGGGATGATAAGCGGTGCTAAAATTAAGCTTCGTTCCCAAATCTTTTTGAAGACTCTTCCAAAATCCACTAGTAAACAATGGATCACGGTCGCTAACAATAGAAGTAGGAACTCCATGTAATTTAACAATCTCTTTGATAAAGAGTTTGGCCAAAAGAGGAACGGTTCGGTTAGATCGAATGGGAATAAAATGGGCGGATTTAGTAGGCCTATCAACGATCACCCATAAACTATCATGACCCGAACGAGAACGGGGAAGGCCGTCAATAAAATCCTTGGAAATTTGATCCACTTCCAAATTGGAATTTCTAAAGGTTGCAATAATCCACCGGGCCTTTGATGCTCGGCCTTAACGAGTTGGCAAGTCATGCAACGCTTAACGAAGTTAGCGATGTCAAGTTTCATTCCCTCCCAATAATAAAGTCGCTTCATATCCGCGTACATTTTACTACTACCGGGATGAATGGTAAATTTAGAACGATGAGAATCTTCTAAAATATCTTTACGAAGATCACTAATATTTGGTACAATAAGTCTACCAAATTTTCGAATGCCGCCACGAGAATCGATATCAAAGTCTTTTAAACCTTCAATATCAATTTTATCCTTAATATTTTGGCCAAGAGGAGCCAATTCAGGATCTAGCCCTTGAGCTTCAAGAATGCAGTCCAAAAGAGAAGGTTGAGCCTCAAGGCTACATAAAACAAGAGATGAGCATAAATCGAAAACACGGTCTCGAATTTCGCATGTGGATAAAATTTCGAGATCGTTCCATTCGGATATCATCATAGAAACAACAGTTTGTTGTTTTCGACTAAGAGCATCGGCGACACGATGACCCTTACCGGGAGTATAAAGAATATCAAGATCATATGGTGCAAGAAATTCGAGCCAACGCTGTTGACGCAAATTAAGTTCCTTTTGAGAGAATAAATACCTCAAGGATTTATGATCGGTATAAAGAACAAATTTCTCTCGTAAAAGATAATGACGCCAAATCCGAAGAGCAAAAACAAAAGCCGCGAGCTCTAAATCATGAGTGGCATATCTAGTCTCGGCAGGCTTCAATTGCCTAGAAGCATAAGCAATAACACGTTCTCTTTGCATAAGAACTGCACCCAAACCAACGCGACTAGCATCGGTATAAACAATAAAATCTTGGTTTCCATTGGGAATCACAAGAATAGGAGCATCGGAAAGGAGTTCTTTTAATTTCTGAAAAGAAGCTTCACATTTGTCCGACCAAATGTATTTAACACCTTTCTTTGTTAAGCCATAAGAGGGACGGCAATTTTAGAAAAGTCTTTAATGAACCGACGGTAATAACCCGCTAATCCGAGAAAATTACGAATCTCTGTCACATTCTCCGGTCTCTTCCAATCTTGAATCGCTTCAATCTTTGAAGGATCTACTGAAATTCCGGATTCGGATATAATATGACCGAGAAACTTCACACTAGATTGCCAAAAATGGCATTTAGAAAATTTTGCTTTCAATTGATTACTCCTAAGAGTTTCCAACACAATTCGAAGATGTTTTTCATGCTCCTCCTCGGTTTTAGAACACACAAGAATATCATCAATAAAGATGAGAACAAACCGGTCGAGAAAATCTTTGAAAACTTGATTCATAAGGTCAACGAAATAAGCTGGGGCATTCGTCAACCCAAATGGCATAACAAGCCATTCATAAGATCCATAACGAGTACGGAACGATGTCAAAGGAATACTATCTTCAGCAATACGAAGCTGATGAAAACCGGTAGCTAAGTCTAATTGTGAAAAGACTCTAGCACCACTAAGCTGATCAAATAGACCATCAATCCGAGGTAAAAGATATTTATTTTTGATAGTAAGATCATTAAGCTTGCGGTAATCAACGCAAAGCCTAAGTGTTCCATCGGATTTCTTTACAAAAATAGCTGAAGCTCCCCAAGGCGAGGAACTAGAGCGAATAAATTGCTTCGTCTCCAATTCGGATAATTGTTTACGCATCTCCTCGTTTTCTTTGTTGGATATACGATAAGGAGGACGGGTGATAGGTTGAGCTCCAGGGATAAGATTAATTCTGAACTCAATTGCTTGCTTAGGTGGTAATCTTAAAACGGGCTCGAATATGTCGAAAAATTCACGAACGACGTGAATAAGAGAAATAATATCACCCTCATCATCATCATCGTCATCACGAGGGTTTAAAGAATATAAAAATGCAACCAAAGCAGAATCTGAATCTTTAAGAATAACAGAAACCTGATTAACAGATTTAGGATGTCGAAGATGAATAGTCCGCTCAGGACATAGGATATGAGCTTCATAACGGTTAAGCCAATCCATTCCCAAAATCATTCCAAAGCCTAAATAACGCATGACATGCAAATCGGCTAGGAAAGGAAAATCACACAAAATAATCTTGACATCTTTACACAATAAACTGATTGTTGCGGATCCACCAACCAGATTCGCAATTTTCAAAGAAGTCATTAAGGCAAAAACACTTAAAGAAAAAGTATCAACAAGTTCTTTTGATATAAAAGAATGGGACGCGCCCGTATCAAAAAGGACTTGAATAGGATGATCACGAAATAAAATAATGCCATCAAGGATAGAATGAGAAATACCTTGGCCACGAGATGTGTTGCCAGGGGCTTGAGCAACATTTAGCTTTCCCTCCTTCCTGCCCTGAAGCTTGGGGCATGAAGATATAACATGACCGGGAACTTTGCAATAGCGACAAGAGAGAGACTTTGCGCACTTGTTCGCGTAATGGTCCTTCGAACCACAATTATAGCATTCCCCACGACCAAAGGAAGAAGTCTTTGCCACAGGGGTTGCTTACTTCCCTTTCTTATTGGGATAAGGGCCTTTGAATTTACTGGGCCTTTTCTTGTTGTTGTTGAAGTTTAGTTTGGAACCCACCCCTTCAACATCATTTTCCCTATCCGCCTCTTCAAGACGAAGAGCGATATCAATGAGTTGGTCGAAAGAAACTTATAACTTTAGAAGTAATGGCTTCTTGAGATTTTTGTTTAAACCATAAACAAATCTTTGGTTCTTCTTCAATGCGGTGTTGATATATTCAACCCCTTATTTAGAGAGAGATTCAAAAGACGCGACATAATCTGTCACGGAAGATTCAACTTGAACAAGGTCTATAAAACGGCGACCAAAGTCACCTTCTCAGCTTCTGGTACAAATTTTAACTCGAAGCGCTCTCGGAATTTCTCCCAGGTGAGATCCGCTTCATTAATCTCAGAAATAAGAAGTTTGTACCAGTCCAATGCTCTTTCTTGGAGCATACTAGAAGCCACCTGAACTCGGTGAAGATCAATGAGTTTCATGCGAGAAAAGATTCGACCGCATGTCCTTAACCAAGCCTGGACTTCAATAACAGTTTCGGAACCTTTGAATGGCTTCCCACCCAAATTAGTGTAATCGCTGCACAAGCGTGCAAATCTCGACTTTGGGTGAGTAGGTTCTGGGTTAGAACCAGCTGCTTGAGCATTCGTAACAAGGTCAAGAAGTTGCTGGGTAGTCATAAAAACTCCGTCTTGGGGAGTAGCACTAGATTGACCGGCGTTGGGACGGCCAGGTCTAACCATTTCTCTTCCTTTAGAAAGAAATAAAGAAGAAGAAAAAAGTTATTCACAAAATGAATATCAAGCAATCTTGATAGATAAAACAAGGAATCATAAGGAAAGTAGGATGAATTGATACGAAGACTCGAATTAAATCCTAAAGCACGACTCCTAAGAAAGACTTAGGACGATGATCCTTGTTATAATATTCCATATTGTTCCGGAGTTTGGCTTTGATACCAAGCTGTGACGCCCCACCTCTATACCCACGCTAGCCAAGAGCATTACGGTGAATGTTGTCAACTAGCACGGAGAATAAGGCTGTTGAGGAGCGACCATCCGCGTAACTGCTTTGCGCGAGCATCGATATGTCAGATAGTATAACATGCATTTCTTTATCAAGAGGGAAATCCGACATACCGACACAAACTCAAAGCTACTACACAGTGGTTATAATATCTTCAGAAACAAATATAGAAATAAACATAACATAAATCAGTCACAGACAATTCATATCACAAAGGCAGAAATAGATATGAATATTACACTAGGAAGTGTACATCAGAGTAGTGGTCTAAAAAGATCCACAATATCACAAAAGAATAGTTACATGAACTACACAAAAGAATAAGTATACATTATGGAGTCTATATCTCAAATGTATACAACAAAAACTACTAATCTAAGTAGTTAACCAAAAATCAAGGAGGTAATCCCGGATGCAAAGTTAAGCAGAAGCACCTGTAACATCTCGGTCTGACCCGAGTATTATTTAAGAAGAAAATAATAAACGGATCAGTCTAACTATAAATATCAGATGAAACGATATAGAGTAAGAGATACGACTAAACACATAATAATCACAATGCCAAGCTGTGATATATATAAGTAATTGAAAATCAACAAGAGATTAATCAATATCACAAAATCTACACAAGAATCAAAGAAATGTCATACTCCTTACTTCGTTCACCGAACCATAAATATTGACGATTATATCAATGTCAATCACAAAAGTCAATGACACACAAATTCACCAATGCACAAATATTGATAAAACTTATCAATGAAAATCACGAAAATTGGTGAAACACAAATTCTAGAAATCATCTCAAGAAATCCAGAAATCACAAAAAGGGCGGAGGCCTATCACAAACGGGAGCATAAAGCTCACCAACACGTGTATCACAAACGGAACGCTAATTCCATGGTTGCTAACCATCACAAATTTGAGCTGAAGCTCCACAAACGGCCCGAAGACCATGGGTTGCAACCCCACCAATTTGATTCGAAACTCCACAAAACTGGGTTTAGTCTCCCTCGCAGACAAAGAGACATCGCACATTGCTAGTCTAAATCACAAAGATGATCGTCATGATCAACGAGAAGTGTCAATTACACTAAGCTAGTAAATATATGAGTTTAGCTTCATGTCCCATAACCACTTGCTTAACTCAAATATTTACGAACAAACTGTAGATCTCCACTAGAAAATTGTCACAAGAGATTCAATCGAACAAGTCCAAGAATGAACCGGCGAAGTAAATGCAAGCATTTCATACCACTTGTTTTACTAATCCGTTTAATTAGATTTCTCATACGAGTGAGGTAAAGGTTTGTATATACTAATAGATTGGAAAACGGTTTAAGAAACGAGCTTTGTAACAAAATAGTGTTGAAATCGTTTTGATGAAAGAATTTTAATATTTACTACTAGTATAGAAACCTTTATATTTTTAAAGTGACAAACCACAAAGAAGATTGTAGGAACAATCAATCACTAAAATTCACATTCGAAGACGTGAATAAAATCCAAAGAAATCGATGCCGAATCCATTAAAATGGATGTTCCCAAAATTACGAAGAAAATGTCATCAAAGTCGATAATAAGTGATAATAACAACAGGGAATCAATACGAATCGATTAAAGTTGGAAATTCAACAAAATAGACAAAGTAGGCAAAATAGCATTAGGTCGGTCGGCCGGCTACAGAGCTCGGTCGACCGGACCCTGTTCAAAAAAAAAATCTCAGGAAGCAGGTCGGTCGGCTGAGCCCTGTAGCCAGTCGACCGGACCAGAGACAGAAAGGTGCCTATGCACCTTAGTAGCAGGTCGGTCGACCGGCCCAGGGGTTCGGTCGGCCGACCCTGATGTTCAGCAAATTTGAAACCCATTTAATTGACGTGCAAAATCCACCAATTCACAACTGAACGAGCACGGATGATAGGGACTTATGCCCAACGGATACCCGATCCTATTGGCTCCTCGATGCATCACCAAAAACGCATTTGAACATCAAAGCTATGATTTTTAAGGATTTGAACCCAAAACACTAAAAATTGGAATATTCACCAAATCAATCCAAAACAAAGGCAATTGCACACGAATAAGTGTTAGGAATTCATACCTAACAATCAAAGATAAATATAAGCATAGATGTGAGATAAAAATCTCACCTTTGAACACAAGCAATTGAAGAAGAAGCTTGAAAGCAAAAGGGGAATCAACCAATCTTCAAATCCAACTCAAGAAGCTTGATTCAAAGCTAAAAGGAGAAACATTTTCCAAATTAGGTTTAGGAATTTTCTGAAATCAAAGAGAGAAAGAGTTGGAGAAGAAGAAGAGAAGCTTACCAATGGGTTCTTCTATTAGCTTGGAGCTAGAGTTTGATTTGCAAAAGAAAACTAGGGTTTTGGAGTTTTAATTTCCCATCTCTCCCACCATTGATGCTTTAGAACTGAAAAGAGGAGAAAGTGAGGGTGAATGGGGAGGAGTGGCTCAGATTTGAGTATAAGTTAAACATAGGGCTGAACCCAAACCCAAACCCAAAGTGAAAAAGTAGCAAAAATCAACTTTCTCCAAACATATCGAAGCTTATACTCAAAAAGGTCGCAAACGGCATTTTAAACTCAATGGGAGTGGTCCCGAGTCCTAATTCGACCGTATGCAAAAAGTAGCTTTTCGGACTAAATTTCGAGTATCGATAAAATATTTAAATAAAATATTTAAATATAAAATCGACAAATATGCGGGTTGTTACAAGTGAATAATTCAAATTTTGTTCCCAAAAGATGATGCCTCCATAGTTTCAAAGCAAATACAACTGCAAGAAGCTCTAAATCATGAGTTGCATAGTTTAATTCATGGGTCTTCAACTGACGACCAACATAAGCAACAACCTTACCGTTTTGCATCAAGACCGCGCCTAAACCTTCTCGACAAGCATCGGTATAGACAGTTAATCCTTCACTCCCGTCAATTACCTCAAGAACTGGGGTTGAAGTTAACTTACATTTCAACTTATTAAAAGCTGATTCGCACTTCTCACTCCAAATAAACTTGACATCCTTTCGAGTTAAAGCAGTAAGTGGGGCAGAAATCCGGGCAAAGTGCTCAGTAAATCTGCAATATAACCGGCCAAGCCCAAGAAGCTATGAATCTCTGTAGGAGTTTTGGGAGTTTCCCAGTCCTGTAGATAAATTGATTCAAATCAGAAAGAGATAAGATTGTTTGAACAAAAATAACGAATAAGATAGAACTTACATTGATTATGGCGATCTTAGCTGGATCGACCGAAATCCCATTTTCAGAAATAATATGGCTAAGGAATCATACTTCGTCTCGCCAGAAGTGGCATTTCGAGAACTTGGCTTTAAGCTGATGATTTCGGAGAGTTTCCAGAACATAAGCAAGATGTGTCTCATGCTCTTTCTCATCTTTGGAGAAGACGAGGATACCATCAATGAAGACAAGAACAAACTTGTTTAGGACATAACGGAAGACTCGATTCATCAAGTAGACAAAATAAGCAGGGGCGTTGGTCAACCCGAATGGCATAACCAACCATTCATAGAATCCGTTCTCAGTACAGAAAGCTGTCTTATGAATACTATCTTCTACTACTCTGAGTTGGTGGAACCCAGTGGCTAGATCAAGTTGTGAGAAGACTTTAGCTCCATGGAGCTGATCGAATAAATCATTTATGCGAGGCATCGGATAGCGATTTTTGAGAGTGCGTTTGTTTAGTTCTTTGAAATCAACACACATGCGAAGAGATCCATCTGATTTGGTGACAAATACAACTGCGGCGCCCCGTTCAGAACAACTTCTCCTAATCAAACCCTTAGCAAGCAGATCATCAATTTGAGTTTTTAGTTCAACTTTTTCCTTAGGAGCCATCCTTCTGTGAGGGATAACTACGGGAGTAGCTCTAGGAATAAGGTCAACGCGGAAATCGATCTCCCGTTTAGGCGGTAGAGAGTTGACCTCTCCAAATACATCGGGAAATTTTTGAACAATAGGAGTGGTACTAAGATCATCCG
The DNA here is from genome assembly GCA_030765085.1 of Allium cepa. NCBI lineage: Eukaryota > Viridiplantae > Streptophyta > Magnoliopsida > Asparagales > Amaryllidaceae > Allium > Allium cepa. The sequence goes on along the minus strand of CM060937.1, from coordinate 896,154,615 downwards.
GGTGAGCATCAAGAGAGAATATGAGCTTCCTGCATATTTATGAGGTGATTTGCATTCAATGACAAGCGGTAGACCCTTATCATTGACTAGAGAAACAGAACGAGCTTTGCAAGAAATAACAACATCGAATTTTCTTAACCAATCAGCACCTAATAAGATGTCAAATGCTACGAAGCCAAGCACATAAAAATCCCAAGTAAATCGATATCTTCCATACAAGAGCACAACCTCTTTACAAATTCTACTGAGGTTGGCAAGTCCTCCAATAGGGTTGGAGACGCATAAGAAAGTAGTAGCAAGAGTAGGTTCTAATTTGAGCTTATTACAAAGATCAATAGATATGAAGCTATGAGAAGCACCAGTATCGAATAATACCCTAACAGGTAAATCATGTAATGAAAAAGTACTTCGTAAGGTACCTTGGCCATTCTGAGCATATGATGGAAGTGGTGCAGGAGTGGTGATAGCAAATACTCCAAATGGTGTGCATCTCTTCTGCAATGGGCAGTCTTTCTTGAAGTGACCAGGCTGGAGGCAGGCATGGCATAAATCACTCCTCGTCTGTGAAGGTGGTGGAATAGCAGCTCCGGTAGATGGACATCTATTAGCATAATGGCCCTTCTTATCGCATTTGAAGCAAGTGATATTAGCAAGGTCGATTTGGTTTTTTGGGCATATCCTAATCCTGTAGTCTTTTGCAAGCTTTCTTTTGTTGATCAAAGTTCATCTTCCTCTTTCCGGGCTGGCTATAAGAGGACTGAGTAGGAGTGGCCTTGGTAGTGGGTCCTCTTGGATTTGCCTCATATCTAAGAGCATAATCAACAAGCTCTGTGAAGGTGCAGTGGGTGTGGCCAGTATGCAAGTCATAATATTCTGGTCTAGCTCCCAAAATGAATTTCTCGTTCTTCAGAAGTGGTGTATCAATCAAGCCAGGTCCGAACTTTGAGAGTTCGTTGAATTTCCTCTCATACTCAGAAAAAGTCATACTGCCTTGCTTATGATCCATAAAAGCTCTATAAAGTTGGGTTCTCCCAGCAGCTGGCATCCATTGTGCCGAGAAAGTATCCCTAATCAAAAGATAGACTAGATAAATAACATTTCAAAGATTGAAAGAAAAATTTAGACTACGAAATCCAAACAAATTTATACCTAAACTGGGCCCAAGTGATGGTGTTTTCCTCGATACGAGAAGTAACGGATTCCCACCAATCTTGTTCGGCATCCTGAAGTTGCCAAGCAGCAAGCTGACGCTTCTGAGCATCAGTGATTTCCAATCCAGAAAATATCTTCTCTAAGCCTTTGAGCCATTTTTGGGCTTCGATAATGCTCTCGGATCCGGAAAACTTAATACCTCCTAGCTGTGTATACTCCTTACTAAGAGTGGTGAATTTGACTGGAGCTGGGGCGGCAGGTGCAGCCCGGGCAGGACCATTGCCTCTTCCTCCCCTATTGTTTCTTCCGGTACTCATCTGAAATGTCAAAAGAGATTTAGAACCAAGGATAGAAAATCATAGAGCTTTAAGAAAAATCCAATTAACGAATCAAAAGAAGTTTGAATTAAAAGGATCTTGATATTGAATCGATTCTCCTCATTCTAGGGTATTGCTACCCTATCTCTAATGAGTTTATATAACCCCAAACTAAGGTTTTTAGGGAAACCAAAGCTCCGATACCAACTGTAACAACCCGTATATTTGGACCATTTAAATTGACAATAATCCACACATGTCAACTTAAATAATACAAAACACGAATCATTATGGGATTGTAAATACATAAATGTAAATGAGAATCAATACAACATCACAGACACAGAACAGTTAAAGAATAATGCAGCGGAAAATACATCGTCATAAGAGCAGTTCATGAAGCTACTACATGAAGTACAACAATGTCTCAACATAACGTGACTGAAAGAAAATACATAAATGCCCAACAGACTAGTACATCAATACTGGAATAGAAATAGACTGATAAAGATAAATGCTATGTCTTCAGCATCTTCAACCAACCTTGATCAGCAACTGGATAGCTTCAGACTGACCCGAGCATATACAAAAAGAAACACTCGAGTTAGGACTCAAAATCTTATACAAGATAATCAAGTGCAGGGAATAAAGTCCATAACTCAAAGATGAATAAAATAACATCTCTAAGGGTCCGATAAACTATCTATATATATAATAGAATACGATATGTAGATAATGTCTAATCAGTAAAGTACGATATTAAAATAGCATTAAGGCGTTGCCATAATTCCCCTTAACACATTTTATAATGCCATAACCTATACAGCACCGTAAACCCCACTGTAAACTAGTGGTTATCAGAGGGTACCCTATAGATATAACACAAAACAAAATGTAGTGGTCGCGAATAGGATAATCAGTATGACAAGGTACATGAGGCGATAACAACTAGGATACTAGTAGTTGCGTGATCCGGACTGATGTTGAGCATAGCCAGCAGCTAACTCAACACCGCGAAACAACACTCCTAAATCAAGGGGTGCACCCAAATCGAATCACAAAAGTAATAAATATGGTATCGAAGAAGTGTGTCCGCTAGAGGTGGCGAACCTCAATGGCCCGGTGCGGCTCCTGTTTTAGTCATGTCAGGGGTCATCCAATATCGTTCTCTTTCTTCAGTCAACGCGTTCACCAAACCATCCACTTCATTCTAGATCAACACTCCACGTATAATAGTTATTAAAGTGGTTTTCGGTATCGACAGAGAGTATGTCCATCTCCGGTCTCGGTCTCTTTAATAACTACGTATTTATTACCCGATGGTCAGTTAAATTAAAGTTTAAACAAATCAAAGTCCAAAAGTCAAGTTGCAAATTTGACTTTCAAAATTTGGCATTTTTACGATTCAATTTATTTCAGATATTTAAATTCATATTTCCAAATGAAATTTTAGTTCAAACATTTGAGTTAACAATATAATTAAGTATTCAAGTTCAATTTAATAAAATCTAAATTTCACTTCTTAAATTTAGTTAATAATCAATTAATTCAATTTAATGGTCAATTTAGTTCAAATCGTTAAATCAAATTCTATTCATTTCAATTCGTATTTACATTCATCGTTACATTAAATATAATCATAAATTTGATTAAATCAATTTCATTAACTAAATACCCTTTTATCAAAACTTCATTTGATTTATTTACCGAATTCAATTAAATTTCTATTTAAAGAAATCCATTTCCATTTATTTGGTTCCATGATCTACATATCACAATATGTTATCTTCGAGTTACAAATCAACTCAATCCATATTCCGTTTACAATGTTCTGATTTGATTAATTCATTGAATTTAAAATCATTTTAAATTTAAATTATCACTAAATTAAATCCATAAAACTTTAGTAAGTTTGTATTCCGCTTAAGTCAAATTTTACTTAATCTCACATTAAATTTATAACAAGTTCCAAATCTTTTAATTGAAACCGATTTAGATCTAAATCTAACAAATCTAATAAATTTTTAAAATTTTAAATTCTAAAACTTACTTTTTTCTAAATCTCATTTCAATTAAATTTGCCAGTTCATATTATTCAATTAAATAGATTCATTAATCCGTTTAAATTAAATTCATTAATTTATTAATTTAATCCATTAATTTATTTAAATTAAATCCATTGAGTTCGTTACTTAATTTCCAAAAAAACTGTTAAGTTCATTCCTTAATTTCAAATAGATTTCAATTTCAAAATGATTTTTTCTTTTTGACCAATCTGGTTTCTTATTTTTAATTATCTATCCTAGGCCAAGTTGTTTAATTGGGTATTTACCATTTCAACCCAATATCATTCAATATAAAAACAAAGCATAGCAAAGGGAACTTGCAGTGTGATAACTGGGATGGTGTCAAAGTAAATAAATAAGCAATAGCAACCATACATAACAGTTCAACAATTTATTTAAATAATCCTGAAATAATCGTATTAACTTACATTTGTTATTTATGCAAATTAATAAAATTATTCCTAGAATCCACACTATCATTTCATGCAGATTAAAGATTATCACATTATGTTTTTCACTTGGTGTCTATTATCAAATTACTACATCAGTCATACATTCAATGGTTCAAAGTGAGGTTAACGCTATTACCACGTGTCGATTTATTTAACATTTAAAGGGGTCAAGTTCAACATACATAATCCATTTTAAATTGTTAACTATCCTATATCAAATTCAATTTCATATTAATTATCGCTTATATTAACAACCAAATTCAACATCACATAGCAAATTTTGTGTCACAACTATTTACCATAAACCAACATCAAATCACAATTTATCACGTTAAATCTCTTTAAACAATACATGGCGTCAATTTAGCAACTCTAAATTCTATCAATACTCAAATTTAACTTGTATAGCAATTAACAGTTTATGTGAACAATTTTTAACCTCAACCATTTTTACATCCAAATTAATATTAACAACAACTATCACTTGACTATCATAGCATAATAGATTGAGTCGTGAATGAAATATTCACTTTGCGTGGTTAAAGAAGATGACGGCGAAGCACGAAAATGAATAAACTAGATAGACGACACAAGCACGAATACGAACAAACAACTAGATGCAAATAAGGTAGATGGAAGTCTAGGCCTGAGATCCCGGATCAACTACAACTGTCAAGCAAGCGAAACAACATATGAGATACTGTAACCCATGTTTATTTATATACTAAAATATATGTAAAATCGTACTTTACAGAATATATATATATAACATGAACCTGCCTTTAAAATACAAACAGCTTTTATTTTATTTTTCAACTAAGTCTGCAGCGTATAAACCCAACAAATTTTGAACTGGACTTGTAAACTAATATATTCAGTAGCTTTATATTCAAAACTGTTTGTAAAAATATATACATAGAAACCTGTTTGCATAACAAACTCTTATAACTATAAAATGAAGCATCCTGTACAAAACTTTCTCCCCTTTTCTTCTAAAACCCAAAACTATATATATATATATATATATATATATATATATATATTTATATATAACGGCAGTGTAGTGGGAAGTTGGCTGCGGCCAAGGCGAGGCGCAGTAATGACGGCGGAGCAGGGACGTCGCGGTGGTCGGAGAAGGCGGTTGCGAGCTGGGGTTCGGCTGGGGTCACTGGCGGGTTCGGGTGGTCTGGGGTTCGGCTGGGCCTGGGTTGGAGGCGGACGTGGGCAGTGGAGCTGGGTTGGCCGTGAGTGGGTTCTGGTGGCGGATGGTGGCAGCGGGGACACGGGCTGGACGTTGGTGGGTTCGGGTGGCGGATGGTGGACTGGGCAAGTGGGTGTGTAGGTGGAACAGTGGGGAGGGTGGCGCGGGCTGTGGATTGGGTAGGGCAGTGGACGGAGCCGGCGTGGCAGTGGGCGAAGGCGGGCGTGGGGACAGAGACTGGGCGGATGGTGGCGGTGGGACGCGGACTGGTGGATGGCGGATGTGGGTAGGTTGTTGGCGATGTGGGTGGAGTATGCGAGCATGGGTGGAGCAGTGGAGGGCGGTTTCGTGAGTTTCATTATCTGGAGGGAGACAAAATATATAAGAAAATTTATGAAGAGGAGGGAGAAAGAGCACGTACCAGAGAATTTTAGTGTGAAGTGAGCAATTAATGAAGGCAGAGGGTAGCAGATACATACAGAGAGGTTTCGAGTCCCAAGGTCACAGCAACGATGTCTTCGGTAAACGTGATGGCTACTGGGTTTCCTAGAGAGCTGAATGGTCAAAGTCCCTTAAAATTCTGAGCGGGAGACAGTTGGGTACCAGTTCGGGCTGCGTAACGGACCAATTTATAATCCGTTAAACAATTTATCAATTTCAATGCCGAGCTCCGATTGACGCAAATAAATATACCGTTTTGATCAGCGCGACGAGACGAACGTAACGGTATGAAGATTTTGAGGATTTGACACTATTTGTGAAATTGTTAATTACTAATTTAGCTGTTTGCTTGCGCGAACAATTTAACTATCAATTAAAAGCGAAATTTGATGAAACGAAATGTGCCGTCATGATCAGAATATTTTTCTTATGCAACATTGTGAAAAATATTTGGATTCGGGCAATAGAAAATTTACACTTAAAATTCAAACTAATATGTAAATGTGACGGACAAAATTAACTTCAATATTTTTTTAATGAAATTTGGCGTACGCCTATGTCTATCTAGACGCATTCCAAATGTGAAGTTTGGATAGCAACGAAAGTTGTTCGTGAAGATTCGAACTTCTACACTAAATAAGCGATTTTAAAAATTTAAACTTGGTCTGAATTTCAGGGTCGTTACACTTCATATCGATCAAGGGCTTCGTATCCATACCCAATATCCATGCCTCTAATATTGATCTGTGTCTCACACAAAAATCCATGTTTTGCACCCTATCTTGACCGCTTCCTTCGTATCGATCAAAACGAACACGATCGACACGAAAATGGCTCCAGGATCCTTCGTATCCATCCAACACACCTATCCTGAGTATGTCCTTCGTATCCATAGGCTACCATCCATCTATTAATGCCTTCGACCTTCTTCGTATCGATGCCCGAATGCATCCTTCATATCAATCAATACGAAATGCTCATCCAAATCCCTGTGAATATTGCTTCATTCTTCGTATCGATCCTAGCCCTGATCGATACGAAATGCATTGACATACTTTGCCATCCAATCAATGCGTATGTATCAATATGAAATCCATAGCCCAAGTTTGTCCTGATAGATACAAAAACATCGATCAAAAGTAAATAGCCGAGTTCTATCTTTTGTATCGATCCCATGCTTGCTCGACCGATACGGAACCATTTTCCACCAATATTGATCCATCCATGTCTTGAGCATATGAACTCCGTTTGACTTGAAATTTGAAATGCAGCCTTTCCTAGCCTTGTTCATTATTTCCTATCGATCCCACAAACTCCGTTTGACCTGAAATTCATCCTTTCCTAGCCTTGTTCATTATTTCCTATCAATCCCACCTTCATTGTATCCCCGTCCAATTTTGACGGTACCAATCATTGCCTTGTTTCCAATCGATCCCCAATCCTGATATCCATCAATTTTAGCCAATTTGTTGATACTACGGCCTTGACCAAAAGGCGATGTAATATTTGCCCCCCCAAACATGCCTTGTGGTAAGAAGGCGTATTTTGAATAGCTTTAAATCTGACATTCGAAGTTTATGTTCCATCCATAACCATACCATTCGATCCTTAATCCAATCGATTACCAAGCCATTCTATCTGAGTGCCATAGCCATATCCTTATCCAAATCCACGACTGCTCTGAGTCGATATCCATCCTAAATCTACTAACCAAATCCTTAGCCAATTCCATATTCATTTGAGCTCGTCAACCGAGTTTTAGTCCATCCAAATCTAATAACCAATAACCAAATCCATGACTTCTCCGGTCGATATCCAAATTCGAGACCGCTCCGGGCCCTTATCTAAATCGAGACCACTCCGAGTTCACAGCTAATCTTTGGCCATTCAAAGCCGAAATCTGAACCTATGACCACTTCGGTCTAAATTGAAATCCATAGACCTCGCCGGGTTGTTTTATCCTACTTCGGCCTCGACTCTTCGGTCAAGGACTTATATTCTCCGGCCTCGACTCTCCGGTCGAGGACTTTTATATTCTCTAACCTTGATAGCCTCGACTCTTCGATCGAGGACTTTTATATTGTGATCGAGTCAATTCCATCACTCTTCGACGAAGGGACTCGTAACTTGCGATTGCAGCCCCGTCTCTCCAGTCGGGACCGTAATCGCGTAGCATGTGTTATTTATTACATTAATCCAAATCCATTCATCATAAAGTTCAATTGACAAAATAAAAGTCAGTAAGACCAGGAAAAACTAAATAAAAGTCAATACAACCAAGGAAGAAACTGAAGTTTGCATAAAAACAGAAAGAAAACAAGATTTCATAGACCCGAGCTTCACGGTTTATCATCATCTTAGAGCATGTCTAGGGACCGTCCTCGATCCTGTACATGTGTAAGTGACTTATCCGTATTACTTCGAGGTCTATTACTTATTCCATGCCACAAATCCAATTAGTTGATAGTAAGCCGATGAAGATGCCTAGATCCAGTGCCTTCTTCATTCAGGTGGGCGGTGGCCGCTTCTGTTCCACTGCCACTGCTCGATTCCTTATGTATTGCTGCAAATGACCATTCCTCACATGCTCCTTAATGATATCCTTCAAATGCCTGCAGTCATTAGTGTTGTGCACATCCAGCTCAGGGAATAGGAAATGCTTTCCCGATGCCTGCTCGTATTCAGATGGTTCCCTTTTTGTCGGCCTCAACACTAGAGGCGCCCTCGAGTATCCAAGTAAATCCTTTCTACAGTTTCAGTTAAGTCCATGTAAGAAGAAAATTTTGATTCCCTCCATTGCCTTTTCGAAGTGTTTCTATTATCGTTCATTTTCCTTTTGCCTCTATCGTCCTTGTTTGAATCCTCCCTAGGTGGACCTCCACCTTTTACCACATAAGCTTCAGCATCTCTCCTCTCTCTCAGCCTTTTCATATTCCTGTCATAAAAACCTTTCTGCTTCGTGATAAACTCCCTGAGATCCATAGGCAGATATCGTTCCAGCAATATCTTAAAATCTGAATCATCCGCAATTCTAGAGACCGCTTCCATCAAAACCATCGACCGATCGGGTCGATCCCGAGGCTACTGCAGCGTTGAATCTAGTTAAGAAATTCCTAAATTGCACTCCCTTCCACTGTTTCATCGATGTCAAAGTCATCACATTCTTGGGTCTTACTATGTCGACCCTAAATTGCCTCATAAACCTCTCAATCAACTTCGTCCATGTCTAGTAACATGTCGTCGTCATCATGTGGCAGCCTTTTTCTGTTATCTCCAACCCGCCCCCGAGTCCGAGAGGGAATCATGAAGCCTATCCTTCAGGATGAGCATCCATATTCAAATCAACTCCAAACTGCACAACACCGCCTGGTATCCTTCCTGGAATCCAGCGAACATGATTCAGTGGTATACCCCTGAGTACAAGAGCTGCTCTCGATGGTCCTGCTCTATCCTGCATCCCATTTGCCACATTTTCTCGATCTTGATTCTGAACTGCCTCTACTTCTGCTGCTCCAGCTTCATAACCTTCGTTTCCAACATTCCTTGTAATTCCATTCCCTTGGCTTTGCACTCTAGCTGGCCAACCTATTGGAGTAGTTTCTATGTCATGTCCTCTTGCCTTCTCAGCATCGTTTCCTTCTCGTCTATAGTGAAAATTGAGGCCTGATTAGCTCGTAAGAAAGCCTCCTGACTTCCTTCATGCTGGCTCCTTTCCATTCTCTATCTCCTTATTGATTGCTTGGCCATGGTTCCTTCTAGATCTGACATTAGCTTTCCAAATTTGTACTCCAAATCTGGTATAGCTGGTGCTAGTCTTCTTAATGAAAGCACCAAAGTGTTTGGGCCAAAATTGGTCATAAACCCCAGAAGTAGTGAAAGCACTAATGTTTGTACACAAATCTTCAATATCCAAACACAGATCTTAGATCCAGATAATGTAGAGAATAAAAATGAAGAAATAACCAAATTAAAATGAGTAAGAAAGTAAACAACACAAGGTTTATAGTGGTTCGGCTATCTCCGACCTACGTCCACTTTGAATTGATCCTTTTATTCCTCTTATATTGAGATTACTATTACAAGCCTTTGGAATCAATAAACAAAATGACAAAGTTTCGCCTAGAAAAGCCAAAGAAGATCCTTTTTAGTTGCCATAGAGCTGCTATTTTGTAGGTGCAGATATGAAAATATCCACCCCAAAACCTGGAATACCTCTTCTCATGCGTAGGTAGGCCCACCAGATTGATCTGGAGTGGTTTGGGATCGATCTTGATCAATCCAAGTACAATTTATATCGTTTTAAAAATGGTCCAATGAAGCTATGATCGATCTAGGACGTTCTTGAGTGATGAGGAAGCTTCTGTGAAAATTTCATAGCATTTGGACTTGTAGAATGAGAGTTTTGATCAATCCAAGTATGTATTTTTCAATATAGGCTGGTAGCTTAATATCGATCAAGGGCTTCGTATCCCTACCCGTATCCATGCCTCTCATATCGATCCGAGTCTCATGCACAGATCCATGTTTTGCACCCTATCCTGACCGCTTCCTTCGTATTGATCGTGTTCATTTTGATCGATATAAAAATAGCTCTAGGATCATTCGTATCCATCCTATACAGCTATCCTGAGTATGTCCTTCATATCCATAGGTTTCCATCCATCTATTAATGCCTTCAACCTTCTTCGTATCGATGCATAAATGCGTCCTTCGTATCGATCGATAGTCGATCAATACGAAATGCTCATCTAAATCCCTATAACCATTACTTCATTCTTTATATCAATCCTTGCGCTGATCGATATGAAATGCATTGACATACTTCACCATCTAATCAATATGTATGTATCGATAAGGAATCCACAACCCTAATTCATCCTGATCGATACAAAAGCATAGATTCAAAGTAAATAGCCAAGTTGTTACTTCATATCAATCCTATGCTTACTCAATCGATATGAAAGTATCGATGCGAAACCATTTTCCCCCAATCTTGATCCATCCATATCTTGAGCATACGAACTCCATTTGATCTGAAATTTGAAATGCAGCCTTTCCTAGCCTTGTTCATCATTTCCTATCGATCCCACCTTGATTAGAGCCTTTTGTTGGTATCGATCATAGACTTGTTTTCAATCGATCCTCAATCCTGATATCCAATCTTTTAGCCAATTTGTTGATATCACAGCCTTGACCAAAAAGCGGGGTAACATTCTTTAGTAGTTAGAGAGGCATACCATATAGAGTCATTCCATAGTAATCTAGTAACTATCTATACGTAACCCCTTGATCCTGTCAACGACCACGAGTAATACAATGTCTAATATTTGGAAAAGGTTACATATTTTAATCTCAATGAATGTATCAATAACCTTTCTTGAAAAATCTTGACTAGGAATATTTAAAATATAAGGTTATTTTATAATATGATAGATATTTACGATGGAAACTATTTACAACCATAACTAGACAATATTTCATTTAATATTTTTTATATACTTAGATTGATTAGTTAATTAATCATATCACTATGTACCAAAGTATATAAAAGAAATTAAGTACCTTTATTATGAACAAGAATTGTCAAAAAGTCAATTAAATGTAACAAATTACATAATTGCCCCTATGCTATAGCCTAATTCCATCAATCTATCATTTGCACTTGGAATCAATTATGGAATTCCATTACCATTCCTTTAGTTAGTTTTCTAAAAATTGATCGTGTTGGTCCCTTTGTGAACGTACATTTTATGTCATCCTAATGATCTACTTTGTTAATAAACTCTCTCAAACGTTGACAAAATGTTTCATAATATGGAACTATTCGACGTATGTCTCTGAAATTACTATGAGCTCTACGTTCTTTCGTGATCTATATTGCAAGATTTTTATAACATAACAATGTTACGTGATTCTCGACATTTGAATTCAACCCTACCTTAATTATAAGTTGTGCATTATATATATACACACACACATAGACATATACAACTTTGGTTGTGGTGCTATTCAAGATGATGTAATTTGCTTTTGGGTTAAATCAGCCACAACCATTCAATTAGAATAATTCCAACTTAAAGGTCCTTAACTAAGGTTTGAACATAAATTTAGTATTGACATATTATACTCGATATCACTTATGATGTTTGACTTAGAATACTCCTTTGTAATTGGTCAGTTGTTTCTATAAACAATTCTCTAGTATTTCGTAAATATTCGAGAACACATAACCTACCCCTTGGTGGTTTTAGTTTAGATTTGAATTCGCTCAATATATCGAGTACATAATTAAAGTGTGATACATTAACTATGTAGTATACGTATAATTCTTAGAGCTAATGCAAATGGAATCCACCTCACACTTCAGATTAAACATTTTAATATGGTGACTGTATATATCATTTGATTTCTTCCTTACACTCTTTTATGCTAGTTATAAAAGATATCATTTGAAATCCTATATCGAGTGTTTGCACAAAAATTGGACAAACACCTCCAATTCGTATAATTTAGTCGATTTTATGTTGTTCTTAGCGATTTGGATGATTTACGCAAATATGTAAAAAGTAGGGACTAAACTGTAAAAGACACACAGATTTATAGTGGTTCGGCCAGAATGTGCCTACGTCCACTTTATATGTTATTCTCCTTTACTGATCAGATTATAAGTACAAAGCTTTGATTACAAGTATATGAAAGTTGTTTGAAAGTTCTATCCGTGCTTGAGCTCTCAAACTTGTCCGCCATTGTTGTACCCCTGCCCCTCTATTTATAGAGTGAGGCTGAGGGTAGGGGTCCTGGATGTATATAGCTGTTGGTGGGCCTGGGCTGAAGCAATCTGGCCTGGCAATGTTGGTTCGGCAAGGCCTTGGTCCGGAGATGGTTGGAGTGGAATTGGTCCGGTATCACTTTGGTTCGGCAGGCATGGGAAGGGAGTTGCTTTGGTTCAGTAGTGGTTGGTCCGGTAGTACCTTGGAGATGTGTTGGTTCGGCTACGGTCCGGTGGTAGATGGGTTGAGTTCTGGTTCGGCTAGGCATAGGAAGTGAGTTGGACCGGTAGTACACTGGGAAGGGAGTTGGTTCGGCAGTGCTTTAGAAAGGGGTTGGTTCGGTGGTGTTGGCCCGGTCGAAACACACCCAACACTTGCCCCCTAAAGCAGGGCATGTGCCTGCATATGGCGTGCTTTGTTTTAGGTCACTCATCTTGGACACTCTCATCCGGTCTCGAACGCCGAACCAATTGGTCCGGTCGTTGATATTTGCCTATAAGTATGGGCCTTATGCTTTCGTTATTCCTTACCAACTGAAGTAGCCGAACCAATATTTTCCTGCCGAATCAATTACATTGCCGGACTAGGTGAGGTCTTCTTTCACCGAACCAACTTTTTCCTGAACCACCGAATGAGATCAGAGGATATGAGTGCCGAATGGTATTTGAGCCTTGGACTACCGAATGGACTAGAGAGTATAGTGCCGAATGACCTTTTGCCTTGCTTTACCGGATGAATTCGGGAGTTCGAGTGTCGAATGACCTTTCGGCCTTGAACTACCGAACGGACTTTTATGTTTTGAACTGCGAGTGAAATTCCAGACTACATACACTTGCTTGTTTACTTCCCTCATTCTAACGACGCACTTTTTGTGTTTGCAGATATATGTCTCGTAAAGTGGAAACTCGATCAGATAAGAAGAAATCCAAGGACAGAGAAGAATCCTCCACAGTGCCCCCAGCTCAGTCAGGATCGGGACGTCATGGACCTCCCCCGAGATCACTAGTAGATGGGAACGGCCCTCAGGAGCTCCTGAACTCGCCATCTGACTGCTTTCCTAGATCCCTTAAAGAGGAACAACTTGATGTTATATCTCGTTCTTTCAGGATTGACAGAGCACACATGGTGCTGCCAGGGAATGAAGTTACGCCGTATGACCCTCTTGAATGATATTTTTCTTATAGCAGGTACCATTGCATGTGTGGGGCCATTCCCCCGATCAATGCTTGGATAGTCAGCTTCATCACCTATTTGAAGGTGGCCCCTTTCCAGCTTTAGCCCAACTCTTATGCTATCTTGGTGAGTCTATTTATCATCTTCCAGAGAAAGTATGGGCGTCCCCCCTCCAACCGGGAGATTCGGTACCTGTATAATTTGAGAGGCTATAAGAAAGGGTCTCCCTACATTAGCTTAGAATCGGCCGTGTCCTTCAAGCCGGTCCTGGACTTATATTCGAAGTTCAGCATGTTCAAGAAGGAATGATTTTTCGTCAAGGATGACTCTGTTTCTATCCGTCGCTTCACCTCTGGCTGTAACTTGAAGCTTATTTATAATTTCCGTTTTGACTGCAATGCTTCTTCTTATGTGTTTTTATTTCTTGCTAGCGACAGGTGGCTTTGCGGTTGTGGAGAACGATCACCTGGTTCAGATGGCTGCGGAAATAGAAGCCATTTCTGGAAGGGAGAGGTCAGCTTCTTACTTGATCAGGAATGCTACTCTTCTGGGGAAAAATTTGATTCTACCACGTCAGTCTGTGGTCAAGCAGAGAGACACAGCTGAGGAGAGGGCTGCCAAGGCTAAAGGAGGGGATGCGGCGAAGAGAAGCAAAAGGAAACCCTTCTCGATACACCCAGTCGCCGGGGGGAACAAACTCAAGAAGTCCGATGGACCCTCCCCCAGCACATGTCCAGATGTTCCGGAGGAGAAAAATGTGGAGGAGGAAAGAGGCGAGGAGGAGAGCGGAGGTGATAGAGAAGGTGATGGTGATTATGGTGGCGAAGGACAGAGCGGTGATGGCGCTGGGGATTTGTCCTCTGGACAAGCAGGGGAGATCCAAGAGTGGATAGATGATGCTTTCCGTCAGGTTTTTGAGGGGTTGGAGGAAGGATCGGCCTTGGTGGAGAAGCCAAAGAAAGCTGACAAGGCCGGGACTGGTACCGATTCATCTTCCAAGAGCATTTCAGCTAAGGCAACCCCTGCGATTCAAGGTGAATTTTTGACTCCTGACGACTCCATTTATGATAAGGATTTAGGAATATTTTATGGCCATCTCCCGTCCTGGAATGAGATCCAGGATTTATTGCAGTATCCTACTCCTCCCCAGGGTTTGTATAACAAAAGCATCTTTTTACTCTTCTTAACTTGATATGTTTCTTGAATTATAGCTCAATGTATGCTTGTAACACTTGGTTTTTATTCCAGGAGCGGGCGAAGCGGCCAAGACATCAGATGTTCGGCACCGTCTTGAACAATACAAACTTCTCAAAGCTTCTACTAAGCCGAAGTCTTCGACTAACCGCCCCGGAGACGTAGTCGGCTACCGTCCTCTTCTTAGGGTCATCGAAGAGGACATCCAAAAGAGGAAGAGGAGCCGTTCCTTGTTCGAATCCTCACCTGGTCCTCGGCCCCCAACTCAACCTCTTCGGGATACCACGGAGGAGAATATTGAGTTTATACCTTCCCCGCACCTGTCTGAAAACCCTACTGTTACCCCAATAGATCATCCCGGCTTGGCTCATAATCCGTTTGTGGGTCATCCGGACCTAGATCCAGGCTCTCATGATATTTCCTTTGACGAGGCTACTGGTGAGCACCTTCTCCCTCGCAATCCTATGGTACGGGTGCTTGATGAGGCTAAGTCCTTGGACCTTGATTTTCTCACTAATCGGATTGTAACTATGGGGGATGAAGCTAAGGCAAACATCGACCGGGTTGTTGAGGAGACCAGGAAGCTGATGGGGCATCATGCCCGACTGGTCAAGGCCGGAGAGGAAATCGGGAATGCTAACATTCGATGGCGGTTAATGGTTTCCGACCAAGCCGAGAAACTCGCCGATCAGGCCATCCAGATCTCTCAGCATGAAGCCGCCTCCAGGCGACCAAAGAAAACCATGGAAGAGGCTAGTAGAGCAGAGTTACGGAGAATGGAGGCTGCCTGTAAGGAACAGATTGATATGGCTATTGAAACGGTGGATGAGGTCCAGAAAGCGGATCTCGAGCGGGTAGAGGAGTTATCCGGGAAGCTTGAAGCCGCAGAGCTTGCTCAAACCAAGCTAAAGGAGGAGATGGAGGCAATGAGGAAATCTCTTCAGGCTGACCGCTCGCGATACCGATCGGAGAGGGATGCTACCGTTGCAAAGCTGTTGGCTTCTGAGGTCCGAATGAGGGAGTTCGAGGAGAACGAGGGGATGATGGATGAGATGCTCTAGGATATGTACTTCCGTACTTGGAAATAGGGCAACTTTATCCTGGATGGATGATTATCCCCGAGTCATGGCCAGGATTATCTCTAGGCTCTGGAGGAGGCCAAGGCTGATGCGGATAAGGAGGGTGGCATGGCCTTTAGAATGGATGTGGTTACGGCCCAATTCACCAAGGAGGAGAAAGTGGCGGTGAAGGAGGGTATGCGACTGCTCGTTGCTGAGGAGGTAGATGTGCAGTTGGAGGATGATGATCAAGGAACAGATGCTGGTAAGTCTTCCCTTTTAGCATTTTCATAACTTGGTTGCTTATTGTTTATTTAATGGATTCTTCTCCTTAATTGGATAGGCGGGACCTCTGAAGCGCCAACTACCTCCGGTCAACATGATGGGAGTTCTGATCCTGCGGTTAAGTAGATCTCGGAGGGCCAGCAGGATAGAGGCGAAGCCCCAATGCAACCGACTCCTTTGCTTGATCTGGACATTTTTTGGTTTACTTGACATTGCTGTCTATGTTAGTCTTAACATTAATGTAATTTTCAGGTTGTAATTATGTAATGAACAACTTGATTTTTGGCATGTAACTTTTAACTTAGACTGATTCTGCTATATTTGAATGCTTTTGTTATTTTGATATGCTGCATAAGAAATACAGCTGTGCACATGTCTGTGATTCAATCGTGTTTGATGCTAAGTTCTTGCTTAAAATATAATTTCATATCTTGCAATGTTTGTGTGATGTGCGAATAAATTATAGCTATGTATTTATATACAAGAGGAAAAGGTACTGCCCCTCATGCCTTAGTTGTAGATGGTAGCTTTGAATGTCTTGTGTAGCTGAGTATGGAATGCAGCTGAGTGTCATGTCATTCAGTTGTGAGTTCCTATTCCCATTGGCGAGCGTCTCCTATTTTGTGTCCTGTACTTTAGGGATTGTTATAGAGGATAGGAGGAAAAGTTTTCAAACAAAATAGAAATATAAGAAATAGTAAAACTTTCAATCACGGAAAGCCTTCGATGTGCTCAAGTTCGTGGCAAACGGGTTTTGTAGTCACTTTCCCTAGCTGTGGGTCTTGGAGACATTTGTCACCCATCTTACGCCTTCGCGGAGAGTTTTCTTTTTTACCACAACCGTACTTAAGACACATCGGAGCCGAGATCGCGCACGGTAACTACCCGGACCATTATGGCCCGTAATCATGGGTATCATTCGATTTACCGTGGCCGGCTAGCGTGGGTTCCGATCGTCAACTGTGAACTACCCCTGGCTGGCCACACCTTATGTTGGGGCTTAAAGTCGGTTCACAGTTGCCGGCGAGCCGAACGTCGTAACGAGCTATCTAGGCTATTTTCGGCCTCCTCGGTGGCTTATAATCGGCTCATTACAGTTGGCTTTGAGGGCCATCGCGAGCAATGAGTTAACCCGCAGCAGAGGAATGCTGGAGCAAAAGTGTCTCATTGGCGAGGGCATAGATTCGTATAGTACCTGTTAGGTCTTGTCCAGGTGAAGTCGCGCCGTGATGTGTTTTGACTAGAAACACAGAATTTTGTTCGACAAGAAAGGATAAAGTTAACAAGCAGCCAAGATATAAAGGAACAGGTTAAAAACGAGACAAGATTTTTAAAGTGGTTCGACACGAAAATGCCTACGTCCACCGATTCTCTTTGTTAATTCACTTCATATGGGCAGTACAAGTTAAGAAAATTATCGACGAAGGTGTTGGATATTCCATGCCCTCTGGAACACCTCTCTGTCCACTATTGACAAAATATAAGCTCCATTGTGGAGATCTTTATGAATTACATATGGTCCCTCCCAGATTGGATCTAGCGCTCCGGGGCGCGGGAAGATTCGCTTGAGGACAAGATCTCCTTCTTGTAAGCTGTGATGCTTGACTTTGGAGTTGTATTGTGCTGCCACCTTTTGCTTGTGAGCTACCGCTTTGAGTGCTGCATCATTTCTTCTTTCTTCGATTAGATCCAAAGACATATGGAGGAGTTCTTCGTTTTCTTCTGGGTTGTAGTGGATCCTACGGTGGGAAGGCACTACAGTTTCAATTGGAAGCATGGCCTCCGATCGGTATGCCAAAGAGAAAGGAGTATGCCCTGTTGATGTTCTGAAAGACGTGCGGTAGGCCCTAAGTGCCGTAGGAAGTTCATCCACCCAAGCGCCTTTTGACTTTTCAAGCTTCTTCTTGATTATAGTTTTGAGAATTTTGTTGACAGCTTCGACTTGTCCATTTTCCTAGGGATAAGCCACGGACGAGAAGCTTTTGTAGATTCCATGCTCTTGGCACCAGTCGGCGAATTCCTTGCTGTCAAACTGAAGTCCATTGTCCGATATGATTTTGAGTGGAACCCCGTACCTGCATAGAACATTTTTGATCAAGAAGTTAATAACTTTTGCTGAAGATACTTTATTTAGAGGTTCTGCTTCCACCCATTTGGTGAAATAGTCGACTGCCACTATGGCATATTTGGCTCCGCCTCGGCCCATTGGCAGTTCACCAATCAATTCGATTCCCCATACTGCAAAGGGACAAGGGCTGGTCATCTGAGTAATCTCATTTGTTGGTAGTCAAGGGATCTTAGCAAATTTCTGACATCTGTCGCATTTTTTGACGAAGTCCAAGGCGTCTTTGTTTAAGGTGGGCCAGAAATATCCATATCGGAGTATCTTCTTTGCCAGAGTCTGCCCTCCAGTGTGATCTCCGCAACTTCCTTGATGGATGTTGGCTAAGATTTCCTTGGCTTCCCTTCCAGCGACACACCTTAATAAGGGGTTAGAGAAGCCGCGCCGATAGAGGATGCCTTCTTGTATTGTGTAGCGGGAAGCTTTTCTCAAGATTTTCTTAACTTCGTTACGCCCGTCGGGCAGTGTGCCACTTTGTAAGTATTTCCGGATGGGAGTCATCCAAGTTTCCTCTTCGATTGCAGCAATCAGATTCACTTGTCGAAACTCGGGGCTAGTTGCTTTGAGATGGTTACTGTTCCGGAAGTGGTGCCGTCCTTCATGCTAGCTTGCTTTGCCAGTTCGTCAGCCTCCTGATTCTCTTCTCGAGGAATGTGTTTGATTAAATAGTGATCCAATTGATCGAGCAGCAGCTTGGTCTTTTTTAGATATGTTGTGAGTCGTTCTTCTCGAGTCTGGAATTCTCCCAGTATTTGATTTACAATAAGTTGAGAATCACTATGGAGACATAAAGAACCGACTCCATTCTCTAGGGCAATTCTAATCCGGCTATCACTGCTTCGTATTCTGCATCGTTATTGGTGGCAGTGAATTCCAACCTTAGAGCGTAGCGTAGCTTCCTTCCCCTGGGAGTGATTATTACAATAACTACCCCTGAGCCTTGTTCGTTTGATGCTCCATCCACAAAGAGATTACACTTGATGTTTTCCGCTATTTCAGATTGCTCCTTTCCTTCGTTGGTAGTGAATTCAGCAAAGAAACCGGCCATGTCCTGTCCCTTGATGGCGGTGCGAGGATGGTAGGTGATATCATATTGACTTAGCTCGATGCACCATTTAAGTAGTCGCCCGGAAGTGTCGGGACGATGGAGTACCTGCCTTAGCGGTTGATCGGTTAGAACTCTGATGGAATGAGATTGGAAGTAGTGTCGCAGTTTCCGTGATGTGATTAGTAAACAGTATGCTAGCTTCTCAAGTTTAGGATATCTGGCTTCTGCCCCCGTAAACCTCTTGCTTACAAAGTACACTGGCCGCTGCGCGCGGTTGTCTTCTCTTACCAAAGCGGCGCTTAGAGCATGAGAGGACATAGCAAGGTATATGTATAGCTCTTCACCTTCATTTGGAGTTGAGAGTACTGGTGGTCTCTGGAGGTGTTCGATTAGGTTAAGGAAGGATTTTAAGCATTCGTCAGTCCACTCGAACTTTCCTTTGTCCTTCTTTAGAGCTTCGAAGAAAGGGACGCACTTGTCAGTTGCTTTAGAGATGAATCTGCTTAGGGCGGCCACTTTCCCATTTAGGCTTTGCATTTCTCTTCAAGTGGAAGGTATCCTGATTTCTTTCGGAGCCCTGACTTGTTCAGGGTTCGCTTCAATTCCTCTGGCATGGACGATGAATCCTAAGAACTTTCCCGATGATACTCCGAAGGAGCACTTTAGAGGATTCAGCTTCATTCCATATTGGCGAAGTACTTGAAACATCTTGCTTAGGTGGCTTACGTGGTCGTTGGCTTTCCCTGATTTTACTAGCATGTCGTCCACATAAAATTCCATAATTCGTCCTATTAGTTCTGCGAACATCTTGTTGACGAGGCGCTGATAAGTAGCTCCGGCGTTTTTAAGTCCAAAAGGCATTACTCTGTAGCAGTACAATCCCCGGTCAGTGATAAAACTAGCGTGGTCTTGATCGGGAGCGTGCATAGGAATTTGATTATATCCTGAGTATGCGTCCATAAAAGATAAGAGTTCGTGCCCGGCTGTGCTGTGCACCAGCTGATCGATTTGGGGGAGTGGGAAGCAATCCTTTGGGCAAGCATCATTTAAGTTGGAGAAGTCAATGCACGTTCGCCACTTCCCATTAGCCTTATTTATTAGTACCGGGTTAGCGATCCACTCTGGGTAGATGGCTTCTCGTATGAAGTTATTGGCAAGCAGGTTCTTTACTTCTTCATCGAGGGTTGCTGATCGTTCTACCTCTATGCTTCTCTTTTTCTGCTTTACTAGCACTTTGGTAGGATCGATGTTCAGTACATGGCACGCTACGTCTGGGGAGATTCCAGTCATATCAGCGTGCGTCCATGCAAATACATCCAAATTGTGGCGGAGAAAATCAATGAGTTGATCCTTCAATTCTGCTTTTAGTTGAGATCCGATTTTCAATAGTCTACTTGAGTCATGTTTGTCTACAGATACAAACTCCATAGCCTCTACAGGCTCGGCGGTGGCCTCCTCCTCTTTGTCCCTAGGGTCTAATTCATTGAAAGGATCATTGATATATCTAAGAGGAGGGGCTCTCTTTAGTTGCTATGCTTCCAAGCTTTTCATGCAGAGAGTAGTCTCTGCATTCTTCCCTTTATCCCTTCTGCGGTTATTGCGAAGTTCAGTTACATAGTAGTTTCGAGCAGCGTCTTGATCTCCCTCTACTTCTCCTATTCCATTGTCTGTTGGGAATTTCATCTTCAAGCACCACGGGGCCAGGACAATTTGAAAGTCGGACAAGGCTGGTCTTTCCAAAAAGGCGTTGTAGGCCGAGTGGCTTTCTATTAGCACAAATGTTTATTTCCGCACAACGGAGCGGGGATGACTTCCTATTTCAACAAAGTGGTCTAGTTGCCCGAGGGGCATCTTCGCATCTCAAGTGAAACCATGTAGCGGTTTGTTGCAGGGAGACACATCCTTCTTTGACAGCTTCATTTTGTCGAAAGCATGCTTAAATAGGATATTTACCGAGCTTCCAGTGTCTACTAGAATTCGAAAAACTTTGGCTGGACCGAACCAGGCAGAGATGACCATAGGATCCATGTGAGGGTACTGCCTTCCTTCTAGGTCACGCCTACCGAATGTGATGTCATTGTTCTCTTTCCGCTTTGGGTGGCATTCTTCTATAACGGAATCAACGCAGTCTTCATTGTTTCTAAGTGACTTTCCATATTTTTCAATCTCTGCCCAGCTTCTATCGGCGATGTGTGGTCCTCCCGATATGGTATGGACCACTATCTTCTCTTGATTAGAGCCGCTGGTGTTGCGATTTCCTCCGCCTACTTCCGGGGGTGATAGCCTCGGGCTTTTATTGGCAGGAGCTGGAGTCCTGTTCTGGCTTTTTACATAGCGTTCCAGTCTCTTCCTTCTGATGTGTTCTTCAATTAAGTCCTGAAGATGATGACATTCATTGGAATCATGCCCATGAGATTCATGGAAACGGCAAAATTTCCAGATTTAATTGCGTTATCTGATTCCTTCTTGTGCGGGGGGCGTTTTTATTTAACTTCGTCTTGGGTGGCCAGGAAGATGTTTTCGATTATTTCATTCAAAGGAGTGTAAGTGTCAAATCTCGGTCCTGGCCGATATAGACGCTTTTCTCCCTTCTTGCCCCCAGGACTATCTCTGGAGTCATTTCTTCGAACGTTCTTTGCTACTGCGGGTGTGTTGCCATGAGCTGCCTTAGTTTGTTGCCCTGTCTGCCTTTCGATGGCAGCGTCTTCAAGTCTCATATATTTTTCGGCTTCATGGAAGAAATCGGGTAAGGTAGCTGTCTTTTCTTTCGTTAATCTCCTAGCAAATTTAGTATCCGGATGCACACCACTGCAGAGGGCCATTAGGATAAGTTTCTCATCGGCATCCTGGACTGCGGCCGCTGCGGCATTGAATCGGGTTAGATATTGTTGCACTGTCTCTCCGGGCTTTTGTTTGGTATTGGATAAGGAATAAGCGTCCTTGGGTTGTTCCACATGAATGCGGAATTGGCTGATGAACTTTTCTTTCAACATTTCCCATGAGCTGATGGACACTTGGGGTAGATGGCAGAACTAGGAGGTTGCTAGATCTGCCAAGAATAGTGGAAAGCATTTACGCAATACTCCTTCTGTTGCTCCGCTCATGAGCATATGTTGTGTGTATCTTTGTAAGTGTACGACGGGGTCAGAGGTTCCCTTGTAAGGCTCCATTGTTGGCATTTTCCATTCTCAGGGGGTGATGGCAATTTCGATATTGCGGGTGAAGGGGCTGGTTACCCTAGCGCCTATCCATCGATCTCTTTGATCCCGTCGGACGCACTCTCTGAACAATCGCGCCATCCTTTCATTAGAATTTGGAGCAGATAGAAATGAGTTTGGTTCTTCTCTGCGGGATTGATTCCGTCCAGATGACCTGTAGGGATGGTATCGTCTAAAACTCCTAATATTTTCCAGTGGCTGCCTCTGGTCTTCTGGGAGCATGTTAGGGTCAGCTACAGTTGGCACTTTCCTGGATCTTCCCCTGCTGGGTTCTGTTCCAAGCATTTCCTCGGGTCCAACTTCGGGCTGGACTCTAGCTCGGCCCCGTTCATTGGTGTTCCCATGGCTAGGTAGCATGACAGGCTCGGCTACATCCGACCCTCGCCTGGTACCTCCCCTGTTGGGTTCGGTTCCAAGCGTCTCCTCGGATCGGAATTCGGGCTGAGTCCGGGCTCGGCTCCTACCATTGTTGTTTCTGTTGTTTGCCTCTTCGAAGAAGAAAGATCTTTGTCGCCTCCCAGGTCCTCCAGACTGGGACTCATCCCATGATTCAGTGTTGCGGTTGGATTCTTCTGCATCCCTTAAGCGTGACATGAGTTGGTTCACCAAGGCTTCTTGTTGGGATGTGAAGCGATCAATCACTTCAGCCACAACCCTATCTAGATCTTCCCTAGTAATTGCTGCCGGTTGTTCCGTGGCAGGGGCTGTCGGATTTACCTGACTTCCATTTTGTACCGCTATTGGAATGGGACGATTCTCTTGATCAGTGATCACTGGATCTGGAATACTGCGAGTTGCGATGTTCTTTCCTTTTTTAGCATCTTTCTTCTGTCTGGGAGGCATTTTTTCCAAGCAATGAGCGATGCTGATAGGAAGAAGGTTAAGTGGGAGAAGCTGAAGCTTCAAGCTCCTGTTCTTAATGAAAGCACCAAAAATGTTTGCATAAAAATTGGGCAAACACCTCCAAGTCGTATAATTTAGTCGATTTTATGTTGTTCTTAGCGATTTGGATGATTTACGCAAATATGTAAAAAGCAGGGACTAAACTATAAAAGACACACAGATTTATAGTGGTTCGGCCAGAATGTGCCTACGTCCACTTTATGTGTTATTCTCCTTTACTGATCAGATTACAAGTACAAAGCTTTGATTACAAGTATATGAAAGTTGTTTGAAAGTTCTATCCGTGCTTAAGCTCTCAAACTTGTCCGCTATTGTTGTACCCCTGCCCCTCTATTTATAGAGTAATGCTGAGGGTAGGGGTTCTGGATGTATATAGCTGCTGGTGGGTCTGGGATGAAGCAATCTGGCCTGGCAAAGTTGGTTCGGCAAGGCCTTGGTCCGGAGATGGTTGGAGTGGAATTGGTCCGGTATCACTTTGGTTCGGCAGGCATGGGAAGGGAGTTGCTTTGGTTCGGCAGTGGTTGGTCCGGTAGTACCTTAGAGATGTGTTGGTTCGGTAACGCTACGGTCCGGTGGTAGATGGGTTGAGTTCTGGTTCGGCTAGGCATAGGAAGTGAGTTGGAACGGTAGTACACTGGGAAGGGAGTTGGTTCGGCAGTGCTTAGGAAAAGAGTTGGTTCGGCAGTGCTTTAGAAAGGGTTGGTTCGGTGGTGTTGGCCCGGTCGAAACACACCCAACATCGAGAATTGAACAACCAAACTAAAATGATTTTTAACATGGCTATATCGTTAATAATCATAAGTTTGTAGTGTACTTATAGTTTTAGAAATAATTTCGTACCTTTATAGTTCTTTCTTATAGATACATGGTTCTTCTGCATTTTGACTGAATTCAAACTATTTGATTTTACTGCTAAAATATTTGCTCAACTTTAATGCTTGTTGAACGATACTTTCACATTTATTCTTGAATCCTATCTGAAACCCATAAACTAAGCATTGCTCCTAATAACTTCTAGACACTTTTATTTCTTTGAGAAAATATTGTACTCGAAATCGTTATTTTGAATTTATGTTTCAACATACATGTACTAAAATTTAAAAACCATGTCAAACGATAATCTTACGAGTAAAGTCCAAATTATCTTAAGCATGTTGAATGATAAATCCATTACATTAATTGTAGCAATTGAAATTTGCAATGTTATTCTATTAACATAGCTTACCATATTCCTACTACATCGGTTTTCTTCTCGAAGATCTTTTATGGTCGAATGGATTATATCCCTTCTGGCCCAAATATCAAAATCATATTTTGATAATGTATTTGAAATCCATCTCAGATTTGTGCTTCATACAATATGATAGAATCAATACTCTTAATATCTAACTGACAACTAAGGATATTCTTTTCTAAACATCTTTAAGAAACTCATAATTTCTCTTTAACATGTGAGAATCTTTGTTGGACATTATAATGTGTTATGTCTATTTTTGGTTTGGTCAATTTCATTTCGTCTTACGTATCCAGTTTTAACTTTGGGTCGTATCTAAATCCATTTTATTACTAATAATTCTAAAAGAAATTCCTTTGTCATGAAATTGGTGTTTTCTTGAAACAACAGTTTTTCATAGCACAAAGGAACAAGCAATTCTTAAGTATTTTATGAAATATCTTTTTATATATATATATTCAATAAACTGATTTAGTTTTGAGTTTACGAAACTTGTAATGACTTGACTTTCAACCCCCAAATGTCGAGACAAATACATCCACAGTATTCATGTGCTGAGCACCTAAGTGCCAGAAAGACGAATTTTTTGGGTAAAATAAAAAGAATAGAACAAGAAAAGAAGAAACAACATAAGGAAAATAAATAATATCAAAGGAATAGTACAAATAGGATTGCTTTTAACACAGAAATATTTGAGTTACTAAACCTAAATATTATCATCAGCCTTGATAGTCGTAACAACCTATCCTCACATTTCTAATATATTCAACATAGAATTGCAACGGAAATAAATGCCGCAACAGGTAAAACTCCAACCCTCCTCCAGAAGCTTCAAAGCGTATATAGCTAAATGTAGAAACATAAACGGGGATAACCGAGTAGTTAGAAAATAACACTTAGATTAGTCTGGTAAACCAGCATGAGAAATATAAGAACATATGTAATCAGAATAGTAATTATTGGGACCATATGAATAACTGTGACAGTTTTTTCCTTCTAAGAAACCAACCATTCATTAAGTTTAATATAGTGATATAATAGATAAAGTAGCTGTGGTGCTTACATTAGTCACACTACAACATATTTAGGGTTCAATCAAATTTGATAAGATACGTTCGCATGATGGATTTTCCATGGAGATCTCTTTTGGAAAGCCGAATCTAATCTTCGTGTACAAGGATCATAAACCACCTTCCGAGCATCGTATATTTCAAGATAAAATATACCATAAGGTAAAAACAAGCGGCCCAACGTCTGAACATAAACATTAAACGTGAACCAAATATCATCAACTCCCACTTGCAACATATCAAAAAGTATCTCTAGAAATGGATTTGGTAACACCCTGACATGGGTTGCTAACCCTAGGTTATGTATCCTACTTTGTCCTTTTCCATTTCTGATATCGGGTTACGTTTGGCATCTTTTCACACGAGCCTTCTCACTCGAACAGAACGTGAATCCCAGATTGGATCCTTTCATCTCGAATAGATGCCGAAACCACACATGGATTCCCACATCCCACCGGATCTTGGAATCACATATGGATACCCACATCTTGAATAGATCACAAACATTTACATGTATTCGAGTATCTTAAAAAGATCTCGAATATCCATATAGATTCCTTTTCTTTGACTACTTCCAAAACATAGAACCCGTATGCTACTTTTGAAGTAGTGTTCGGTAAGTAGAACACTTACCGATCCCTCTCTCTTTAAAAACAATCGATGAATTTACTATAAAATAAATTTTGGTTCTTTTAGAAGTAAGTGAAATCTAGAGACATTTCATACCAATACTCCTCCCAAGGCTTCTTATTGGTATAAAATCGTGGAGCCTTTTGATTACTTCCTAAACTAATATTAGGTCAAGTTTGATATTGACTAATCGATTATCCAGTCAAACCAATATCTTATACAAATCACGATATGCTTAACTTATTTCCAACATTCCAACTTAACTATTCCTTACCCAAGAGTGAAGCCAGGTAAGTTTGGGCACTAGTTGCTCCAAGCCTTCCTTGACACTCCATTCTTGAATCTCACAAATAGATAAGTATATCTTTTCGGCTTTTAGTGTTAAGTATAGTATTAATGATTTCCATAAATAATGAGGAATCAACTCGATTAACATGTTTTCGACATTTTCATCTTACCTATTCCTCGGTCAAGAGGGAAGTCTAGTAGGTTAGAGCTCTATTGCTTCATCCCTACTCGACATCAATCTTAACTCTCACAAATAGATAAGATTACTTCATCGAACTATTGGTGTTAAGCATAGTTAATTACCTTTCTAATAAGTAATTTAAACAATCAACCATTTGGCAATTTAGCAATTACAAACCCATTTTTAAACATTTTGTTCTACAATCTAAAACAAGATATTTATATAAGATATTTCCCAAGGTATTTATATAAGATATTTATACTTCATAATACTTATAATATGTTTTAAAAAACTCCTATAAAATATCACCTGAAAATAGCAAGTTTGAAAAATCATAAGAAACTTGAAAACGACATGTTTTTTACAAAATATCTGTTATCCGGTCTTTGGCCTGGCTATATTCAGGCCGCCTGGACAAGTTAAACTAGACATTCATCAAGAAAGACAGTCTGGAGAGATGATTATTAGGTTCAAAGATCAAGCACAGGGAATGATATGAAGCGATGATCAATCGAGGCCAAGATATAGACTCTCCTGAATATTCTAAATATGGTATAATGCCTCTCCTAGGCAGGGTATCAATGCCTATTCCTTTCCCTAGGGGATTGGGACATATCATTTATTTATATTCCAAACTTGGTAATATTGATGTAGAGTGATAAGAAAGGCCCCATGATGCTACATTTCAAGTTTCAAGTCATTTGAAGTCTGTATACTCAAGTTATGGGAAAATTACTTCACCTATCAAAAGGGATCGTCCATATTCAGCTTTCATTACATATTGCGATAATGATCAGCCAATTACTCAAAATCTACAGATGCTATCAACATGAAACTTGGAGTATAAGCTAATTAGGATGTGTGCAACACCCCATAGGGATCGCATGGCATTTGGAGCAAGTTGGAAGAATCGATAGGAATCAGAATTCAAATAACACTACGTCACGGGATATGCGATATCTCACAAATCATACATCGGAATTGCAAGGAATTTGGGGATCAAGTAGTTAACATCATGGAGAATCCTTCATAGGAATCACAACCCATTTGGATGCATCAATACGGATCTGTACTGATCCCTATTGTGAGCCTTGATGGGCTTGCAAATTATTGGGTAGCCTCGTCTTGGTCTTCCAAATCTTCTGCCAAAATTTCAGTCTGATCCGTTCACGTCTTCCTCTATTAATATAGCAGTCATGGCTTCAGAAAAGGGATCCTTCTTTCGGCCGTCGAGGCTCTGCCATTTTCATTCTTCATTCTTGTATGAATGGATCCTAGCTGATCCAAACATCTTTGTATTGTAATCATACCAAAGATGAATAAAAATATAAAGTGAATGTAGGCCAGGAATGCCAAACCACTATAAAAATTCATGTCTTCATTTACTTTTTTTGCTCTGTTTTTAATTTTATTCATTGTTTAATCTCCATGAGATTCTACGGGTGTTGATGACCAATTTTGGCGTCAATAATATCTCACCTTTGAAAATTCAGAATTAATTCTTAAAAATTCATATAAATCTCAAACTACTTTTAAATTACTATAATATGAGTTCGGAAATACTTTTAAAAGTATGAAACAAATTGCTCAAACTTAAAGTCTTTTTGAAACATTTGAAGTCCAAAATTCAAGGTTAAATGAGGCAATTTTGCATTAGTGATGTTTTGACCATTTTGAGATGTTCCTTAACTTTTTACTATTCAAGCTTTTAATACCATTAAACATACATGTATAATAATATAAATATGGTGAGAAACATCTAAATATCTCTCTAAAATGTTACATAACAATTAAAAAAACAATACAATTACGAACTACATCTATAGCGACTATCGCCATAAATGCACTTCTAAATTCGAGTCATATTCCAACCTATGTTTGACTAAAACCTATGTGCTTTGTTCAAGGCCTAGCCACATGTCATATAAGTGCACTCAAGTCCATTCCAAGTTTGTTCAAGCTCGCGTACATAGATCACATATGTCATTTACTTTTAAAGTAAGAATTTACAACTATTGTTTCCAACATAAGTTTACAACAGTTCAAATATCTTTAACACAATCAGACATAACATATATTTTTTAATATTTTCATCCAAAGTATGGTGTTAACTCACCTTTAACCAAAAAATAACTGGGATCCAAGATAACCAAGCCTAACCACTTCCTTGCAATACCTTTGCTTCCTTCTCTTCTTGCTTTCCCTTTCCTTCTTTGCCTCCAAGCACCCAATAATGCTCATGGCCTATGGGTATTATGTTAGTTTGGCTTTGGTTCTTCAACTTTTAAAATAGTAAAAGGGTTTTTAATATTGTACTAGGCCTTTCGGCAAAGTTTGAAGTGATTTGGAGATGGTTTGCAAATTATTTGCTTTAGTAATTTAGAGATGATGAAGAAGAGAAGTCGTGGATATTTTTGCTCCAAGCTTAGAAATATTTGTGATATATTTCCTAAGGTTGTACTTATTCTTATATAGGTTAGGAATGAAGATGAGAAAAGACCAAAAAGCCCTCAAAACCCTAATGACATTATTGCTTCTTATCATGACAACTTTATGTCACTTTTGAATTATTCATTTTGCCATTATACCCTTACCATATAATATCTCTTATCCTAATAGAACTTTCTAGAAAATTCCATGCTTTATAAAGAGGAGAGTGTGTTAATTAGTTGCCAATGTATTCGTTTGATCATTGGTTCAGTGCATGATTGTTCGTGCAACTTATATCCATCGAAAAATTATTTATCGATAAACCAATTTTCGATCACACTATCGATTTTTCTTCGAAGAATATATTTTTTTAAAGACTTTCCAAAAACAATTTTCTTATCATTATTTATTAATTAAATGATGTTAAACAAGGTTGTAAAATCATATTTATAACACTTAAACATATCTCAAAATGTATCGATATTCGTAGACGAAGTGTTTGAATTTTCGGGTCGCTGTAAAACTTATGTTTATAACATAAGTTGATCGATCAATATCGATCGGCTCCAAACTCATTTGGGGTGGTCCTTACGGGAACTCCTGTAAGCAATTATTACGTGCAGCCTCTCGACTCACACAAGCCATCAACTCCTTGATCTTGGATATGTATAGGTTTGTTATTAATTTTTATCTTGTATGATCTCATAAATTATTCTTAAATGAAATTAATTTTAGCCTTATGTACTTACTCTTAAGTACACAACCTAATAGAAAGAAGTTAACTCGAATTTACTCAATATCAATCGTACTTTGTCCAGAAAAGTCCAACTACACCTTCGGTACATCATTATGTCTCATAGGGAGAACTAACTTTTGAGGTAGAATCTTATTCATTTCAGGTACAGTTTTGAACTCCTTTCCAATACATTCACCTATTCGATTAAATCAAGTATTAATTTTCATTACATGTTATATTTTCTACTTCTGTTTTATGTTCCGTGAACTTATCGTGAATATACTGATTTGTATCAAATACTCAAGTTCATTTCTATGATAATTCATCTATGGTTTAAAGAAATAAGTGGATACATTTTGACATTGGAATACCTTGAATAGAATATATTTTCATGTATCAATCCGAAGAGTTTAACAACCCTTTTTTCACTCCCACTGAATAGATGCTTCCCCCTTAATCTTTTAAAATATAATTCATTAGTACCATGTATTCTAAACATATGATTATTGAATTATTCCTCAATGATTTGGCTAAGTTCATAATTCTAGCTGTACAAATTTCAGATACTTCTGCATTTTGTAACATATCACTTTTGTCATAAACATCATTATTGTAGATTTAATTTAAAGAGAATATTCATATCAAAATAAAAATACATCTATTTTTTGTCAACAATGAAAAGTAACAGTTATTATTTCATAAATAATATTTAGCGTATTTACGTAAGTAAAATTTTGTAACTTGATGCATCCACCAAAAAGTGTTGCATGGTATACTCCCACTACTTTTTCCATTACTATAATAGCATTCGAAATAAGCAATCATATTCAACTACTAATTACGGATTATTATTCCATAAATTGTTACAACTTTACAGTCAAAAATTTTAGATCGAATTTCTTAAACTCAAAGAAATAATATTCATAGAAAACAATTTCTATATGGTAATACATTTTGTAATAGAAATCATATTTCTCATTCCATATTATGTACTTTTTAGTATTTTATACAATTCTCATTTTCAGTGTGCAATGACCTTGAATTTCAAACACTTCATATTTAAATATCTGAAATATTTAAATATTTGTATCCTAGATTTAACGTGAATAAAAAATAATTTTAGATCCTTATTAACATCATTTTTAATAATAACTAATTATAAGAAATTCATTTTTTGAAATTCATTTACAAAAAATAAATAGTTTGAAGAAATATCAATAAACTACTTTTATGCAACAAAAGTTGTACGAATTTCTTAGACTTGTGTAGCAAACAAATGAACACATGTGGACACATTTATAAGTTTTAAATAACCTTATTTTCTAAGAAAATTAATCAAGTTAAAAGAGGAATTAAGGAGACAGAAGGACCCTTGATTTAAGGTGGAAACAATGGAGTGAATCAAGGGAAATAAGGCATGAAACATTCCATAAATCAGACATGGATCAAAGAGACGAAGGAGTAAGGAAGCTTTCTTGTGACGACCCGAAATTTTGGATATTTGAAATCGAAATATTTAATTGATTTAAATATTTAAAAGTAAAGTTTTATCTTAAATTTCAAATATCACTATTTATTTTGCAATTAAATTATTGAATTTAATAATTGAAAGTTGGGTAAAATATTGAATCTTGAGTTTTAAGCTTGTTAAAAATATTTTGAAGGGCTTGTAAAATTTATATTGAGAATACTGAAGATAATAGAAGAGTTAAAATTGGAATTAAAAGTGTTTTGTTCAGTTTTAAAAATATATCGTTTAAATCGACATTTAAAAATAGCCTTCCGAGGCACAATATCGAAATTCGACGTAACCAGTTCCTTTGGATCCATAATAGTGTTTTATCATTAGATTTCAAATTTCGTAGCATTCGGAATTGTCATGTGATCGTACGGGATATAAACACGCTGAAATCTATATCGAAAATTCAATATAATAATTGGATCCATAAAGTTATATTCTTCATACAATCGAATTAGGACTCGAAACCTTTTCCACTGCGTTCAGAATAGGGGTATAACATTATAAATGCTTAGTCGCATGCCTCGATAGGAGTTCGTGATTTTAAGCTACAAAAATCGAGACAATTTGAATTTGAGTTTAATAATACATATATTTAAACGCCCAACATCAGCTGAAAACTTATCACATCAGAACTTTTTCAATAGTGGAAATTATCCACAAGAGCCTCTTTAGCAAGCGCAATTAGTTTCTAGGACACACAACTGAAATAATTACTTTTAAGGACAAAATGAAAAATAATTAGTTTCTAAGGCCTAAAAACCTATGAAATTATGTCCTTGAAAGTAATTAGACTGCTGACTTTGTCCTTAAAAGTAATTATTCTACTAAGTTTGGCCTTGAAATTAATTTCTATGGATGTGTGTCCTAGAAACTAATTGGACTGCAAAGTTTGCCCTTATAGTGAAATTCCCCTTTTCAATATCTCAAATCACTATGTACCAACCTCAGCCGACACGCAATGTTTCCTTCCCTTCATTCAATCAGTTCGAAAGTTTATTTAATGTTACTCGACCTCCTTAGTTTCAAAAGCCAAGTATTGAAAAAAAATGAAATAAGATTCAAATTGAAAAGAAATGGCGGACGATACAAAAAAATATAAGTGGGAGGTCTATTCGAAAACGAGTAAATCGTAATAGGGTGGAAGGGATAGATCGAGCGACATTTTGGAAGAAGTTCGAAGTCGCAATCAATCAAATTCGAGCTCGATGCGGCATCGCTGGAAGGTGGTTGCTTTGTTGGGTTCACGCTTCATCGCGATTGGAGGTGAGATCGAGGGTTTAGGGTGTCTCGACAGTGTAGGGTTGAGCGCGAATCGTCGAGGCAATGGCGGTTGCGACTTCGCGTGCACGACATCAAAGGCGGGTGTGGCGTCGATCTAGGTCAAAGGCTCACGATGGGCAGAGTCTTGTCGAGGTAGGGATGCACGACCTTGTCACTGTCATCTTGAAGACGAGGTAGAGCGTGGGTGAGCTTGTCGAAGGCAGCGAGGTATGTAGCTGACTTCCTTTGTTTTTAATTCAATTTAATAAAAATATACATACATACATACATACATACATACATACATACATATACATACAGTTTTGAAAAAAAAAAAACAGTTGCAGTGAGGTAATTCTAGTTTTGGTTAATTTGATTTAAATAAACAAATATATATGGATTAGAGAGTATATATATAATATATCGACTTATTGTTTAGGGTCTAAAATTGTACAGAAAACAAATCTCTATTTTATTAAATTTTTAGATATATATATATATATATATATATATATATTAAGATTAGAAGGAAGAAAGAACTTTACAGTAAAAGGAAATGTAGTTTCTAAAGAGAAAAAGTATATACACGTACCTTTTTAAACACTTAAATAGAAAATATATGTTTAAGATTCTGAAAATAATTTTGAATGTTGAAGGTTTATATAACGATTTGATTTTTAAATCTCTATAGGTTATTTTATATACATATATATCTAGTTTCAAAAGAAAAATAAATATACATATATACATTTTAAATTTACTTTTTTATTTTAAAATAGTGTATTATGGAGATTAACTTAATTAATTAATTTTGGAATTTAAAAATTTATTTATTATAGGAAATATTGGTTTAAAAATTTTTATTGGTTAATTAAATTTATTAAATGGAAATTGATTATTCGATTAATACAGATGTTACAAAAAGTAAAATGTTTATACAAGGTCTGAAATCATGGAGAAAGAAAGTCGGTTTGGATCGGATTGCAAATAAAAAGTCAAATGTGAGTTAATCACACTCACATCTGGATTATCGGTTAATTTAATTAAGTTAAATCAAATTATTGGTTGATTGATTGTATTGTTAATTTATTATCAGTCTGGATGTGATCTTATATATAGTAGTGTGTGTGAGTATGTGTGTGTGTGTGTGTGTATTGGAGTGAATGATATTCCTGCATTATATAGCGGATGAGACCCTATGCGTCCCGAATAATTGTGGATGACCCTTTATACCGCGATATCCCCCTCGAAGCGGGATTTGGTATTTTATTTGTTGACTAACATCTGTGGATGCAGGGAAATAGGTTGGAGGGTTTCATCTGGATTCCTCAAAATATTGAATTCGTTTCATAATCTGTGATATGATTTATCGATTTATCTATGATATGATTTATTGATTTATCTGTGATAGTTTATATTGATTATATTGGGATTTGAAATATTGAATACTATGGTTGACTGTATATCTTTTGAGTATATTGAGATAGCAAAAATTTAAAGATTGGATTTTTGAAGGAATTAAAAAGCGAATTTTTAAGAAAAATAATTTAGCTAATTTGGATAAATTTAAAGAACGAAATTGGGAAGGAATAAAAGTTGATTTTTAAATCCTAATAAATAAATTCTGAGTATGGGAAAGGGGATTTTTGAATAAATGGGAATAAATGAATTCTGGAACTTAAGTGATATTGTTAAGGAAATAAAGGATTATTTTTAAATTCAGGGTTTAAAATAGTTTGGGGAAAACAAAGAAGAATTTAGGAAAAAAACATGAAATTGGTATATTCAGTTTTAAATAAGATTTTAAATCATAATAAAGGAGTAAAATATGAAATTAATGGGTTTTGAAATAAATTTGATCAAGTAAAGGAATTTATTTTAAAGTTAATTTTGAAAATCAAGTTGAAAAAACCGTTTAAGTGTTGAAACTGTAACTAAAAGAAGAATAGGACTACAGGATTTATAAACTGGGTTTATAAATAAAAGTGAAGTATTTATCAGCTGATAAATTTGGAAGTATAAATCCATGGTGGGAATTTATAAGAAGAGGGTGATTCGTTTTAAAAATAAAAGGTGGTTTTATTTTTTAAAAGTGTAGGGAAGAAATTTACGGGATTGAGACGTAAATTAAACTGGGAATAAATCAAGAAGGATTTATAAATGATTAGATGGTTATATTGGAATGGAAAGTGTAATTTCTTGAAAAGCTAAGTGTATTTTCGAAGGAAGATTTTTAAGTATACAGTAAAGATTTTAAAGTGTTTTATTAAGAATGTCTTTAGGAAATTATTATTTAATTATTTTGAAAATTTTAAAGTAAATATTTATTTAGTTAATTACAGTAGTTAATTATTTTTAAAGGCTAAATTAGTAGTATGATTTGAAGGAAACTAGCTAATATTAATATTTTGTAAAATGACTTTTATTTTTTTTAAAAGAAAGTAGTTTTGGCATAAGTTTTACCTGGGAAATTATTATAAGATTTCATAATATTTTAAAATAAAGTGTTTTAAGTTGTTTTATTTTAAATTGTTTAAGTATATATTTTTGATAAAGTGATAAGACTTGGTGCTTTTCAGTGCGAATAAAAACAACTGGGTGAATGATTGTTTAATTTGATGGTTAAATCACCGACTATCAATATTTGCCAATGCACTGATCGTTTCGAAGAGACCGGGATTGGGTTTAATTATCAAAAAACCACTTCGATTCAGTTTGAACGTTTGCGAATGAAGACCGTGAAGATGATGAAGATGGTGATTCGGTTTGTCAAGACCCAGGGCAACTTGTACGGACGAATGCTATCAGACCATTGTCAGGAGGACGATGAGCATTCTAAGTGAAATATGTTCTAAAAAGGCAACACATAGCCTCAAGCCTCGTCAACCGGGAATGGCTAAAACAGGAGAGGTGCAGCAAGACTAAGTGGCTAGCAACCAATTAGGGTAAGGTCATTCCTGTCTAGATGTCCCTTTTTATCCAGCTATGTGGGCGTTGTTGATCCTAACCGTGGGGTGATCTTATTCCGTCTATCCAGTAAGGGGTTGCTCTAGTCTTGTGTTGTAGGGGATCAAAAGGGATCCTCGGTACTCTAATCTAGGCGAAGTACTGTGACGGACGGTACCCCAGTAGCCCTGCCATTGTATGGAATCCAATCTCCAATAAGCGCCTATATGGTTTTGATTGTGCCCAACTATGTTGGAACGTGAGATGCAAGCATTTTAGCTAGATTCTATTTTAATTTCTATAGACATTATTATAATATCAGACGAATTTGATAAAAAATGTTTTGGTTATCGTAAGATTGAAACCCGACATGTTTATTTGTGGCGTGGTCTTAAGAGACACCTTTGATTTCAATGAATTTTCGAAACTTAAACAATTCAATTGAGTATGTTTTCTCACACTGGTTTTCCAGACTGACTGGGGTGTTATTTTATTATAATGCTCGAGTCAGACCGAGTATTATAAATATAGGACAACATGTGGGGGAGCTTCGGAGACAAGCTGGATGGCGAGACGTATCACATGATATATATTCCGCTGTGCAGTATAAGCTGTATAGTCTGCTTTTTTGAGGACAAGTTAATATGACTGTCCAGTATTTTGCTATTGATTGTGTAGTATTATGTCGGTGTAATGTATTAAATAGATATAGTTCTTTTTTTAATAAAGATCAGTCATTTAACTATTATATATTGTTTCGCTGCGATTTTGGGATTCTGATGTTGTTTTGTTTTCTCTTCTTCTACCTCCTTCTTCTTTCTTTACGGTCTAGTTTTCTGGCATTTGATTGTTCATCATATAATACAATGGACATATTAACGTCGATTTTTAGGCGTCGAAAATTCGGGTCGTGATATTCCTTTTGGTCTATTCCAGGAGGGATAATAGCGGTCTTTTACAACTTTTCTAAATTCTATAAATACATGCCCATAGTCTTCATGTTTTGGTTGTTAATTCATTAAGTAAAAACAATGTCTTCATCTCTTATTCTTCATTCTAATTTTCTTGAAATGATATTAAAAAAAACTCTATCTCTCTTCAAACTTTTTCTATGGTCCTTAAAAAATGTAACAACAACTACCATCAAGTCAAAACATGAAGAAATGGAGCACAAACCACCCTCCAAGGATTGGAGGTGAGCAACTTTAGGGGATGGAGGCCATGGCGTAAGCTTGTAGGCATGAAGGTTGAATGGTCGGAAGTGTGGACTTGTTCTTGTATTTGGTTTAAATATATATGAGTTTTATCACCATCAAAATATAATAATGATACTTGTGTTGTTGTTAGAAATATATATAAATTTTGCTTGAAATTATATTGCTTGATTTGTTGATTCTTGCTTCGGAAAGCAAGGACATATGTAAAAGGTTGTCTATGACTTACTATGACTTGTTGCATAGACTTAAAACAAAGCACGTAAGGGTTAGTAGTGGATGAAATTGATTTAGACTTGAAATTAAAGTGTTCGTATGGTGATAGTCGCTATAGATGCACTTTGATGTTGTGATTTTATTCTTGCTTTGAATATTATGTTTCTTGTATGGATGTTGTACATATGTTTTTTTATGAGATGTGATTTTGAACTTGAGAATTGTTTTTACATATATGCATGGATGGAGTTTGAATTTGAATTAAGAATGGAATTGTTCATATAGAGATAGTAATTATAAATGCACTTATAACCCCTCTCTTCTATCTCACTTTTCAAACTCTATTTTATCATTATTTTCAAATGGGATGTTTATTATACTTATAGTAGTATAAAAGGTAGTAAGTAATTGAGTTGCAAAGTTAGTTTACTCATTTTTAAACCAGAATCGATACAAACACCCAAGAAATTAAGTAGTAGAGATTAAATGAAAGATAGAGAAAATAAGAACGTAAACAAGCATACAAAAATTTATAGTGGTTTGGAAATCTTAGCATACATCCAGTTTGATGATTTTTTTTGCTTTTGCACTAGTTTTTATGATTATAGGAGAGTGAGATTTGAATAGATCCTTGAATACAAGATAGTAAGAGTGTAATGACAACCTAAAGATCTTTAGAACGAACCATGCCTTTTGTATCTATAGGGGCAGATGACTAAATATTTCACTGAAATTTCTCCCGTAGAATCTTCTCATAAAGGCGAATTCTGCCAAAGTTCTAGCCCTAGATCCTCTATAGTAGGGTATCGGTACATATCCCTGTAAGAGGAATCGGTACCGATCCCTATATATGAGGATAGGGGATCGACAATTTTTCATGGTACTTCTTCTTGATATTGTCTTCGAGTTTCCAATGTTGTACCGTATAGCCACCTAGGAAATTTTTGGTCTAAGTGATGGATCTACAAAATGCTGAATTGCTGCTTTAGACTATATATGGAGATTGCTAAGATGACGCACATGAATTCTGGAACAACATTTAAATTAGGCTCTATGAAGATTGAAAAGAGTGGCATAGGAGTGTGGGCCACTTTGGGTGTAACCTTATGGATCAGTACCAATCCCCTATGTAGGGTGGAGTACTAATCCGTACTTAGTGTATTCTGGGGTGTTGCTCTTCTAAATCTGTTTGACCATCGTCTCCTGGCCTTGTCTATACTTGGTTCTTGGACCCTATGATCAGCTCTTTGGGTAGGTTGCCGTGGTAATCATTGAGTCTAACTTGCCCAGTCAACCTGAATAAAGCCAGGCCAAAAGGCTAGATAAACTTGCCCTCCAAAGTACATCTTGTTTCGAACATAAAGTGCTTTGAATCGAGAAAAGTTAGAATCATTGCAAAGGAATCTACTCTGTGTTCCAAATGGTAGCTATCCTTTCTAAGAACCATTTCTATGAAATGTCATGTCCATAGTGATCAGTCATGATGCACTGTTGGCATTTGATACTATAAATACCGAGGCACGGTATCTTAACAATTGCTCGTGCTCAGTTCCATTGAGTTAACTGAATGAGTTGGTAGATTTCTATCATCCGAACCGATTTATTGTCCGAAAATCCTAGGCAAAAAATCCAATTGCAAAGATTCAAGAAATCAAATGTTAAAGTTGAACGCATGCTCACACGTTTATGTACTTACTATTGTTATTGGCTTCCAAGCTGCATATAGGTCATTGCCAACTTCTCTTGAGTGATTGTCACAAGTCCATCATTTTTTCATTCTTCTTTATTTTTTTAATTTTTTTCATTTTCTAGGTATGTGGTGGCATTGGATACTGGTCCCTATAGAAGGGATCCCGTATCGATCCCACACTTAAACCATTTTTTCATTTTTTGACCCGAGAATATTGGGCCATGTATGGTGTTAGGAAATCAAATCAACGGTTTTGATGACAAAAACTATACAATGGAAATCGCATATGCATATATGTTTTTATATATAGGTGCTTGCTAGAGTAACATCAATAGAAAGACAAGAACAAGGCTCAAATAACATTACAAGAGACTACAAGTCGATAGGATCAAAGAAGCAACAGAAAGGATGAACAAAATAGACATGCCAAAGTTTCAGACGTTTGGAGAATTCAAAAATGATCTTTTTACTAATTTTTGTAATAAAAAGGAAGTCATAATTTTTCTTTTTTCTGCACACCTCAATAAAATGGTGTAATAGAAAGAAAAAATCGTACGTTATAAGAATGTGCACAAACACTATTAAATAGTAGTGGTCTACCAAAACATTTTTGGGCTGAAGTTATTGCCACAGCTTGTTATGTTTTGAATCGAGTAACTATACGACCTATGACTAAACAAACTTGTTTTGAAATATTTTTTGGAAGAAAACCTAAAGTATCATACTTTAGAACTTTCAGATCAATATGTTTTATATTAAAACGCAAAATAACTTAGGAAAATTTCACCCAAAGGCCAATGAAGGAATCTTTATTGGATATTCGGATCGTAGCAAGGCATATAGAATTTTTAATAAACGAAATAACCCATTTGAAGAAAGTTTACATGTTTCGTTTGATGAAAATTTTCTTAATCATCATACTAATGACGATGAAGAAATAATTCCAATAACAAATACAACAAATTCTATCACTAATGAAACAAATGCACAAAATAATACTTTAATATCATCTCCTAGAATTTTAAAAGATCATCCAAAAAATAACATCATTAGAGATCTTAACTCCAGGCTAACTAGAAATCAACTTAACCAATTAAGTCATATGGCATTTGTGTCGAATTTTGAACCGAAAAATTATAAAGATGCTTCAAATGATAACTTTTGGATAATAGCTATGCAAGAAGAATTAAATCAATTTGAACGTAATAATGTTTAGGAATTAATACGGAGACCAGAAAATAAATCGGTTATAGGAACAAAATGGGTATTTGAAAACAAAGCAGATGAAAATGAAAATATAGTTGGAAATAAAGCACGTCTAGCTGCTCAAAGTTATAATCAAGAAGAAGGTATCGACTACGATGAAACCGTTGCTCCAATAGCAAGACTCGAGGTCATACGTACATTACTCGATTTGTTCTATTCGATGTCATACGTACATTTCAAATGGATGTCAAAAGTGCCTTTTTAAATGGTTTTATTAAAGAAAATGTATATGTTGAACAAGCCCCATTGTTTATTCACGAAAAATATCCCGACCATCTTTTAAATTACAAAAAGCCTTAATGGTTCAAAACAAGTTCCCCATGCCTTGTACAAACATCTTAAAAACCATTTAGTTACATCTGGTTTTTAATAGGTAAAATCGATACAACTTTATTTATTAAACGAGAAAATATGACATTTTAGTTGTACAAATTTATTTAGATGATATTCTTTTTGGTTCAACTAATGAAAATCTTTGCAATCAATTTTCAAATATTATGAGAAATGAATTTGAAACGTCTCACATCGAAGAATTAAATTTCCTTTTAGGTTTACAAATAAAACAACTTGAAAATGGTATCTTTATTCATCAAGAAAAATATTGTAACGATCTATTACGTCATTTTGAAATGGATAAAACTTCTAGTAAACCACCACCGATGAGTACTAGTATTCACTTGAAAAAGATGATAACGGAAAAGATTTTGATGAAATATTATATCGTAGTATGATTGGTTTCTTACTTTATTTGACGGCTAGTCGACTTGACATTATGATGAGTGTATGTTTTTATGTCTGATTTCAAGCAAAACCAAAAGAATCTCATCATAGAGCTGCTAAAAGTATCTTACGATATCTATCTAGCACTATAGATTGCGGTTTGTTTTACCCCAAGGGATCATCATTTGAAATAGTTTCATATAATGATGCGGATTTCGGTGGATGTAAAACAGATCGTAAGAGTACTAGCGGAACATGTCACTTTATCGGACAATCATTAGTTTCATGGTTTAGAAAAAAGAAAAATTGTGTCTCCTTATCTACTTGCGAAGCGGAATATATTTCAACAGCTCTAGCATGTGCACAGGTGATATACATGCAACAAATGCTTATGGATTTCGGTAAAGTTATCGATAAATCACCAATATATTGCAATAACACAAGTGCAATAAATCTATCAACAAACCTTGTAAATCACTCGCATACTAAACATATAGATATACGACATCATTTTTTACGTGACAACATAGAAAAAGGAATTATTACATTAGAATACGTAAATACTGAGAATCAAATAGCAGATATTTTCACAAAACCACTAAACGAACAAGCATTTGTTAAACTACGACGCGATTTAGGAATATGCTCACTTAATGATCTTTTAAACTAATACTACATCTTTGTTTATTCTATGTTTAGCTAAAAAAATTTTATCCACAAATTAAAATTGATAACTCATTCACCTTAAATTTTTTAGGTGATTGTTTTTTGAAATTACATATAAATAATTTTTAAAAATCATATATAAATATCTTTACAAAACAAAAAATAAAAAGTATTTAGATTTCATATTTTTACAACAGAAAATACAATCATGTCTTCCAACGATTCTCATATGTCCTTCTTGACACCAACAACGGATAGCTCAGCGGATACATCTCACCGCCTTCCTACCCCGACACCAAATCTGGAACCGACGTATAGATGGTCCTTCTACCACACGGGATTCACTCCCGATAAAAAGAAGTCGAAACGATCTTTATTTGTTTCTCCTAACACCAAGGAGAAAATCGATGAAATACATCACTATCAAAAGCGACAAATAGAGTTATAACGAGAATTGCACTTTGAGCAAAAAGTCACGGCGCGACGACTAAGCTTTCTGGAGCAAGTAGCGATAAAATTTTGCAATTCACGGAAGAAGTATGTACATGAACCACTTCCAATTCCTTGCAGTTCTTTGGGTCCCTCTGCATCTTATCGTACACCTTTAGATCCTTCACCTAGG
The DNA here is from genome assembly GCA_030765085.1 of Allium cepa. Taxonomy (NCBI): domain Eukaryota; kingdom Viridiplantae; phylum Streptophyta; class Magnoliopsida; order Asparagales; family Amaryllidaceae; genus Allium; species Allium cepa. Next base: position 896,112,524 of record CM060937.1, on the reverse strand, counting down.
CGATTCTCTATTTTCCCAAGAACCCACGAACGTGGAAATATACGGTCTCCACTCAAGCCATGGAGGGACGACAAGTCTGAAGATCGTAATGCTCCATCGTCATCTAAGTAAATTTAAATTATTTTCATTGTATTTTTATCTACGTATATTTGTAATTCTGTTTCACAAATAATAGCAATACTATGTTTCATGAAAAATAAATGGTCGAAAAATAAGCACCACCCTTCAAAATTAGGCTATTTTAAGTCATTTTAATCATTTCAGACGTCTGATCTTTGTCATCAAACGTCTGACACTCTAGTATTGCACAATTGTTAACTATTGTGCATATATCAAACTTCTCATAAATCCTTCTAGACGTCTGAAATTTACCTCTGCTTAATAAAAAATTGAAACCAGTCTATTTCAGACGTCTGAACTATGGACCAGACGTCTGAACAAAGTCTTTGGACCATGCTATAAAAAACCCAGATCATTTTCAGACATCTGATATTATATCCATACGTCTGAGAAAACTATTTGTCCTATAAAAATAAAATTTTGACCTATTCCAAACGTCTTATAATACAAACAGACGTTTGATAATTCTCTCTGACTATCACAATTTACAAATTGATTAAATTCAGACGTCTAACTCAACCAACCAGACATCAATTCTGTTTGCTACTTCAAACTAGGTTAAATCAAACGTCTGAATTGCCTTCCAGACGTTTGAAATTCAATCGACGCTCTTATATACCGAGGTAACGTCTACTTTTTTTACTTCTCTCACTTCGTTTCAATTTATTACAACTACAAATCAAATTCTTACTTCCTAAAAATACTTCCTCTACCAAACTTGATCAAATTCGATGGCTCCTAAAACAAAAAATCCTAAGATCTCTAAGCAAAAACAAGACAGGTCTATATTATAATTTACTCGAGTTCCCAATGTACGATTTAGACGAAATGTGTGAAAGTGCTGGTTTAGAAACTTTAATATCTTTTAATCCCAGTAACATCCAAATTGATCAGTTAGCCATATTTCTCTTCTTCGCTAATTTGGATAGCACAGCAGTTTGGAACACTAAAAACAATAATAATTGGCTATGGTCTAATGTTTACGGCAGCACAATTTGGCTTACTCCAAGGATCATAATCTTTACTCTCAGATGTTTCGACACCGAAGAAGATTTATATTCCAGATATGCATCTGAAACCAAGAGATATTATAACACATCAAGTGTAGGAAGATGAAATGCCTATATTCGCATCCAAAAATCTATGACCTAAGGCGAGACTTCTCACTAGAATGATTATCAATACTATCATTCCTCGCCTTGTTAGTTATGAGAAGATCACTGAATAAGAGCACAAGGCCCTATATGCTATATTCAGTAGAACAAGGGTCAATTGGGCAAAATTTGTATTTGACGAGCTCGAACACTTTTGGACTCGATCATGCCCATCCATCATCTATCCTACGTATATCATGAGACTTCTACGAGCTCACAACATTCCCTCCTATTTATCCACTTTTGAAGAAATTTCTTCGAAATATGCTTCCGCAAAATTTTTCTCACTAATGCATCTACCTGAAAATCCTTCGGAGTTTATATCATTTGAAGAGTGGACGCAACATCGTCAAGCCAGACAAGTTGGGCCTCCACCTCAAAACTACCAGAACCATCACAAGAGGTAGAGAAACATCATGAAACTACTCCTCCTCCTCCTAATCCTACACCATTTAATTATATATCCCAGGATGACATTTTGAAGACTCACATAGAGACGAATCCAAATGAGAGTGTTCACGACTTAACCCTCCAAAATCAACTTACTTTTTCTCGAAATCAATTTTTTTTGGCTAAGGGCATTGATACCTTTGAAATGTCTTTTTCTTCTCGCCTAGCCATGGTTGAAACGTCACTTTCAACTGTACTATCCGTTCTAAAGGCGGTTCTTCAAAGGGTTCGTGGCCATACACCACTTTAGAAGATTGGGCAACTCCAGTGCCTTCTCCTCCTCCTTCGAAACATTCAAAACTTTTTGACGAGGAGAACGAAGCTCTCGAAAAAAATCCAACATCTCCTAAAAAACAAGCAAGTTATTCCAAGGATGAAGATAAAGGAGACGATCAAGAAAAAGCTTCTCTAAAAAATCTTTAGATCACTTAGTATTCCATCTTTTGTATAAATATGATGAATGTAATGATTTAATGTGATTAACGAAATTTATTTTTGGTGTGTTATTCTGATTACTTAATGAAATGGAAATAATGTCTACAATTAAAAAGTTATAAATCCTTTTCGATAATGCCAAAGGGGGAGAAATAATATAAATCATAATAAATAAAGGAAAGCATATATTCAGGGGAGATTTATAAAATTATATATAAGTACATTGTATAATTGTCATCATCGAAAAGGGGGAGATTGTTAGGAAATCAAATCTACGGTTTCGATGACAACAACTATACAATAGAAATTGAATATGCATATATATATTTCTATATACAGGTACTTGCTAGAGTAACATCACTAGAAGGACAAGAACAAGGCTCAAAGAAATTACAAGAGACTACAAGTTGATAGGATCAAAGAAGCAATAGAAAGGATGCACAAAACAGACATGCACAAGTTTCAGACATCTGGGTGCACAAGCCTGAGTTTATATACCATTGCCTTTACTCTTTCTTTCTCAATTGTCTTCATTTTCTAGTCCCTTAACCTTGCTGCCTTGGCCGCCACTAAAAGCTTGAAATCGAGAAAATCAACCAATCATTTAAATCCATCACTACCCCAATGAAACCCCAACCCCACCTCATACACTATCGTCGCTTGCTCACGATCCAAATCAGTCGATCTCTATTGCAATTGCATAGATCATAGGGTTGGATCACCCTGAGTTTCAAAACTCGACCCATTTTAGTAATTGAACTCCGATTAGATCTTAACCGGTCGTGCTCGCATACATATAGTTAGGTAAAGTTCTGGAGCGATGGAGGAGATACGAGGCTAACTTGTGAATTTGCGTTAGTGGATTTTGGTTCAAGGATCAGTAGTTGACCTAGGTTTGAAAAATAAAATGTATAGTGGGAAGTCCCTTAGGTATGGGATCCGCTGTTGGCATAGAGGAGTTGAATTTTCATAAAGGGAAAAATCCCCTTGATATGGGATCGGTGCAGATCCCATACGTAGGAAAATATTGCTATTCTTGCCTTGTACTCTTGGACAAGTATGAACATTTAGACATGCACACCCATCTATAACTTGAACTTGAATGCACATGTATGCTTATATGGACTTGAACTTGGATATATGCATATGCCTTGAATGTTGATGACATGCTCTTATGCATCAATAGTAGATCCCAGGACTTGGATCAAATTCTTATATTCAACCATCTCAACCATCGATGCAAAAGCCAGTTTGAATGGTCAGCGATGACGATCACTCCAGTCGAACTCCCGAATCTCATCATCACTTTCATGTTATTATAAACTGTATAACATTGCATTGCTCAACACCATAGAATACACTTAACATATAGGGACAAGTTAATCCATCTAACTATGACTATCAGTTAATTTTAATATCTATGCGTTCAGGATACTTCGAGTGTTTAGCTACAATGATTAGTGATCAAACTCCCACACATGCCGAATAAGATGTCAAGTCGATTTCAACGTCACTTTCTACTTGATACACTCCAGGTGAATAATTGGAAAAACCTACAAGCTCACACCATACTCCAGCTAACTCTCCATACTTGGGAGCAAATGATATTGTCGAGCCAACACCTGATACACTTGAAGATGTCGTATTCATAGAAGATCCAGTGGATTTGACCACTTTGATGGTTAATAGGCATCTCTTCGTCGAATTTTTATTAAGCATGGAATCCCATATGATGACATGTTGGTCCCATCTCATTAGCAAAGGGGTCATCTCCTCCTGGAAGGGCATATCGCCTGTAACAGATATATGTGCCTAACTAGGGGTATACTACCATTTAATGCGTCCATCCTCGAATACTCCATTTTATGAGACTTCCTCCAGTTCAGCTGCATCCGGACAACCGTACATTTTTCCAACGCATATATGTGGTTTTCCTAGAATTATTAAATCATGAATTGACCAAAGAAGAATTTGATTCATCTACAGCTTCAAGGTACGAAAAGGAAATCTATTGTTAAATTATCTTAAGCCAGTCAGCGGTTGTCAAGTTGTGACCGATGCTTGGAATAAGCTTAGCTATTTTAAAAACAAATGGTTTTATGTGTGTTGTCCACTTGGGTTTAGATGATGCTTTTAGTAGGATGTAAGTTATTTTCCAAACTATAGAGTAAATGCTTCAATCAAGTCGCATTCTGATTAACATGGTTTTTTGAATTATGCAGATGTTCCTTTGAGACCCAATGGTGATGTTTATCAAACCTCCGTCATAACACTCAGGAATATTCCAGTGGAAGATAGTGAGACCAGGTACCTTATTACCAATGAGCATATTTTGTTCTTTAACTTGCTAGAAGAGGGTCGTAGCACCGACTAGGCCAGTGATGATTGTGATGTAGTAGTAGGTGGCCATCTTTAGCCAAAAGAAAGTCATGTCAGCCCCGATGTATCCCTAGTCCCTAACCAGGAAGTCAAGGAGGCTCAAGGTAATGTTGAGGAAGGTGAAATAGCAGGCGGTGGTAATGAGGCTGGCGATGACGTACACTTTCAAAGATGGGACCAATTCCTATCAATCTATTGATATAGGAAACATGATCATATAAAGTTCTCCCCAGCGTTTTGATGATGACACCATTCCTACTGGTGTGGGAGAGATTAGTCCTATAAGAAAGGCTCCAGTACTTAGTGCGTTTGGAGGATACCAAGACACTTAATTTCATGTGCACTTCATGATACTTGCACTTGACTCGTGTCCTCTTTAGTCGAATCTAACTCATTCCTATTCTTTTGCAGGTTATGGAGAAGAGGAGATATACATACCGATGCTTGAAGGAAAATGCTTATCTAGCTCAAAGGCTCTGGTTGGGTTCATACTACCAAGGGAGTGGTCGAGATTATGATTCAAGTCACCGCTCTATCCATGATAGGAATGACCAAGATAGGAGTAATTATGATAGGGATCCGGCCTAGATCCAGATCTCCTCCTATTAGAGGTCCGGATAGACAACCTGATTGCCGTGACGAGATTCCACTGATTGACACTTCTCGAGCTCCACCTCCCACCTCTATTCCTATACATCAAATAGCACCATCTCAATTTAGCCGATCCTCTAAGCATAGGCATCATAAGGGGTGGCTTTGAGACTCCTTATTGCCTAGTAAAGAAACTGCTATCGCTGTGGTCAACCCAATTGAACAGCTTGGTCGATGCTCATATGGCCGAATTGAAGGATCTATTTTCAAACTTTTATTTTGATGGGCTTAGATTTGTGGTTAACCTAAAGAGAGTTCCAACGAAAGTTGAAGAAAGGACTATGGACTACGTGACTAACATTCACCACCGGTACAATGAGTGCGCGAAAGTGGCCAAAATAATTTCTAAAATCCCAAGAGACAGCTGTCGGAGATCGTGAATCAAAATCTTATTGAGGCCGATAATAAAAGAATCATAGCCTTCGATAATAAGGTCGAAAACCTGAGGAAAACCCAGTTAAAGTAGATAAGAAAGTAGAGAAGGCTATTAAAGCGCTCAAAGCTAAAAATTCCAAGCATATTAATGAAATCGGGCAGGTGCATCAGTGAAATCGTGAGCTAGTTCTAGAAAGAGATGCCACAAGAAGGAATGCGACTGAGCTAAAAACCAAACTCGAGTGCAAAACGAGAGAAAATGATGAAGCATAAAAAATTGCTTAAGAATTATGCGATGAGCTGATCATTATGTGGGAAGAGAGGGACAAAGCACGTGAATAAGCCAGGGATGTAGATGCTATTATGAAGAGAGAAGTTGAAGCCGTGGAGCAGCAGGCGGAGGAGCAGGTCATGTAGAGGTTAGGGCTATTGCTTACATAGTACAATGCCAATGTGCTTACGTTCAAAAATCTAGGGTGACTTAAAGATGGTTATCCCAAACTCCTTGCACGTGCCTAGGAGTGGATCATTAAGGAAGAGAAGAAATTTCTCTAGGACATTGAGATGGATATGGAATAGTTGGAGAAGGAGATTCTTATTGAAGATGAGCCCTAGATTTTACATGATGGCCTACTTCTTATCCATTCAGAACTTGCCACAACCACGAAAAAGGAAATAGGCGAAGGTTCTAAGCCAGCTTAGTATGATGCTTCGGCTAGTTAAAGTCTTTGGACTCAAACTACTCCTGACTCCACTGGTTATTTTTGCTATTACCCAAACATGCCTCAGATTTGAAAATCTACTGCCCTCTCTACTATTTCGAATGGGGACTCCGGTGGCACTATGGATTATGTAGAGTTCCATACTAAAGAAGGTATCTCCTTGAATTCTCGCGTATTTTAAAGAGTTGATGTGCCATCAACAAACATCACTAATCTATCTTTTTGTGTCTCTCTAGCTTTAGGTTAGCCTGCAATCGACCTTCTTCCTCATAAAGACTTTCGACCGACGCAATAGTTTTTTTGACGGTGTCAGTAACAGTTATAGTTTCGATAATGATCCATAGAGCTTCGATTGAAGAGACACCCGGCCTTGACGAGCGGGTGATATATGCTCTACTAGATAAAAGAACCAATGGGACCTAGGGTGCTCAGATTAATGTGGACGTTGTAATCATTGAAATTTTTAAACCGTTGTTGGGTCACAGCCTGAGTGACATTGAGTGCCAATGTCTTTAGGACATAGAGATCAAGTTGGAGAAGGGGGATATTTATCTTGTTCCTCCATCCGCGGCTTAGCTAGGCCAGACCATTTGTACTTCTATATATATATATATTCCTCCGCCTAAAAGCGCTCAGAGCATGCCTGTTAGATCCTCACAGGGCACTCCAGTTTTCGTTCCTCCACCTAAAAGTTCTCAAAGTGTGCTTACCGGTTCATCGTAGAGTACTCCAGTCAAAGGCCAAAAAGGCAGAGGAAAAGGAGGAAAAAAGGCATGGCGAGAGCTCGAGTGATGTTCCTTCGGCTCTGGGAAAAAGAAGCAAAGGGGAAAAACACCGAAGAAGTAGTAGTAGGCTTGTCTTGTATGTGTAGACTCTCTTTTGGTTTGAAATAATAGTAGTCTATTTTAGTTTGCTGGCCAGATTTATAGAGGTTCGGCCCCATGCTTTTGTTTTTTGTTTCTAGTGTTGATGATACTTGTATTTAGCTTTTGAATTTCATGTGAATGATAACAGTTTTTGGCTTCATCAACTCTTTGTTTGGATTTTCCTATATGCTCAAGAAATATGTTTTTCATTCAATGTCCTTGTGATATATTTCTTTCTATGATTTTTTTCAAACTAGATCTTTAACTCGTTTCATAATTTGTCGGCCTTTCACCGTACTAACGAACGTAAGGTAACCACTAAAATGCCAAATGTTAGGAGTTAGTTAGGGTCAGTCACTTAGGATTAATGACTTTGGTATCCTTTTCCAAGATAATAATTTTTGATTGCACCAAACTTCTTGTGTTGGTTTAAGTCAACCACTTAGGGTTGTGGCCTGTACACCCTCGTCTAGGATGTTTACACCTAATCGCGCCTATCTTTGGGCATCGATTAAAAGCTTGTAAGATAAGTCCTACCTTGCTCCAGGAATGGACCTTCCATTTCTCCTACTCCGAGCAAGAGGTTAAGAGTTGGATGGTCATATCATGTCCACTTCGGTTTATACTACTATCCCAATTTAAAGGCAAGAGTTAGCGTACGGACGATCATATTTTGTCCGCTTGAGTTCATACACCTACCCCTAATTTGAAGTAAGAGTTAGCTTGCGAAGGGTCATGTCATATCCGGTTTGGGTTTATACTCTTGCCCTCAGTCCAAGGACAAGAGTTGGAAAATGGATGGTTGGGTTACATTTGTTTAGTTTATACTCGCGCCCTTGATCCAAAGGCAAGAGTTGGCATGTAGAATATCATGCCATGTCCATCTTAAGTTTATACTCCTTTCTCCAATCCAAAGGAAAGAGTTGATGGGCATCAATATCTAGGCACCAAATGGGAATTCATGGGCCTCAGAAGTTTGATCGACACCTATCTTTGGGTATCTGCACACTTGCATTAATCATATACAAATTCACTTGAGTCGCTCAAGTCATAACTCTTAAGTAATGGAGAGATAGTTTTTCAGGTTGGAATAGCCGTTTAATTCATAAAAGATGGAAAATGATAGGATCTATCTTATTACATGGCTCTAGCCAATTATTTACAAGTTTATTTCTAAGTTGAATAGCATCGCAAGTGCTAGCTATTCCACTCCCTTGAGACTGAAATCCCATCAGTTGTTAAAAGCCTGAAAGTTCCATCTCCAAGCTTGTGCTTTATCACGTACAAACCTTCCCACATCGATCCCAGGTTTCCAAAGCCTGATAAAATTAGTTTGAGAACTAGGTTGCCAATTTAAAAGTTCGAGTCCTAACCTTAGTGTTGAAATATCGGGTGACTTGGTATTGACGTGTGGCTACCCACAGCTCAGCTTCGTTCCGCTTCTCATCGATCATATCGAGGGAATCAGGAAGGAGTTTCTCATTTTTTCATGGATTGTAGTGAATAACTTAGTAAGAAGGTACTTCAAGTTCAAATGGAATCATAGCCTCTGATCCATAGGTTAAAGTGAATAGAGAGTGGCCAGGCGTTGACTTACGGGTCATTCGATAAGCCTATAACACTAATGGCAGTTCATCGAGCCGCTTTCCCTTGGCCTTTTCCAACTGCTTCTTAAGAATGGACATAATAATCTTGTTCATAGCTTTGACGGTCCATTCACCCGAGGGTGTGATAGCAGTGCAAATCTCTTTTCAATGCGACATTGGTGGTAGAAATCCTTGAACTTCATGCAGACAAATTAGGTCCCACTATCGGTAATGATTGCCTATGGAATTCCAAAGCGACGGATAATGTTTTGAACTACAAATTTGATCGCTTTTTTGTGATAATCGTGGCCAATGGCTTTGCCTTAGCCAGTTTGGTAAAGTAATCAACTGCCACAATAGCGTACTTTGTGCCACCATTAGATATCGGCAAAACACCGACGATATCAATGCCCTAATCTGCAAAAGGCCAAGAATTGACCATTGAATAATTTCTGTCAGCGGAGCTCTTGGAATTTTAGCAAATCCCTGGCACTTATCACACCTTCGAGTATAATTAACTGCGTCTCGATTGACTGTTAGCCAGAAATATCCATATCGAAGAATCTTCTTTGCTAAGGTTTGACCTCCATTGTGATCATCACAAACCCCTTCGTGAACTTCTTTTAGGACTTGTTTGGCCTCGTTATGAGCGATACACCGAAGCATGGGGATAGAGAAACCCTTTCTGTGTAGTAATCCTTCTTGCATTATGTATCTTGAGGCTTGGTGAAGGATTTATTTTTTTCATTTATTTCTTTTTCAGAAGGATCCCTCTTTGCAAATAATTCTGAATCGGAGTCATCCATGACTCCCTTTCAAGTTCAATCCCAAAGTTCCAATCAACATCCATCTAGTCGATGCTCGGAGCTGAAAATACTTCCACCGAAACCAAGCCCATGAGCTATGCATCTTCATAACTAGTAATGAACCTGCCTTTTCATTCTAGTCTTCGGGATTATGTGCTATCGTATAACATTGAAAGCCGTCAAGCAACTCAAGAACCCGATTCAGATAAGAAGCTAACCTTGCTCCCTTTGCCTGATACTCTTTTCAAACCTGGCGTACAACTAGCTAAAATTCGCAGGAAATGTGCAAAGTCTTTATTCCTTGATCCATGGAGATTTTAAATCCTACAATCGAGGCCTCGTATTCAGCTTCGTTGTTCATTGCCGGGAAGTCAAGCTTTAGGGCGTAACTGATCAGATGTTCCTTAAGAGTGACAAGTATGACTCTAGCACTAGAATACCGATCACTAAATGCACCATATGTGTACATCTTCCATCCAACTTCTTCTTTTTCCACTGTTCTCCAAAGGATCATCTCAAGCTATGAATTCACCTATGAAATCTTCCAAGGCTTGATCCTGGATTGATCTCCAAGGATGATAGGTTATGTCTTATTAACTCGATTCAATGTTCCACTTCAACATCCTTCTAGAAGTCTCAAGTCATAGTAAGACCCTCACAAAAGATGGTTGGTAAGGACAATGATCGGGTGAGCTTGGAAATAGGGGTAGAGTATTTTGGAAGCAATCAACAGGCAGTAAGCGAGATTTTCTAATCGCGGGTAGTTTCTTTGTACTCTTGTCAATAGCTTGTGATATAGTAGACCGGTCGCTGGATGCGGGATTACTCACGAACAATAGCGGCGTTCAAGGCATGCACCGACATCGCCAGGTATAAGAACAAATCCCCATCATTCACCTATTTTGAGAGAATGGAAGGTCACCCCAAGTGATTCATCAGAGCCTAGAATGCGTCTTGGCAGCCTTGATTCCACTTGAAGTTTCTCTTCCATTTCTTGATCACTTCGAAGATGGTGATCCATTTATCAGTGGCTTTGGAGATGAACCGACTCAGGGCAGCGAGGCTTTGATCTCCCTCAAAGCCTTGATCTTTTTAGGATTGGCTTCAATTCCGCGGAAATTGATAATGAAGCCCAAGAACTTCCTCGATGCGACACTAAAATAGCATTTCAAGGGATTGATCTTTATCTCGTATTTTTGGAGGATACCAAACATCTTTACCAGACCATCAATGTGGTTTCTCGACTGACGTGACCTGACAAGCATGTCGTCCATATAAATTCCATCGATCATCCAATCTAGTATTTAGGCATCTGGTTCATGAGTCTTTGGTATGTCACTCCTATATTCTTTAACCCAAAGGGCATGAGCAAACAGCAATAGAGTCCAAGGTCAGTAATGAAGCTGGTGTGTTCTTGATCCTGGATGTGCATCAGGATTTGATTGTATCCAAAGTATGCATCTATAAATGAAAGTAGCTCGTGTCCAATGGTTGAGTCTACCTACTAATCTATCCTCGGAAGTTGGAAGCTATCCATCGAGCACACCTTATTCAAGTCCAAATAGTCGATGCATGTCCTCCACTTCCCGTTTTCATTTTTCACCAAGACATGGTTTGATACCCAATGTAGGTATAAGGCATCATGAATGAAGTCGTTGTTCTTCAGCTTATCCCCTTCTTCTTTGAGTACAGTGGATCTCTCTGGACTTAGGCTATGGTATTTCTGTTTCGTAGTAATGCATTTGTAACAAACCACCCTGGAAAAGGCTTAAATTTCGACCCGGCCCATCGAAACTTGGATCCGTTCCAAGGTAAGCTGTTGGTAGTAAAATAAAATAGCATTACGGAGCCATAACTAAACTTTCATAACAACGGATGAAACAAAATATCATAACAAAGTGTACCCATTTATTTCAAAAACCATAAAAATGTCATAAGGTAAAATTCCATAAAAACCATAACATAACATCCATTACAATAGTTGTCCAAATACTTGGCTACACATAAAAGCAAATAATAATAACAAATACTACCATAAGCCAAGCTTCTCATCTCTAAATATCATCACCTCCATCACTCCGTCCTTAACCTATGTTGTAACGAGGATGGGATTAAAACAACAAATGTCCGATGAATAAAACCTTGAGCCTTACCTTTTCAGCACTAGGGTAGTATATTTCAAAATAAGAATATGATTACGAACATAAACCCATTAAAACCATTTAATACTTCTTTATAAGAAAAGGAGGTGAGTCCAACAACTTAATACCTTCCATTCCAGAAGTAGGTGTCTAAAATCTCATATCTCAGTCATATATCATAAACAGCTAATAATGTGAGAGACGGCACTCAAGCCACTTAATACGTTTTATTATAAAATAGGCAGACTCTGGTCATTAAATACATATTTAAAAGGCGTGCCCCTCAATAGTACTATCTAGCTTACATCATATGGAATTTCTTAGGCCACTTAACATTTCTATATGGAAAATAGGCAGACTCTGATCATTTAATACTTTTATTAAGATAGACTCCTTAATTTAATACCTATTTCCAGAAGTGGAACCCTGTAGAGATGTCACCTAACGTGTCACTTTGGCCATTTAATACTTCATTTGGGGAAAAGAGGTAGGTCCAACCACTTAATACCTCAAGAACCCAAAGCAGGCCCTTCGTCTTATGGAACATACTCATAATGACATCCTACATTAGTCCTCTATTCATAAGAACTTGTAGCCGGATTACCTGGGAAGATTTCCCCTACTGAATTTGGATTAACTCGCATCATTACAAATATTTATCATAAGGATATCTCACATCAATAAAAGTGTACACAACTGTTAGTAGCCTCAAAGTAAAGGGTAGAGTTCCATCATGTAACATTATTGACCTTGCATCCCATGACTTAGCCATACATCAATTACTCTATACACACACACATACATTCTCATCTCACTGTTTCATAAATAAGGCCTTATAAGGAATCTTCCTTATCACGCATTCAAATAATAATTAGGCTATGTAAGAGTTTCTTCTTATTTTTACCTCACAATCAATTATCTTCCTAATGGGTAAAATAAATGTAAATAAATGCCTAATGAACTACGCCTTACAAGCATAATTATACATTAATTATGCCAATAGAGATATATTGAACCTAATAAGTTCTAAATGCATGGATTTTACGCACTAAACTAGCATTAAGTTCCAATTCCCTAACCTAATATTATTACATGTCCTTTTTCTTCAAATTCCCATGATTTCGTGGGATTGTAATATCCAGAACAGAGAATTAAATATTCTTAACTAAAACTGCAATAACAAACTTGTAAACAAAACAGAAACTAAATTTATTACACCAATTAAATGAAATATCTTAAACAATAAGAATCATAATCTAAACCCCATATTCTATTGAGCTCCTCTATTGCAAAGAAATATTTAAGAATAAATCGAGTAAACTACGAATAGAATTCATAATTTAAACCCCTTATTTTATTGAAAAATCAAAATTTGATCCAACGAAGAAAGAGAAGTGGAATAGATTATGAAATTATCAGAAATTGCATAAGTGACACAAATTCCATCAAATTAATGTAAATAATTGAGAATCTCAACACAAAATTGACATCTCGAAATAAAAAGGAATTTTGGGGATTTTATCTATCGTGTTTTCAAAATCCTAAAATCCTTAAGGCGTATTCAATCTAAAAAGAAATACACAAAACAATTATTGAAAAGAAAATACTAAGATTTCCACTCACAGATTAGCCTTAGCTTCACTTAAATGGATTTGTATCCTTCTGATCTCTTGCAGAGTCTCTCTCTTATGATTTACATACACATAATAGGAAAGAGATATATATATTCATCAGATTCTAAATAATTGAATAAAAATAGGATAAGAACAGATTGAAGGAAGAAGAAAAATGAGAAATAAGTTGAATTCTTACATGAATTCTCTACGAAGTTTCTGAATCTTATTAAAGAGAGACAGCAATGGTAGAATTTTATCATATTCTCCAAAATAATATGAATAGAAAGTAGAGAGGATAAGATTCTATTCATAGAGGTTGAAAGCACCAGAACCGTATGATGGAAGTAGCTAAGAAACAGATAAATCGAAGCATACTACTGAATGTAACATAGCTCCAAACCCTAGTAACCACTGGAAACATTCATTGCCGAGCAGTCGACTGCCAATGTGTGACTGTCTGACCTCTACAGTTGACCGGTTGACCTACATAGGTCGACCGTTCTTCTACTTTATGGAACATTTATTTTGGTTCTGTTGCATACTTATTTTATTCCGTAATTAACTTTTTGATTTAAAACATTAATTAAACGTTTACTTAGCCCCAAGCTAATTTTTGAAGGTTAGACCGTATTTGATTTCTCATTTGAATTTGAATTTAAACGAAATTAATTTAACTAACAACTTCAAATGCTCATAACTTCTTTGTTTGAGCTCACTTTTCAGCATATTATATATGGAAAAATGTCAGAATTTCACCACAAACACAACAGAATAATTTTCATGACCAAATTCCAACTTTTATAAAATTTCTATATTCAACCCTTATCATATTTAATTCAATTTACTTCATTTATTTAAGGATATTTTATAGGGTGTTACAACATTTGGGATTGATGTTTAATGCATGGCTTGCTATCCTAGGAGAGAGCCCACATATACCCAGGAATGTCCAAGCAAAATCATCCAGGTTCACCCATAGAAATACAACCAACTCCTTCATCTCACTAGTACCGAGCTAAGATCCAACCTTCAGGACTTTGCTTGAATCATCCCTACTGATCGGAATAGCGATCGACAACTTGACGGGAGCTGCTCGTCCACCTTCTGGCTCTTTTCGTCATTCCAAAGCATCATAGATCCAACTGGTATGCTCGAGCCGGGGCTTAGGCTGTGGTAGTTATGCATATAAAGCCTTTATGTAGAGGGCACCCTTTAAATTCTTTCTTTTCTCCCTTCTCCTTGTCTCTTTTAGCTCGACGACGTAGCATTCGCGGCCTGCCACCTAATCTTTGTGCATAATTCCCACTCAATTCTTTGTAGGAAACTTCATTTTTAAACACCAAGGAGCAATGGTTGCTCTAAATTCATCTAGGTTTGGTCTGCCCAAAAATGCGTTATAAGTAGAACATATATCCAATACCAAAAAAGGCACAACCCACACTTGTTGGCGGTCGCTCGCTCCAAGTAACACCAGTAATTCAACAAATCCTATAGCTTCGATAGTCATCCCATCGAACCCCTATATTCGAGACTTATAAGGGTTCAAATCCTTCTTCTCCAGCATCATTTGATCATAAGCTTTCTTAAACTGATTGGACTTCAACAGTCTATAAGCACCTTCTGTATAACAGCAAGACCAATTATGGTTGAAATCACAAGTGGGTTGATCGTTGGACCTTCCACTGCATCAACTTCTCTGTTTTGAAAAATAATACCATCCACCATGGTTCGAGATTATTTTGCAGGAGTTCCGTCCTCCATAACACAATGACTTTCATTCTCAGCATGCTTTATAGCTCCAATGTATCTATCCATTTTCGCAAAGCATTTATTAATAGGGTATGGCCCACCGATATTATTTTAATCACCAAACGTCTTTCTGGCAGCTTGGGTGGATTAGTTCGAAGCTAAGCTTGTCCCTGCTAGAAAGATGACCTGGGGAGGTTAGAAGTTCCTTGCCCACCACCATGTGCGGCTTTCACATATTGCTGCAATTTCTTTTTTCTAAGCAAATCTTCAACCATGTCACGCAAATGCTTGCACTCATTGGTACTATGACCTCGAGTTTCATGGACTCTGTAGAAATTGCCTAACTTCCTCACCTTCTCAGTTGACTCATTTGGAGTCAGCTTCCTATATGGTTCAGTATTTTGAGTAGACAGATATATGTTCTCTATTGAGTTGTTTAGTTCAATGTAAATATTGTACTTAGGAGTCCCAAAAACGATTCTAGTTATTCAAATTATGCTTCTTTGCCGTTGTTTTATTTATAACCTTCATTCTAATTTCCAACCTTCACATTTACATCCCTAGAATTTCCTTTAGTCTGCACTACAATGACTTAATTTGCATTACCTTATATGAATTTCCAACAACGGTCCCCATAGATGCTAGCGTGTATCCTCCCAATGCAAATTTTCGATGGCTTTTTTATAAAGAGCTTCCATTGTTGACGCTTGCTTCCTTTCTAACTAGCCTACAAAATCTGAATCAAGGTGAACTCCCTTACAACACCATTAGTACCATGTCTTCTTTAGGATCCATTACTCTATTACAACCGTCTGCAACCCATTAAAAAATTCCCTAACGACTCTCCTTCGGCTTGATAAATGTTGGATAGTGACATCACATGCTTCGGGTGTGAAGTGGTAAGCAGTATGAACTTTTGCGACGGCTCAATAAAAGACAATACATACTTCGGCGGAAGCTGAGAAAACCACATCATTTCTACACCCTCTAGGAATACAGAGGCACTTCATAACTTCTGAAGCTGTGGTTGACTCCGTATGCCATTCATATCTCAATAAATGTTGTCTAAGATCCCCATTTCCTCCATACAATGGCATTGTTGGCATAATAAATCTTTGTGGATGTCAGCATGAAGAATATCTTCCATAAAAGGATTCTGACTCGCATTGGTTCCCCATTGATCATTGGCTATGAATTTTTTTTCACTCACCAGTCTCCTAATCATATCTTTAAGATAGTCTAAGTCAACAGGTTCGACTGAATGGTAATAATTGTGTCCTGTCCCAAGTGTTTGGCTCAGCGAATTCTCTTGGGAAAGTGCTCGGTACCTAGGCTCCCCAAACTCTGGGGATCCATTCGTCTAGTAGTTCCCACTATTTTATTATCGTGGGTTGTATTTTCAGCAACAGTCCAATACTTCATATTCTATACATTAGCAGCACGTCCATAGGCTACATCCACACTGCCTTCCAATTGTTGAGCGTTGGGCCTACCATAATGGGGTTGGTACCAAAAATTCATTAAGAGTCGGTACTGATCTTTAAACTTATGCCTGTGTCGCTTCTCTCCCTTGATATGATGCCCCAGCAGTGTTTGGGGTCCTCTTCGGCCTTCTATCCCTACATATTTGATTGGATGAAGAAGAACCCTCTAACTTTGAGTAGGAATTTCTTCTACTTCGTCTATGGATATTTTGAGTAAGTTCATTCAACAGCCTCAAGCTTTGTTTTTATTGTTTGATTCATATCTTACTTACTAGCCCAAAATCTATCTTCCATCTGCTTCATCATTCTATCCATCTCCATTCCAGTCATAACATCAGTTGGAGTCTGGATCTTCGTTTGTCCCGGTTGCACAACTTCAGCCACATGTTGAGGATTTTGATTCTTAGCATCACTAAAGGTAGCTTTGGTTATCATTGTACATGCTTCTTTCCTTGGCAGGGTCATAGTCGAAGGCTTCTAGTAGATCTTTGAAAATCATAGTTTTAGAATAAAAGGTAAAGAAATTGGATCTATCTCTTGGATAGAGGAAATCTAATAATAGATTATGAATCCAAATGGCTTGAGATTATCCTTCTCAATGAAAGCACCAAACTTTGAACCCAGATTGGTACACATACGAAAGAAAGTAAGTAGCAGAGACTAAAAGAAGAAAGTAATAAGAAAATATAGGAAGTCAGATAGAAAACAAGCACATACAGATTTAGAGTGGTTCGATAATCTTTCCTACGTCCATTTGGATGATTTTATTACTTCTACACTAGTTTTTGTGAAAACAAGAGAGTGGGATTGGAATAGATCCTTCAATACAAGAGATTAAGAGTGTAACTGCAATGCAAAGATCCTTAGAATGGACCATGCCTTTTGTATCCATAAGGGTAAACGACCATATATCTCGTTGATATATCTTCAATGGAATCTCCTCAAAAAGGTGAAGTCCTTTGAAAAATCTCAGCCCTAGGTCCCCAATGGTTGGGGATCAGTACAGATCCCTATAGGGGGATTAGTATTGATCCCTATATATGGAGATAGGGGATTAATGATTCTTCATAGTGGTTCTTCTTGATATTGGCTTCAAGTTTCTAATATTTTTCCATATATTTTTCGGTCAAAGCAACAAATCTATAGAAGGCTGAATTGCTGCTTTCGATTGTACATGGAGATTGCTAATATAATGCATAAGGATTCTGGAATAACACTTGGATCAAGCTCTATGTAGATAGAAAAGAGTGACATATGAGGTGGGACCACTTTAGGTGTACCCCTAGAGATCGTTACCGATCCCCTATATAGGGTGGAGTACTTAGTCCATACTTAGTGTATTCCGAGGGGTCGCTCTTCTAAGTTTGTTTAACCATCATCATCTGGCCTTGTTTGTATTTGGTTCCTAGATCCTAGGATCATCTCTCTGGGTAGCTTCCTTGATAATCTTTGAGTTTAACTTACCCAATCAACCTAAATAAAGTCGGGCCAAAAGGCAACATAAGACTTATTCCCCTCCAAAAGTACATCTTGTTTCGAATATGATATGCTTTGAACGGAGACAAATTAGAATCGCAGTGAAGAATTCTACTCTGCATTCCTAATGGTCTCTATCCTTTCTAAGAATCATTTCTATGGGAGTCATGTCCATAATGATTCGTCAAGATGCTCTTTAGGCATTTGACACTATAAATATCGGAGCATAGTCTCTTGATAATTGTTCGTGCTCGGTTCCATTAAACTAACTGCTTGAGTTGGTTGATTTCAATCATTCGAACTGATATCATTTCTAAAAATCCTAGGAAAAATCCAATCCCACCAATCCAGGAAATCAAATGTTACATGCATGCTCACACGTTCATGTATGCACTGTAGTCATTGACTTCCAAGCACGTTGTTACGCATATAGGTCATTGCCAACTTTCCTTTAGTGATAGTCACAAGTCACTCCTTTGTTAAATTTTTTCATTTTTTATATTTTTATATTTTGTAGATACATGATGGGATTGGGTACTGGTCCCCATAGAAGGGATCAGGTACCAATCCCACACTTAAAACATTTTCTCTTTTTTGACCTGTGAATATTGGGCCGCATACGGTAGTTATACCATTTCCCACACTCTATCTTTCTCACTTGTCTTTATTTGCTGGTCATCGAACGCTACTGCCTAGGCTGCCATTAAAAGATTAAATTAATAAACTTAACCAATAATTTAAACCAATCATTAACCTGATTGAACCCTGCCTCCTACCCCATCGTCGATCCAAATCCATCAATCTCCATTGTAATCGCATAGATCTTGGGTTTAGATCCCTCTGATTTTTGAAACACTAGCCATTTTAGCACTTGAACTCCGATCGGACAGGGGATAGGGGATCGGCAATTCTTCATGGTGGTTCATCTTGATATTGGATTCGAGTTTCCAATGTTGTTTTTCATAGTCTCCTAGGTGTTTTTTGGTCCAAGTAATGAAACTACAGAAGGCTGAATTACTTCTTTAGACTATATATGGAGATTACTAATATGAAGCACATGAATTCTAGAACAACACTTGAATCTAGCTCAATGTAGATAAAGAAGTGTGACACAGGAATGGGAGCCACTTTGGGTGTACCCTTAGGGATCAATACCGATCTCCTATGTAGGATGAATTACCAATCCATACTTAGTGTATTCCGGGGTGTTTCTCTTCCATGTTTTTTTGACTATCGACTTGTCTCTTATTTGTACTTGGTTCTTGGACCCAAGGATCATCTCTCTGGGCAGCTTCCCTCGATAACTGTTGAGCCTAACTTGCATAGTCAATCTAAATTAAGCTAGCCAAAAGGCTGGATAACACTTATAAAATAATGTTTTAAGAGTTATGGTCTATATAGTGATAGTCGCTATAGATGCACTTTGGGAAAAAAATTAGTAAAGTTTAAAATGTTATTACTTAGATATTTTTATGAAATTTCTCAAAGGAGTTTTACAAAAGATATATAAGTATTTAAAAAGGATTTTAATGTATAAATATATTTAAAAGAATTTATTTTGAATCATTAAAATAAAGGTTTTTCTTATTATTCAAAAATTGGTTATTTTATTAAAGTAGTAAAAGTTTTAAAATCAATTTCAAATAACTATTTTCAACGTAATATTTTATACCACTATTTATAACTTAGATCTAAATATTTTGAAATGTATTTTATGCACATGTAAATCTATATGTATATAGATTAATAAACTAGTTAATATTTTAGTAAAGTATAAAGAGTTTTGTTAACCATAAAGTCTCCTTAAAGACATAAGTATGAAAGAAGAACAATCAAATTGGAGTTTTGGTGAAGAGGTAATCAAGTCATCATGAAAGATATAAAAAGGATATACAAAAAGTTCAATTACTCATATAGTGTAAAGCCTTCGACTTGGATGAAAACAAACAGAGTCTTCCGCCATAGTCAACCTAAGATGAGAAAGTAATGATGGCTTCAAAGCTCATTTCGAAAGCAATCAATAACACTCCTCTTAACTGTGCACTAAACCTTTCGAATTCAAAGGTTTCGCTCCAAAGTAACCTTTTCGAAAGCATAACAAGCCTTTTAAACCGGTTGAAGCACATCCAGGATACCTTTTTATAATTACGAAAGGTTTATAAAGGAAACAACATACACAATTAGCAAAGAAAGAAAGACAACCTTTCGAAAGCATTGAAGGAAAGCACAAATCTTGACAACAGTCAATTGAAGAGCAACCTTCCAACATGGTCGATGGGTTTACAACAACAAAGGGAAAAGCAACCTTCCGACGAGGTCAAGGGGTTCACAACAATCAAGAGAAAAGCAACATTTCGACAAGGTCAAAGGGTTCACAGCAATATAAAGAAGGCAAACCATTCAACAAAGTTTTAAGGTTCATGAAGGCGAAAAAAAAGCAAATGTTTTGACAAAGTCGAAAGGTCCATGATAGCAGATAAAAGGCAAACTTTCCGACAAGATCGAAAGGTTTACAACAGAATAAAAAGAGGAGACCTTTCGATGAGGTGAAAGACAAGGAAGCAAAAGAAATAGGCCAAGAAGCACAAGAGACTTCAAACCTTTCAACACAGTCGAAAGGTTCATAACCTTTTGACAAAGACGAAAGGTTTAAGGCAGCATGCAAAGGAGGGACCTTTTGACTCAGTTGAAAGCACAAAGCCGGAAGATGAGCCGCCTGAATCTATAAATAAGACCTAAATGGTCCAATGTTTAGGGTGTCAAGTTTTGGATACTAAATTCATCTTCTTTTCTCTACTTTCATAGCGATAATTGCACTTAGAAACCTAAATTGAATTCAGGAGAGAGCTCAATATCTTGTAACTCATCTGATTATGAATAAAATAGAGATGGCTCGTTCATGATGGATATTGATAGTGAGGAGAATCATTATGATCATTAGCAAGACTAATGATCAATTGTACATGATTTCAACCTTTTTCTCATGATCTCTTTTGATCTATGCTCATACATACATAAATACATACATACATAGATACATATATATAAGATCAGCTTAGATATTCTTCATCGAAGCACGTCATCATTGGTATCCATACTTAATATCAAATGACAATGACGTGCTACACATGTTAAAAGTATGATTACGAGAATAACTAGATTTGTCTTATATAGAAAAGTAAAGGGGTTAAAGATATAATTTGGGACTGCTTCAAAAGAAAGAAAACCTTTCGACTTAGTTGAAAGGTTTACTTTCTAATGAAATCCTTGGTTATATATATCTTGTAAATGCTCATGATAACTTAAATTCAAAAAGGAAATCTAATTCTTTGAGCATTAATAAAACCTTTCGAATTGGATTCATCAAGTTTTCGATTTCTTAAAGTTAAAAGATTAAGAGTTGCTTTAACCTAAACGAAAGGTAGGAGAAGTCTTATCATACCTTGTGACAAAGTTGAAAGATCTGGCAACTATATCTATCCTACTAAATGAAAGGTTGGAATAAACCTGAAATCAACCTTTTGGTAGAGTCGAAAGGTTGGAGTAAACCCGATATCAGCCTTCCGGCAGAGTCAAAAGGTTTGAATGAACTTGTTATCAACCTTTCGACAAGGCTGAAAGGTTGGAATAATTCCTTCCACCACAATCTAAGCAGAAGGTTGTGATAGTCATGCCTATAACCTTTCGACAAGGTCAAAAGGTCAAAAGGTCGAAAAGTATGATCATTCATTGTTCTTCAAAGACAGTTTATTCAAAGATACACATTCAGAAGTGAGAATTGTCTCAACTACATAGTTATGTTCAAACGAAATTTCCTTAACAAACATTAGGGTTGTTGACAAGATTTCTTGTTAACATTTTTGACGCTAGAAGGATGGCTTGAACCTCTAAATCTATCACTATGTATAGCCTAAGTTTCTCTTGCTTAGGAAAAATGAGATCAAAATGCCTAAGTGGACTCAACGAAGAAGTAGTGCAAACTTCTAACCTAGAGGAGAATGTTGCTCTAACTTTCAACCTGGAAAGGGTCATCCCAGGTCATGCTTCTTCACCTACGTTGTTGGATGAGAATATAGAGAAAATTAAGTGCTTGTGTAACGACCCGGAATTTTTGATCTCGAAAATTCCATATAGTTATGGAATAGAAGAAAAAGATAGAAGAATAAGAAGAACAGAAACACCAACGTCTTACGTTCGCAGCGGATAAAATATAGTATCAAATAATAACAGTTGTACAAAGGAAAACTGTGCTTGTCAAATTTCACTTTAATACATCAGAATTACACATATATATAGACACTGGATATACACAATCATCATGTCTTAGATATACAACAATATAATACAGCGGAAACACTCCATACGTTCTTGCCACCCAGCTCGCCTCCTGAGCTCCAGAACGTCCTTACCTGAAAATCCGTAATACTCGGTATGATCCGAGCATTACATCAAAGTAACACCCAGGTCAGGCTGGAAATCAACGTGAGTAAACCCATCTAACATGGAATATAAAGCATATAACTTATATAAAACCCCGGGATAATTCGTATCAATTCACAAATTCACAATTTGATATAGACATTACTTATTTCACAAATCAACTTTCCAAGTACCAAAATTTAGATCAAATAGTCCAATTCACTTAAATCATTTCATTCCAGCCTATTGATTTCACATATCAATCTATAAAAATTCGAAGTAGTTTCGGGTATTTCCTAATACCCGACCCCGGTCTCTTCGAGTCTCATGTCATCCTAACCCAAGTTATCCAAATGAAATACACAACATTTCATATCAGAGATATCAACTCATTCAAAGCATTCAATACAATTCAATCATCCATAAGCAAAGCTTAATCACTACCAAAATTAATTTAATTAATTATAATTGAATTTCTAACCTCAATCACTTAGATTCCTTCACTTGTCATTAAGTAATTCAAATCAAATAATTAATCATCCCTTAATTATCCATCTCAATTAATCACCCTGGATTAATTATCCTTCAATTACATTCAAGTAATTACCTTTAGTTAATTACACAAATTAATTATTCTTAACCAAAACAGTAATTAATTTTTTTATAACTTCACACATTAATTAACTATAATTACATTAATCCTTAATTACTTATATCAATTAATTTCTCATAAATCACTTTTATTGATTAATCAATCTTAATTAATCATCCTTTAATTACATCATTAATTATATAAATTAATGATTTCTAATTACAGTTTAATTTATCCTAATCTAAATTAATTACATTAAGTAATTAATCATTACTTAAACCAAAAATATTAATCACTTCTGATTAATCTCAACCAGTAATTAACTACCATTTTATTTACTTCATTAATTAAATTAATTACTCATTTTATAAAAGAAGTTTAAAGAAATTTAAAACCAAATTCATTTTTAAATTCAATATTCCAATTATCAATATAATTCATCAAAGAATATCAAATATACATAACATAGAATATTAAATAGTTTAAATAATTTTTGAGGAATCCAGTTGGATCCCTCCAACCCGTTTTCCTGCATCCACAGACGTTAGCCTAATACCAATTCCACTTCGAGGTGGAATATCGCGGTACATGGGATTTATATAATATCATCCGCTATTATGCGGCGCATAGGGTCTCATCGCTATATAATGCAGGAAATCAATCACCCAATATATACTAAATACTACTATATATAATATAGCACATCAAATTAGTTTAATCATTCAATCAATTATTTAAATTCGACCATTTAAATTTAAATAAAAATCCAGAAGAGTGAGATTAACTCACCTTTGATTTTTGTTTGGCAATCCGTTTCCATCTCGACCATGCTTCCAACTTTTGGACCTTGTATAAATAATTCTGGTTTATTACCATTTGAATCAACTATTCAACTTATTCCCATTTAACAAATTTAATTTATTAATAATTTAATTCAATTCAAACTAATAATTCCCTTTAAATATCTTTTAGTGACTATAATAAATCAAATAAGTTAATATAACAAATTAATCTTTTAAAATATAACTAGTAAATAGAAGTAGGTATATATATATAATTAAAAAATTATTATTTCTTTTAAACTACATATACTAAGGAACATGCTATATACAATTTTAAATCTACTTTTTATAAACTCCTATCTTTATAAAACAATTTATATATATATATATATATATATATATATATTAAAAACTGTTTTCTTTTTCCAATACACAACAGAACTTTGCTTTACTGTAGTAATAATTTTTTTTCAGAATACAAATTATAATTAACAAATAATAAACAACCTTATTGCCTCCTGCCGATGAACGTCGAATCGCCACAATAAACTCGACCTAAAGCCCTAGCCTCGACTCTGATAGCGACAAACTGCCTCCCTCCACATCCCTAGATCGACACCCGCTCAACCAAGCCTAACCTCGCCCCCAAAATCGAAGCCGAAACCAACCCTACGAACGCAGTCGCCACCATATTTCTTCCAATCGTCGCGACCTCGAGCTCGCGTACCAAAACCCCCGCCGACGCTCCTCGTAACTTCCATTCTCCTTGACTCGACTATGTCCGGCCTTCGACAGTGCCGTCGCCCCTGCACATATCACCATCTTCGACAAGTCGTCACCCTTCCTCTCTCTCGATTGATTCAAACTGGCCTTCGATTGCACGCTCTCTCTATATTTTTTTCGAACGAAACTGATTCGGTCGCCATTTTATTTTCTTTTTGATTTCATTTTTTTCCTTTTTCTCTGAAGATTTTTATTTGGGTTTTCAAAGTACTTGGCTTTTTATAAAAAGAAAGGAGAGAAACGAAATTGAGGGGAAGCGTGCTTGAGAAGGAAAAGCACAGTGTTTTGAGTGAAAGGAGTAATGAACGATGGGATAGAAAAACAACTGATTGGAAGGGTTGACTGGTCAACAATATATTAATTTAAACTTGAATTCAAATTTAAATTGTCTTGAATTCGCAGCTAAAAATCTTGACATCCTATCGAGGCATACCGCTAGGCGTTTAAAATGTTATCCCGCTATTCCGAACGCAATGGAAAAGGTTTCGAGACCTAACTCGATTGTGTGGAGAAGATAACTTTTTAGATCCCGTTATTATATTGAATTTTCAATATAAATTTTAGCGCGTTTATCTACCTTACGATCACACGACAACTCCAAATATTACAAAATTTGAAATCTAATAATAATACAATATTATGGATCCAATGGACTAGTTTCGTCAAATTCTGAGACTGTGCCTCGGAAGGCTATTTTTAATTGTCAATTTAAACGGTATATTTTCAAAACTTAACAAAACATTTTCAAATTCAATTTCAACACTTTTACTATCTTCCGTACTATCAATATAAATTTTACAAGCCTTTAAAATATTTTTATTCAGCTTAAATCCAAGATTTACCTCTTAAACCAATTTCAAATGATTTAATTTAATAATTAAATTGTCTAATAAATAGTGATATTCGAATTCAAGTTAGAAACTAACTATAGAATATTTAAAATTGATTAAATATTCCAATTTCAAACAACCAAAAATTTCGGGTCGTCACAGCTTGGAACAACAATTATAAGAAATGCAAATATATTAAAGATGGCTTTATCTCAAAGATCATCAAAAACTCCAAGGCAAACCCAAGGAGAGGACTCCTCAAAGAAATCAGGAAACTAGTTCCAAGGAGTGTAAGGATAAGATAGATTTGACCACATCAAAGAAAAAGAAGCTTCCACCAGCAAAAGCTAATCATCAAGGAAGAATCTTGGACAAGTCATTAGAGTAATCAGGTAGCTCAACTTTTAACAAATCAGAAAAATTATGGTAATGTCAAAGCTTTCCTTAAAGATGCAGCGGTGAAGCGGTCAAAGATGCCATGAATTGAAAAGGCAAAAGAACCATGGATGCAAATGTAAATTACAATGAGAAGGTGCCGTCGTTTATTGATAAGATCATGGTGACAGTAATTCCCTCTTATATCAAGATCCCGTCTATGAAGTACCATGGGAATATAGATCCCGATGACCACCTTATGGCATTTGATAGTCAGATGGACCTATACAACGCTTCTGGGGTAGTCAGGCGCTGACTGTTACCTGTTACTCTACAAGGGGCAGCAGCCAAGCGGTACAGGCATTATAGGGAGAAAACCATTTACTCTTGGAAACAGTTCTCTTTATGAATTCTCAGCGCAATTCTGTATGTGCAAGGATCCAACCATTGATTATATAGTCTTGGCCGACATAAAACAAAGATAGGGTGAATCCTTGGCAGATTATTTGAAAAGATTCAACGCAAAAGCACTAAAGGCTAAGGACATGAATGATCGAGACAAACTTATAGCCATCTTTTCTAGTTTAATTGAAAATACTCCTTTCTAGAGGTAGCTATTTGTCAATGGCTACAAGGATCTCCAAGGCTTCCACTTTCAAGCTGATAAATTCATCCGCATGGATGAGCTTCACTGCTCTAAGAGAAAGATTCTTGCCAGAAAGGAAGGATGGAAATTTGGTTTTGATCGAACCCACAAAACGGTCAAGTGGTAGGAACTAATTGCTAATGCAGTTGCTTTAAACGGGCCACTGTCTTACATATACGCCACAAAAAAGGAAAGAGTCAACTTTTCGGCCTCCTACAAAGCTAAGAATAATCTGGAGCAAAAGAAGGGAGGGGATTATTGCACTTATCATAAATCAAATGGCCATAAAACAAATGAGTGTAGAGTGCTGACTGGTATAATTCAGAAACTGATCCAAGAGGGCCATGTCAAAGAATTTATCCAAGATCAACACAAAGCCCAAAGAACTGCAAATGCTTCACAAAAGCATCCAAGCAATGCTATAAATGTCCTAGAAGATGAAGATCCCCTCAGCTTTAGTCCACCGGTTAACAGAATCGATGTAATCCATGGCGGGCTGCACCCGATAGGAAATTCTAAATGAGCTTAGAACAGATATAATAAGGAAGCTAAAGAAGGAATTTATTCTGTTCAGGAAGAAACTCCAATAGAGAGCCCTCAGCTCAATATTCAGATGCCAAATTTAGTGGTCACTCCAGAGGAAATCCACAAGGGAGTCCATCTCCACCTAACGACCCCCTTATGATCACTGCAAAAATTGGACTGTCTATTGTCTCCAAAATTCTGGTCAATACAGGGAATGCAATCAATGTTATCTTCAAGCATACTTTTGATCAAATAAACATCCCAAAGCACAAGCTAGAACCAATTTCCAAACCGATATTTGGGTTCAACAATAAGGGATCAACTCCAGTGAGGCAAATAAAGCTTCTAGTAAAAATAGGGGTGCCTCCTACATGCCGAACAATTGAAACCATCTTTGTGATAATTGATTAGACTTCCTACTACAACGCATTCTTTGGCAGGACAACCCTAGATGAAATTGATGCTTTTATCTCGCCAAAATATCTCTTGGTGAAGTTCTTAACAAGGCGAGGCTGGAGGATTGTGCGGGGAGAACGATTCAGCTCCCGTGAAATGTACTTTGCCACCCTCGAACGGTATAAAAGAGAGTATTGTACTTACTTTGATTCTTCAATTACTTTACAGCCTTCGAATGGTGGATCTTTGCATCCAACATTCAAAACAAGGATTAATGATAAGAAATCTAATAAGCATATGTACCAAAAGTATATTTCTATAGGAAATAAAAGAAAAAGGATTGATACTCAATTGGCAGAAGAAGGACCAATAGAGACAGAGTTTGATTATCGGGGCGAGATAGAAAGAATAAGGCTCATAGAGGACCTCGAGGAAACCCATATAGATTCTGAGGATGTTTCTAAAGTGCTCAAAGTGGGAAAAGGTCTGGAAGCCGAATTAAAGAAAGATCTGATTCAGTTCGTCAAAAACAACAAGGATGTCTTTGCTTTGTCACATTCCGATGTGGTGGGAATTGATACGACCGTTATGTGTCGCACCCTAAGCATCAACCCAGGAGCAACCCCTGTAAGATAAAGAAAAAGGCAATTAGATAAAGTTCAAATAGATGCTCTAAAAGAGGAAGTTGATAGACTCCTTGAAAATGGATTAATCCTGGAAGTATATTACCCTAAATGGCTAGCTAACCCAGTTCTGGTGAAGAAGTCAAATGAAAAGTGGAGAACATGTGTCGATTACATAGATTTGTACAAAGCATGTTCGAAAGACTGTTTCCCATTGCCACGAATAGATCACTTGGTAGATGCACCAAGTGGACACAAGTTATTGTCCTTTATGGATGCTTATTCAGGGTACAATTAGATACCGATATTCAAGCTAGATGAAGACAAACTAGTTTCATAATAAAGTAGGGAATTTATTGTTATAGAGCAATGATGTTTGGTCTATAAAAATGCAGATATTAGAGATTGGATAATCGAATGTTCAAGGAGCAGATCAGTGGAAATATGGAGGTTTATGTTGATGACGTGCTGGTAAAATCGAGCGAGCCTGAATACGATCTCAAGGATCTAGAGGAAATGTTTGAGACATTGCAAAAGTATCAAATGAATTTAAATCTGCAAAGTTGCTCTTTTGGAGTCCATTCTGGAAATTCCTAGGCTACTTGGTAAGTGCTCAAGGAATAAAGGCAAGTCCCGATCAGATTCAAGCAATAAGGGATATAGCCGAACCAAAAACTAATAAGGAAGTGATGAGCTTAAACGGAAAAGTAGTCGCTCTAAGCAGGTTTATCTCCAAAGCTACTAATAAATGCATACCTCTCTTCGATGTAATCAAGTAAAGGAAGAACTTTGAGTAGGGGGAAGATTACAAAAAAGTTTTCTTGGAACTGAAAAGCCATTTGGAGAAACCTTTGATACTCTTAAATCCCAAGAGTGGAGAAACATTGTATCTATATATGGCAGTATCGGAACATGCGGTTAGTTCAGTGCTTATTCGGGAAGATACAGGAGCACAACTCCCGGTATACTATGTAAGCAGGCGGTTAAAAGATGCGGAAATCTGATACCCAATTATTGAGAAGTTGGCATATTGTTTAATTCTTACCGCTCGAAAGCTCAGAGTGCATTTCGAAGCACATTCGATTAGAGTATTGACAAATTTTCCTCTTAAGCAAGTTTTGCCCGAGACTTCAGGAAGATTGGTAAAATTAGGGATTGAACTCAGCCAATATGAAATAGAGTTTCAACCAAGGGCTGCAATCAAGGGCCAAGCACTAGTAGATTTTATAAATGAATGCATCGGCTTTATAAAGGAGCAATCAGAAAAAGAGAAAGGCCAAAAGCCCATGTGGCAATTATTTATGGATATGGCATCAAATGAGCAAGGTGTCGGAGCAGGAAATAAAATTACAACCGCAGACGGACAACGATTACACTATGCCATGAAATTGGGATTTGTTGAATATGCGCTTATATGATTTTTGTTTGATGATAATAAACATATATACATTCGTTTAAATGTATTTGATAATATACTATTTATTTTCACAGATTAAATAAATATTTGCTGAATAAAATAAATAACACGAAATTTGAATTCAAACGAATATTTTATTCAAACAAATATTTATTACAATTTTGAATAGTATACAAATTCAAGCTCTCACTATTCACTATACAACTTTGATACAAATTCAATTACATCACTATTTTACATATCATCACCTCACTACATATCACTCACACTCATATTTATCTTCAACTTCATTCCAGTTTGAATCCAGCATCTGAGCAATCTGCAAAAATATTTACTAACGCAGTAAATTGAAAAAGAAATATTTTTGCAATTCAAAAATAAAATATGGTTTTTGAAAATATGATTTGCCTCAGTTATTTGGGTTGTTCGTCATAATTTAAATTTGAATTCATCATACACGAACAACTTGTGACATACACAGTGTATCATTGTATATGTCACAAGGCCGTGCACACCGATATACACTTGATTGACTTACAGGGACAGGTGAGCACAGGTCAAATCCAAATGCAAAGCCGGGTTCAACTCACGTGCAATATATTTAAAATTACGACACGAGCACAAGGTCAAACCCGAGTTTTGAAACTGGATTCAACACAAGGCAACATGACCGAAGGCATAGCAACTGCATAGCGACTGCAGTAGTGACAAGTGCAATTCGAACCAACATGACAGCAATGCACCAATGCAAAATGGAGTGAATGCATCATGAACACTATAGATCGAGAACCAGACCAGGCAAGTATCAAGATAAGTGTACAGCAACAATAATCATGGCAACAGCAAACATGACAAGAGACCAAAGTGCAAACAGCAAAGCCAAGCATGGTACAACAAAGACCAATGAATCAACAATGCTTGAAGACTGCAGCATCAATTAAACGGCCAATATATATGCACAGAAGAAACTACAAACTACTCACGACAATGCACCAATGTCACATGCATGAAACAGTGGAATGAACCAGTGATATACGCAAACAAAACAATACCACTGCAGATACAAATAGTGAACATGCAACCAGACCACAAAGACTCGAGTCTTAAACATGAAACAAGGTGCACAAGTCCAGCTACAAGTTGCAGACATAACAGGTGAAGCATCACCAAAGACTCAACAGGGAACATGGATGTCACAGCAAATATGACAGCAAGTGTCAACTAAATGAAACTGGTAAATGCAAAGACTAGTAATGCACAATTCAAATCAATGACAAAGCAACACATGGGAGTAACAGCTACATGCAGGTGAACAGCAAGCAGATGCAAGCTAACCGGCAAATGAACAGAGGCAACAAGGTCAGAGAACCATGCAACAATGTGCACAGTTCAGAAAGGCAATACACAAGTGACCATACACATATATACATACAAGAATGTATGTATACAAATGATCAGCCCAAATATACACAAGTGCAGAAGTAACCAAAGGCAACAGTGAAAGTGCAGACCAAATGCAATTTGCAACAAAACCAAGCATGATACAGGTGGACAGTGAAGGCAGCAACACACCACCAAGTAAATGCACAGCAAAAATAAGACCAAACTGCATAAGTGACCACAAAGACAAATGTGCATTTATCAAGAACATAATGAAGCAATACAGTATGTAAAGCATGCAAGATCTAACAGCTACATGAAGCATCAAAACTCATGAATACAATAGCAAGGTTGCAAGTATATGAAATGCAGACTACAAAGTGTACAACTACAAGATCAGGCCAAAATAAAGCATGAATCACATGAACAAGTTCGAGCATTATAAAGAAACAAAGTACAAACGAACGAAGTTCAACAGTACAAAAAATTCGAATTCATGACAGTGTATCAAGTACGCATCTTTGAGAAAGTCAAAGCCGTGACTTTATCCAGAAATCAAAACAATTTGAAGATCAACGAGTCAAGGCCGAAACAGTAGAAATCAACACCGTGGTCATCACGAAATAAATCAAAGCCGTAACCATCAAGCAACCAAAATATACGATTACGAAAGAGTCAGTGAAATCATCAGCATAAAAATATAATCGAACGGTCGAACAACTTATTTGACAAATTCAAATAAGTTTATACGAACGAAGATAAAGGAGTTCGAACGCATATTTAACCCAGATCATCATCGGCATAATAGATAAGAGTTCGAATACAAAAAAATCGAAAAGTAACGAAGCATAAATTCTTACCAGAAGCAAGAATCGAACTCATCGAAGTAGCCAGTGAGAGCAACAAGAATCGATCGAGCAAGGCAACTCTTGATCAACCAGAGATTCGATCAAATCTAATAGGCGCTTCGAAAAAGCCCTAATTTTTAAAAAGGGAAGAAGAACGAATAAAGAAACAGCGGCCGCCATTACGAACGAGGAAATAAAAAGAGACGGGCTGAACTACTACAGAGGGTCGGGCTTATTCTTCTAAAAAGAATTCTATTTTATTTGGGGTTTTTAAATTTATAATAAGGGTTTTTATTTTTGAATTAGGGCTATTTTATTTACATTCTTTTTAAATTTGTATTTTCTTTTTAAACCGTTTATTTTTCTAGTCGTGAGACTAGGGGACAAGCTACGTGGCGTAGCTTGAGAATTCGCAACTCGGTAGTTGAGTTGTGGCAGGGTTTTGAGCGTAGAGTTAGATTAGTCAATAGCGGGTAGAGCGAGTTTACGTGTGTAAGCGAGGGACTATCTAATTTCTAGTAGAAACCTTGGGGGCAGCACGTAGGCAGGGTTTTGCTGAAGCTGGGTAAATTCTGTGTTGTTCTGTTTTATTCTGTTATTTATATTCTGCGATATCTGTGCTGCTATTCTGTGATCTGAATTGAAATTAATTAATAAGCTTCTGCGATTAATTTTTATAATTTATACCATCACCCTATTCAACCCCCCTCTAGGGTGAAATCGATCCTACAAGTGGTATTAGAGCTAGGAGCAAAAGCCGTTTTTGTTTTAAAAATTTGATTTTACAAAAAACAATTTTTGTTTTAAAAATTCGTGTTTCAAAAATCAATTTTTGTTTTAAAAATTCGTGTTTCAAAAATCAATTTTTGTTTTAAAAATTCGTGTTTCAAAAAATCGGTTTTTGTTTTAAAAATTTGAATTTTTAAAATGGCTTCTTTTAATAATAATTTTGAGGGTCGTTCCAATATTATTCCTTCTATTTTTGATGGAACAGATTTTTTGAATTGGAAATTGAAAATGGAATTTTATTTAAAATCTGTTAATATTAAATGTTGGGATATTATTGAAAATGGGTGTGACATAACAGATAAGAAAATTATCTCGATTAATGCTCTTGTTATGCATTTTTATATTCTCATATTAATCAAGATAATTTTAATTTCATTTCTCATTGTGAAAATGCAGAGGAAATCTGGAATACTTTCGATGCAATATATGGCGCAAAAGTCAACAGCAATGAGAAGTCCTCCACAACTAACTCAGTTAAAGAAATGTGCTTAACAGGATTGGTAAATAGCAGTTGTGATGAGGATGATGATGATGGAGCAGCCGAGCTGGCATTAATAATGAAGAAATTCAAAAGGTGGAACCGCAAACATGGAAATCCAGCTCTAAAGCAAAAATTAAAAAGCAGAATAATCACAGCACTGGATAACTCGAAAGAACACGGGATCATCTGCAACAAACACGGTGATATCAAGCCCAATAATCCCCGATTTCAACGCGATTTTGAAAAGAAATCAAAACGGTGTTTTACAGCCACGTGGAATAAAAGCGATAGCAGTGAGAGTGAGAAAGCAGATATGTGCCTTCATGGGAATATAACCGATAGCGACGATGACGAGCCAAGCGAGGTATCAAAACTTACTCACTCTGAATTACACATTTATTTCCACGAAGTAAATGGCTGTTTTGAACGACTTAGGGAGAAATATGCCAAACTTGAATCACATAAGGATACTTTGATAGAATGCAATAAACAACTTGATCAACTAGTTAAAACCTATCAAAGTAGGATCCCTAAGTGTGATAAGTGTCCAACATTCGAAGAAGAAATTAAAAAATCGGAAATCAATATAAAATCACTTGAAAATGAAATTCTGATTTTAAAAGAAAGTGAAAATACAAGGAGAGAGAATTCTATCAAAAAGTGCACTCAATTGTTAAATGAAAATGAATCTCTCAAAACACAAGTCCAACAATTGTCAACGACTTTAGATAAATTTTCAAAAAGTGAAAAATCGTTGAATATGCTATTAGAAAAGCAAACTGTTAATACGGTTAGACAAGGACTTGGATACAATAATTCGAAAATTGTTGCAAGCAATATTAATCAAGTTAATTCTTTGTGCACAATTTGTAGAAAATTTGGACACGATCACAATAATTGTTGGTATAGACCCAAACATGTGAAAACTATACCGATTTGGGTTCCAAAAGGCACAAATATAAAATCTCTCAAAGTTAAACAAATTTGGGTGCCGAAGGGAACAATTATAAACAGTTTTGGGTCTACACAAAATTATTTTTCAAAATTTTCTGCCACTAACAATCATGGACCTATAAAAACAAATAGGTCACATAAATCTTTTCCCGTGTAGGTGTGGTGGCAGGCTAAGGAACAACAATAGTGTTTTCTGGTTTTTGGCTGTTCCAGAAACACAACGGGCGACAAAACAAAGTTCCTTAGCCTAGTATAAAGGTGACAGAATCACAATGGACAACGACGAAAAATATCGTAAAGGTAAAACAGGTAATGGTATGTTTTAAACGATATATTAAATGTGATAATCTGCACCATATTCTGAATTAAAATCAGCCAATAATGAGATGATGAAAAGATGGTGATTTTGACTTTGACTTATTCAACATAGGTGGCCAATTATATTTTATATGCCAAAAACACTACAAATTCTTGAAATACTTCATACAGATTAAATTGGAAAAACGATGGTGTTTTGGTATTAGGAAATTCATTGATTGTTGATAATCCATTTGGCTAACTCTTTATTCACGGTTTTTTGAGTATTTACACGGCTTCATATCAAATTCAAGAGAATGTTATTTAAAATGCTGTTAAAATTGAATTTGAAAGTTTTAGTGCACACTTCATGTCTTTGGTCTATAAAATTCAATTGATGATAATTTTTGAGTGAAAGAGAAATTCAGATGCAGATTACACTGGTAAATCTAGTTGATAGAAAAATTACTAGTGAAACGTGATTTTTTGTTGAGACATTTAGTAACTGCATCGTTTTTCAAAGGAAATATCTGCATATTTTTCATTTCAAATAATTTTCAAATAGAAGAAAATTTTCTTTTAAAACCCCCTGGAGAAAATCATTTTTGACCATAGTTTCAGATTAGTCATTTTTGAAAAATTAATTTCATAATTATTTTTGAATCTGATTTTAAATGACTATTTTGACTAATCTGACTCCCTAATGTTTATCGAAAAGAAAAACTGTGATTGAAAAAGTGATGAGTGTTAATATTGATCAAATATTATGACTCGAGACAGTATAATTAATAAATTTCTTTAGAAATTTAAACAAGAGTTATAAAACTGTTTGTTGGTAAAAATTCCATGACCATCTCTATCTCTATCATATTTCTAACAACCATCACTCATAAAAATTCTATATAGTTTGTCGATATGTGGTACTTTAAATAGGAATCGTTCGTTTTTCATTTTCACATTTTAAAAAAAAAAACAAATAAATAAATAAATACCAAAGTATTCACTCTCATTTAAAAGTCCTCACGGTTATGCATGGGTGAATTACTTGGAATTTGTTATGTGCTTCCATGCTCATTTAAAAGTCCTCGCGGTTATGCATGTATGGAACGCATATCAAAAGTTGATTTGTAAAATAAACAAGTTGATTCTAATCCCATTTAAAAGTCCTCACGGTTATGCGTGGTTAGAAGATACTTGAATTCGTTTTTTTTTTTTAAATAAAATTGGAATACTACTAATCTCATTTAAAAGTCCTAACGGTTATGCATGGTTAGTAGATATTCAAATTCCTGAATAAATATACCACAAATAGACACAACTGTATGGTTTTATATGATGACATCATTTCCATCATTCTAAAAGTGGAATATGCGCCTAACAAAACATTTATGATTTTTGTTTGACTTTTTATCGAAATTTAATATTTATATTCAATTGAGTTTTAATGTTGGATTGATATCGATTACTTTATCTCTATTTTCTCTAACACTATTATTCTTTTGCTCATAACAAAAGGGGGAGAGAAAAGTTAAGATTTTGTCAAATAAATTCAAGCAAAGGTCAAATAATTTTATATTTGCATCTAGATTCATTTGCATATTTTTATTTGTATGCATATATGTAGGGGGAGCATCATGTAGAGAGGAAACATTTAAATAGGGGGAGCAATTAGGATATATCAATGATCAAATACATTTAGCATATTCAAAATCTTAAATATATGTTTGTTATCATCAAAAGGGGGAGATTGTTGAATATGCGCTTATATGATTTTTGTTTGATGATAATAAACATATATACATTCGTTTAAATGTATTTGATAATATACTATTTATTTTCACAGATTAAATAAATATTTGCTGAATAAAATAAATAACACGAAATTTGAATTCAAACGAATATTTTATTCAAACAAATATTTATTACAATTTTGAATAGTATACAAATTCAAGCTCTCACTATTCACTATACAACTTTGATACAAATTCAATTACATCACTATTTTACATATCATCACCTCACTACATATCACTCACACTCATATTTATCTTCAACTTCATTCCAGTTTGAATCCAGCATCTGAGCAATCTGCAAAAATATTTACTAACGCAGTAAAATTGAAAAAGAAATATTTTAGCAATTCAAAAATAAAATATGGTTTTTGAAAATATGATTTGCCTCAGTTATTTGGGTT
The DNA here is from genome assembly GCA_030765085.1 of Allium cepa. Classification (NCBI taxonomy): domain Eukaryota; kingdom Viridiplantae; phylum Streptophyta; class Magnoliopsida; order Asparagales; family Amaryllidaceae; genus Allium; species Allium cepa. Next base: position 896,076,183 of record CM060937.1, on the reverse strand, counting down.
GTTCGTCATAATTTAAATTTGAATTCATCATACACGAACAACTTGTGACATACACAGTGTATCATTGTATATGTCACAAGGCCGTGCACACCGATATACACTTGATTGACTTACAGGGACAGGTGAGCACAGGTCAAACCCAAATGCAAAGCCGGGTTCAACTCACGTGCAATATATTTAAAATTACGACACGAGACAAGGTCAAACCCGAGTTTTGAAACTGGATTCAACACAAGGCAACATGACCGAAGGCATAGCAACTGCATAGCGACTGCAGTAGTGACAAGTGCAATTCGAACCAACATGACAGCAATGCACCAATGCAAAATGGAGTGAATGCGTCATGAACACTATAGATCGAGAACCAGACCAGGCAAGTATCAAGATAAGTGTACAGCAACAATAATCATGGCAACAACAAACATGACAAGAGACCAAAGTGCAAACAGCAAAGCCAAGCATGGAACAACAAAGACCAATGAATCAACAATGCTTGAAGACTGCAGCATCAATTAAACGGCCAATATATATGCACAGAAGCAACTACAAACTACTCACGACAATGCACCAATGTCACATGCATGAAACAGTGGAATGAACCAGTGATATATGCAAACAAAACAATACCACTGCAGATACAAATAGTGAACATGCAACCAGACCACAAAGACTCGAGTCTTAAACATGAAACAAGGTGCACAAGTCCAGCTACAAGTTGCAGACATAACAGGTGAAGCATCACCAAAGACTCAACAGGGAACATGGATGTCACAGCAAATATGACAGCAAGTGTCAACTAAATGAAACTGGTAAATGCAAAGACTAGTAATGCACAATTCAAATCAATGACAAAGCAACACATGGGAGTAACAGCTACATGCAGGTGAACAGCAAGCAGATGCAAGCTAACCGGCAAATGAACAGAGGCAACAAGGTCAGAGAACCATGCAACAATGTGCACAGTTCAGAAAGGCAATACACAAGTGACCATACACATATATACATACAAGAATGTATGTATACAAATGATCAGCCCAAATATACACAATTGCAGAAGTAACCAAAGGCAACAGTGAAAGTGCAGACCAAATGCAATTTGCAACAAAACCAAGCATGATACAGGTGGACAGTGAAGGCAGCAACACACCACCAAGTAAATGCACAACAAAAATAAGACCAAACTGCATAAGTGACCACAAAGACAGATGTGCATTTATCAAGAACATAATGAAGCAATACAGTATGTAAAGCATGCAAGATCTAACAGCTACATGAAGCATCAAAACTCATGAATACAATAGCAAGGTTGCAAGTATATGAAATGCAGACTACAAAGTGTACAACTACAAGATCAGGCCAAAATAAAGCATGAATCACATGAACAAGTTCGAGCATTATAAAGAAACAAAGTACAAACGAACGAAGTTCAACAGTACAAAAAATTCGAATTCATGACAGTGTATCAAGTACGCATCTTTGAGAAAGTCAAAGCCGTGACTTTATCCAGAAATCAAAACAATTTGAAGATGAACGAGTCAAGGCCGAAACAGTAGAAATCAACACCGTGGTCATCACGAAATAAATCAAAGCCGTAACCATCAAGCAACCAAAATATACGATTACGAAAGAGTCAGTGAAATCATCAACATAAAATTATAATCGAACGGTCGAACAACTTATTTGACAAATTCAAATAAGTTTATACGAACGAAGATAAAGGAGTTCGAACGCATATTTAACCCATATCATCATCGGCATAAAAGATAAGAGTTCGAATACAAAAAAATCGAAAAGTAACGAAGCATAAATTCTTACCAGAAGCAAGAATCGAACTCATCGAAGTAGCCAGTGAGAGCAACAAGAATCGATCGAGCAAGGCAACTCTTGATCAACCAGAGATTCAATCAAATCTAATAGGCGCTTCGGAAAAGCCCTAATTTTTAAAAAGGGAAGAAGAACGAACAAAGAAACAGCGGCCGCCATTACGAACGAGGAAATAAAAAGAGACGGGCTGAACTACTAAAGAGGGCCGGGCTTATTCTTCTAAAAAGAATTCTATTTTATTTGGGGTTTTTAAATTTATAATAAGGGTTTTTATTTTTGAATTAGGGCTATTTTATTTACATTCTTTTTAAATTTGTATTTTCTTTTTAAACCGTTTATTTTTCTAGTCATGAGACTAGGGGACAAGCTACGTGGCGTAGCTTGAGAATTCGCAACTCGGTAGTTGAGTTGTGGCAGGATTTTGAGCGTAGAGTTAGATTAGTCAATAGCGGGTATAGCGAGTTTACGTGTGTAAGCGAGGGACTATCTAATTTATAGTAGAAACCTTGGGGGCAGCACGTAGGCAGGGTTTTGCCGAAGCTGGGTAAATTCTGTGTTGTTCTGTTTTATTCTGTTATTTATATTCTGCGATATCTGTGCTGCTATTCTGTGATCTGAATTGAAATTAATTAATAAGCTTCTGCGATTAATTTTTATAATTTATACCATCACCCTATTCACCCCCCCTCTAGGGTGAAATCGATCCTACAGGATTCCCCGCAACCAACAATGTAGCAGAATATGAATCAATGATAGCAAGACTAACCTTTGGCATTAGAATCGAAAATCCCTCGAATACATGTTTTCAATGACTCACAGTTGATGGTTAATCAACTGAAACAGATATACCAAGAAAAGGACCCCAAGCTATCTTTATATGTGTAGAGAATATTGCAAATGCTTGCCTTAGTCTGAGGATTTTTTAGTAAATTAAGTTCCAAGGGTAGAGAATGCACATGCAGACTCTTAAGCAAAATTGGCAGCTCAAGGGGAGCACCAGAAACACGAATTAGTCCCATTGGATATCAATAAAGGCCGAGCATTGAAAAAGAAACATTTGAACAAGGAAAAGAGCTACTTGTGGTGACTAGAGCTTAGGAAAAATCTTTGAGGGGAGATGAAATAGAAAGTGTTCAAGAACTAACCAAAGAAAGAATAGATGAACCCGGTCCAAAAAGTGTATATGATGGAACATGGATGGTGTCCATTGTTGACTATTTAATTAAGGGAACACTACCATCCGATGAAGGGGAAGCAAGAAAAATCAAAAGACAAGCTTCAACCTTTGTTATGATCAAAGAAATTCTTTATAAGAAGGGATCTGCTCTACGTTATCTATGGTGTGTGAGCGTAAATGATGGGATGAAATTATTGGCTGAATCACACGAGGGTTTGTGCGAGAATCATTCAAATGTAAAAAAGTTGCAAAGAAAGTAACGAGGCAAGGATTTTATCAGCCACATATGCTAAGCAAAGCTATAGACTATATGAAAAGATGTGAGACATGCCAAAAGTTTTCAAAAATACCTAGGTTACCTTAAAGTCAATTAACTCCAATCACAAGCCCTTGGCCCTTTGATGTTTGGGGAATAGATTTGATCGTTCCCAATTTCAATAGGAGGAGTTAAATATGCCATAGTGGCAATTGACTAATTTACCAAATAGGTTGAAGCATGACCACTTTCCAAAAGCACTTTGGGAAAAGTATTGAGATTTGTCATTAAGAATTTCATAACCAGATTTGGACTTCTCCAAAAAATAATCTTTGATAATAGGACACAGTTTAAAAGTAAAAAATTCTCTCGATCCTGCCACAAAAATGGGATTATCAAAAGTTTTTCATCTATCGCACGTCCAAAAGCTAATGGAACAGTTAAAGCTGCAAATAAAACCACTCTAAGGAAGCGACTGAATAAAGTAGAATAAAATTGGGTAAAAGAACCACCGTTAGTGTTATGGGCCTTTCGAATGTCTGCTAAGACAGCAACAGGACATACCCCATATTCTTTGACATATGGGTGTGAGGCAATGTTACAATTGAGATTGAAGTACCTTTACACCGAAGGATTGCCTATGCATTTGAAAAAAATCAAGAATTGAAGAAAAAATCACTAGATTTGATACATAACCTAAGAGATGAAGCAGCGGTAAGAACCGCCGAATATCAGAGGAGAATCTCTAAATATTACAATTCAACAGTAAGAGCTCGGACATTTCAAGTGGGGAATTTAGTACTCCACGGAGTAATGCCTAACACTAAGAATCCTATAGATGGACCTCTAGGACCAAACTAGGAGGGGCCATTAATCATATGCAAAGTAATCCCACCAGGAGCTTACAAACTATGTCGCCTAGATGGCAATATGGTACATAGAACATGGAATGCCGAACATTTAAGGCCCTATTTTCAAAATATGGATTAATAAAGGGCTTCTTTTAAAAGGAGAAGAGAAAATCTACATGGTTGGGAGTGAAATGCTCCTTAACATTGGATACTACCTAAGATGGTAGAAAAGCCTCTGTCCCCACCGAGATAGCCATGGCAGAGCGACTTCTGGAGGGAGGACGGAGTAAGCCTCTATCTACACCTAAATCGCTAGGGTAGAGCACCAAAAAAGTCCTTAACTGCCGTAAAAGGGCCAGGTTAAGGCACATCTTAGAGGGAGGACGAAGTAAGCCTCTATCTGCGCCTAAGACGGCCAGGGTAGAGCACCGAACAAGCTCTTAACCACTCCACAAAAGGGCCAGGTTAAGGCACCTCCTGGAGGGAGAATGGAGTAATCCTCTATCCATGCCTAAGATGGCCAAGGTAGAGCACCAAACAAGCCCCTATCTTCACCACAAAAGGGCCAGGGTAGGGTGCCTCCTATAGGAAGGTCGGGTAAGTCCTTGGTTCCAAACTTTAAGATAAGCTAACCAAGAGTACCGGACAATCGACTAAGATGTATAGACCCAAGAGGAAGCCTAACAAATGAAGGAATAAGATGTGCAAGCCCAAATGAGGCTCATTCAACCATGGACTAAGACATCCAAGCCCAAGTGAGGCTCAATCAATAATGGACTAAGATGTCTAAGCCCGAGAGGAGGCATGAACAACTATGGACTAAGATTCCAAGCTCAAGAGCCATCTAATCAAATTATATCTACGCAAAGCCTGGAGAGTTCTTACATGTCAGAAAGGACAAAAGCAAAGGAGAGAAATGATTTTCCATCAGTTATTACCCGAATCTGGGTTTCAGAATATTCATCTTATAACATCACTATATAATACTCGAATCTGAGTTTTGGGTCTTTATTAACTACTAATTATCTTGATGTACCGAATAGTAAAAGTTTAAGTTATAAAAGAGAAAGAGTTAATAGTAAATATGTTTAACATTTGTTTTTAACCTCTTTGATTATATTTTAAAGCAAGTAAATCTTGTTAATTATTTGTGAATATACTTATACCGTATAGATAGGTATATGAATACTTTTTAAAGTAATAAAATAGTACAAATGAATAGAGAATTGTAGAAAATTTATACATCATTTGTAAAGATATTTAAAATATATATATATACAAGTAGAAAGGAAATTTTAATTAATAAAGAATTATTAATTAATGAAGTTAGTTTTAAATTGATTAGTAATCTAAGTAATTAGTAGTTTAATTATCATAAGTTTACTTTTATTATAAGCTTTATTCAATTAGGAATTTAGTTAATTAGGAATATAAATTAATAAGGAAAGCATTCATAAGTGAAAGAATTTTTATTCGGTAAAAAGAAGATTTAATAATAAAAGAGATTTTTAGTTAATAAAGATAAATAAACTAAAAAGGGATTAAGAATAATTTAGATAATTGGATCATTCTTTATATGAATTGGTAGTGCTTGTGTGTTTACTTACTTATAGAAAGTATATAAGACTTAGTTTCCTTATGCGATCATTTCCCATTTTGTTGAATATGACCAAATTTGTGGATTCAATCTTGAAGAGACCGGATCAATAAGTGTTTTATTTCGAAAACTTCAAGATTGAGATATGTGTTCTATCACTTGGAAGTAGATCTACTCAGGATGTTAGAATCTATTTGAGGATTCATGATCTATTGAGTTAAAGACTCTTATAAATGGTGTCGAATGTAGCCACGACATCGGAAAATGGCAAAATACAGAGTAGGGTGCATAGCTAGTTGGTTTAGCTAACCTAGGAGGGTACATCAACTCCATATCCAGAGTATGCATATCAATTGTTGCTAGTGGGAGTTGAGGGTTTTCAGGCTGTGTTTTCTACGTAGCCCAGCTATGTTGACCTTATGGTATGTTGTATCTAGAGATATACGATGCTTGGAAGGGAATTCTCTATCCTTTGTCATAGAGGTCTGCCTTGATGTACTAAGAGAACCTTATACGAAAATCCTATATAATTAGCGAATGTGCCTTAGAGGTTTTGATTGTATACCTATTATTTCTATGGTGTACATGCACATGCAACTCAGTTATTACTTATTTATATTCCACACCCTAGACATTATTATTGAATATTTGCACTTTACACAAACTGATCAACTACATTTCAGCGGTTGAATTTCTAGGTACATCTTGTAGATCTTGGTATAGTGCTACACTAACACAACCAGTCTTTGTTATAGTCAATTGCATTGATTACATGATCTCACACTATGGTTTACTTGCTTGTTTCAAATGAATTAATTTCATCGAAGTATAATACATTACATATCGCAGCTTTTTGACATATAACATTTATATGTGGTCGAATATGGTTCAAATATCCATATTCTCGTATTGCTTAAAGTTCAAAACTCTCCGACAAATAAACACTTAAGTGACCGAAACATGAATGGTTGGTTGTTATGTAAATTGGCTCTTGCATCTCAAATATCCATTTTATATAGTACATTATTATTTTTTTATTTTTTTTGCTTTTATATCATGAGGCTATAGTTAACAAACAAACTAATTTTGAAATGTAGAAAATCTTGGTTGTATTGGAAATTGAATCAATGAGTTATTATGTGGTAACCAATATCTTAACTAAATTAGTTATTGGTGTTGCATATATAATGCATAACACAAAAATCCATAACCATACTTAAGTTTTCTTTATATGTTTTAATTTACATCTGCTCTGAGCAGCCCATAACATGAGGAATGTGAAATTAAAGAACACATAAATGATTGGATGGTTCATGATAAGAGTGTCATCACATAATTACAAGGGAAAAATAAAGTGTTAAAAATCCAAATAATGGTCTCTATGTCGAAATTATAGGGGAAATTTTTTATAAGCATTCTTAACACTACAGAAATAATATGATTGTATTGATGGTGAGATATGTTCGTCGACGAAAATTCTATCGGTTTAGAAAACCGTCGAACGAATTTAAATTAAAAATAACCGCAAGCGCACGATGTACGAATGTAGCACGTGGCGAATACGGGTTGATCCGCAGGGAATTGATGATTTTAAAATTCTACTTAATCAAATTAACCAAAGTTGGAACAGTGATTATCTAAAAAAAATGACAAAAAAAAATAGATAAAAATATGAGAGTGTAAGACAATTTAGAGGCAATTTCCACTCTCTAGATCACATAAATCAACAAAATGAAGTTATGGTCACTCTTTTCTTGTCATTAGTGAATTAGTTGATGTGCTTATCATAAGTATGGTATATTTGTGCTATTAATTAGCTCAATATAAACCATCAAACTATAACACAACCACCAATACACTTTTAAATCTTATAAAATATGACAACAAAGTTGAAAGCAAAATTTATTTTAAGCATGGCCTATTAACTATTAATTAGAAATATAAGCCATCAAATTTTAATTTCAACAATCACTTCTTTGCCATAATCATATGTAGATGAAGAGGCAATTTGTGTTTTGTTTGTTTAAGCATAGCCTATTTGTTATAAACAATACAGACTATCAAATTCAAAGCTAAACAACATCATTAAACCACTTCAATCATTCTCATTAAGCATAAAAAGAGAGCATAAACATCAAATTAAGTTGAAGCTACATGATTAGAGAGCGTCATTACCCGTAAATTGAAGGGGTTTAGCCTCTTATATTTGTTATCATATGAACAAATGTAGCTTGCAACATGAGAGAAAAAAGAAAAGGAAAAGAGAGCAAAGTGAAATGGAAAACTATTCTACTGCATAAAGGAAAATCTACACTACTTGCATAAAAGGAAATGAACATGTAATTAAAAAGAAACAATAATTAACATTGTATAAAAGAAAAGAATTACATAAGAGAAGAAATGGCTAAGTAGTCATGGAAAGAAAGAGAGATTTGATTTATTTTCTAAACTAAAACTAACTAACTAAGAGGAAGATGGCTACACGAAACATAAGGGGTATATATACAAGTTTTAAAACCCTAATTCACTTTTTGGGGAATGCCTAAAATGCCCCTTAGGAATTGTGGAGGCCAAGTAATCATTAACATGTCTTAATCCCCCATTAAGTGTACATGAAGCCATTAAGTCCAAAAGCATGTGCATTAACCTTTAATTTGTACATTAAGGTAGGTGGGTAGGTGGGGTCCTCCATGTTCTTCACTTTGAATTATTTCCATCTTCATTCCTTTGTATTAATTTTGTGCATGCATATCTTCATGAAACCACTTCTATTTGAGATCAAATTCCTACAAAAATATATACAAATTTTCAATTAATTTTTCTCAAATTGATATACGCACAAAAATGACCATTTTGCCCTTATATGAAGATGAATATGTGAAAATTTGGAATTAATATGAATTTTGGTTAAAACAAGTTAAAATACCCAATATGATCATTTATTTAATTTAAATAGAATAAATATGGTGGTAAAAATGTGCACATTTACGTGCACATCAAATACCCCCACACTTATCTTTTTATTCGTCCTCGAATAAACTAAAACTAAGATAAATCTGTTTTCGTAGGAAGCACGATTGCATTGAGCGTATGCAACAAGCCGTTAAACCTCTGGGTGTCCCAAGTAGGACGAGTGTTGTCTCGTGAGGGTTTTCAGCGGATACTACCCACAAAATCCAAATGCAGGATGAAAATATTTACAAAATGCAAGATATATTTACAAAGAGACGAATGCAAATTTTTGAAAATATTTACAAATGAAGGATTCATTTTTAAATTGACACGAATAAGTTAAATATAGGTTTTGGTTATTATCTTGAAAATTTATGTCATTTACTCGTCAAAATTTCCAACAAAAATCAAGTTATCATATCAAATAGACTATAGTTTAACTAGTTGTTTTGGTTAATAACAAAGTGTAACTATGAAATGGATCCTTAGTTGATTATTAAAGTTTATCAAAGTGGTATTTTCATTTCTTTTCAATAACAAATCAAATCAACTAAGTAAAAATAGTGCTAGGATTTCAATTGCTTGCTCTCTCATTATTTGCAAGAAAAATTACTCACCTAGCTTAGATAAACTGAGGCCAGATATACCACCCATGCACTGCCTTTTGGGCTTATGTGAGGGGAGTACAGAGCATGGCGAGTGCACACACTTTCATGCATACACTATCGACCGTATGTGGTTTTTATTAAGTCTTTTTTTTACATGTGTTCCATACATCATAACTGTGAGGACTTTTAAATGAGTATGAAATCACATAATCAAAAATTCCAAGTAATCACCCATGCATAACCGTGAGGACTTTTAAATGAGAGTGAATACTTGGAAGTTATTATTTTTTATTTTTATATTTTTTGAGAGGGAGTTTTGCAAAATCATCTTAGCACCATTTAACTTAGAAGACAAAAAAAATGTTATATCCTTTACTTTAAATCAACCACTTTTTAAAACAAAGATTTTCAATTAGGATGTACTTCATAATTAACACATATGAATCTTCCTAGATACTAGTTAAACTATTATTATTTGCAATCAAACTTCATTTTTATTTTTGTTAAGACCAATAAATTTTCAAAAAATTCAATTTAATAAACCAAAGCCATATATTTATCTTATAGTGTTTCTTTTAAAAATAAATCAAAAGAAAATTTGTTTTTGGGGTTTTTTTTAATTTTTTTTTTTTGATTTTAAAGCAAAAATAAACCATGAAAAAAAATGAAGATGAGTCCCCACACACTTGATTTTGACTGTGTCCCCACAGTCAACCCAAATGGAAGGAGAAAAATAAAATAAAAATCCTATATTTACATGAAAGATTACTATTTACAAGAGATGAGAAAGTATATAGTCAAAAAGTAAATGAAACGGTCTTCCAAAGACCAATTCATTTGTCTCGTCAAATGTGTGAGACACGACTTAAGCACGAAAAACCAAATCGTAAAAGAATTTGAAGTTGATTGTCGATTTGGAAAAACGAATGTCGTTTTATTAAAAATCGTACGAGTTGTTTTATTTTCGATGATTTTCAGGGTCGACAAAACAATTGATTGAAGTTCAAGTTTATTTTCACCAATTTGAAATTCAAGCTTATCATTGAAAACATTTTCAGAATTATTGATTTCAAAATCAAAATGGTGATTTTCATCTTCCCCTTCGGAATTTAACATATCGTCATCCAAAAGTCCAAAAAATTCATGTTCATTAAACTCGTCTTCCTTTATTGGATTATCAAAAACTTTATTACATGTCTCAAGTTCAAAATTCAAAGTTGGTGTATTCAAATTTTCAGAAAAAGGAAGATCGAAATTTAAATCGAGTTTCTCACCCTCAAAAGAATTGAAATCCAACACAATTACCGTCTTTTCAACAACTTCGTTAAGATCATCATTTTCAGTTTCAAAAATTGTTGTTTGAAAATCATCGATTTGGGTAAAAGATGGATTATCGTTTGACTCGTCACACATTGAAACTTGATTTTGTTTCTCACGAAAATTTTCCAATGTTTTAAACAACAAATTCGTGTGATCATCGTAAATTTCATTCATTTGCTCAACAAAGTCAAATTTGTAATTATTAACTTGAAAATTTTCGATTTGGACTTGTTGAGAACAAGAATTGTCAATTTCGATAAACAGTAGATTATTATTTGATTCTTCGTGGGTTGAGATTTGATTATGATTTTCACGATAAGTTTTGTATTTTTAAAGTAATAAATCCCCATTATCTTTTTCCATTTCGTCAACAAAATCAAATTCATGATTATTAATTTGAAAATTTTCACTTTGAATTTGTTGATAACCAAAGTTTTCAATCGCATCGCAATTGAAACTATTCCCATTGCCAAATTCGTTTGAAAAGTTGTTCCCATTTTCATGTTGAGTTTGAAATTCATTTTGGAGTTCGAAATTAAATTGGCATGGGTTATAATTGTAATCGTTTGAATTTTGAATTGAATTCAAATTTTGAAGTGCTTGACTCGAGTTATTACACAAATAAAAATTACATATATCATTTATCTCTTGATTTTTTCGTGTAGAAAGTTCGAGTAAAGATGAAATCATTTCAATGTTATTTTCAAGAGTCGAAGGTTGGTCATCGTTTTGAAAATTTTGTTGTTCGAAATTTGAATTATTTACTCAAAATTTGTTGTTAAAATATCCATACGAATTTAGAGTAAACTCATATGGATTATATTGATTTTCACCGTTAAATTCAAGTGAGTAAGAAAAAGGAAACTCGGACATTTTCAAGATTTTTTTTTTGGTTTTTTTAATAAAGAAAATATTCACAAGTAGAATTTATTTTTCAAAATGGAAAATTGACTTTTGTTTTATTTTTGAATTTTCAATTATTTTTGGCTTTTGAAAAGATTTTATAATTTTTTTTTTTTGGATTTTTGTTTTTCTAATTTTTCTGGATTTTTGAAATTTCAAAGGAAAAGGATTTAAAAATTTCAAAGAAAAAGAAAAGGAATATTTAAAAAAAAAATTAGTTTTGGATTTTGAATATTTTTTTTTAAATATGCATGAACAAATGCAACTAAATGAATGCAAGGGTTAATTACAAATAATTTATCCTAAGTTAATCCAAAATTGTATATTCACAAATTGTCTTAGATAAACAAGATAGTTCTCAGCCAGGTAACGGGCAGGATTTATCGGTGCACCACGAATCACCGTAGCAATGCAGCCGAAGGTTTAAGTACCTTCAGAGGAACAACCACTATAATATTTACGAATCACCGTAATATTTATAAATGGTTATTACTCTGCCGTAGCCTAGACACCAAGAAATTAAATTGTTCAAAAAAAAGACAAATTGTCAATATACAATTAAGTGTTATCGATGTCTAACCGTTATTATTAATCAAAATCTAAGATGAAATGCAGAACAGAAACTAAACGTGTATTAACAATGCAACTACGAATGAATTTTGTTTATTTTTTAAAATGCAAATGCAAGCAACCAACAATTCAATTCAAATAAAACTAGAAATGAAAGCAGAATTTTTTAGCAAGCAGAGCAATTTATCTTGGCTAGCTAAGGAAGCAATTTTCAGCAAGCTATTCTTCCTTTATTTCCTGCTTTGGCAACCTGAAAATTATAAACTAAGATATATACAATATTTTTATTTATTTTTTTGGTTTTTTTTTGAAAGGAAACTTAAAAGTAGGGTTTTACTTAAAAATAATAATTTAATATCAATGTAGTAACTGAAACAAGTGAAAAATCTAATCAAATGAAATCAAAAGAAGAAAAACAAAGCAAATTCAAAGATTTTATTTGGGAAAAAAAAAGAAAAAAGAAAAAGAAAAATAACTTAAAACAACTAAAAAACAAAACAAACTATAATAACACAAAACAGCTTCACCATTGCAATCTCAAAAACAAAATTCACAAACAAACAAAGGCCGGCCCAAAAGAAATCTAACGCACGCTTATTGTTCCCAAATCAAAACAACTCAAACATATCACAACAAACACTACAAAACTCCAGACCAATGTCGATTCTCTCCTTTCTTTTTATTTTTTATTTATTTTTTTTATAATAAAATGTGAACTGGAATTGAAGCATGAAATCGACGATTTTGGGTTTGATTGATGAAGTAATAAGCGATGTCGAAATTAGCTGGGGAGGGGAGGTGTAGTGATTTGGTTCGAGAGGCGATTGCAGAGGTTGAGGGGATGGAAGCGGAGTTTGTGGATGGTCTGGGAAGTGAATTGACAAAGGGAGGAAGATGTTGGGGAAGTTGCACAGCGGTGAGTTAGTATTGGGATGGGGGCTGTATGTTGAACAGAGACGATGACAGAGGAGGGGATGGATGGAGTTTGCCAAGATGGTAAACCGTTGAATTGCACAGTACTGTGCACGAGGAGGATGTATGTGGCAATGATCTGTATGGTAGTGATGTGGAGTGGAAATAGGGGGAGGCAGTGGCAAGGATTGTGGCCGTAACTTGGTTTGTGGCAAATGGCAATGCAGTGGTTACTGGCTTCGAGTATTGTTGACAGAACTGATGGCAGTCGAGTATGGTGATGTTGAAGAGGGGTTGCTATGCTGTCGATTTGGGTTGCAGTGGGTTTGTTGTTCTGATGTGTTTGTGGGGTGTTTGCAGGGTTGCGGAGAAGTGAAGGGTAGAGGAGGGCGATTTATGGCTTGTGTTGATGTATTCAAGGCAGAACAGTTTGATGGTGTTTAAAATGCAACTGTTTTTTTTCTTTGTGGTGAAGAAGTATTGTGATGCTTGGAGTTCTGTTTGATGGTGACAGGGGTTTAATTTGGTGATGTCTGTAGTACTTGCAAGAGGATGTGGTCGAAGCGAGCTTTGCAGCAGTTTTGTCGAAGGAAGTGTTGCTATAAAGCTATGGTAGTGGGTTACAATGGTTGATGTTGTCGAAGTGATGTTTGAAGGAGTTTTATGCACAAGCTGCTGTTGCAATGGAAATGTTGAGAAGGTGATGGATTGGAAGGTAATGTCAGGGTAATGGAGTGAAGTGGCTGTTGTTGGATGGTGAAGTTTGTGAGATATGGTGAATGAATTGTATGGCGAGTTAATGGGTGGTCATGTGTGATGATTGTGGTAGACAGTGATGTGGTCTGAAGTGGGCGTTTGAAGTTTGATATGGTTTTGGTTAAGTGGTTAGGTTACTGAAGGTGTGCACTGAAGGGTATGCAGAGGTGAAGCAAGTTGTGGTGGAACAAGTTTGCTATCAGTAGTGTATGAGTGTGGGTGATATGAGAAGTGGGTGAACTGAATGAAGGGGAGGGCTGATTAGTTGATGATGACGTTGTTAGAACAGTGGGAAGTAGTTGCTTTGGATGACTGGAGTGGTAATGTGCACTGGGGAAGTAAGGTAACAGTGTGTATGGCGGCCGCGAGTTGAGAGTTTGATGGCTACAAGGCAGTTTCAGGTGGTTGAATTAGAGAAAGCGATGTTGTATACGTGAATGATGTTGTGGTATGAAGACGGAACAGAAGCGTGGTTGGTTTTGATGGTGGAAATGAGGTTGTTGTGTGCTTGTGACTGGTGGTCAGGGGCTTGTATGTATGATGGCAGTAGAAAATGTTGGTGGCTGTTGTTTTGTTGAGTGCAGTTGCTATGAAGTTTTGGCAGTAGAGGATGGTTACTGAAGTGTAATTGAGCAGTTTGAAGTAGAAAGATAGTGGGGAGGAGGAGAGAAGTGGACAGTGAGGAAAGAAACAATGAAACAGTGTGCACTACAGTGTGCAGTTCAATGTAAACAGTGTAATAAATTTTTTTTGTTTATAGAAATGCCAATGTAAATGAAAATGAAAAGCAATAAACTATTTATTTTTTTGAATTGTGTATGTGCTTTTTTCTTTTTCTAGAGATGCAAATGGAAAATGAAACTAGAAAATAAGTAATGAACACAAACAAATGCAAACAAAATGAATCAAACAACAAACACACAACACGATTTTTTTTTGGATGGAAACAAACACACAAATTAAAACATAACAAAAATCAAACAAAAAAATAATTCGAAGAATAGAAAATCAAAATCAAAACAACTCCCCGGCAATGGCGCCAAAAACTTGTTCGTCGACGGAAATTCTATCGGTTTAGAAAACCGTCGAACGAATTTAAATTAAAAATAACCGCAAGCGCACGGTGTACGAATGTAGCACGTGGTGAATACGGGTCGATCCGCAGGGAATTGATGATTTTAAAATTCTACTCAATCAAATTAACCAAAGTTGGAAGAGTGATTATCTAGAAAGAAAAAAGAAAAATGACAAAAGAAAATAGATAAAAATATTAGAGTGTTAAGACAATTTAGAGGCAATTTCCACTCTCTAGATCACATAAATCAACAAAATGAAGTTATGGTCTCTCCTTTCTTGTCATTAGTGAATTAGTTGATGTGCTTATCATAAGTATGGTATATTTGTGCTATTAATTAGCTCAATATAAACCATTAAACTATAACACAACCACCAATACACTTTTAAATCTCATAAAACATGACAACAAAGTTGAAAGCAAAATTTATTTTAAGCATGGCCTATTAACTATTAATTAGAAATATAAGCCATCAAATTTTAATTTCAACAATCACTTCTTTGCCATAATCATATGTAGATGAAGAGGCAATTTGTTTTTTGTTTGTTTAAGCATAGCCTATTTGTTATAAACAACATAAACTATCAAATTCAAAGCTAAACAACATCATTAAACCACTTCAATCATTCTCATTAAGCATAAAAAGAGAGCATAAACATCAAATTAAGTTGAAGCTACATGATTAGAGAGCGTCATTACGTCTAAATTGAAGGGGTTTAGCCTCTCATATTTGTTATCATATGAACAAATGTAGCTTGCAACATGAGAGAAAAAGAAAAGGAAAAGAGAGCAAAGTGAAATGGAAAACTATTCTAATTGCATAAAGGAAAATCTACACTACTTGCATAAAAGGAAATGAACATGTAATTAAAAAGAAACAATAATTAACATTGCATAAAAGAAAAGAATTACATAAGAGAAGAAATGGCTAAGTAGCCATGGAAAGAAAGAGAGATTTGATTTATTTCCTAAACTAAAACTAACTAACTAAGAGGAAGATGGCTACATGAAACATAAGGGGTATATATACAAGTTTTAAAACCCTAATTCACTTTTTGGGGAATGCCCAAAATGCCCCTTAGGAAGTGTGGAGGCCAAGTAATCATTAACATGTCTTAATCCCCCATTAAGTGTACATGAAGCCATTAAGTCCAAAAGCATGTGCATTAACCTTTAATTTGTACATTAAGGTACGTAGGTAGGTGGGGTCCTCCATGTTCTTCACTTTGAATTATTTCCATCTTCATTCCTTTGTATTAATTTTGTGCATGCATATCTTCATGAAACCACTTCTATTTGAGATCAAATTCCTACAAAAATATATAAAATTTTCAATTAATTTTTCTCAAATTAATATACGCACAAAAATGACCATTTTGCCCTTATATGAAGATGAATATGTGAAAATTTGGAATTAATATGATTTTTGGTTAAAACAAGTTAAAATACCCAATATGATCATTTATTTAATTTAAATAGAATAAATATGGTGGTAAAAATATGCACATTTACGTGCACATCAAGATAGAACAAATAGAAAACTAATATCCCAAAACAAGCAATCACAGATCAAAGTTGCATAAACAGAATATTACATATAAGAATAATAGTGGTTCGACTATCGCGAGATAGTGTACATCCATATTGGAAAGATGAGATTTTATTACTTTTTGAGAAAAGAAAATTACAAGATTGATAATAGAGGCTAAGTTGGAGAATATGAAGAAACACTACTTAATATGATTATCCAGTCTCTAAAGAACGACTGTCTTTATATAAAGATTACTACATAGGGTTGAAGTAATTTATTTATGTTGATAAATCAATACCTTATCAATTCATCAATTCACTGATCTATATAGGAAACATATATCTATGTGATTTTTCCAGTTTCCTTTAATATGCCTGCACTTGACAAAATGCCTTCTTTAATCTATGGATTAGGGATATGGTTGATTACTTTCATCTTCCAAAATAATTCCTATTCATGTAAATATTTTTAGGGGCATGCATTTATTGTTCAATCTGAATAAACCAACCAAACCAATTAAACGTGGTCGGTTTAGTTCAATTTTGTTAGTTGATTGGTTGGGCTCGGCTTTTGTTCTCGTACTTCATTAGTTTATTGGTGGGCTTTACTTTTTGATATTTAGAACTAAACCAAGCAGTCAAACCAAATTGATAACCTATGTTACTTTAAAATTATATAATTGCTAATGTTAGTGTTCTTATTTATACTATTATCCTTAAAATAGTATTTTCTTTAAATTCATATTAAAAAGGAGTTTTTATTTCAAAACGATAACATCATACGGACTCAATAACCTTCTGTAATTGAACATTACATTAGAAACAACAAAGTACAATTTATTTTAAGATAAAGCAACTAAACCAACCAAACTAAACTGAATGTTTCCAGTTTGGTTGGTTTTAGTTCTGGAGAATATTGGCCCAGTTTGGTTCAATTTTAACTTTTGAATGGCCATTTTGGTTTCAATAATTTTTTATCGGCTTAAAACCAAACCAACTAGTTTCTTATCCTTAGATATTCATTGCATTTTCTTTACCACAATAAAATAGACAGTTAACTAAAAATATTTCATATATCTACTACAAATAGGAAGTGATGCATCGTCAAATTCTAATAGACATGGTCCAAGGGATATATCGACTTACATGTCTCTTTGTCGACATAGTCACAAGGGGTATGTCAATATAAGTCATTGTGTTAACATAGACCACATAAGTATGTCAAGATGCTTAGCAAAATTCTTGTTTTTATTTTTTGGAAATTCAAATAGAGGCTTCACATTTTCAAACTGAGATTACATGTTTATACGAAGATGTTATTGATTAAAATAGAGCAAAATGAAAGAATTTCAAAGATATTTGCTATGGAACTTTAAAAAAAAATAAGACTTGGTAGATTTATTAAACACTTCAATTATCTTCGTTCTTGAATCGCTTGTGTTTCCAATCATCTTGAGTTCAATTACATATTTCATTTGCTCTGATTGATATTCAAATTTATAACTTGTTTATTTGCTCTTATTCATCGATTCTCTTGTTTATATCTATAAAAAATCGCTATGGTATATCTGAAAATACTACATTAATCAAAGTATTTTGCCCTTATTCCATTTGCTCTTAAAATTAATACTCGAGTGTTAATAATATCCCTTATTTTGATGAGGACAACAATATCGATATTTAAGAAGTAAAATATAGTCTTTTATATTTGACTCCCTTTAACTCTATGCACTCCCCCATCATATAATGGGGTATATATAAATGTGTATATGTGTAGGTATAGAGTTTGTATATAGGGTTACATATAATGGGGTATATATAAGACTCACATAGAGAATCAAAATTAATATAGGGCAAAAAATAAACACATGTGACAGTACATTATGAATTTTGACCGTTCAAATGAACTAATTTCATCGATATATCATACATTGCGAACTATGACCATTCCCCATAGAATACTTATATGTGATAGTATATGGATCAGATATCCACGGTCTCTTGTTGCTTTTAGAGTTTGAAACACATTAAATGCAGTTCACTGTCTAAGTAGTTGTAAAATTAGGTACTTATATGGGTATAGAAAACATTAACATGCAAGAAGTATTTAATAGTAAGTATATAATATATTTCAATTTTTCAATCTTTAATTCAATTCATTTGTATATCTTAATTGATAAAATTATCAATTGCATTAAAAGCACTAATTTGTAAGTTATTATAACATTATATAGCATATGTTCTTGCAATTTTAGAAAGGTTAAATGTTATCATTTCAGTTTTCTAATAAGGCTTCTGCAAGTCTTTTATATTTTGCCAAACTCCATGGAAAACATAGATTTCTTTCGAATTCACTAGTAGGTGTTATGACTCATCCATCTTGGAATTTTGACATTGAGTCTGCTCAACTAGTCATAGATCCATGCACAATGGATAACACTTTACCAGTTATATCATATACAACTCCTAATCCTTTGGCACCTTGTACTAATTCTACTTTAATTTTGAATCTACTCAATAAGTCGGAAAAAAATTATTCACTCATACCTACCATATCACAACGGCCTAAGTATAGTATATGTACCTTGTGTAATGACTTGCCTTTTCGACCCTCGAATGTCGAGACTAATACATCCTTGATATTCATGTACCAAGCGTCAAAGTGCCGAAAGGATGAATTGTTAGGGCGAAATAATAAGAAAACAAAAACAAATAAAGAAAAAGAGAATATAATATCAGAATCTCACAACTGAATGATAATATATAATATCAAAGGAATAGTACAAAGGAATACTTAGATACAGAAATCCCAGAGTTACAAAACTTAAGTATCATCATCAGTATGGACAGTTATAACAACCTTTCCTCACAAATGCTAATATGTACAATGAAGTAATGCAGCGGAAATAAGAATACTACGGTAGGTGAAACATCTAGCTCGACTTCTCAAGCTCCAAAGAACATCAATGAAAACCTACCCTTCTCAAATTACTCGAAAGAGCGCGTGAGGAATTTAAGGAAAACAAAAACCAATCATTAAACATTAGTTTGGTATAAGAAACTCAAGAAATATGCGATCAACATATAACAATACTTTTGAGACCACATGGAATGCCATAACGATTATCCCCTCAAAATAACCACCATTTATAGGTACATAAGGTGATGTAATAGATAATATCTAGGCTGTAGAATATAAATATTATAACATAGCAGGAATCGTTAAATTGCTAACATTCAATAGCATATTATAAGTACAATCAAATCCGATAAAGAAGAATCGCATAATGGATTTTTCGAGGAGATCTTTTCGGTGGAGCCAAATTCAAACTCCATGCACAAGAATTAGAAAACCCCTTTCGAGCATCTTATATCTCTAAATAGAATATACCATAAGGTAAACATAAAGGCCCATGTCTGAACATAAACATGAACAACATGACAACATCCAGTCGTGGGACTACAAAATCCCAGATTATGCATCCTACTTTGTCTTTAGCCATTTTTTATGTTGAGGTTACGTTCGGCATTTTTCACATAAGTCTTCATCACTTGAACAGATCACGAATCCCCAATTGGATCCGTACATCTCGAACAGATCATGAAACCACACATGGAGTCCCATATCTCAACATATCTCGGAATCACACATGGATTCCCATACCCAAAATAGATCACAAACAAATACATGTGTTCGAGCATCTTAAACAGATCTCGAATCTCCATATAGATTCTTGCATCGAGAACTAATCTATTTCTAAGAGATAGAACACATATCTCATCCTTGAAGTGGTTTTCGTTAAGTAAAACACTTACTGATCCTAGTCTTTCCAAGGCCGAATCGACGAATTTTCCTATTCAATGATAATGAGAACGATCATATATGGAAACCAAGTCTCGTATATTTATCACATTTTCAATATTTTCATCTCACACTATCCCTCAATCAAGAGTGAAGCCGGTAGGTTAGAGCTTAATTGCTCATATCCCTATACGAACATCAATCTTAATTCCCTTTTAGTGCTAAGTACACGAATAAATGTTTTCCATAAATGAGCAAACATAAGAAGCATAATCAAGTCACAAAAGCGACTTCTAATCCCCTTTTTGTTTAATTAATATTTTATTAATTAAAACCTCCTTTATTAGTAAAACCTCTTTTACTTGATAAAATATCACTTATGAATTTCTACTATTCATTTGTACTTTGCAATACTTCAAAATGTGTTCATATACTTACCGCAAATGGTATAAGTATATTCACAAATAATTAACAAGATATCTTGGTTAAACCTTTACTTTCTTATTTTTTAAAATATCCATTTAAGGACCTAAGTATTTTCGCAAATACATTCAATAGGTTTAAAAAAAATGTTACTTAAACATTGTCACTACATAACCAAAATCATTTTGCTTTAGCTTATCTTTAAATCATCCTTTTAAAGATCTATCTACATCCTTAAGTATAATCAAAAAAGGTTAAAGACGAAGTTATTAACAGATTGTCACAATAAACCCAAACCATATTCCTTTTATTTATCTTTAAATCATTCTTTTAAAGATCTATCTCATCCCTAAGATAATAAAAAAGAATTAAAGACCAAAAAACCAAAATCATTTTCCTACTTGTTACTTTCTTTAAAAGCATTTGGTCTAAAGATTTAAGTTCCTATTTGGTTAAGATCGATAATCGATCGATCGATTATCTAGTCAAAATTATTGCATATACAAATCAATATTCGTATACTTAACTCATTTCCGACGTTCCCGACTTAATTATTCCTTCTTCAAGAGGGAAACCCAGTAGGTTAGAGCCCTATTTCTATGTCCCTACTCGACATCAATCTTTAACTCTTAGAAATAGATAAACCTACTTCGTTGGCTTTTAGCATTAAGAAAAGTTAATTACCTTTTTAAGAAAGTAAGTAAACAACAAGATTAACACGTTTCTTACATTTAAAATTAACCCGCTTCTTGTTCAAGAGTGAAGCAAGGTAAGTTTGGGAACTGATTTCTCCAAGTCTTTCCTAGACACCTCATTCTTAAATCTCACAAAAAGACAAGTTTACTCATCGGGTTTTAGTATTAAGCCTAGTCAATCACCTTTGTCAAAACTTATATATATAATAATACTTTAGAGATACTCGTAAAAATGTATTAAATAACTATGAAAATATTACTTGAAAATAACTAATTTAGAAGTTTGATTAAAAGCATATTTTACAATTTGCAGCACTTTACTCTCAAACCACGTTAATAATCATTTAATCACGAAAAACAAGCCAAAATGTCGCATTTTAAACAATTAAAACCATAAGTGACTTACTACAGCATTTATAAATGCTATTAAAAGTCTTCGTAAAAACAACATTGAAAAGCACTATCTTTGCGACTAGTTTTAACCACTTAAACAAATGATTTAGAATTTTAAATTTTTTTCGTAAGTACTAACATTAGAGTACCTAAAAATAAAGGAAAGAAATCCCTAGGAATATCTTTAGATTTATTTATAAAAATTCCTAAAAACTAGAGATTTGAAAGTGCGCTTATAGCGACTATTATCACTTTAAACACTTTTGAACTTACTTTAATGTAACAGACGAGTTAAACAACCATTTAAACATCAATTCAAGGACATGGTACATGTTTGATAGGGAAATAGAAGTGATCTTATATAATATAAAGTTATCATTTGTTTTCAAAAGCAAAAGGGGTCGAAAGTTTATAACTTTACTTAGTTATCGTCGTTGTAACAACCCGGGGTTTTGTACCGATCAATTATCGTTATTAAACGACTAATTTTGCTAGCTGTTTGTTATTTGGAGTTTTTAAATCAGTTGAAATTCTTTTAAAAATTGGTTAAGTGTTGTTTGGGATTTAAAGGCAAGTTTGGCTCACATTTTCATTGTTTGTTTTGTGCCGTGATGGTTATCAAAGGCAACCGTTCCTACCTGTATTCTATTTTCGTTCGTAACCCTAATCAAATCATACGACAAGAACAAAAATGGCGGCCTCTTCCTCTTCGTTCAAAAACTAGAGTTTCATGCAAATTCGAAGACGCCAACTTCAAACGCTCGATTCAACTTGATTTTCTTGCTTCGTTAGTTTCTCATCTCTGAGATGCTTCGGCCGCTTGATTTGGGTTCGCCTCTGCTTCGAATCTAAATAGTTAGATGGCTCTACCAAGCAAGGTGGGTGATTTTTTTCACTCACATTCTAATTCATTCATCAATGTCTTTATTTTGGAAGTTCGATTTTGTTGATGTTGATGATTTTGGGTTGTCGACTTTGGCCATTCTTCGGCCACTCGACTTTGTTAAAACTTGTACCTTGATTTTCATTTGCTTTGTTGGCTTCAGCCTTGCTTTCTCTGATGAACTGCGATTATGTTGGTTTTGTAGCCACCACGGCTTGCTTCGCATTGACTTCGGTCACTTTTTTTTGTATATGTGATTCCCTGACTTTGTAGCATCTTCGGCCCTGAACATGATTTTTGCACTGTGATTGTTCATCTCGGCTGTGCTTGCTTATTCCTATTTCTTTAAATTCTCTGTGCTTCTGACTTGATGTCTTGATAGCATTTTAGTCATTGTTCGACTTGATATAGTCTGCACTGTTTTGTATTGCATGACTATATGCATTTTGCATTGCTTGATTTTGTGGTCTGGTATCACTTCATGTTACCTTGATTACATTATCTTCATATTTAAAAACTGTTGCTACCTGGTCGTCATTGCGTACATGTTGCAGCTTGATTTTATATTGTCACTACTTGCATACATGTTGTACCTGTTATAGTTTGAGACAAACCATATTCTCAAGTTGACAGTTCTTGATGTTGCTCAGTTTTGGGGTACACTTGGGTTTTGATTATGCAGTTGTGGATTCTGTTGCATTAGAACTATTGAGGCAGTAGCATTCCTTTTGGTCCTACTGCACTGTGTATATTTTAGTTCGTGGGCCTTTGGTCTTTGTTACTTGAGTTTGCTTGAGTATACGCAAGACAGTTGCATTTTTGCCTTTGCCTTGTTGCATTGGCTTTGGTTGCTACAGTTGTGTTGAGTAAGAGACTTGACCTTTGCATTTTGTTATTGATTTGGCTATGCAGTCTTGACTTTGTCCCCTGTTGTATTATGCTGTACCTGTTTTGAGCCTTCATGTGCATGCCGAGCCTTGTTGGCATCATTGGTGCACTGACTTGAGCCTTTGCCATTGCTGTTTTCTGTTGGTTGATTTGAACTATGGTCGAGGCTTGATTTTGTGTCTTGACATTTCATTTGAATATATACCTGTGTTGAATCCAGCTAATCGCTCGGATTTGACCTTGTGCTGAAAGTTGTGACATTATTTTATTGCACCTGAGTTGAATCCAGTAATTCGAGTTTGACCTTGTGTTCATCCGTGAGCTTTCATTGTGCCTTCATGTGCACTTTGTTCATTGGATGGTTACTGGGTGGATACTGTGCTCGCTATTGTAGTTCCATCCGGTTCATTTTGATTTGAGTTGATGCCATTTGATTTTGGTTCATTGATCTTTTGTGTATTTCATGCTGTAGGGGCGAAGCAGTGCACGCGAGCGCGTACTGCAGCCCAATACAGAATTGGCGTTTTAATTGATATTTCAACTGCTTGAATTGTTTGTGTATCCAATTCAATATTTTGAAGTTTATTTTGACTTGGTTTGATTTGATTATTTTGTTGTTGTCTAATTATCTATTTGATAATTAGAGTATGAGTTTCTAATTATTTATTTAATAATTAGATTTTGTTGTTAATTACCATTTAGGCAATCCTGTTGTTTTCTAAATTATCTTCATTGAAAATCCTTTCATTTATCTTCGTTGATAATTTGAATTTGCTGATTTGTTGTTTAACACTGTTATGTGTTATATCTACCGTTATCTGATTCTCTTATTGAAGGATTGGATATGCGAGATTCATTGTGACTGTCGTCTAATTGTTATTTAATTATTATTGATTTCGTGCATTAATAACTGAGTTTGAATTAGACTGACCCGTGTATTATTTTCTTTTGAATTTAATACTCTGGTCAGACCGAGTTATTACAGGTTGTAGATATCTTGTTTCGGGTTGCTGCTTGAGCTATGAAGTATTTTCATATCTTTTGGAGTAGTCAGTGTATTTGTATAGGATGATATGTATTCATGTATATTATTGTCAATAATGTACTTGTATATATAACTTCCTGAGTCGACAGTTGCAGTTGTATCATATGTATTGTATCACATGTATTGTAACTGACATCATTTATATATATATATATATATCTGTGTGTATATATATATATATATATGAGACTTTTTGTTATCTGTGTTCCGCATTTAGCTTATCTGTGTTATTATTATATATATTGTCCTAAACTATTATGAACCATCGTAGTTCGTTTTATACTGGAATTGGATATGTCGATGGGAGTAAATAAATAAGAGATGAAAAATAAATATATATATACCACTCCTATCGAGGTAACCAATACTAGTGTAAGGCCTAACTACGGATGGCCGCTCATATCCAGCCTTATTCTTTATAATAACAGACAGTATTTCTTTTAATACTCTTTGTTATTGTGAGCATAGAGGTGGGGCGTCATAGTCGCTTTAATTATTATATTTTGCATGCAACATATATATACATAATATATATACAAATAAGATAATGAGATAACTCACATAGATCCATGCCTAACCTGAGCACAAAGCTATAAGAACTAAAGAACGACCTCCTTCCATCGACACTAGCCTAAAGGTCCAACCTTTAGCACTTCCAAACCAAAACCACCTTCCTCCTCCTCCTTCATGCTCACGGCCCTTCCAAGACCACAATTTTCCTCTCACCTATTACCACTTCTTACTTGCTAATTATGCTTCCCATGATGTATTAGGCCAATGCCAAAGTTTAGATGAGATTAGAGAAGATTTGGTTAACTTTTGAAAAAGTTAGAGAGTAATTACTGGATCAGCGTTTAAACACTTCCACCATTTTCGACCCTTCTACTTCATCTTAAGCTTAGAAATTTATTTGTGATTATTAAGTAAACCCTTCCTATCTATTTATAGACTTCAAGTGGGGAAGCATAAGCTTACTGTCACCCCCTTGAAAGGCTTACCTCTCATCACACATACTTTATTATTTGCTTAACACTTAAGCATTTCCATTTATGCTTACTTTTACTTTATGTCACTTCTCCTTTAGGCTAATTACTACTATACCCTTACCATAATACCACTTATCCTATAGGAAGCTTCTAGAACCTTCCAACCTTGTATGAAGAGGAGAGCATTTAATTAGCGGCTAATGTGTTCATTAGACATTAGCTTAAGAGTTAATTATTTTTATTTTTGCTCTTTTTCCTCATTTTCTCATTTTCCTATTTAATTAGCCATAAATATGAAAATATTTTTAGTTGCTAATTATCTTCAATATGATTACTTAGACATGTGTAAAAAGTCTAAAAAACTTTCGTTGAGAAAATAGTTGTTTATAGATAAAACGATTTTTGGTCATATTATCAATATTTTTCCGAAGTATATATATTTTTAAACATTTTTCAAAACAAGTTTACCATCATTAGTTATGATTTAAAAAGGGTTAAAATGATTATTAAATAATTTTAATAACATTAAATCAAAGAATTAAATATTTAAATAATTCAGATATTTAAATAAGAAGTATTCGAAATTCCGGGTCGTTACATTCTCCCACACTTAGAATATTTCATCCTCAAATTCCAACATGATAAACCGAAGAAACATACATTGATACTTAACAGTATCCTAAATATTAGTAAAAAAGTTCACGGTTTGCTCAAGTCCAAACCCTCTCATCGCATAAGGATGATAACCAATCTAATAAGCGTACCTTCTGCTCAATAGCTTCAGGTTATTACATAGATGATTATTCATGCCATCCTAGAACAACTCGAAGAGTCATTCCTTAAACTCTCCCTAAGCCAATCAAAACACATTATGTAAATACTAGAGCCCTTACGATGCCCATACATTATCCGTACATAATATCAATTCTAATCACTTGCTTGATCACATAATTTTCACTTCCCAACAAGTATAGATCATTTGTCCTCTCTAGTGCGGATTTCGATCGGGTTCCTTGATTAGACTTTTGTTCTTCTTACATAGCCATATACTATGATAGAAACTTTGGGATCAATTCGAGAATCCATATCAAGTGTTCGCCGTTAAGAATCAGGTGAAAATTCCATGTTCGGGCCGGTGTAAACCACCTCGAAATCATGTACTCTAATACTGGATCAAGGACAGTCATGGAATAAAATGATCTACGTACAACTTATGTATTTATCGCATTGGTTTCCTAACTACACCAATATCTTTTATCACGTTCTTTTATCCAAATAGTATGTTTCATTCAATACTAAAATTATTTATGAAACATTTTATAAAACATAACTTCAAGTTTATAAATAGTTATACAACTTTAGTTCATATTCGTATAATACTCCATGATATCCTAAGAGTATACACGACACCAAATTATTTTACTAACAAGTATAATTAACCAATTAAACTAGTTTTGACTTACTACCTTCTCAATTCAAGTGATACATATAAATTCAACTTTTATATTTTCAAAAACACTTAACTGCAAGTTCTATAACAATAAAGAAGTTCCTAGCTATCCAAAATCATCGAAAATTTAATTTTGTTTTAACAAATGATAACTACCAAATAACATATCATAACATGATGCAAATATCATAAAATCCTAATGAATAGGCTACATATGTCCATAAATTGGCTTAAAATATTTCAATAATTTATTAAACCCACTTTACGCCAAAAAGGGAAAACCTGTGAAGTTTCAACATTTATTCGAGGCTATGCCACTACCACTCAAGCATCCTACATATATAAATTATCTACATAAAAAGTTTGCATCAAGTCTCTTTCTAAAGAAAAACTTTAGAATTAAACACTCAGGTTTTATTTCAAATCATTTTGAAATAAAAATATATGTACATGTATCTTTTGTATATTAAATCATACTTTAGAAATTAAATCAAAATCTATTTTACTTAAACAACCCTATAGCATCCCCCACTTAGGAACCCAAAAATGAATGTTAATGATGTTAAAGTCATCACTATAATTATTTTCCAATGGCAGGAGTAAGTTCATTACATCCAATTCATGCCTTCGGACTTAACCAAAATCATTTCAAAATTGTATCAAATACTTCATAAATATTATTAAGTACCATGATCTTAGTTTCATAAACCAATTTCCCAAATATATACTTTCAAATAATACTACTACTATTTTTTCCAAAATCTTAAAAAACATTTTCAAAGACACAAATCAACATTCAGAAAATGAAAGCCAATGCCCATAAATTGGTCGAGCATAACCATGCTACTAAATCTACAAATTATAATAATGCTCATAAACTGGTCGAGCATGTCAAACCATTCTATAAAGGATAGCAATGCTCATAAACTGACCGAACATGGCTAGAGAAATTAATGAGGGATAGCGAATGAACATCATTAATCCCTACATTAATTAAACAATATTTGGACAATTCACTTATATAAGTTACCTTATATAAGATCTTTAATTTTCACAGTTATAATTACCATTAAGGTATACATTTATAAGAATTACAAATACACTCTCATATGTGTAATACACATAAGTGATGCTAGAAAATTCCATTATCCTATCTCTTAATGAGTCATACCCACCAAAGCTAAGGTTCTTGCTTAACCTTCAGCTCTGATACCAACTGGTCCTTTTAACCCTTAGATGTCATGACTAAAACATCCATGGTATTAATGTGTCGAGCATCCAAGTGCCGAAAGGACGAATTTTTAGGGTGAAATAAAAAGAAAAAGAAAGGGAACAAGGAAGAAGAGAACACGGTATCAAAATCTCATAGCAGAACGATAATAAATAATATCAAAGGAAAAGTACAAAGGCTTACACCGATATAGAAATCTCAGAGTTACAAAACCTAAGTACCATCATTAGCCTGGACAGTTATAATAACCTATCATCACAAATGCTAATATAAACAATATAGTAATGCAGCGGAAATAAGAATATTACGGTAGGTGACGCATCCATCTCGTCTTCGCAAGCTCCAAGAACATCAATGAAAACCTGCCCTTCTCAAACTGATTGAAAGTGCACACGAGGAATTTAGGAAAAACAAAAACCAAGTATCAAACATAATTCGGGTATAAGAAACTCAAGAAATATGCGATCAACATATTATAGTACTTTAAGACCACATGGAATGCTACAATGATTATCCCCTCAAAAGAACCACCATCTAATAGGTACATAAGGTGATATAATAGATAATGTCTAGGGTGTAGAATATAAATATTATAACACAGGTAGAATGGTTGCATTCAACAACATATTATGAGTACAATCAAATCCGATAAGGAATGTTCGCATAATGGATTTTCCATGCAGATCTCTTCGGTGAGCCGGAACCAAACTCCATGCACAAGGATCAAAAAACACCTTCTAAGCATCGTACATCTCTAGATAGAATATACCATAAGGTAAACTCGAAGGCCCATGCTAGAACAAAAACATGAACAACATAAACCAAATACCATCAACTCCCGCATGCAACATCGATACACATACTCTAGCTCTGGAGTTGACAATATCCCGTCGTAGGACTGCAAAACCCCAGATTGTGTATCCTACACTATCGTTAGCCATTTCTGGGATCGAGGTTACGTTCGGCATCTTTCACACAAGTCTTCATCACACGAATATATTATGAATCCCAAATTGGATCTCCACATCTTGAACGGGTCATGAAACCACACATGGATTACCATATCTTAATAGATCCCAAAATCACACATGGTTTCCCACATCCTGAATAGATCACGAACAACTACATGTATTCGAGCATCTTAAACAGATCTCAAATCTCCATATAGATTCCTGCATTTAGAACTTATCCACTTCCAAGTGATAGAACAAGTATCTCAGCCTTGAAGTTGTTTTCGAAAAGTAAAACACTTACTGATCCCTGTCTCTCCAAGACTGAATCGATGAATTTTGTCATTCAATGATAATGAGAACGATCATATATGGAAACTAAATATCGTATATTTATCATGTTTTTGATATTTTCATCTCACACTATCCCTCGATCAAGAGTGAAGCCAGTAGGTTATTACTCTATTGCACATATCCCTACATGATATTAGTCTTAACTCCTATGGATTGACAAGCCTACTTCATCGGCTTTTTGTGCTAAGTATACGAGTAAATATTTTCCATAAACGAGTAGACATACAAAGAACGATTGAGTAATACAAAGCAGGATCATGTCACATAAGTGACTTCTAATCCCTGCTTTGTTTAATTAATCTTTTATTAATTAAAACTCTTTTATTAGTAAACTTCTTTTACTTAATAAAACATCATTCATGAATTTCTACTTTCATTTATACTTTTTCAACACTTCAAAAGTATTCATATACTTATCGAAAATGGTATAAGTATATTCACAAATAATTAACAAGATTTCTTACTTAAACATTTACTTTTCCTATACTTCAAAACATCCATTTTAAGAATCTAAGTACCTTCACAAATCTACTCAATAGGTATAAGAAGAATGTTGCTTAAACATTATCACTACGAATCTAGAACCGTTTCACTTTTGCTTGTCTTCAAATCATTCTTTTAACGATCTATCTACATCCCTAAGTATAATAAAAAAGGGTTAAAGACGAAAGTTATTAACACATTGTCACGACAAACCAAACCATTTTCCTTTTGCTTATCTTTAAATCATTCTTTTAAAGATCTATCTACATCCTTAAGTATAATAAAAAAAGGTCTAAAGAAGAATGTTATTAAGTTTACAACAAATCCAAATAATTTTCCTACTTGTTACTATCTTCACAAAATTTTGCTTTAAAGATCTAAGTTCATATTCAATTAAGATCGATAATCAACTAATCGATTAATTAGTCAAAATAATTACTTATACAAATCAATATTCATATACTTAACTCGTTTTTGACATTACCTACTTGATTATTCCTCATTTAAGAGGGAAGCCTTATAGGTTAGAGCTCTACTGCTCCGTCCCTACTCGACATCAATCTATAACTTTAAGAAATAGATAAATCTACTTCATTGGCTTTTAGCATTAAGCAAAGTTACTTGCCAATTTATAAAAGTAAGTAAACAACAGGATTAACTGTTTCCTATATTTCAAATTAACATGTTCCTTATTCAAGAGCGAAGTCAAGTAAGTTTGGGCACTAGTTGCTCCATGCCTTGCCTAGTTAATCACCTTTGTCAGAACTTATATGTATACATATACGTACGTAAATAGTACTTTAGAAATACTTGTAAATAGGTTTTAAATATCTATGTAACATATTACTTGAAAATTACTAATTTATAAGTTTGATTAAAAAAATGTTTTGTAATTTGCAGCACTTTACTCTCAAAATCCGTTAATAATCATTAAGACTGTATTTAAACTTCTACTCTTTTTCTCGTACTCAAATACATTTTATGAGAACTTCCATAAAAATATTTTATAAAGAAAATAATTTAGAAACCATTTAAATCAAGAAAAACTAGCCAAAATGTCGCACTTTAAATCCTTAAAACCATAAGCGACTTATTACAGCATTGATAAGTGCTTTCAAAAGTCCTTGTTAAAACAATATTGAAAAGCACTAAATTTGCAACTAGTTTTAACAACTTAAACAATTGATTTAAGACCTATTTTTTTATAGAAAGTACTACCATTAGAGTACTTAAAACCATTGAAAGAAATCCCTAAGAATATCTTTCAATTTATTTATAAAAATACTCGAAAATAAGGGATTCGAAATTGCACTTATAACGACTATTCTCACTTCAAACACTTTCAAACTTATTTTAATTTAACATACAAGTTAAGCTACCATTTAAACATAAATTCAAGGCCACACCACGTGGGTAATATAAGTAAGGTTATACAATATAAAGTTATTATTTGCTTTCAAAAGCAAGAGGGGTCTAAAGCTAATAATTTTACTTGTTTAATATCGCTTTAACTATTATACTTTGCATACAACATATAAATATATACATAATATATACAAATAAGATAGTGAGATAACTCACTTAGATCCATACCTAACCTAAGCACAAAGCTATAAGAACTAAAGAACCACCTCCTTCCATTGACACAAGCCTGAAGTTCCAACCTTTAGCACTTCCAAACCAAAACCACCTTCCTCCTCCTCCATGCTCACGGCCCATCCAAGACCACCGTCTTCCTCTTGCCTCTTACCCCTTCTTACTTGTAATAATCATGCTTGCCATGATGTCTTAGGCTCAAAGCCAAAGTTTAGGAGAGATTAGAGAAGATTTCTTTAATTTTTGAAAAAGTTAGTGACTAATTAGTGGATTAGTGCTTAAGCACTTCCACCATTTTAAACCCTCCTTCTTCATCTCAAACTTAGAAATTTATTTATGATTATTAAATGAACCCTTCCCCCCTATTTATAGGCTTCAGTGTTGAAGCATAAGCTTAATCTCGCCCCCCTTGGAAGGCTTATCTCTCATCTCTTCGACTTTATCATTTGCTTAACACTTAAGCATTTTCATTTGTGCTTACTTTTACTTTATGTCACTTCTCCTTTAGGCTGAGTACTATTATACCCTTACCATAATACATCTTATCCTATAGGAAGCTTCTAGAATTTTCCAACTTTGTATGAAGAGGAGAGTGTTTAATTAGTGGCTAATGTGTTCATTACATATTAGCTTAAGAGTTAATCATTTTTATTTTTTATCATTTTCCTATTTAATTAGCCATAAATATGAAAATATTTTTAGTTGCTAATTATCTTCAATATGATTACTTAGACATGTGTAAATAGTTTGAACAATTTCCGTTGAGAAAATAGTTGTTTATCGATAAAATGATTTTCGGTTATATTATCGATATTTTTCCAATGTACATATTTTTGTAAACATTTTTCCGAAACAAGTTTGCCACCATTAGTTATGATCTAAAAATGGGTTAAAATGCTTATTAAATCATTTTAGTAACATTAAATCGAAGATTCAAGTATCTAAATAATTCAGATATTTAAATACGAAGTGTCTGAAATTCCAAGTCGTTACACCTTGAATCTGCTCAACAAATACATATAGTTATCTTACCTCTTCTATTAAATATATTAATAATACCACATATAACATCCCCAACTTGAGTCCCCTCAACAATTGAGTATGCAAGTAATTTAATAATATACATATATATATGGTAGAGGACAACATTATATTGAGTGATATCGACATATGGAATATTGTATTTCTTATGATATACTCTAGTGATTCAAGTGCTGGACACATCAAAAATTACGGTATACATAAATTTACATATGGATTTATTCCTTAAGTCTACTAAGGGTTTCTTTAGTGTTCCACCTTTAGTTTCTAGCATTCGAACAGTTCCAATGCATATCATTTCCAGTTACTGCATACTTTTGTATTCTTGTAAAAGAAAAACTCAAGTGTCGATCAGCGGTTATCCGATAATAACGGGTAAAATCTGATGGATGGTTCCTTATTGCAACAAGAGCTATATATACAGGATGACCCATTCATTTTGTATTGGACACGAGACTCACATCATATAGATTAACACTTCAAATTGCTTTGGTCAATGTTCAAAATCCGATTGGTCTAGACACATTGATATCCATTTGATTCTGAGTGTCGGTCACATGGGTTCGCATTAAATAAATTTTGAAACCAAACAAACTTGACCATCTTGAACACCAAGTTCTACTGTCTAGAATGACTTATCGCTCTCCCAAATTCAACGTTGGTGTTGGGCACTCAAATCCTTTTGAAGTCGGTCTACTACAGCTCAAGCCTTGATTTCCATTGCTTTTCGACCTAGACACTCAATCACTGCTGAGTTACGAAGCATGATTGTACTAACATATCTAATTCAAGAACAACTTCATCCTTTAAATGAAAACATCAGCCTGATAGTTCCAACACAAGGCCAATGAGTACACAATCCTCTAGTATGCTACATAGCTTGTAATAAATACATCTTCTTAAGCGGCATTGTACACCTTTAAATCCATTCTTGCTTATGTTTCTCTAGGAGCTTAGGCTAGCTTTGACCCAAGTCCATCCCAATGGATACACCTTATGGAGCTCCCTATATGAGATATTCATGAATCAATTCCATCGAGCTTCCGACTTCAGGGAGCTAACACGAATCCTGAGCTTCAAATAACGGTGCAAATCACCATTTTATATGATCACCGAAGCCCGATGACAATGTAAGGTCATTGAAATGCTTCATAACAAATGCTAATATTTTAAGAACAAGTATTTCATCGTTCGATTTATGTACGGGTTTAACAGGCCTTGGCTTTCTGACAATAAGACTCTTCCTTTTCTGTATTTCTTCATGCTCTAACTTTCATCTTCCCAGTATATAACCTATTATCTGCTTCCCTTACAGATATTCCTACTCAAGACACGAGCATGGAGCATTCTGAAATTCTTAAAACTCTTAAGAGTATCTCTATCTGACTTCAATCTACTACCTATCGCCTAATGAATGATAATCTTAATCGCTACAACTTTCTCCATCCTAACTGCTTTGCCGTTCTTGCTGAATGTCAACCAAGTAGCTTCAAAATGCTTACTAGGTCTTCTGCCCTAGCTTGCAGTTCCAGCGATGACTTCCAAGGAGGCGTTGAAGGCCCATCAGTCATAGCGAACATTGATTAACCAATCGATAGAGCAACATATAGGCATGTTATCGACAAAGTACCATAAAAGATGAAGAGAAAGTCAAGATGAAAAAGATTCTGGAAGGAAGAGATGGGGAAGAAGGAAGAGAAGAAGCAAAAAAAGAAGAAGATAACGAAGAAGAAGATAGCGATGAAATAAGCGATGTTGATGACAACATCGGCCAAGAGGGAAATGAGTCATACGGAGAAACATCTCTCGAAGGCATCGAACATCCTACCTCATCATATCCAAAGCGCAAAGTCACCAAGACTTCCACATGAACCACCGAACCAAGCATGACGCTGACAGCTAAAGCGACTCCTCCAATTGGTTCTTTATATGATATGATTGCCTCGTTGAGTGATTCTGACATTCCAATCGTCGATTATCTTAAGGAGCACTATCCATGCTTTTGTTGGAATCTCGATTTTACATCGTTTTGATTATGACAAGCTATATACAATATTCTATGTATACTGTAACGCTTGCGATTTTTCGTTGCCGAAAAACCGAAATGTTATGGGTTTAAGAAAGAAGAAAAGAAAATGAAAGTGGTAGAAAAGAGAAAAAGAAAAACAAAACAGAAAGAAACAAGAGAGAAAAGGATAGAAAATAGAGAGAAAGGAAAATAGAAAATAGAACGGAACAGAAAATAACAGAACAACATCAGAATCTCACAATTCGCAGCGGAACAACATATAATAATAAATGAATAATCTTTAAACAAAGAACTATATCAGTTATTACATTACATTACATCATATCATCAGAGTGTACAACATCAAACAAACAGCGGAAAAGAAAGTACTATATACTAGTAATACGCCATGCCATCCATCTTGCCTCCAGCAATTCCTGAATTCCAGAATATCCTGATAAACCTAACTCTTGACTGCCCGTGTGAAAATTTGTGGGCACCCAGAGTTTAGGAAGGAAAACAATAAACTCCAAGTCAGTCATGTTACTGGTGCGAGAACTCCAAACAGTTTATTTTTCTTTAAAATTAAAATGGAGGAATATTTTTAAAAATCAATTCGCAATGCTTTTAAAAATGAGACTACCATAAGACCTCCCGCCACACACACAATGCAAATGCAGACTTGGGGAAGATTTCTTCTTATGTTAGTCAAAGATGCTTGATACGTATTAAAAGAAAACATTTGTTATTATTTCTAGTGCATAGTGTAGAAAATATTTTGAAAGTAGAATATAAATCTTAGCCAGCATAGGTACCATTATATTATGCCTACTATAGCTACCATATTAGAAGGCAGGTTCTACAACTAAAACCGTACAAGTCTCGTATTGTTTCTTTGGATTTCCAACGAATGATCAGGCCAAGGAACTTCCCATTGCCACATGAGAATGCCTCTGGATGGACATCCCCGAGAACCAAACCGGAACTCTACCAACACAAGGCCGGGTTACCCCTAACTGGGTAACTACTGACACGAGCACGCCATTCCCCGATCGTAAACGACCTTTCTCACGGGATCCCGATAACCAACAACCACAAAGTAATAAATTCGCAGTAACCACATAGGTTAAATATCTGGGCTCCATACCATGATACCACCTCTATCCAGAAGGAAATGCACATACCCTAAAGGGAGCTACCCCTCATAACCTTGCTGCTTCTTTCCTGTTTTGACCATTCACGAGGTGTGAGGCTCGACGAAGTCACGTCCACAAAAACATACTTTATACAAAAGCCATGCTTTGGGTCAACAAATGATCGTAGAAATGATCACCAAGATAGACGATCAAATAAATGATCCTATCACAAATAATCAACACAATGATCATTTACAGCTACACTCAGCATGTCACATTACCAAATTGGTAATATATCGCTGATAACTTCAACTATATAACCTCTGAGCTCGTACGTCTCAGAGAAGGGTGTTAAGCTAAGAGAATAAATTCTCCGCCACCACAGAAATATATTTGAAAGAAATCGGCTTTACATCTCAACTTGTAATGTCAGACACACAATCCATACAAGTCTGTTCTGGGCTCGAACAGAACCGAAGGCACTTACAAAGAAGTCCTTGCAATCCGAATAATCTCTAATCACGTTCGGATTTCCCATCACATATGGAGATCTCAATACCAGGGATCAGCCAGTGCAGAGACAATCAACAAGAAACCCTTTCGTTTTCGAAAATATCCGGTCTTCAACACCGATCTTCGAATGCAATTCATAACGACGTATCACATATTCGGAATGGGTTATACGACCCCAAGGTCCTTTCCCGGTTAACCCGAATAGTGAGCGCTTATTTTAAAAAAAATAAGTGTGGCATTCAAATTCAAGCAATTCACAACAAATACCCATTCAAAGGGAAATATTGGTAGTCGGTTATTGAACTATCAATGGATATGCACACATCACCAGATTCCAAATAATTTTCCAAATTATTTATTTTCCAAAATATCTTCACTAGATATATAATTTCAATACTTCAAAAAATAAATCAACATTTATTTTTAATCAAATTCCACTTTCTTTCATAAATTCCATAGTGAATTTATAATCCAAAATATCTATGAATATTCGATTTCAATTATCCATTTCAATTTATCTTCAAAAAGATAAATTCTCTAATATTCACTTTATATTGGAAAACATTTCCATACTTATTAAATAAGTAATTCACCAATTTTATTTTCAACACTTGGAAAATATTCGATATACTTAAATCGAGATTAAGTATATATTTCATTCTTTAAGGAAATCATTCTCTTAAACATATTTATTTGGGCCAAAACGAATGTTGCGTAAAACATTGTTACGACAACCCAAAATCACTAGTATAGGGATTCGAAATTAAAATAGATATAAAAATCCCAATACTATACAAAACACCTTTCGGAAATCATTTACTATAACAACAGTGTTATATTCCACCATTTCCTTTTATTTCTCGAAAACGTCTATTTCAACAATCAATGTTGAAATCTATGGTTTCGAATCTTAACACATTTTAAAACATCGTTAGATCGTTTTAATTTAGTTTAAAATATCACATTCTGAACATTTTCTTTAACATATTATTCACTATTCAAAAACGTGAATATACTACGTTAATAAATTTCATTCTTTTATTCATTTTATTTCAAAGGATTATTCACAGTCAAAACGTGAATATAACTCCATAAATAGGTTTCAACAATTTACTTATCAAAATAAGTCATTGCGGATTTATAAAATAATATTTATAAATTCCATTTCTATTTATTTTATATCAACTCCTTTTTATAAATTCCTTTATTAACCTATCTCAATTCATATCACAATGATATGCTAAAAATTCATATTATAAGTCAAATACTTATAATTTATTTATTTACAAAATCATTCCGTCAAACTTCCCAAATCTATAAATCTTATAACTTCTAAGATTCATTTATTTATCCACATCTATTTCCTAAATAACTTTATAAATTTTATTTATAAAATTCTATTTAGAACTTCACCGTTATAATTCTATAAGTTTCATTCATTAGTGAAATTCATTCACAATTCTTTCTAATACTTATAAAAGCTCGTTTTATAATTCCAATATTTTTAATTTATAAATATCAATTTATAAATCTTTTAATATAAAACAATTTATTACTATTTTAAAACGTCTTTCAGCTCCTTATAATTTCATCATTTTAATTTATAAAATAATCAAATTTCATAAATTCTATAGATTTCATTCCTTTATGAAATTCATTTACAAATCATTCTATCACCTATAAAAGCTCGTTTAATAATTCAAGATATTCGAAATTTATAAATATCAACTTATAAATCTTTTAATATAAATCAATTTATATTATTACTTTAAACATCTTTAAACTCTTTTATAATTTCATCATTCTGATTTATAAAATAAAAATTTTATAAATCCTATTTCTAAACTTCTTATAATAAATTCAGAAGTCCCAGTTCAAACTATTTTATAAAATCACTAATCCCATATTTTCAAAAATCAACTTTTAATTGTATTTCTCAAAAATCATAATTTTTATAATATTAAAATTATAACGTTTATTTATTTAAGATGAATCAATTTCAAAAATATTTTACAAACGTATACTTTCAAAAATCACTTTAGAAATTAAAATCGTTGTTTTAACTTCAAAAATTGGATTCGATGATGCAACACATCAATAGTCAATCACGACTTTCAAACATCATATATCATCCATGATAACAATCAAATATCACAATATATGAAATCAAATAAATATTTGTGAGGAATCCAGTTGGATCCCTCCAACCTGTTTCCCTGCATCCACAGACATTAGCGCAATACCATTCCGTTTCAAGACGGAATATCGCGGTATATGGGATTTTATAAATATATATCCGCTTACTAACGGCGCATAGGGTCTCATCCGCTAAAAAAATGCGGGAAATCAATCAACTGCAATATATACATATGCCAATATATATATATTGCTATATATATAATATAATACCAATTCCACTTCAAGGTGGAATACCGCGGTATATGTGTGTAATAAATAACCTCCGCTTACTAACGGCGTATAGGGTCTATTCACATCCAATATGTATATATATATATATATATATATATAACAATCATCATTCAATCATTCAATCATTCAATCAACACAGTCAAACAATTTTAAATCTAACGATTTAAAATTTAAATAAACAACAAAATTCCTTTTGAGTGAGAAGTTCTCACCTTTGCTTTTATTAGCAATCCATTTCCCATCTTGACTCGATTTTCTTGTTTTATACCTTGTATAAATATTATACACAATTTATTAATATTCGAACAGATCGAATAACAAATTTTCATTAGATAATTTTAATTCATCGGTGATTT
The DNA here is from genome assembly GCA_030765085.1 of Allium cepa. NCBI lineage: Eukaryota > Viridiplantae > Streptophyta > Magnoliopsida > Asparagales > Amaryllidaceae > Allium > Allium cepa. The sequence continues at coordinate 896,037,189 of CM060937.1, read as the reverse complement.
CATTTTTTAATAGTTAAATTAACTGATGGTTTTATTTAAACCAATTTCTTCTTTAAAATTTTATTTGACTAAAATTTAAATTTCCTTTTATAAATTTCTCCTATTTATTACATCAAACTAACTCCTTTTAATTTCAAACATATTACTCTTAACAATTTGTCTAATTCAAATTTAATTTCAACTAAATTTACTTAAATAAATTAAATTAACAAATTTTCCCTTTTAAAATAATTCTAACTAGAAATTTCTAATTGAACTAAATTTCTTTTTTATAAATTCAAATCAACTAATTTTTCTTTAATAATTATTTTCCTTTTTAATAAATTAATCAAATATATATAAATTTAAACACTGGGATTTTTTTTTCCTTTAAGAGAAAATAATAATAATATTAAATCAATACCTTCACTGCCTATTACCCAGATTCCTCCTCCTCCCTCAAATCGCACACCATCGCTACGCCAAACGACGCCCTGCATCGCGACCGCCGCCTTGCTTGAGTGCCGCGCACCTCGTTCGTTTGCATCGCCGCCCCTTGAATCGCCGCCCCTTGAATCGCCGCCCAACGCAGCCGCCTCGCCCCATACTCGCGCGCACGCGCGCCACCATCATCGTGCGCCGCTCCACCATCGCTTCGCGTCGCCCACGATCCACTCCTTCGAATCGCCATCGCCTCCAATTGCTCGCGACCCCACGCCTGCGCACCAATCTTCAATCGCGCGCCACGACGTTGCTGCCGCGCCTCCACGAAATCGCGCTCCCCTTCCTACGCGCGCACAACCCCAATTCATCTCGCGATCCCCACCGCGCCTCGAGCGCGCGCTACCACCTCCACCATTAATTGCATCCACCTCTCCACGCGGCCATTATTTCTTTTTTTTCTCGATCTTGAAGTGAATTCGATTTGGGGCTTCGGCTGTTTTCAAATAGAAGGAATCGAAGATGGAATTCGATTTTTATTTCTGTACGCGGCCATGATTTTGAATTCGAAACTCAGTTGTGATTTCAACTGATTTAATAAAAGGGGGAGAACGTGATTTATCAGAGAATACGTGCTTGCACGATCCCTCAGTGATACTAGCGCGATTTTAGGCTAAAACAAAGGGATGTTGTCTGTTATAAAATATTTAAATTTAAATTTAAATAAAATTTGTTCAATACAATTTTTTTTTAACGCGTTTAGGTGTCGTATGCTCACATATCAACTCCGAAAAATACGAAATTTGAAATCCGAGAATAATTCCATATTACGGACCCAATGGAACTGGTTTCGTCGAATTCCGAGACTGTGCCTCGGACGGCTATTTTCCAATATCGATTCAAACGATTAAATTTTAAAACTGAACAATTCACTTTCAAATTCAATTCTAAAGCTTCTATAATCTTCAATATTATCAATATGAATTTTACAAGCCTTTGAAATATTTTTCTTCAGCTTAAAATTGAAGATTCAAATTTTTATTCAACTCTCAATAGATTAAATTCTAAAATTTAATCGCTAAATTTATTCTGATAATTTGCAATTCAAATCAAACCATCCTTTAAATATTTAAAATTAATTAAATATTCTCTAATTAAATTATTCAAAATTCTGGGTCGTTACAATCTTTCCCCCTTAAAAGAATTTCGTCCCGAAATTACAAGTTAAGAAGAATGCCCTTATCCCATCTATTATTTTTCACAATCCAAATAGTTTTATCAACTTACTAAAACAAATCTTTTTACTAGAGATTCACTATCATTTCAACTAGCTTTTCAACTTCAATTATAGGTTTCAAACAACATTGTTTACTTCCAATTCAAATTTAAATTTAAATTCAAATTTCAAACTTTCAAAATTTTCTCAAAATTTTTCTAACACCCTAAATTTTCGAAAAATTTCGCCAGTGTTTCCTTTGCGCGGCTCGATCGGTACGACTACAAAATGGCACCACGGCCCCTCAGAATCAAAAAGAAAAGAGAAAAGCCAAGTGGCTAGAGAAGAAAGTCATCAAATTTCATACTGAAATTGAAATACGTACCTTTTTGTCGAGCAATTCAATTTTAATCTTCGAAATCAAAATCTCAATTCCTTTATATACCTGTATAACCTGCTAACAGTAGTATCCATTTCTAACATTCAGACTATTTTGCCAATTTTATTGCAAAATTTTCAACATATGCTTCTTATACGTTTTTACTTCACTGTTGAAGTTACACATTCAATTTCATTAAATTTTACATTTCAATTTCGTTTGAATTCAATTCACAATTTAAATTTCATTCGAATTCAATTCTCAATTTTAAATATTGAATTCTAACGATTAACTTTCATTTAGTAATTCATATTACTACCTTAAATTAGTTTCATCCACTAATTCATTTCAATATTTCAATTCATCTCGAATTTACTTAATTACTCAATTCAATTTTTATTGCTTACGACCAATTCACATACCATCTTTATTCAATTTTACTCACATTCCATATTCATATTCATTCCATTTGAAATTATTTCACAAATGAATAAATTATCAAGTTAATTTACTTGAATTCAATCCATTTTATTTAATTCCCTTACTAATGATAATAGTTCAATAGTATCACTTCTAACAATCATGCAACCATATACTATAATAATTCATAGAAAATCATTTCTTTTCTATACAAAATAGTTTTGGGCAAAATTACTTTATTTACCCGATTCAAAAACAATTTTATATTCACTATCAAATACGCTCTCATATCTATTATTACACTTAAACTCATTCTAGAGTACTGCTGACTCTATCTCTAACGAGTAACACCCAACAGAACCATGGTTGTCGCTTAACCATAAGCTCCGATACCAAATGTAACGCTTGCGATTTTTCGTTGCCGAAAAACCGAAATGTTATGGGTTTAAGAAAGAAGAAAAGAAAAAGAAAGTGGTAGAAAAGAGAAAAAGAAAAACAAAACAGAAAGAAACAAAAGAGAAAAGGATAGAAAATAGAGAGAAAGGAAAATAGAAAATAGAACGGAACAGAAAATAACAGAACAACATCAGAATCTCACAATTCGCAGCGGAACAACATATAATAATAAATGAATAATCTTTAAACAAAGAACTATATCAGTTATTACATTACATTACATCATATCATCAGAGTGTACAACATCAAACAAACAGCGGAAAAGAAAGTACTATATACTAGTAATACGCCATGCCATCCATCTTGCCTCCAGCAATTCCTGAATTCCAGAATATCCTGATAAACCTAACTCTTGACTGCCCGTGTGAAAATTTGTGGGCACCCAGAGTTTAGGAAGGAAAACAATAAACTCCAAGTCAGTCATGTTACTGGTGCGAGAACTCCAAACAGTTTATTTTTCTTTAAAATTAAAATGGAGGAATATTTTTAAAAATCAATTCGCAATGCTTTTAAAAATGAGACTACCATAAGACCTCCCGCCACACACACAATGCAAATGCAGACTTGGGGAAGATTTCTTCTTATGTTAGTCAAAGATGCTTGATACGTATTAAAAGAAAACATTTGTTATTATTTCTAGTGCATAGTGTAGAAAATATTTTGAAAGTAGAATATAAATCTTAGCCAGCATAGGTACCATTATATTATGCCTACTATAGCTACCATATTAGAAGGCAGGTTCTACAACTAAAACCGTACAAGTCTCGTATTGTTTCTTTGGATTTCCAACGAATGATCAGGCCAAGGAACTTCCCATTGCCACATGAGAATGCCTCTGGATGGACATCCCCGAGAACCAAACCGGAACTCTACCAACACAAGGCCGGGTTACCCCTAACTGGGTAACTACTGACACGAGCACGCCATTCCCCGATCGTAAACGACCTTTCTCACGGGATCCCGATAACCAACAACCACAAAGTAATAAATTCGCAGTAACCACATAGGTTAAATATCTGGGCTCCACACCATGATACCACCTCTATCCAGAAGGAAATGCACATACCCTAAAGGGAGCTACCCCTCATAACCTTGCTGCTTCTTTCCTGTTTTGACCATTCACGAGGTGTGAGGCTCGACGAAGTCACGTCCACAAAAACATACTTTATACAAAAGCCATGCTTTGGGTCAACAAATGATCGTAGAAATGATCACCAAGATAGACGATCAAATAAATGATCCTATCACAAATAATCAACACAATGATCATTTACAGCTACACTCAGCATGTCACATTACCAAATTGGGAATATATCGCTGATAACTTCAACTATATAACCTCTGAGCTCGTACGTCTCAGAGAAGGGTGTTAAGCTAAGAGAATAAATTCTCCGCCACCACAGAAATATATTTGAAAGAAATCGGCTTTACATCTCAACTTGTAATGTCAGACACACAATCCATACAAGTCTGTTCCGGGCTCGAACAGAACCGAAGGCACTTACAAAGAAGTCCTTTGTAACGACCCACTATTTTGTGCCATTCGAATTCGACAAATATGATAATTGTCGAGCTGGAATAGTTAAAAATAATAGATTGTAAATATAGCTAAGGAACAAATGAAACCAAATACACAGAATCACAGACACAGATATCAGAATCTCACAGCGGAATATACAATACTACAGTGGTTCATGACGCCACTGGAAACTTTTACAAACAGAAATACATTGTTCAAAACTTTAATACAAATTTTTAAGCCATAATAAAACATAGTCTTCCAAAATGTCTTGAATTACAAAATAGATAAAGACGAAGAAGCTTCCAACTAGCAAGAGTGATCTAGTTCTAGCTCCAGAAAGAAAAGCTGAATCTGCAACTCAGGCTGACCCGAGCGTACAATAAAACAAAACACTCGAGTCAGGACATACATACTTATATAATGTAAGCTAAATCAAGTGTACTGTAATGTAAAGAGCAAGTAACTTAAAGGATGCTTGGGATCGCCCATCCTCTAAGGATCCGGTAAACTATTTACTATATAGTATATTGCGCTATTATAATAGTGTCTATATTAAAATAAACTTACTTTTTAATAGCGTTAAGGGGTTACCCATATAGCCCTTAACACGTAATAGTCCCAGTAGTCCATCCAATATCATAGCTCCTCCTACTCGGGAAGCAACTAGAGGATACCACACGGGCTACGGGAGAAAACCAAACTCGTACAAGGCTCGATATGGTAGGTGACACGGCACAACTAGGCAATGCCAGGGTAGATATACCAATTGCTATCCGGACCGGTGGTAACGCGAAGCCGCAGCAACCGCCCACCTCGAACAACACTCCCAAATCAAAGGTGCGCACCAAACAATCACAAAAGTAATAGAAGGGCAAACGAAGAAGTGCGTTCGATCAGAGGAGCTACCTCATTAATCCGAGAATCGCTCCTGTTTTAGCCACCTTATGCCAACTCACGGGAGTCGGGTCCACGTATATACCTTTCAAGAAACCGTCACCACCATCCTACTTCATTCTGGAATCTCCACCGCGTACACGGTTGTCAAAGTGGTTTTCGGTATCGACAGAGAGTATGTCCATATCCGATCCCGGTCTCTTTGCCAACCAAACGTTATTATAACCCGTGGTTATAGTTTGAAAAATGGTATTTATTTTTCCAAATCCATATATATTTCAAATACCTTAAATTTTCACATCCTTGATTTAAACAAAAAAAAAATTTTTTTTTTTTTTAAAATATACCATTTCAATTTATTCAATCAAATTTGGAATTTATTTCTTTTATAATAGAAATCATATTTTCCTTTAAAATCTATCCAAACTCAATTTCTAGATTCTTTTATTTATTACATATTTAAATTCCAAAGTTTAACTTATTCTCAAAATCTTCCATAGATTCTCAAATAAATCCATCTTAATTTCTACAGCATTCAGGGAATGCTGTCTAAAGTTATGAGTTTAACCTAGTCAAATTTCAAAAGATAGCATTTAAATGCGGTTGTAGATTTTTTAGATTTAAAATCTATTTCTAAATATAACTTGTTATATATATATAATACTCTAAATTTAAATCTTATCCTTTCAAAACTCCAGAATTTCTTAACATTTAAAACATTTATTCTATATTTATTTATTTTTAACATTTAAAACATTATAAAAATTTTACTAGAATATCCTGAATTTCTTAAAAATAATTTAAAATATTCCCAGAAAATAATATATATAAACCACGGGCCTGTATAAGATTTTCTAGCCTAGGTCAAGTGAAACGGATCTATATCATTTCAATCCGATATTTACACAACTCCGGGTTCTATCATTTCGAACCCGCAATCCCAAGATAATTTACAGCAGTTAACAAAATAAGTGATCAATAAAAATCAATTAGGCCTATCATTTCAGCCCATACCATCTATAATAACAGGGAACTTACAGTGGTGATTTAAGCAGTAAATAAACAATAACATAACTGCAGAAATAATATAACAGATAATACTGATGAGATGTCAATTTTAAACGGGTCCATCATTCTATATTACACTACAGACAGATAATAGTGAAATGCAATCATACACATACACTTGCAATAATTTACGAAATATAAATACGTATGTCTGGTGAGAAATACTCACTTGGGTGTTGCAGAAAATTTGAATTCAAAAATGACAATTCACCGGTACAGACTGACAGAGAGTAACGGTCAAATTTCCCGGGCGTCGCCTAGATTTAGATCTAGAACAAAATTTCAAAATATAGGAACGCGACTTAGATTTTATAGTCAAAGAAAATTCAAAGATAAGGAAGAGAAATTTTTGACTTGCTCGACCCAAAATTTTTCTAAAACACGATTGCAAAATGAATACGAGTGCACCCCTAACTTGTTCATGCCTACCCTATACATATGCACCGCCTACCCTTTTTTTCTTCTTTTTTTTTTTTCTCTTTCCTTCCAGAATCTCAAATACATATCAGATCACCCCTGCACAGACAACTCTACAATATTTGTCTCCAACTCGAGTTTCCCCTCATTTTGCTTCGAGTCACAACAGGGTTTTCTTCGAGTCAAATTTAGTCTGCTTCGGGTTAAATAAGTATCTGCTTCGAGTCATTTGTGGAAGTGTTGAAACACTTCAATTTCCAGAAATCCACCTTCTCTGGCCTTCACTGCCATTCCTTCCTCCTACCACTGACTTCACCTGTCCATCCACCTCCTATACACCAAGCTAAAAATGTCAGACCCTTCAGACCTGCACTTGAGTGTCTCTGCTGTGCACAGGCCCTGTGCACGTGCACCCTTAGATATGCAAACTGTGGCACCTATCTCCCCCTTCAAAGCCTTCCACTTCTACTGTTAGCCTATCAACTTATCTGAGCAAAACAGTCTCAACCTAACATAAATCCACCTATGCACCTTTCAGATCTGCCAGTCTTCATTCAAACCTTCCCCCTTCCAGATTTTCAGACCTGGCAGCTCCACCAACCTCAGCCATATTCAACTACACTTCAGTTTACATGCTACCCTATCTCTCATCTATCAGTGCTACATCTAGTATGTGTGCAGACTGAATTATGAAGGTAGATCTGAACTTAAACATGCCTACATATGCAACTGACACCATATTCATATGCACTGTCTGAACTACTAATATGATTTATACATATACCCTATCATGATGCAGACAACTCTTATACAAAATTATATGAATGGTGGGTCTTGAACACTTAAATATGTATGTAGATGCAACTGAAATCATCTGCCTACCTGATGCAAACTAAAAATCATATTCATATGCACTGACTACCACTATGATTTATAACATGCCTTATCATGATACAAGACATACTCTTATACAACATTATAGCCTACTCCAACACTGCAGGCTTCATCAAACAGAACACACAACCCAGACTTGTTCATATCTCCCCAGATCTACATGTCTCCTACTGCTGATATTATGCTATCAACAGATTTGGCTATCAACTATAGACTGCTTAGGTTTCACCAAACATCCTATATGTCAACTCTGTAAATCTATAGAGACAGTACACATACAGATCCTATACCAAAAATGGCCTGGCCGAGCAAGACACAAAAATGACAGGGAGAAACTTAGAATAGGAAGGAAAAAGAAGGAAGACCATTACCTGAATTTACTGAGCAAAAGAACTGACTGAATGTAGAGAAAAATATGTAGAAAAAGGTGAAAGATATATAGGCCGAGACTTAAAATTCCAGAGGAGATCAAGGCAGTTTCTTATGTAATGACTCTGGAAATTTTCGAGCAAATCAAGCTTCCAGTTTCAATTAAAAGCCTGATGCGTGATCTAGGTTTTAATTATTGATGATGCAGAGATGAAACAAATTTAAATACACACGTTACAAATAAAATAAAACTTGCGTGGTATATGCTCTGATATTGAATGTTGAAGCAAAGGAATTGATATGTTTTTTCAGTTTTATATTTCCAGAGCATATTAAATTTCGAACATAATCAGTGGTTACAGATTTATTGGTGATTTGCATGATGTTAGCTTGGTCATGAATGAGATAGAGATGGATGGATGTGCATGCTTCAGTTTTGAAAATGAGGAATGTACAAGTGCAAAAGAACGGCCGAGAGAATGTGAACACAATGGCTTTGGTTTGAACGTTTTAAATATATAAATGTTGTGATTATTTTGGTTAAATCTTCCTCTGATTTAGATTGATATTTTTAAATGCAAGTGTTAACGTTTCATTTTTTTTTTTTTATGTAGTCAGTTAAAATTTTACGTATGTCAAAAATTATATAAAACAACGGTCCGAACCAACGTCCGTCTTGAAATCACTGACCAAAAATTTTCTTCAGAAAAATTTGAAAATATTATTTTTACACTGCGTTAAACAGACGCAGTCTAAAATATCAAAAATTTTCACAAAAATGACATTTTGAAAACACACGTTTTATAACGTCACTTTAACCCGATAAATCATGCGTCTTTCAACTCGAAATTTAACGGTTCGATCCTAGCTTAAAATTTTACAGTTATTATTTAATTTTATTGTCATATAAAAATTTTCAAAATATATCTCAAATTTAAATATTTAACTATATTGGTAAACCCAATTTATAAAATATATTATTTAAAAATAAAAACAAATTAAATAAAATAAATAAAATAACAAGCTGAACTTGGGTTGTTACACTCTCCCCCACTTAAGAACTTTTCGTCCTCGAAAAGGAACGAAAAAAAAAGAAACAAAAGGAATATAAGCTAGATAGATAAGTACCTTAAACGAATAGTTCTGGGTTTGAAGCACGGATGCTCTCCTCCGTTTCCCATGTGCAATCTCGCCCATCAGTGCTCCATTGCACTTTGACCAACGGGATGGATTTTCTTCTGAGCTGTTTCGTACCTTGATCGACGATACGAAGCGGCTTCCTTTCCATAGTCAAATCAGGCTCGATGTCCAGACCATCGAGAGCAGTAGGCTGGATGACTAAAGATGGGTCGTGAAGACAGCGACGAAGGTGAGATACATGGAATACATTGTGAATTCCAGCAAATTTCTCAGGTAGATCTAGTCTATAAGCGAGAGACCCAATCCTCTCCAAAATACGGAATGGACCGATGAATCTAGGGGCTAGCTTTCCTCTTCGACCAAACCGGACTACATTCTTTAAAGGAGAGATCTTTAGAAACACCAAATCACCAACATCAAATTCTAACTTCCTTCTACGCCGATCAGCGTACTTCTTTTGTCTATCTTGAGCAACCTTTAATCTCCTCTTAATCTCCTCTACCTTCTCTGAAGCTTCTAGAATCATCTCAGGACCAAGAACTAGACGATTACCAGACTCAATCCAACACGAAGGAGATCTACACGGTTTCCCGTATAGAGCAGCAAAAGGGGACATCTTAAGACTAGCCTGATAACTGTTGTTATAGGTGAATTCCACAAGATGGAGATGATCTTCCCAAGATCCTCCATAGTCTAAGATGCAAGCACGAAGAAGATCTTCAAGAATTTGATTCACCCTCTCTGTCTGACCGTCAGTTTGTGGGTGGTAAGCAGTGCTTAGGTTCAAACGAGTACCCAAGGACTCTTGGAATGCTTTCCAAAACTGACTAGTGAAAATGGGGTCACGATCGCAGACAATGCTTAGAGGAACGCCATGGAGGCGAACGATCTCCCTCATATAAATCTCAGATAAACTCGAAGCTGTGCGGGTAGATCTGACTGGAATGAAATGAGCAGACTTAGTCAGTCTATCCACAATAACCCAGATACTTTCATTTCCTCTCCGGGATCTCGGCAATCCATCAATAAAGTCCATAGAAACTTGTTCCCACTTCCAGTTTGGAATTTCCAAAGGCTGCAACAAACCGGGTGTCTTCTGATGGTCTGCTTTGACTTGCTGACAAGTCGCGCATCTACTGACAAAGATAGAGACATCTCGCTTCATACCTCTCCACCAATATAGTTTCTTCAAATCCTGGTACATCTTAGCTACGCCAGGATGAATGGAGAGTCGGGACTGATGATGTTCCCGGAGTAATTCCTGTCTCAACCCATCAACATTCGGCACACAAATCCTTCCATTTATCCTTAAAACTCCTTTATCATCGATCTGAGCTCCCTTTCCATCAGAGCTATTACCACCAATTCTGCTGCGAACACTTCCCTTTATACGCCTAAGCATCTCGTCTTCATCTTGTTTAGCCACGATACGATCCAAAAGAGGGGAAGATACAAAAATCTGACATAACAAAGATTTCTTTCTACTCAGCGCATCTGCCACTACATTGGCTTTCCCGGGAGTATAGTTGATGTCGAGATCATATGCAGCAAGGAACTCGAGCCATCGCACTTGTCTCTGATTTAAATCTTTCTGAGTAAAGATATATTTCAGAGATTTGTGATCGGTGAACAGATCAAACTTAGCTCCTAAGAGATGGTGTCTCCAAAGCTTCAAAGCAAATACAACAGCCAGCAATTCTAAATCGTGAGCAGCGTAATTAGATTCATGTGTCTTCAGCTGACGACTAGCATAAGCAATTACTCTCCCATCTTGCATCAACACTGCTCCCAATCCTTCTCGACAAGCATCGGTGAATACCGTTAATCTTTCACTTCCATTTGGTACAATAAGTACTGGGGCGGAGGTGAGCTTATCCTTTAACTCTTTGAAAGCAGCCTTACACTTATCGCTCCATACAAACTTGACATTCTTCCGAGTTAGAGCAGTCAGAGGTGCCGAAATCCGAGCAAAATTCTCAATGAATCTTCGGTAGTAGCCGGCAAGGCCTAGGAAACTACGGATATCGGTAGGAGTCTTAGGTTCTTCCCAATCTTGGATTGTAGCAATCTTGACTGGATCAACAGAAACTCCTTCTCTAGAGACAATATGTCCAAGGAATCGGACTTCTTCTTCCCAGAAATGGCATTTAGAGAACTTAGCCTTCAATTGGTGATTCCGGAGAGTCTCTAAAACATACATCAAATGAACTCTATGTTCTTCCTCAGACTTGGAGAAAACAAGGATGTCATCAATAAAGACAAGGACAAATTTATTGAGCACATCTCGAAAAACTCGGTTCATCAAGTCGACGAAGAAAGCAGGGGCATTTGTCAAACCAAAAGGCATAACTAGCCATTCAAAGAAACCATTCTCCGTTCTGAAAGCAGTTTTGGGAATGCTTTCCTCAGCAATTCTTAGCTGATGGAAACCTGTGGCTAAATCAAGCTGAGAGAAAACAGCTGCTCCATAGAGTTGATCGAACATATCATTTATGCGGGGCATAGGATATCTGTTCTTCATGGTAAGCTTGTTGAGTTCTCTATAATCAACACACATCCTGAGAGAACCATCAGATTTTGTGACAAAGACAACAGCTGCTCCCCATTCAGAGAAGCTAGGTCTAATCAGACCTTTGGAAGATAAGTCTTGAATCTGATTTCTTAATTCGCTCTTCTCTCGTGGTGCCATTCTTCTTGGTGGAAGGACTACCGGTCGTGCTCCAGGGATAAGATCGATACGGAAATCAATTTCCCGTTTTGGAGGTAAAGAAGTGACTTCCCCAAACACGTCGGGAAACAGTTTGACTACAGGGGTAGAATGGATATCATCCGGAAAAGTGTCAAGAGAATAGATGAAATTACCAGCAAACTCCTGAGGCAGCTTACACTGGATCTCTAATGGATTCCCTAAATCATCTTTAAGAACAACAGTACGAGAACTACAAGAGATATCTGCACCATGCCTATCTAACCAATCGCCTCCGAGTAAAAGGTCGAAAGCGTCGAAACCCAAAACATAAAAGTCTCCAGTGAAGCATTGTTGGAAATGGAGGAGCTTCACATCCCTACAAACTTTACTAAGGTTCGCAGGACCACCGATGGGGTTTGAGACACATAAAGGTATAGAAGAAAGTTCAGGAGAAAGGCGATGTTCAAATCTATTACAGAGATCGGATGAAATGAAGCTGTGGGAAGCTCCGGTATCGAATAAAACTCGAACGGGTAATTTGAACAAAGTAAAAGATCCCTGAAGAGTACCTTGAGAATCATCTGGAGCTGGAGCTGGTGCAGGTGCAGGCTGCGGAGCTGTAGAAGATGCAGCAGTTACTGCAAAGACTCCGGATGTCGTGCCCCTCTTTTGAGTGGGACAATCCTTCTTGTAGTGTCCTGGCTGGAGGCAGATGTGACATAGATCCCTCCTAGCAAACTGAGCTGGTGGTGGAATGGAAGCACCCAAGTAGGACAGCGATTGGCAAAATGTCCTTTCTGGTGGCATCTGTGGCAAGTGATGGTGGACAGATCTACAGGTGGCCTCGCAGAAACGGAAGATGATGATGATCCCAACCCTTGAGCCTTGTTCCTCTTATGACGGTAGAAATTTGATTTCCTCTTTCTTGAATTACCGGAAAACCGAGCTGATGCAGACTGGGCAGCTGGGGTGTTCTTAGATGTAGGGTTCTCGTACCGGAGAGCCATATCCATCAATGCCGTAAATGTCCCATGCACATGAGTAATGAGTCGATCGTAGAACTCAGGTCGAGCTCCAGCGATAAACTTCTCGTTCAGCTTGAGCGGGGTGTCAATCAGGTTCAGACCATACTGTGAGAGTTCGTTAAACTTCCTCTCATACTCCGTGAAGGTCATATTGCCTTGCTTAAGATCCATGAATTCCCTATAGAGTTGAGACTTGCCTGCTTCGGGCATCCACTTGGCCAGAAAGGCCTCCCTAAAGCACGATAAGAGTTTAAAAGATAGATTCAAAGATGGAATTCAAATCCGAATTTTTGACAACCAAAAGATACCTAAATTGCTCCCAAGTGAGGTCAGCCTCATTTGTCTGAGCAGTAATAGATAGCCACCAATTCAAGGCAGCGCCCTTCATCTGCCAGGCTGCGAGTTGCCTTTGCTGGGCATTAGTAATCTCGAGGCAGGAGAAAATCCTTTCTAAATCTCGAAGCCATTGCTGAGCTTCTATGATAGTCTCTGTCCCCATAAATTTTGTGCCACCTAGCTCAACATAGTCCTTGCACAATTTAGTGAAACGGACAGGGGCAGCAGGAGGAGGAGCGACTTGCCCTCGACCTTGATTATTTCTTCTATTCATCCTGAAAGATTAAGGATGGATACTAAGGATAGAGAAAAAATATATTAAGATGTTCTAGGATAAGATAAAATTAAGAAACTACAAAAGTTCGACTATAACGATGGAGAGAAAGAAGAAGTGTTTGGAAGCTTATTTTTAAAATAGGAAGTTTTTTTTTCTAATAAAATACTTCTTTAAAATCTTTTTTTAAAATCATTTTATACTTTTAAAATACGTTCTCTCAGAAGGAAAGATTCTGGAATTTGACTTCACTCATTCTAGAGTATTGCTACTCTATCTCTAATGAGTTTTTGTTCCTTAGGCTATGGTTTAAACCTGGCTCTGATACCAACTGTAACGACCCACTATTTTGTGCCATTCGAATTCGACAAATATGATAATTGTCGAGCTGGAATAGTTAAAAATAATAGATTGTAAATATAGCTAAGGAACAAATGAAACCAAATACACAGAATCACAGACACAGATATCAGAATCTCACAGCGGAATATACAATACTACAGTGGTTCATGACGCCACTGGAAACTTTTACAAACAGAAATACATTGTTCAAAACTTTAATACAAATTTTTAAGCCATAATAAAACATAGTCTTCCAAAATGTCTTGAATTACAAAATAGATAAAGACGAAGAAGCTTCCAACTAGCAAGAGTGATCTAGTTCTAGCTCCAGAAAGAAAAGCTGAATCTGCAACTCAGGCTGACCCGAGCGTACAATAAAACAAAACACTCGAGTCAGGACATACATACTTATATAATGTAAGCTAAATCAAGTGTACTGTAATGTAAAGAGCAAGTAACTTAAAGGATGCTTGGGATCGCCCATCCTCTAAGGATCCGGTAAACTATTTACTATATAGTATATTGCGCTATTATAATAGTGTCTATATTAAAATAAACTTACTTTTTAATAGCGTTAAGGGGTTACCCATATAGCCCTTAACACGTAATAGTCCCAGTAGTCCATCCAATATCATAGCTCCTCCTACTCGGGAAGCAACTAGAGGATACCACACGGGCTACGGGAGAAAACCAAACTCGTACAAGGCTCGATATGGTAGGTGACACGGCACAACTAGGCAATGCCAGGGTAGATATACCAATTGCTATCCGGACCGGTGGTAACGCGAAGCCGCAGCAACCGCCCACCTCGAACAACACTCCCAAATCAAAGGTGCGCACCAAACAATCACAAAAGTAATAGAAGGGCAAACGAAGAAGTGCGTTCGATCAGAGGAGCTACCTCATTAATCCGATAATCGCTCCTGTTTTAGCCACCTTATGCCAACTCACGGGAGTCGGGTCCACGTATATACCTTTCAAGAAACCGTCACCACCATCCTACTTCATTCTGGAATCTCCACCGCGTACACGGTTGTCAAAGTGGTTTTCGGTATCGACAGAGAGTATGTCCATATCCGATCCCGGTCTCTTTGCCAACCAAACGTTATTATAACCCGTGGTTATAGTTTGAAAAATGGTATTTATTTTTCCAAATCCATATATATTTCAAATACCTTAAATTTTCACATCCTTGATTTAAACAAAAAAAAAATTTTTTTTTTTTTTTAAAATATACCATTTCAATTTATTCAATCAAATTTGGAATTTATTTCTTTTATAATAGAAATCATATTTTCCTTTAAAATCTATCCAAACTCAATTTCTAGATTCTTTTATTTATTACATATTTAAATTCCAAAGTTTAACTTATTCTCAAAATCTTCCATAGATTCTCAAATAAATCCATCTTAATTTCTACAGCATTCAGGGAATGCTGTCTAAAGTTATGAGTTTAACCTAGTCAAATTTCAAAAGATAGCATTTAAATGCGGTTGTAGATTTTTTAGATTTAAAATCTATTTCTAAATATAACTTGTTATATATATATAATACTCTAAATTTAAATCTTATCCTTTCAAAACTCCAGAATTTCTTAACATTTAAAACATTTATTCTATATTTATTTATTTTTAACATTTAAAACATTATAAAAATTTTACTAGAATATCCTGAATTTCTTAAAAATAATTTAAAATATTCCCAGAAAATAATATATATAAACCACGGGCCTGTATAAGATTTTCTAGCCTAGGTCAAGTGAAACGGATCTATATCATTTCAATCCGATATTTACACAACTCCGGGTTCTATCATTTCGAACCCGCAATCCCAAGATAATTTACAGCAGTTAACAAAATAAGTGATCAATAAAAATCAATTAGGCCTATCATTTCAGCCCATACCATCTATAATAACAGGGAACTTACAGTGGTGATTTAAGCAGTAAATAAACAATAACATAACTGCAGAAATAATATAACAGATAATACTGATGAGATGTCAATTTTAAACGGGTCCATCATTCTATATTACACTACAGACAGATAATAGTGAAATGCAATCATACACATACACTTGCAATAATTTACGAAATATAAATACGTATGTCTGGTGAGAAATACTCACTTGGGTGTTGCAGAAAATTTGAATTCAAAAATGACAATTCACCGGTACAGACTGACAGAGAGTAACGGTCAAATTTCCCGGGCGTCGCCTAGATTTAGATCTAGAACAAAATTTCAAAATATAGGAACGCGACTTAGATTTTATAGTCAAAGAAAATTCAAAGATAAGGAAGAGAAATTTTTGACTTGCTCGACCCAAAATTTTTCTAAAACACGATTGCAAAATGAATACGAGTGCACCCCTAACTTGTTCATGCCTACCCTATACATATGCACCGCCTACCCTTTTTTTCTTCTTTTTTTTTTTTCTCTTTCCTTCCAGAATCTCAAATACATATCAGATCACCCCTGCACAGACAACTCTACAATATTTGTCTCCAACTCGAGTTTCCCCTCATTTTGCTTCGAGTCACAACAGGGTTTTCTTCGAGTCAAATTTAGTCTGCTTCGGGTTAAATAAGTATCTGCTTCGAGTCATTTGTGGAAGTGTTGAAACACTTCAATTTCCAGAAATCCACCTTCTCTGGCCTTCACTGCCATTCCTTCCTCCTACCACTGACTTCACCTGTCCATCCACCTCCTATACACCAAGCTAAAAATGTCAGACCCTTCAGACCTGCACTTGAGTGTCTCTGCTGTGCACAGGCCCTGTGCACGTGCACCCTTAGATATGCAAACTGTGGCACCTATCTCCCCCTTCAAAGCCTTCCACTTCTACTGTTAGCCTATCAACTTATCTGAGCAAAACAGTCTCAACCTAACATAAATCCACCTATGCACCTTTCAGATCTGCCAGTCTTCATTCAAACCTTCCCCCTTCCAGATTTTCAGACCTGGCAGCTCCACCAACCTCAGCCATATTCAACTACACTTCAGTTTACATGCTACCCTATCTCTCATCTATCAGTGCTACATCTAGTATGTGTGCAGACTGAATTATGAAGGTAGATCTGAACTTAAACATGCCTACATATGCAACTGACACCATATTCATATGCACTGTCTGAACTACTAATATGATTTATACATATACCCTATCATGATGCAGACAACTCTTATACAAAATTATATGAATGGTGGGTCTTGAACACTTAAATATGTATGTAGATGCAACTGAAATCATCTGCCTACCTGATGCAAACTAAAAATCATATTCATATGCACTGACTACCACTATGATTTATAACATGCCTTATCATGATACAAGACATACTCTTATACAACATTATAGCCTACTCCAACACTGCAGGCTTCATCAAACAGAACACACAACCCAGACTTGTTCATATCTCCCCAGATCTACATGTCTCCTACTGCTGATATTATGCTATCAACAGATTTGGCTATCAACTATAGACTGCTTAGGTTTCACCAAACATCCTATATGTCAACTCTGTAAATCTATAGAGACAGTACACATACAGATCCTATACCAAAAATGGCCTGGCCGAGCAAGACACAAAAATGACAGGGAGAAACTTAGAATAGGAAGGAAAAAGAAGGAAGACCATTACCTGAATTTACTGAGCAAAAGAACTGACTGAATGTAGAGAAAAATATGTAGAAAAAGGTGAAAGATATATAGGCCGAGACTTAAAATTCCAGAGGAGATCAAGGCAGTTTCTTATGTAATGACTCTGGAAATTTTCGAGCAAATCAAGCTTCCAGTTTCAATTAAAAGCCTGATGCGTGATCTAGGTTTTAATTATTGATGATGCAGAGATGAAACAAATTTAAATACACACGTTACAAATAAAATAAAACTTGCGTGGTATATGCTCTGATATTGAATGTTGAAGCAAAGGAATTGATATGTTTTTTCAGTTTTATATTTCCAGAGCATATTAAATTTCGAACATAATCAGTGGTTACAGATTTATTGGTGATTTGCATGATGTTAGCTTGGTCATGAATGAGATAGAGATGGATGGATGTGCATGCTTCAGTTTTGAAAATGAGGAATGTACAAGTGCAAAAGAACGGCCGAGAGAATGTGAACACAATGGCTTTGGTTTGAACGTTTTAAATATATAAATGTTGTGATTATTTTGGTTAAATCTTCCTCTGATTTAGATTGATATTTTTAAATGCAAGTGTTAACGTTTCATTTTTTTTTTTTTTATGTAGTCAGTTAAAATTTTACGTATGTCAAAAATTATATAAAACAACGGTCCGAACCAACGTCCGTCTTGAAATCACTGACCAAAAATTTTCTTCAGAAAAATTTGAAAATATTATTTTTACACTGCGTTAAACAGACGCAGTCTAAAATATCAAAAATTTTCACAAAAATGACATTTTGAAAACACACGTTTTATAACGTCACTTTAACCCGATAAATCATGCGTCTTTCAACTCGAAATTTAACGGTTCGATCCTAGCTTAAAATTTTACAGTTATTATTTAATTTTATTGTCATATAAAAATTTTCAAAATATATCTCAAATTTAAATATTTAACTATATTGGTAAACCCAATTTATAAAATATATTATTTAAAAATAAAAACAAATTAAATAAAATAAATAAAATAACAAGCTGAACTTGGGTTGTTACATCCTTGCAATCCGAATAATCTCTAATCACGTTCGGATTTCCCATCACATATGGAGATCTCAATACCAGGGATCAGCCAGTGCAGAGACAATAAACAAGAAACCCTTTCGTTTTCGAAAATATCCGGTCTTCAACATCGATCTTCGAATGCAATTCATAACGACGTATCACATATTCGGAATGGGTTATACGACCCCAAGGTCCTTTCCGGGTTAACCTGAATAGTGAGCGCTTATTTTTAAAAAAATAAGTGTGGCATTCAAATTCAAGCAATTCACAACAAATACCCATTCAAAGGGAAATATTGATAGTCGGTTATTGAACTATCAATGGATATGCACACATCACCAGATTCCAAATAATTTTCCAAATTATTTATTTTCCAAAATATCTTCACTAGATATATAATTTCAATACTTCAAAAAATAAATCAACATTTATTTTTAATCAAATTCCACTTTCTTTCATAAATTCCATAGTGAATTTATAATCCAAAATATCTATGAATATTCGATTTCAATTATCCATTTCAATTTATCTTCAAAAAGATAAATTCTCTAATATTCACTTTATATTGGAAAACATTTCCATACTTATTAAATAAGTAATTCACCAATTTTATTTTCAACACTTGGAAAATATTCAATATACTTAAATCAAGATTAAGTATATATTTCATTCTTTAAGGAAATCATTCTCTTAAACATATTTATTTGGGCCAAAACGAATGTTGCGTAAAACATTGTTACGACAACCCAAAATCACTAGTATAGGGATTCGAAATTAAAATAGATATAAAAATCCCAATACTATACAAAACATTTCCTTTCGGAAATCATTTACTATAACAACAGTGTTATAGTCCACCATTTCCTTTTATTTCTCGAAAACGTCTATTTCAACAATCAATGTTGAAATCTATGGTTTCGAATCTTAACACATTTTAAAACATCGTTAGATCGTTTTAATTTAGTTTAAAATATCACATTCTGAACATTTTCTTTAACATATTATTCACTATTCAAAAACGTGAATATACTACGTTAATAAATTTCATTCTTTTATTCATTTTATTTCAAAGGATTATTCACAGTCAAAACGTGAATATAACTCCATAAATAGGTTTCAACAATTTACTTATCAAAATAAGTCATTGCGGATTTATAAAATAATATTTATAAATTCCATTTCTATTTATTTTATATCAACTCCTTTTTATAAATTCCTTTATTAACCTATCTCAATTCATATCACAATGATATGCTAAAAATTCATATTATAAGTCAAATACTTATAATTTATTTATTTACAAAATCATTCCTTCAAACTTCCCAAATCTATAAATCTTATAACTTCTAAGATTCATTTATTTATCCACATCTATTTCCTAAATAACTTTATAAATTTTATTTATAAAATTCTATTTAGAACTTCACCGTTATAATTCTATAAGTTTCATTCATTAGTGAAATTCATTCACAATTCTTTCTAATACTTATAAAAGCTCGTTTTATAATTCCAATATTTTTAATTTATAAATATCAATTTATAAATCTTTTAACATAAAACAATTTATATTACTATTTTAAAACGTCTTTCAGCTCCTTATAATTTCATCATTTTAATTTATAAAATAATCAAATTTCATAAATTCTATAGATTTCATTCCTTTATGAAATTCATTTACAAATCATTCTATCACCTATAAAAGCTCGTTTAATAATTCAAGATATTCTAAATTTATAAATATCAACTTATAAATCTTTTAATATAAATCAATTTATATTATTACTTTAAACATCTTTAAACTCTTTTATAATTTCATCATTCTGATTTATAAAATAAAAATTTTATAAATCCTATTTCTAAACTTCTTATAATAAATTCAGAAGTCCCAGTTCAAACTATTTTATAAAATCACTAATCCCATATTTTCAAAAATCAACTTTTAACTGTATTTCTCAAAAATCATAATTTTTATAATATTAAAATTATAACGTTTATTTATTTAAGATGAATTAATTTCAAAAATATTTTACAAACGTATACTTTCAAAAATCACTTTAGAAATTAAAATCGTTGTTTTAACTTCAAAAATTGGATTCGATGATGCAACACATCAATAGTCAATCACGACTTTCAAACATCATATATCATCCATGATAACAATCAAATATCACAGTATATGAAATCAAATAAATATTTGTGAGGAATCCAGTTGGATCCCTCCAACCTGTTTCCCTGCATCCACAGACATTAGCACAATACCATTCCGTTTCAAGACGGAATATCGCGGTATATGGGATTTTATAAATATATATCCGCTTACTAACGGCGCATAGGGTCTCATCCGCTAAAAAAATGCGGGAAATCAATCAACTGCAATATATACATATGCCAATATATATATATATATTGCTATATATATAATATAATACCAATTCCACTTCAAGGTGGAATATCGCGGTATATGTGTGTAATAAATAACCTCCGCTTACTAACGGCGTATAGGGTCTATTCACATCCAATATGTATATATATATATATATATATAACAATCATCATTCAATCATTCAATCATTCAATCAACACAGTCAAACAATTTTAAATCTAACGATTTAAAATTTAAATAAACAACAAAATTCCTTTTGAGTGAGAAGTTCTCACCTTTGCTTTTATTAGCAATCCATTTCCCATCTTGACTCGATTTTCTTGATTTATACCTTGTATAAATATTATACACAATTTATTAATATTCGAACAGATCGAATAATAAATTTTCATTAGATAATTTTAATTCATCGGTGATTTCATTTTTTAATAGTTAAATTAACTAATGGTTTTATTTAAACCAATTTCTTCTTTAAAATTTTATTTAACTAAAATTTAAATTTCCTTTTATAAATTTCTCCTATTTATTACATCAAACTAATTCCTTTTAATTTCAAACATATTACTCTTAACAATTTGTCTAATTCAAATTTAATTTCAACTAAATTTACTTAAATAAATTAAATTAACAAATTTTCCCTTTTAAAATAATTCTAACTAGAAATTTCTAATTGAACTAAATTTCCTTTTTATAAATTCAAATCAACTAATTTTTCTTTAATAATTATTTTCCTTTTTAATAAATTAATCAAATATATATAAATTTAAACTCTGGGATTTTTTTTCCTTTAAGAGAAAAAAAAAATATTAAATCAATACCTTCACTGCCTATTACCCAGATTCCTCCTCCTCCCTCAAATCGCACACCATCGCTACGCCAAACGATGCCCTGCATCGCGACCGCCGCCTTGCTTGAGTGCCGCGCACCTCGTTCGTTTGCATCGCCGCCCCTTGAATCGCCGCCCAACGCAGCCGCCTCGCCCCATACTCGCGCGCACGCGCGCCACCATCATCGTGCGCCGCTCCACCATCGCTTCGCGTCGCCCACGATCCACTCCTTCGAATCGCCATCGCCTCCAATTGCTCGCGACCCCACGCCTGCGCACCAATCTTCAATCGCGCGCCACGACGTTGCTGCCGCGCCTCCACGAAATCGCGCTCCCCTTCCTACGCGCGCACAACCCCAATTCATCTCGCGATCCCCACCGCGCCTCGAGCGCGCGCTACCACCTCCACCATTAATCGCATCCACCTCTCCACGCGGCCATTATTTCTTTTTTTTTCGATCTTGAAGTGAATTCGATTTGGGGCTTCGGCTGTTTTCAAATAGAAGGAATCGAAGATGGAATTCGATTTTTATTTCTGTACGCGGCCATGATTTTGAATTCGAAACTCAGCTGTGATTTCAACTGATTTAATAAAAGGGGGAGAACGTGATTTATCAGAGTACGTGCTTGCACGATCCCTCAGTGATACTAGCGCGATTTTAGGCTAAAACAAAGGGATGTTGTCTGTTATAAAATATTCAAATTTAAATTTAAATAAAATTTGTTCAATACAATTTTTTTTTAACGCGTTTAGGTGTCATATACTCACATATCAACTCCGAAAAATACAAAATTTGAAATCCGAGAATAATTCCATATTACGGACCCAATGGAACTGGTTTCGTCGAATTCCGAGACTGTGCCTCGGACGGCTATTTTCCAATATCGATTCAAACGATTAAATTTCAAAACTGAACAATTCACTTTCAAATTCAATTCTGAAGCTTCTATAATCTTCAATATTATCAATATGAATTTTACAAGCCTTTGAAATATTTTTCTTCAGCTTAAAATTGAAGATTCAAATTTTTATTCAACTCTCAATAGATTAAATTCTAAAATTTAATCGCTAAATTTATTCTGATAATTTGCAATTCAAATCAAACCATCCTTTAAATATTTAAAATTAATTAAATATTCTCTAATTAAATTATTCAAAATTCTGGGTCATTACATATACTAATCATTTTTGCAAGAGATTTTTTGCAAATTCATATTCAGAGTTATGAAGCTGATTATATCATATCAAGAGTCTATATTTCATTTTAGAAATTTGTTAAAATCTCTCCTGAATTGATACACACACACATGTGCACAAACATGCACAACAGGCTGAAAACAGCCGGCCAATGCATTCATTCAGCTGGCTGAATGCTGAAACAGAAATATTGTTTCACAATATTCAGCCGGCTGAATGAATATATTCAGACGGCTGAATGAATATATTCAGACGGCCGAATAAGGCCAGAAATAGCCTAAAACCCTGCGGTTTGCATTTTAATTTGATTCAGACGACTGAATTGTTTTATTCAGACGGTGAAATATTCCCAACTGCTATTTTCATGAATAGACGTTTCTCTTCATCGAAGAATAACATCTTCAAATCAACGGTTGCACCTATTCTTTTCAATATATTTTTTCATTTATGGTTGCAACCTTTTACACTCTATAAATAGATTTCAAAATTCAACATATGATTCATCGAAAACTATTTTAATATTCTTGAATTCTTATCTATTCTCTAGCTTTCAAACTACACTCAAATTGCTTACATTCTCTGACCATTGATCACTCTATCTTCCATAATTCTAAAGCATATTACACTGCATATCATAAAGGAGAAGATTATAGAAAGAATGTACCTAATTGACTTATCAGTGATATTCAAAGAGCACATTACAATCAGATACTTTTGTTATTTGTAAAGAAGTTATGTTCGGTTGCTCAAGCGGTAGAAGTCCTATTCGGTTGCTTAGGCAGTAGAAGTCCTATTCGGTTGCTCAGGTGGTGTAAACCTATTCCTCCGGGTTAAGTGAGAGTTGTTAGTTTTAAATCTAGAAGGAGTCTAGGACTGGACATAAAACGGGAGTTTGAACCAGTATAAAATTCCTGGTGCCATTTTACTTTACTGCCTTTACTATTTACTTATTTATTCCGCATAAGTAGTTTATCCATATTACACGATCCTATAGCACAGACACTTTCAGCTTTAGCTTCCCTTCTAAAGGCATTCTTATCGAAGGAGGTGAGACTCCATCCTTCCTTCCAAACATAGTCTGTAGAGTACATGGGGGGACACCGGCACTCTACACACTCCTACGATCGTGAACACATATTCCTTGCATGTGTTTACATTCCAATGTTCTAAAATTGACACATTCCTTTTTTTCATCTTAGGTACCATAGGTAGAGATAGATTGAGCAATCTCCAATATTGTATTTTAGAAGAAAGGAAGTGCACACCCAATCCATTTCCTCCCCACTTCATCTATCATAGAGAGCGGGAAAAAGATGAGGAGAGATCTTGAAGAAATGATTAAGGGCAAGAGGTGAAAAATGACCGTTGGGCTGAAAGATATTAAAAGAAAAGGAAGGCCGAAGAGGGGAAGCCCTATGCCATAAAAAGAGGAATAAAGATTCTTACGATCATTGCGGTTCCTCCTCTGGAATCCTGCACCTTGATCTCAGCCACAGTTTTCTCCGCAATAACCAACTTTGGCTTCACTTTCATTTGCTACTACGGTTCCACCCTAATCCAAAGGAATCACCACTCTAACTCCTCCTTCAACCCTGTGCAGTCACACGCAGCTCGCCTTCCCTGATCTCTGCTTAGATGGTGTCATGTTGATTGTGACATCAAAAATATTTCTAAAGAAGAAGTTGACCACAAGATTGGATGGGTCTAGGAGCACACTGACCAAGGAAACAAGTGGAAGAGCAATTCTATGCTCTCTTTAATGTCAATCGAATCAACCAAATGAATATTTAATTGTTTGAGTTTGAAATGAAAACTAATAATAACCTTATAGAAGGTTACAAGAGAGACTTGGAGAAGGTCGAAAAAGAAAGAGATGTTGTTCTAAAATCCAAGACAAAGGTGAAAGACCCGATGAAGGAGATGAAGAGAGCCTGTAACACCCCTAATTTTATTGACATTATATAGGAGATTTAATTAGAATAAATTAAATAGAATAATGTAGATGACAAGATTGAGGTTGATTAATTAATTTGGCGGTCGTGCTTATTAAAACTAATGAACTTATATAAATGGTTAGGAAAATGAATATTAGGGCATTAGGGTAAATAGCCACCCACACCCCCTACCCTTATACTATTCTCATTAGTCTTTACACATTCATTTGACCAAAATAAAAATACTTACAACCGTGAGAAGCATGGTTGGCCATTAGAAGAGAAGAAGAAAACTTAAGAAAAGCTCAGGATTTAAGTTAAAGGAAAATCAATCTTAAATAATCTATAATCTCCTTATCTCAAGCAAGGTGAATAATAATTTCTACATCTTTATTTTGATTTTCACATCAAACGATTTCGGATTTAAGGATAAATATGTTTTATGATTTTTAGAATGATGATATGCGTGTTTATGATTTATAAGAGTTTAAACAAGGTTGTTTAATAAGGGATATGCCTAGTTTAGGGTAAAATCAAGATTATATAATTTTTAAATGCCATGGGAAGATTTTATGTTAGAAAACATGATTTTGGAGATGGTTTCAATTATTATAATTTTCCAAGTACATGTGGATTTTATACGAATTTTCTAGTAAAGAAAATGAATTGTTGGGTTATAAATTATTTACGGCAAAAATAATGATTATTTGGGTTCGAAATTCTTATATGTTGTAAAACATATTAAAATAGATTTGCTTGGATTTTTCCAGAATTTTCATTAGTGTTTTGATGAATATATAAAATTATTTAAGGTATGGGACTTAAATGTTTTATATATTTATTTAAGGAGGAGGGAAATGATTATTTAAATCTGAATTTGCGGCAGCATTTAAAAAAAAGTAAAGTGTTAACCAATGAGAATTTGATAAAAGAGGTAGGTTAGTTAAAAAGTTACCTTCTTTAAGTCAAAAATAAGAAAATCATGCTTTTAGCACGTTTCAACCATTTTAGGCATAATACCTTCCGACCCAGACCTTTTATCAAAGTCCAAAGGAATAACCTTTCAGTAAGCTCAAATCAATGCGTATGGCAAGTACTTGGTGCGTATTGAATTGGATAGAGACGAAGGATTTGCTGCCGAATTGTTGATGGCCGAAGAGGTTGGGATTTATTTGTTTTATAAACTAAAATTTTCACCTGCATTGCTTTCGAATTATAGCTTTCGACTTGGTTGCCTTCACCAGGTCAAATGTTTAAAGAAAGGTTTTAAACCATTCGACAAAGTCGAAAGGTTACTGCCACTTTTTATAGTTTGTTTTGAACCTTTAGATACAGTCGAAAGTTTTTAGTTTTATAAGTTGTTTTTTATATAAGACCTTCTGACATAGTCAAAAGGTTTTGTTTTGAAAGGTTGTTTCAGAGTGGTTTTGAAAAGAACCATCGCCTTTATTTTGTTAAAACCCTTCGAAGGGGTCAAAAGCAGGAGCTTTCGGCTTAGTCGAAAGGTTTAACTGTTTTAAAAACCAGCCGCTTCTCCCATTGTTTTCGAAAGGTTTCCAAGTTTCTGACTTAGATGAATTACCCTTGATTTATAATTGAAGTACAACCCAAGGTATCGAAGGAGTTGCTGAAAATAGGTGGAGATCGATTGTTTTAAATGAAATGATTTAAGCTTTCGGAGTAGACCTTCGGGCAAGGTCGAGAAGTTTCTTCCTTTTATATTCAAAAGGTTTTAAAAGAGGACCTTCCACATGTTTTAACTTGAGCCTAGTAAGTTTTTGAATGGTTTAATCCATTGAATTTTAAAGGTTTAAATTAACGAATGGTTTCAAAAGGTTATTTTGTAGACCATGTGACAAGGTTGAAAGGTTTGGTTTTGGAAGGTTTGCAAACCCATACTCTAATTTCTAAAGGAAATCCACAGCCATTATAAAGGAGTTTTATAATGGCTTTAAATATGTGGTTTTGAAGAAGTATTTCCTTGATGAAGATATAAATTAAAGAGGTTAACTATGTTATGATATATATATATATATATGTATATATTACAAGGAATTTAAACTCTCAAGAGTGGTATGGTTAAACTGTTGTTTTGTTTCTTAAAAAATGAGTATATTCACATGATAACCCATAATTATATTTTAGGAAAAAGGGGTAGAAGAACCAGCTAGGTTAACTCAATAGTGAATATAAATTGCTTAAACTCCTGAATGAGTAGAATTGCATCCATGGAGTTAGGGTGACCAAAAAATGATAGGATGCCTAAACTTTGTTGTTTTCGGTATATACCAAAAGGTTCAAGTAAATCAATGAAAACTATGATAAGGTGGTTTTTGGTGCATACCAAATGGTTCATGGTTAACCCATGAAAACTATGTATTAAGAGTAGCTGGCAGGGGCTAATTGGTTTGTAGTGAACCCATGAAAACTGTATCCATATTAAGAATTGACATCAATCAATAGGTTCGTGGTAAACCCATGTAAGTGGTTAATGGATGTAATAGTAGGTTCCTAGTCAATCCATGAAAACTAGGATGTGAAGTGAGTTACTGGATAAATTCGTAGGTTCCTAGTAAACCCATGAAAAATAGGATAAGGTGATTTGTTATAGGAAAGTCCAATATGTTTTGGAGGACCCATGAATTGATTAAGTTATTTG
Source organism: Allium cepa (assembly GCA_030765085.1). Lineage (NCBI taxonomy): Eukaryota > Viridiplantae > Streptophyta > Magnoliopsida > Asparagales > Amaryllidaceae > Allium > Allium cepa. The sequence continues at coordinate 896,009,638 of CM060937.1, read as the reverse complement.
AAAGCGGCCTATAGGTTCTTAATGATCCCATGAAAATTATGAATAAGACAGAAAGTCTATTAATTAGGACAAGGTTATTAGCAAACCCATGAAAACTAAAAAAGGTTAACAGTGACCCTAGATATTATATTTATGACAGTGTCAGACTAAATTATTTTCAAGTATGCATATCATCATAATATTTTGAAATGTATGTTTTAACCATTATGGATGCAGGAGCACGGTATATGGTTTTATAAAGGTTTTGGGATACTAATAAGGAGAAAACTCGTTCCGCTATGCGACGTGGTCTCACTAGATATCTAAAAGGATTGAGATGTTAGATTATTATTCATATTAGGCTTCATGCCCGACTCGAAGTTTATTTTTTCCCTTAAATTCTCGAGTACTTAATTGATTTTAAGCAGTTTGAGATTTAAGGTTTTCAGGTCCTCTTCTTTGACAACTAAAGCTTCCGAAGACGTGTAGAAGGTAGATGGTTAATTAAGGTTTTCTTGTCCGCTGTGTGTTTATTTGTAAAGGCAGATTCATGAACCTTACTATATACTCTGATCAACCAAGGGGGTATCTTCATATGTCGCTCTTAGCATATTTGTAATAATTATATTTTTCTTAAAGAGGTTAATGTAATTTGGGATTGTGTAATGAACATGAAATGTTTTGATTTGAATCTGGAAATGTATTTTTGAAATGTTAACTTTTTTCCATATTTCCATGATCTACGTATCAATGAATCTAACACCGCCGTATTTGGTCATCGAAGATTAATAACTATGGATGACTGCAACATCCGTAGCTATTAGTTTTGGGCCTCCAAGTAGAGGGATGTTACAAGTTGTATCAGAGCATAGGTTTATGAAACTCCAAAAGAAAAGTTAAACCTAAAAAACTTTCTTAAACATAATCTAATGAATTAAAAAAAATGGTCGGGGTTTTCGGTTAACGCTATAGTAATGTATTTGTATTTGATATATAAGTATATATCTAAGTACGTATTCCCCTTTTCTCTTAGACCGTTCTTCTATATCTTACTAAGGCTCGTATGAAGATATACGAGAAAGTGGATATGGAGGAAGGAAACGGAAGAGGAAATCTGGGCGGAGGAAGCACCATAACTAATGGAAATGCTCGACTTAATACTCGAAGAAACCAAGGTCGATAGGCTAATGCTAATCAAAATACCGAGGCTAATGCAGATGCTCTAAATTCGCCAATAGATGCGAGGATGGTGTATCTGTTGTTGGCTAATTTGTTGCAGGAAGGAGCTGTTGGGAATATTGAAGGAGCTAATCCTGTATTTCCAACTGGTTATAACTATGCTAAGCTGAGTAAAGACTATGTTAGTCTGGGAGGAAAGTCATTCGTTAGGATGGAGGATGCTGTAGAAGTAGAGAACTAGCTATTGTATTGTGAAAGGATCTTTACTAATTTAGGCTTGAATGATGGTGAGGAGAGAAGGCTAGCCTCGATACAGTTGCAAGGGTTCGTGCTTCATTGGTGGAATAGTGTGACGGCTGGAGTGCTAGAGGAAGAGTTGACTTGGGATGAATTTAGGAGGAGGTTTAAGCAGAGGTTCCTGTCTGAGGTTTCTTAATCGACATTAATGCAGAAGTTTATGGAACTTATCCAATGATAGATGTCTATGATCGAGTATGCTGCTAATTTGATGAGCTATCTCGATATGGGTACGCTTTGTTTAACACGTATGTCAGGAGGAATGAGTGATTCATTAGAGGATTGAGGCTAGAGCTAGGAAGGATGGCTACGACCCACATTAGAGAATCTTATCATGTGATGGTGGAGATGACTGTCTGACATAAGGAAATTCTTGCTGTTTCAGCTAGGGTGAAGCCATTTAAGTCCTAGGGTTCTCAAGGAAGAAAAAGGAAATTCTTTAAAAGGAAAGGAACTCGGAGGGGGAGGCATCTAAGAAGGCAAAGGTTGATTTGGTGTGTTATAAGTGTGATAAGAAGGGCCATTATGCCCATGAATGCAGAATTGGAAAAGGAAAGAAGCCTACGGAGAAGAAGAATGTGAAATGCTTCAACTGTGACCAGGTTAGGAATTATAAAGCAATGTCCAAAGCCAGTCAGGGCGGACATATGGAAGATGTTTGCTATTAGACCACTATCTTCTTCTAAACCCACTGCAGTGGAGAAAGGAAAGATTTTGATGGAAGTACGCTTTTGATTCAGAGTACACCTGTTAGGTTAATTTGTGATACCAGTGCATCACGTTCATTTATATATCGGTGTTTGGTTGATAGGTTATACATAGAACCCACATAGCTTATTACTTCCTGAAGGGTTGTGAATCCAATAGGAGGGTATGCAAATCTCGGGATGAGATGTGACCAGTTAGAACTTGATTTGTTAGGTCATAAGTTTGCATGCAGTTTGTATGTTTATAATTTCGTAGATTTCTGGATCATTTTAGGTAAGGATTGGTTGGGTAAGTACGAGGCTAGGATATTTTGCTAGGATCGGGAAATATAATTAAGACACACAGATAGTTAGAAGCGAATCATTTTCTCAGTGGAGAATTTCAGTAAGAGTGTTTGTGCTTTGTTGAGTGCCATGGAGATTGAAGAAGAACTTAGCCGGATTCGTGTTGTTAGAGAGTTGGCAGATGTATTTGAGCCGGTCATTGTATTACCTCTGAAACGAGCTGTTGAGTACCGAATAGATCTTGTAGCTAGAGTTGAACTTGTTGGTAGACTACCTAGCAGGATAACACCCACAGAGATGAAGGAATTAAAGATGCAGTTAGTGGATCCTGAGGGAAGAAATTTTATCAGACCAAGCAGTTCGCCTTGGGGAGCAGCTATGGTGTTTGTGAAGAAACAAGATGGGTCGTTAAGGATATGCACTGACTATCGTAAGCTGAACGAAAGGGCGATCAAAAATAGGTACCCTCTACCTAGGATAGATGATCTCTTTGATCAGTTGAGTGGAACTAGAGGTTTTTTTCCAATTGGATTTGGCAACGGGGTTCCATTAGGTTAGAGTGGCGGAGGATAGTATTCCTTTACTGCATTTTGAACTTGGTACAGTTCGATGAGTGGTTAGTAATCCCATTCATATTGATGAATGGGCCTGCATTCTTCGTTGATTTAATGAACCGTGTTTTTAGAGAGCACTTGGATAGGTTTGTGTTGGTGTTCATAGATGATTTTTTGGCGTACTCTAAAGATGAAAGAGAGCATGAGATTCATCTTAGATTGGTGTTGGAGATGCCGTGGCAAAATCAGCTGAAGGCGAAGTTTTTCGAGTGTCATTTCAGGAAGAGAGAAGTTAATTTTCTTAGTCATGTGATTTCGTAGGAAGGATTGTCAGTTGATCCAGTTAAGATCAATGTAGTCAATAATTGGAAAAGACCAGAGACAGCACCTGAAGTCAGAAGTTTTCTTGGACTGACAGGCTATTACTGGAGATTCGTCAAGGATTTCTGGTGGATAATAGCGCCTTTGACTAAGTTGACTAGGAAGGATGTGAGATTTGTTTGGTTCGAGAAATGTGAGGAATGATTCTTTAAGTTAGAGCATTTGTTGACCAATGCACCAGTTTTAGTAGTTCCAGATGGTAAACAAGGGTTAGTAGTCTACACTGATGCATGTGGCACTGGAATGGGAGCAGTATTGATGCAGAAGGGTAAAGTTATCGCTTATGCATCAGGCAGCTTAGACCGCATGAAGTAAGGTATCCTACTCACGACTTGGAGTTAGTTGCAGTGATTTTTACCTTGAAGATTGGAGGCATTATCTATTTGGAGAGAGATCGGAGTTACATACTGATCATAAGTGATTAAAGTATTTATTCTCTCAGAAGGAGTTGAATATGAGACATCGGATATGGCTGAATTTTTTGGCTGCTTATGATTTCGGTATAGGGTATACCACAGAAAAAGATACAAGGTAGCAGACTCTCTCAGTAGAAAACATTAGGATGTGGTGTTAGCAATGTTGGCAGAATGGAAGGATAGAAGCTTTAGCCAGTTGTGGTGTGTTGTTGAGATCTACTGCTAGTTCTAGTCAGGATACTGCCATGTAATCTTGTTTGGAAGTTCAACCCGTACTGATCGAGATGATATCTTCTAAGCAAAGAGAAGATCCAATTTTAGTTGAGAGGATTAGAAGACTTTAAGGAGGATCAGAGACTGATGACCTAAAAGATTTATTCTTGACCAAAGAGGATGGTTGAAGAAGAAGGAACGGTTATGTATACCAGATATAGAGAAATTAAGGAAAGAAGTTTTAGAAGAATGTCATCGATCGAAGTTTACGATTCATCCTAGAGGGACCAAAATGTATCAAGACATGAAGAGGAGCTTCTATTGGGAAGATATGAAGAGGGATGTTGGCTTATGGGTTAGGCAGTGTATTAATTGTCAACAAGTGAAAGTTGAACATTAGAAGCTAAGTGGGGTATTTCTGCCTTTAGATATTCAAGTTTGGAATAGGATTCGATCTCGATGGATTTTATAAACGAGTTGCCAGGGTCAAATAGAGAATATGAAAGCATATGGGTTATAGTGGATAGGTTGACCAAGAGTGCCCATTTCATTCTAGTAAAATCCACTAGGATTGTAACGACCCGACTTTTTGGACAGTTTAAACCGACGATCAAACATACACGTCGACTCAAACCATTCAAAGGGCAGATGGTTATTGGGGTAAATAAGAAAAGAAAAGAAAGAGAAATAAAGGAAATGAAACAACACAGAATCTCGCAGCGGAACGATAAAATATAATAGTCAAATAAACAGTTCATGAAGCTGTTTACAATACTTTGATCATTATTTATACAACCTTTATCAGAGTTATACATATACAACATAACAAATAAAATAATGCAGCAGACAACATGATGCAAAGATAATAAGAGTAATAGTATACCAAATCTTCGTCTTCGTCCTCCAGAATAGATCTTCAATAAGCTGAAAAACTCAGGTCTGACCCGAGCGTAATGAAAAGACAAAACACTCGAGTCAGGACTAAAATATCCTTATGAAAGTTAAATCAATCGTAAATAAATATGAGTGTAACGGCGTCAGAGATGTTTACGGGGTTTGACATCTCATATCCAGTGTCAACGTGCGTGCAGTAACTCAAGGGATGTTACGGGATTTTCCATCTCTCCAGGATCCGTTAAACTATCTACTATGTAGTACAATACGCTATTATAATATGTCTACAGTAAAGTATAAGTATAAAAATAGCATTAAGGCATTACCATAATTCCCCTTAACACATTTTTATAATGCCATAGTCTATACAGCACCGTAAACCCCACCGTAAACTAGTGGTTATCAGAGGGTACCCCATAGGTATAACACCAAACAAAACGTAGTGGTCGCGAATAGGATAATCAGCATGATAAGGTACATGAGGAGATACCAACTAGGATACTAGTAGTTGCATGATCCGGACTGATGTTGAGCATAGCCAGCAGCTACCTCAACACCGCGAAACAATACTCCCAAATCAAGGGGTGCACCCAAATCGAATCATAAATGTAATAGATATGGTATCGAAGAAGTGTGTCCGCTAGAGATGGCGAATCTCAATGGCCCGGCGCGGCTCCTGTTTTAGTCATGTCAGGGGTCATCCAATATCGTTCTCTTTCTTCAGTCAACGCGTTCACCAAACCATCCACTTCATTCTGGATCAACACTCCGCGTATAATAGTTATTAAAGTGGTTTTCGGTATCGACAGAGAGTATGTCCATATCTGATCCCGGTCTCTTTAATAACTACGTATTATTACACCGGTGGCTCTTTTACATTTCAAATCGATTCATAATTGATATCAAAATATCATATTTGCTTCAAAAATCAAATCCATTTCAAATATCATCGTATCTATTCAAATGTAAGATTTCGTCTCAAAAATCATTTTTCGCCTCGATATCTCATTTCGATTTCAAAATCATTTCGAATTTCAATTTAGGTTGCAACTTCATTTAACCCAATTCATATTTACATTCGAGATTTAAACATAAACATTTCACCTTATTGACCAGCTTGAATTTTTAGAAAATAGTTTTAAGTAGTTTAAAAGTAGTTTTAAATAATTAAAATAGTTAAAATACTTAAAATCTTAAAAGGGATTTAAAATAGATAAATTAGTTTAAAATAATTTAAATTGGTTTAAGTAGATTTAAAATAGATTAAAATAGTTCAAGTATTCAAAAATGGTTTACATAACAGAGAAATTTGGAAAACAAAATAAAATAGCTTCAAAACTAGTCCATTTCAATTATAACTTTCCAATTCAAATCAATTTCAATTTCCATTCTACCGATTCAATTTCGATTTCAATTCAAATCAGTGTCAACTTTGACTTCAAATTAATTCAATTTTACATTCACCTTCAATTAATTCAATTTCAATTTATATCGATTTGGAGCTTGATTTTCAAAATATCAATTTATAACACTTAACAAAATAATCCTTCAATATTCAAATTTAAATCCAAATTTCAAATATGATTCAATTTCAAGCTCAATTTCAAAATATCATTTTTATGTCACTTTTACATAGTAATATTCAAAGCTCGAATTAAGGTTCAATCTTTAAACAAATCAATTTCGAAATTCAATCATATCCCGATTTTAAATTCCAAAGTCTCAACTTTAATTATTTAACAATTTCTTTTAACCAAAATTTATTTCAACATTCCAAACTCAATTTTTCGATAAATTCGATTTCTATAAATTGATTTCTATTTATAACTTTTAAATCAAAACATTTAAATAAATTTCAAATCGACGATTTTAAAAATTATTAATTTAGCCAATCCGGTGTCCGTATATAATTTTCTATCCTATGGCCAAGTGACCAGTTATTTCAATTAAATGTCAAGGATGAATATACATCACTTAGATCAAATCACAGTGTCATATGTATGCATAACAGGATATATATAAGCAAATAAATGTAACATTCCTGAAATTTATCAAGTTTAATTGGAAATTAAATTTATTTTGGAAAATAAATTATGAAGTATTTAAAGATTTTTAGAATAAATAAATAATTTTGATTATAAATAGAAATTTGATTTAAAAATATAAGGTTAAGTATTTTATAAACCAATTTTGAATTTCAAAATAAAATGTATTAAAAATAAAATGGAAATTAGAAAGCCTGAGATTAATAAAAAGATAATGATAGTTGTTTTCTAAATTTTTAATTATATTAATATTTGGAAGTTGTAATGAAAAAAAATAAAAAAATTAGTGTACTCATTTTTTTTAAATATTATTCTTAAGTCAAATTCCCTTATATAAATAAATTTAACTATTGTTAATATAAAATCAAAATATTTAAAAGTCATTAAGATGTAATTTATATAATATAAAGATTGGTTAAAAACAATTTTTCTTTTAGCATTGTATATATATACATGTATATACAAATGAATAAAGAGGTATATTCATTTATAAAGTAATATGATATGAAGTTGTTTAAAAATCCTTCTTGTCTTTGTAAAATTACAAACATACATAGGGAGATGGAGTAAGATAATTAACAAAATCTAGATCTTATGATTATAATTTAACAAATGGCATGAAAACAACATTGCTTAATTAAAATATTCAATTTAAAAATTTCAGAAAATCTTTCAACTTCCATTTCGAATTTATTTAGTCCCACCAAGATCTGAAAAGAACAGTAACTTAGATTTGGGTTATCACAAATCTCAACACAAAAGAATTCAAAACCATCTTTAATGACAAATCTAGAAACCAAAGAAAAGGAAAAAAAAAATTTCAAACTGCAAACCTGATCGAAAACAAAGCAAGAGCAATTTTCAAAAGCAGGTAACAAATCAAAGAAAGCAATCAACCAAAGCATGCAAGTTCAAAAACAAATTCAGAAGAATGCAAAGGATCAAGCAAAACAAGTTCAGAAAAAACAAAAAGAAATCTGGAAATAGATAAAGGTAAGTAAACTTCTTTAAAAGATTTGAATTTGAGTGATTTATCAGTAATGAAGCAAAGGTTTTTAAGCAATGCATCAAATCTAAGTTGCAGGAAAATTGAAGATTAAAGACAAAACCATTTCTAGTTTTCAAACTGCAGCAAAGAGAGAAAAAAAATTTAAAAAAAGGCTTCTCTGTTATGTACATTCAAACTGTAAGTAATAAAATAAAAATTACTGTTATTAATGATTTGAGTAAATGAACATGACAGAGTATAAGCAAAGATTCCTATTCATAATTTACAGATATAAACTCCAAGATCTAAAGAAGAAGGAAAAAAAATTCAGGCTTCCATCTTTGAAACTGTCTCTGTTCCTTGTCTCTGCTGCAAATCCATGTGAGCAACTTTAATTTTTTTTTTTTAGCCAGTTTTGTTTATCCAATGCTGTGAATCTGTGAGTAATCTACTTTGCTGAAGCTTGAATTCTGATTTGGTCTTGCAAGTGTGTTGTGAAAATTTTCTGTTATGAATAGGAATGTGTTTGCTTGAATACAAATTTAGGGTGAGCATGTTTGACTTATAGGCTATGCTGACCTTTGATGGACTACAGGCCTTCAAACCATGTTCTTAAACCAAAATCTCCTTCTCAATTTTATCTTAGACTTTAGGATTTAAATGAAATTGTTTACACAATCCAGATTAAGTTTTAAAAATAGTTTGAGTATGTTTTGTTTTTAAACTACCTGGAAGTATTAATATACAGTGAAAAAAAAAGGTTCTTGTTTAATTTAAATTCAAAAAAAAAATTCTTGAGTTAATCTCTGTTTAAACTTAAGTTTTAAACAAAATTTTGTTTGTTTTATCTTAAAAGTTAGATTAAATTTATACTTAGGTAATAATAAAATAAAAAAATTTGAAGTGTCTCTGGAATTACCTGGGAATCAAATGACTGAGCAAACCCACTTTCATTTGCCCATGCTCTCTGATATCAACTCTGTGTAGTTATAGAGCTTGAAAAAAATCAGATCAAAATTCCTATATCTCATTTTCAAATTTCTGATAGACTTAGGAATTCAAAAGAGATTTGATTAAACATGAATGAAGTTTAAAAACACATAAAATTAAGTAATAAAGGGTTGAAGTTTATCTGGGTATAAGAAATACAGAAGAAAAAAATCTTGTAACTTGAAAATTTCAAATATCATAATTGTCTGGTTCTCTGATATAGTTCGAATCCCCATCGCAAATCATGATTTTTAAATTTAAAATGGGGATTTTTAATGAAGAAATGAACGTGGAAATCAGGGTTGAACGGAATCGCTGCTTTCACAAATTTCCGGCGATCGGCTTGACCTGGGGACTCGAGATTTAAATCGTAGCTTGCTGGGAGGTAGAAGATTATCAGAAAATTGTTCGTAGAATTTATAGGTTGGTGTGGAAGGAAAACCTGGTTGATATAGGGTTTGACTGCAGCTTTTGATCAACGTTGGAAACGAGACAATGGGGTGGCCATCAATGAACAGGAAGCGATCGCACCCCAGTGGATCGAGGCATAGTGGTGTAACGGAGATTTGGACGGAGGCGCGTGGTCTCCGATGACGTCACGCGGTGGGACGAGGCGAATTTTGGCGATCGAATGGGTTTGGGAAGAAAGCATTGGCCTTGAATTCGCTCGATTTCGACTCGGTGATGGTTTCGTATCGTGGTTCGCTTGGAACGATTAGGATGGTCATCGGTGACCTGAGAGCAATCGTGGTGATGGTCGGAGTCGACTAGGCAGCGTGTGCACGTGCACGATGAGGCGTTAGTGTCAGCAGTGGCTACAGGTAGGAGAAGAAGAATTTGCTCGGTGTTTAAACCGAGGGGATCGTGGATTTTCTCGAGTTGTTTTAGAGGAGATTCGAGTACTTTCAACAGTTTTCAAGTTTTAAAATTAAAAACAAGGTTTGAAATGAAAAAGGAGAGGAAGAAGTTGGCCTGGGAAATTTTTTCTTGGGGGAGTCTCAAATGAAGCTCGAAGTAGGGGTTGGGGAAGAACAGGGTTTGGCTCGAGGAAATTGTGGGGGACACGGCTTAGTGATCAAAACTGTTTTGAATTAAAAACTTAATCAAGTTTTAAAAACACTCTCCTAATTAAATGTTTTCATACCAGTTTTGTTAGTTAGATAACGTCTTTGAAAAAAAAAATCTTAAGTTTGTTATAAATAAATTTTAAAATGATTTAAATTTATACATAACTTCATTTTAAAAGTTTAATTCAAAAATATTAAGGATTTGTTAAAGAGTTTTAAAATGGTTAATTTACTTTTAAAGTTAAATTAACATATTTGTTAAAGAAAATTAATGTCTTGAAGTTAATTACTTGATAAAAGTAATTAAGATAAAATTGATTAATAATTAAGTTTAATTAATCAAGTAATTAATGAATGTTTTTAATAAAAATAACAATTACTTAGTGCAAGTGACTAAGAATAGATAATTAAAGACTAGAGATTGATCAATCAAATATTAAGGGTTAATTACTTCAAAGCATAATTAATTAATGTGGTTAATTAATTAGGGTGATTTAAATTAAGATAAATCAATTAAAGAATAATTAATTATAATTAGATTTAATTAATAATTAAGGATTCATTAATTTAAAGTAATTAACTAAAGGTCCATTTATAAAAGTGATTAAGATTTAATTAATTACAATTAACGGTTAATTAATTAAGATAATTAATTAAAGGAGTGATTAATTAATGAAAGTGGTTAAGAGTTAATCAAATGTAATTAATGATAATTAATCATTGATTTAAGATCACTAATGAAGGTAATTATGTGAGTAATAAATCTATAACCACACGATTTATTCACCTTAATCAAAGGTGTTTGATTGTTATTGAATGCTGTGTGATGGATTGATACATTTGATATGTGATGTGATTCTATGTGATGCTTTGTGCTGAGCTGTTATATCTGTGATGTATATATTTATATGCAAACCCTTGACCTGTAGAATGACATTTGAATTTCGATGCGACAGGGAGTCGGATTCTATTTGGTTATCCGAAACCCACATCGAATTGTAATGATTGAATCTGTGCTGATTGATGATGTGACACTCTTATTGTGTAGAACCCCTGGACCACACTTATACACACACGAATATGGATTGCACGTGGAAATGGGTTAAGTCACAGATTTGAAATTGTTTTAAAATTTAATTTTTAAATCCAAAATAGTTTTGGAATTAGAATTGAAGCTTTTGAAAAATGAATTTCAAAAATAAAAGTTATTTGAATAACTTGATTGAATCTTGAAATTTAAATGAAGTGATTTAAATTTGAATTCAATATTTGAAAATTGAATTCTATAATTTGGAAAACTATGGTTTAAAAGTTATTCAACTTATAGATGGGTTTATATGGGTTTTTAAATGATGTTTTGGAATTTAAATTTAACCGAAAGATCTTAACTTGTATAAATGAAATCGGATTTTTTCAAAAGGAAAACTATTTGTTTTCAAACGATTGAAGCTTTCACATAAGAATGAATTTCCAATTTGTGTTAAAGGATTTCAAGTCTAAAAATGAAAATAGTTTTCCAAGTTTTAGATAAATCTTTGGAAATGTGTTTTGAAAGCTTTGAATCTTTAATTTAAAGATTTAATTGGGTTAATCCAAATTGAATGGGGATTGTTTTGAAATCTATGGATAGATCTTTGTGAAACTGGGTGAAACTTTGTGAAATAAATCCTTTTGTTTAAAGGTTTAAAATGGTAATTTGTTAACCATTTGAAAGAAAAGTTTTGGATTTTATAAGTTGTGACTTAACTGAAATCCCATATCCATATACTTTTAAACTATTGCGCTTACTATTCGGTTTAGCCGGGAGAGGACCTTGTGTCATATAACCCATTCCGAATAGTGATACGACGTTATGGATTGCAATTGAAGACCGATGGTGAAGACCGGGTATTTGTGAGAACGATAGGATAACCTATTGATTGACTCTGCACTGAGTTGCTCCGGTATAGAATTCTTCTTAGTGATGGGAAGTCCGATCGGGATTGTGGATACCCGGATTTGCAAGGGCTTCTTCGGAAGTGCCTTCGGTTCTGTTCGAACCCGGAACAGACTTGTATGGTTGTATGTCCGACATTACACTTTGAGATGTTAACTGATCTCTATCAAATACATTTCTGCTTGGTGGCGGAGAATTTATTCTCTTAGCTTAACACCATTCTTTGAGACGTACGAGCTCAGAGGTTATGTAGTTGATATTTATCAGTGATATATTCCCAATTTGGTAATGTGGCATGCTGAGTGCTGCTGTGTGATGGTCGTTGGTTGATCATTTGTTATATGATCATTTGTTTGATCATTTATCTTTGTGATCATTGCTTTTGTAACGATCGCGATTTTTCGTTGCCGAAAAATCGAACCGTTAGGGTTTTAGAAGAAGAAAGAGGTAGAAGAAGAAAGAAAAGAAAGAGAGGAGAAAACAGAAAACAAGTAACAGAACGAGAAACAATAACAGAATCTCACAGTCGCAGCGGAACAACATATACTAGATAAATGAATATTCATTAAAACAAAGAACTATACATTTTATATATCACATTACATTACATTACATCAATCAGAGTGTACGACAACAACAGCGGAAAAGAAATACTATATATACAATAGATAATAGACTACGCTATCTGGCTCGCCTCCAGATCTGCACAGCAACTCCCGAATCCAGAATAACCTGACAACCTAACTCTAGACTGCCCGTGTGGAAAATAGTGGGCACCCAGAGTTTAGGAAAGGAACAATAAACTCCAGGTCAGTCATGGGACTGGTGTGAGAACTCAAAAACAGTTTATCTTTAAACAAGCAACAAGAAAATTTAAATTTTTAAATCCGCAATGCTTTTTGGAAAATGAAACTACCATAAGGCCTCCCGCCACACACACAATGCAAACGCAGAATTGGAGGAGATTTCTCCTTATGATAGTCAAAGATGCTTACTACGCGAAAATCAAATCATTTTTGATATTATTACTAGTGCATAGTGTAGAAATCAATTTCGAAAGTAGAATATAAATCCTAGCCAGCATAGACATTCCGAACTATGCCTACTATAGCTACCATCTAAACAGTGGTGACCACCATAAGTAAATGGCAGGTAATACAACTAAAACCGTACAAGGCACGTATTGGATGAAAGGATTTCCAACAAATGGTCAGGCTAAGGAACTTCCTACTGCCACATGGGATCGCCTCTGGCGGGACGTCCCGAGAAACTAACGTTACGGTTAGATCTCTGCCAACACAAGGCCGGGTTACCTCTGTAACTAGGTAACTACTACACGAATATGTCATCCCCCGGTCCTTTGGGACCTTTATCCGAGCGCTCGATACCAACAACACCACACAGAAATAGATATAGTGTTTTCCACATGAGTAAATATCTGGGCTCCATACCATGATACCACCCTTTTCCAGAAGGAAATGACATACCCTAAAGGGCGCGACCCTCATAACCTTGCCGCATATTCCTGTTTCGACCATTTCCGGGGAGTGAGGTCCTGACAAAGTCTCGTCCACAAAGCTACGCTTTGTGCAACAAAGCCATGCTTTGGGTCCACAGATGACCAAAGCAAGATCACACAGATAAATGATCAACAAATGATCCAATCCAAACGATCAACCAATGATCATCACACAGCAGCACTCAGCATGCCACATTACCAGATTGGGAAATATCGCTGATAACCTTCAACTACATAACCTCTGAGCTCGTATGTCTCAGAGAAGGGTGTTAAGCTAAGAGAATAAATTCTCCGCCACCAACAGAAATGTATTTGAAAGAAATCTGCTCTATCTCTCAAAATGTAATGTCAGACACGTAACCATACAAGTCTGTTCCGGGTTCGAACAGAACCGAAGGCACTTCCAAAGAAGCCCTTGCAATCCGGGTATTCACAATCCCGATAAAATTTCCCATCACAAAGGAAATCTCCATATCGTAGCTAACGATGCGGAGACAATCGATAGGTCATCCTATCGTTCTCACAAATACCCGGTCTTCACACCGGTCTTCAAATGCGATCCAAACGACGTATCGCATATTCGGAATGGGATATATGACACAAAGGTCCTCTCCCGGCTAAACCGAATAGCGAGCGCTTATTTTTAAAATAAATGTGCATTCAATTCCAAACAAACACAATCAATACCATCCAAGGGTAAATATTGATAGTCGGTTATTTAACTATCAATAAAGATGCGCCACATCATCAGGTTCCAAATAATTTTTCCAAAATTATTAAGTCCCAAAATATCTTTACAAGATATATATACATATACACCATTTACAAATAATTGCCCCAGTTATTTGTTTTACCAAAACCACTTCACGATAAAATTTTCCACACTTAACCAATTGAAAAACCAATTTTCAATTTACCTTTACCATTTGAAAACCAATTTTCAAATTACATTAACCATTTGCAAACCAATTTCAAATCACCTTAACCATTGAAAACTAATTTCAAATCACCTTAACCTTATATACCTTTTGAAACAAATTTCAAACCACCAAATAAATCTTTACCGATTTATTTTAACTTACGTTCCAAATTCGTAAATTATATTTTCATATTTAAAAATAAATCAACATTTATTTTTAAACAAATTTCCCTTCATATATATAAATTCCAAAGTGGATTTAAATTCCAAGCATCTACTAGCATACGATTCCCAAATCGATTTCAAGTTATTTGCTTTCAATTACCTTAAAGGTGAATTCACAAAAACCGTTCCATTTCATATTAGAAAACCATTCCCATGCTTATTTTTAAAATAAGTAATTCACAAATTTATTTATTTTCAACAATTTGGAAATACTCAATATACTTAAGTTACCGTTAAGTATTTTATTCCATTCTCTTTAAGAAAACATTCCTTTATTCACATTTATTTGGGTTAAAAACGAATGTTGCGTAAAACATCGTTACGACAACCCAAAAACACTAGTATATGGATTTGAAATAAAAATGGATACATAAATCCACTACTATTCAAAATATTCCCTTCTATTTCTCGAAATCGTCTATTTCAACAATCAATGTTGAAATCTATGTTTTCAATACTCAATACATTTTAAAACACCTTTAATTCGTTTTAAATTCCATTTAAAACATTCCTTTCCCAAAAACAAACCCATTTTATTTAATAATCTATTCAATATTCAAAATAGTGAATATAGCCCACTTAACAAATTCCCATATTTCAATTTATCAAATTCGATGGATTTCAAATTTATAAACATAGTTTATAAATTCCATTTCTATTATAAACCCCAATTTTATAAATTCCTTTATTAATCCGATGCAATTTTACATAACCCAATTTCATACCCAAAAGCCATATTGTAAGTTAAATACTTATAATATTATTTATTTACCAAATCGTTCCTTTGAACTTCACAAATTTAAAATCTTATCACTTACAAGATTTCTTTAGGGTTTATAATAATTTCAACTAATGAAATCTTCATTTATTAACAATTTCTATAAAATTCCCCTTTTTAATGCCCCAAATTCATTTCTATAAGTTAATAACTTATAAACTTAAAATTTTCCAATAACCGTTCGTTTTATAAATTTCACATTTATTAATCTATAAATCCTAGTGAAATTCATGTTATACATCAACTTAACACTTTATAAATTTATTCTATAACTTCAATAATTTTTATTTAAAAACATCCATTTATAAAATCCTTTATATAAACCATTAATAATAATAACTTCCCAAAAACCAAATTTAACTATTTTATAAAAACCTATTATTGTTAAAAATTTCTTTTAAGTTATATTTTATAAAAATATAAATTTTTAAAACATAAAAAAAATTTATCCATCTATTTATTTTAAAATTTAATCAATTCAAAATTTTAATAAACCATATTCTTTGAGAAATCACTTTAAAACCCCTTTTAAATTCAAAACCGTTATTTTAATTTTTAAAAATTTGAATCCGATGATGCAACAACATTAGATGGTCAATCACGGGAATAAGTGTCATATATCAATATGGTTATCAACGATCAACATAATATTTATAAACAAATAAATATGTGAGGAATCCAGTTGGATCCCTCCAACCTGTTACCCTGCATCCACAGACGTTAGCACAATACCAATTCCACTTCAAGGTGGAATATCGCGGTATATGGGATTTTATAAATATCCGCTTAATAACGGCGCAATAGGGTCTCATCCGCTATACGAGGCGGGAAATCAAATCCGATATATACATATGCCAATATATATATATCGCTATATATAGTATATATCCTACTATATCTACTAACACAATCAATCAGCAATCAACAATCAATATTAACTATTTAAAATTTTAAACAAAACCTTTCGATTGAGTGAGGAGTTCTCACCTTGATTTTATTCCGGTTTCGTCGTTCGTTTCGAATAAAATTAAACGAACGTTTAATTTTACCCAAAATTCAAACGACCTCCAATCGACTCCAAACCAGCTGCATTTCGAAGAGCTCGGCGATACGAAGCCAACGCAAAAAATCTCGTCCGAATCCGACCTCGCATGCAAAAGTTATCGCAGTTTGAACATTGAACGATTTAAATTTACAATTCAAATTTAAATTAAAATAAATAAAACTATCTCACCCCATACACACGTGCGGCCCCACCACCATCTCTCCCGTTCGCGTTTCATCTCCAGGAAGAAACACACGCGTAGAACCCATAGAAGCTCCAACTAGGGTTAAAGGCCACGACCACCACGATGCGCGAAAACACGATCAGGGAGCGCCATTACGCAGCTCTAAACCTCCTCCACCTTCGACCCAAGTGCGGTCACACTCGGCCCCTGCCCATGCCTCGAGTTGCGTGCGCAACTCCCAGGAGACGCGGCCCCATCCTGCCTCCAAACGGCGACGATAGCTGAGATCCACCGTTGGATCTGTAGTCCACACCATGCTCTACAACTTTCATGTTGTAAGTTTCTCGATTCGATGAGCGGATTTGGAGATTTTGAGAGGGGAAAATGGGATGATTTCGGCCATTGGACCTATAGGAGGCGGCTGGTGATAGTGATTAGGGTTTTGGAAAAGAAGATAACATATATGTTAATATTATTTTAATAATAAAATGCCCAATTTAACACTTTTGCAAACGAACTCCAAACGACGCGTGCCGCCAGGCGATTCTAAGGTTTTTCCGCATTTCGGACACAATGGAACAGGTTTCGTAAGCTAATTCCATCGTATGTGTGAGATACGGCAACAAACGCTCAATTTAAATTAAAACCGATTTAAACGATTTCTAGGCGTTTTGGCTTGTACCGGACAAACGACAAATCCAAATGACTTGAAATTTGAAATCTTACAATAATATCACATTACGGATCCGATGAAACTGGTTTCGTCGAAATCCGAGACCGTTTGAAAAATGGCTATTTTAACTCGCCGAATTAAAATTAAAACGATATCGATGCGTTTCGAGCTGCCACGGTCAAATGACAACTCCGATTGCTACGAAAATTGAAATCCGATAATAATTAACTATTACGGATCCAATGGAACTCGTTTCGTTCAATTCCGAGACTGTTCAAAAATTGGCTATTTTTCAGTCGATAATTAAATATTAAAATATTCAATTTTTACAAATTAACTCCAAATTCAATTTTACAAGTTCCAAAATATTTCTATAACCTCAATATGATAAAATAAAATTTCCCAAATCATTTTCAATCATATTTAACCCAATATTTAATTATTTTTGGAATTTCACTATTAAATAAATCGATTTAATTGTCCCATTAAATCCAATATTCGAAAAATAAATTATTCGACTTAAAAATTCCACTTATTACTATTAAAAATAAATTAAATATTCAAATTCAAGTTATCAAAAATTCTGGGTCGTTACAATCTTCCCCCCTTAAAAGAATTTCGTCCTCGAAATTGCAAGTTAAGGAGAATAATTCATAATCCGTTTATTATTTTTCCAAAGCTAATCAGTTTTATTAACCTTTCAAACAAATCTTTTTATTAAAGATATACTATCATTTCAATTAGCTTTCCAACTTCAATTATAGGTTTCAAACAACATTGTTTACTCAACAATTCAAATTTAAATTTAAATTCAAATTCCAAACTTTCAAAATTTTCTCAAAAAATTTTACTAACTCCCTAAATTTTCGAAAAATTTCGCCAGAGTCTCCTTTGCGCGGCTAGATCGGTACGACTACAAAATGGCACTACGGCCCCTCAGAATCAAAAAGAAAAGAGAAAGCCAAGTGGCTGGAGAAGGAAATCATCAAATCTCATATAAAAACTGAAATACGTACCTTTTTGTCGAGCGTTACAAATTTTTTTAACTTTGAAATCAAAATCCCAATTCCTTTATAACCTGTATATCCTGCTAGCATAATATCCAATTATAATATTCAAACCAATTTGCCAATTCTATTGCAAAATTTCGATATATGCTTTTTATACCACTTTTAGCTTTATTATTGAAGTTATAAATTCAATTTCACTCATTTCAATCAATTTTGCATTTCAAATTTCATTTGAATTCAATTTACATCTTCTATTCTATTCAAATTCATTTACTTCACTTTCAATTTGAGTTCAATTACATAGCTTTCAATTGCGCTAGTTTATTTCCATTAACACTCAATGAATTTACATATAATCAATCAACAAACAAACAACATCCAATGAATATCCAATAGAGCCAAATTATTATTTTACTTACATCCAATTAGTTTTGACACTTAGTTGATTTTCATTCAATTATTTTCAAGTGAATTTACACTTACATAGTTTCTTTCAAATCAACTTATTTATATTCGATTGAATAACATTCAATCCATTCTTTAACTCAATTGCTAGTTCTTTTTTTTTACAAATAAAATTGAATTTCATTTATATAACTTAAGTTCACATCTTTAACAATTTCATTTACTCACTTTATTCACTTACTTTGATATTAACATCAATTCTTTCAACATTACTTAACTTGCATTCCATTTCAACTTTATTTACCTCATTTAATTCACTTGATTATTTAACTTTGATACAAATATCAATTTTTATTCAACTTTGCTTAAGTTATTCCATTTAAACATCATTTGTTAATTAAACTTAAGTTTTACTTATCAATTCAATTCGGATTTTAAATTCCAAAGTAAATCCTATTTAACTTTTACTTAAGTCAAATTCATATCAATATTCAAATTCATATTCCATTTTACTTAACTTAATTGTTTAACCACTTCAACAACTGGTTTCACTTACATTTTCCCATTCTATAAGTTATAAAACTTATTATTCAACTTCTAACTTATATTATAAGTTCAAAACTTTTTTTCGCTTATACTTATCAACTTCAAATTGAATTTTAATTTCAAATTGATTTATTACAACAAAACTTCAATTTTAAATTCATTTTTGTAGCAAATCCATCACATAGAAACTCGAAAATGATACTGATGATGCTGCAGTCATCACCCTTATTATTTCCCAGTGACAATAGTGAAATCAATGCTAATTATTCTTTCAAAAAGTTTTCTTTCTATTCACAAATCACTTTTATAACCCTTTTACTTATATAATTTTACTTCTTATATACATACATGATTATCTTACAATTGTAACTCATTATCAATTATAATTTCATCTTATGATTCATTGGTTTATACCATTATTCTTTTACAATAGTTGCTTTTATTAGCTCATTCAAACAACTTTTAATTATTTTATATATATATATATCATTTACAACAACCAAGCAATCAATTATATACACACTTCAATAATTCTTGAAAAATTATTTTCTTTTTATATATAAAATAAAATCGAGGTAAAATTATTTCATTTACCCAATTTAAAACAATATTGTGTCGAATTGTTCTATTCAAGTGTTTAGGAACCCCTTCGATTCAGTTTTCGAGGCTGCGCCGACGAAGGTTCATATACCACTCAATAAACCAATCATCACAATATAAAACAATTTTATACTCACTAACAAATACGCACTCATATCTATTATTACACTCACACTCATTCTAGAGTACTGCTGACTCTATCTCTAATGAGTAACACCCAACAGAGCAGGTTGTCGCTTAACCATAAGCTCTGATACCAAATGTAACGATCGCGATTTTTCGTTGCCGAAAAATCGAACCGTTAGGGTTTTAGAAGAAGAAAGAGGTAGAAGAAGAAAGAAAAGAAAGAGAGGAGAAAACAGAAAACAAGTAACAGAACGAGAAACAATAACAGAATCTCACAGTCGCAGCGGAACAACATATACTAGATAAATGAATATTCATTAAAACAAAGAACTATACATTTTATATATCACATTACATTACATTACATCAATCAGAGTGTACGACAACAACAGCGGAAAAGAAATACTATATATACAATAGATAATAGACTACGCTATCTGGCTCGCCTCCAGATCTGCATAGCAACTCCCGAATCCAGAATAACCTGACAACCTAACTCTAGACTGCCCGTGTGGAAAATAGTGGGCACCCAGAGTTTAGGAAAGGAACAATAAACTCCAGGTCAGTCATGGGACTGGTGTGAGAACTCAAAAACAGTTTATCTTTAAACAAGCAACAAGAAAATTTAAATTTTTAAATCCGCAATGCTTTTTGGAAAATGAAACTACCATAAGGCCTCCCGCCACACACACAATGCAAACGCAGAATTGGAGGAGATTTCTCCTTATGATAGTCAAAGATGCTTACTACGCGAAAATCAAATCATTTTTGATATTATTACTAGTGCATAGTGTAGAAATCAATTTCAAAAGTAGAATATAAATCCTAGCCAGCATAGACATTCCGAACTATGCCTACTATAGCTACCATCTAAACAGTGGTGACCACCATAAGTAAATGGCAGGTAATACAACTAAAACCGTACAAGGCACGTATTGGATGAAAGGATTTCCAACAAATGGTCAGGCTAAGGAACTTCCTACTGCCACATGGGATCGCCTCTGGCGGGACGTCCCGAGAAACTAACGTTACGGTTAGATCTCTGCCAACACAAGGCCGGGTTACCTCTGTAACTAGGTAACTACTACACGAATATGTCATCCCCCGGTCCTTTGGGACCTTTATCCGAGCGCTCGATACCAACAACACCACACAGAAATAGATATAGTGTTTTCCACATGAGTAAATATCTGGGCTCCATACCATGATACCACCCTTTTCCAGAAGGAAATGACATACCCTAAAGGGCGCGACCCTCATAACCTTGCCGCATATTCCTGTTTCGACCATTTCCGGGGAGTGAGGTCCTGACAAAGTCTCGTCCACAAAGCTACGCTTTGTGCAACAAAGCCATGCTTTGGGTCCACAGATGACCAAAGCAAGATCACACAGATAAATGATCAACAAATGATCCAATCCAAACGATCAACCAATGATCATCACACAGCAGCACTCAGCATGCCACATTACCAGATTGGGAAATATCGCTGATAACCTTCAACTACATAACCTCTGAGCTCGTATGTCTCAGAGAAGGGTGTTAAGCTAAGAGAATAAATTCTCCGCCACCAACAGAAATGTATTTGAAAGAAATCTGCTCTATCTCTCAAAATGTAATGTCAGACACGTAACCATACAAGTCTGTTCCGGGTTCGAACAGAACCGAAGGCACTTCCAAAGAAGCCCTTGCAATCCGGGTATTCACAATCCCGATAAAATTTCCCATCACAAAGGAAATCTCCATATCGTAGCTAACGATGCGGAGACAATCGATAGGTCATCCTATCGTTCTCACAAATACCCGGTCTTCACACCGGTCTTCAAATGCGATCCAAACGACGTATCGCATATTCGGAATGGGATATATGACACAAAGGTCCTCTCCCGGCTAAACCGAATAGCGAGCGCTTATTTTTAAAATAAATGTGCATTCAATTCCAAACAAACACAATCAATACCATCCAAGGGTAAATATTGATAGTCGGTTATTTAACTATCAATAAAGATGCGCCACATCATCAGGTTCCAAATAATTTTTCCAAAATTATTAAGTCCCAAAATATCTTTACAAGATATATATACATATACACCATTTACAAATAATTGCCCCAGTTATTTGTTTTACCAAAACCACTTCACGATAAAATTTTCCACACTTAACCAATTGAAAAACCAATTTTCAATTTACCTTTACCATTTGAAAACCAATTTTCAAATTACATTAACCATTTGCAAACCAATTTCAAATCACCTTAACCATTGAAAACTAATTTCAAATCACCTTAACCTTATATACCTTTTGAAACAAATTTCAAACCACCAAATAAATCTTTACCGATTTATTTTAACTTACGTTCCAAATTCGTAAATTATATTTTCATATTTAAAAATAAATCAACATTTATTTTTAAACAAATTTCCCTTCATATATATAAATTCCAAAGTGGATTTAAATTCCAAGCATCTACTAGCATACGATTCCCAAATCGATTTCAAGTTATTTGCTTTCAATTACCTTAAAGGTGAATTCACAAAAACCGTTCCATTTCATATTAGAAAACCATTCCCATGCTTATTTTTAAAATAAGTAATTCACAAATTTATTTATTTTCAACAATTTGGAAATACTCAATATACTTAAGTTACCGTTAAGTATTTTATTCCATTCTCTTTAAGAAAACATTCCTTTATTCACATTTATTTGGGTTAAAAACGAATGTTGCGTAAAACATCGTTACGACAACCCAAAAACACTAGTATATGGATTTGAAATAAAAATGGATACATAAATCCACTACTATTCAAAATATTCCCTTCTATTTCTCGAAATCGTCTATTTCAACAATCAATGTTGAAATCTATGTTTTCAATACTCAATACATTTTAAAACACCTTTAATTCGTTTTAAATTCCATTTAAAACATTCCTTTCCCAAAAACAAACCCATTTTATTTAATAATCTATTCAATATTCAAAATAGTGAATATAGCCCACTTAACAAATTCCCATATTTCAATTTATCAAATTCGATGGATTTCAAATTTATAAACATAGTTTATAAATTCCATTTCTATTATAAACCCCAATTTTATAAATTCCTTTATTAATCCGATGCAATTTTACATAACCCAATTTCATACCCAAAAGCCATATTGTAAGTTAAATACTTATAATATTATTTATTTACCAAATCGTTCCTTTGAACTTCACAAATTTAAAATCTTATCACTTACAAGATTTCTTTAGGGTTTATAATAATTTCAACTAATGAAATCTTCATTTATTAACAATTTCTATAAAATTCCCCTTTTTAATGCCCCAAATTCATTTCTATAAGTTAATAACTTATAAACTTAAAATTTTCCAATAACCGTTCGTTTTATAAATTTCACATTTATTAATCTATAAATCCTAGTGAAATTCATGTTATACATCAACTTAACACTTTATAAATTTATTCTATAACTTCAATAATTTTTATTTAAAAACATCCATTTATAAAATCCTTTATATAAACCATTAATAATAATAACTTCCCAAAAACCAAATTTAACTATTTTATAAAAACCTATTATTGTTAAAAATTTCTTTTAAGTTATATTTTATAAAAATATAAATTTTTAAAACATAAAAAAAATTTATCCATCTATTTATTTTAAAATTTAATCAATTCAAAATTTTAATAAACCATATTCTTTGAGAAATCACTTTAAAACCCCTTTTAAATTCAAAACCGTTATTTTAATTTTTAAAAATTTGAATCCGATGATGCAACAACATTAGATGGTCAATCACGGGAATAAGTGTCATATATCAATATGGTTATCAACGATCAACATAATATTTATAAACAAATAAATATGTGAGGAATCCAGTTGGATCCCTCCAACCTGTTACCCTGCATCCACAGACGTTAGCACAATACCAATTCCACTTCAAGGTGGAATATCGCGGTATATGGGATTTTATAAATATCCGCTTAATAACGGCGCAATAGGGTCTCATCCGCTATACGAGGCGGGAAATCAAATCCGATATATACATATGCCAATATATATATATCGCTATATATAGTATATATCCTACTATATCTACTAACACAATCAATCAGCAATCAACAATCAATATTAACTATTTAAAATTTTAAACAAAACCTTTCGATTGAGTGAGGAGTTCTCACCTTGATTTTATTCCGGTTTCGTCGTTCGTTTCGAATAAAATTAAACGAACGTTTAATTTTACCCAAAATTCAAACGACCTCCAATCGACTCCAAACCAGCTGCATTTCGAAGAGCTCGGCGATACGAAGCCAACGCAAAAAATCTCGTCCGAATCCGACCTCGCATGCAAAAGTTATCGCAGTTTGAACATTGAACGATTTAAATTTACAATTCAAATTTAAATTAAAATAAATAAAACTATCTCACCCCATACACACGTGCGGCCCCACCACCATCTCTCCCGTTCGCGTTTCATCTCCAGGAAGAAACACACGCGTAGAACCCATAGAAGCTCCAACTAGGGTTAAAGGCCACGACCACCACGATGCGCGAAAACACGATCAGGGAGCGCCATTACGCAGCTCTAAACCTCCTCCACCTTCGACCCAAGTGCGGTCACACTCGGCCCCTGCCCATGCCTCGAGTTGCGTGCGCAACTCCCAGGAGACGCGGCCCCATCCTGCCTCCAAACGGCGACGATAGCTGAGATCCACCGTTGGATCTGTAGTCCACACCATGCTCTACAACTTTCATGTTGTAAGTTTCTCGATTCGATGAGCGGATTTGGAGATTTTGAGAGGGGAAAATGGGATGATTTCGGCCATTGGACCTATAGGAGGCGGCTGGTGATAGTGATTAGGGTTTTGGAAAAGAAGATAACATATATGTTAATATTATTTTAATAATAAAATGCCCAATTTAACACTTTTGCAAACGAACTCCAAACGACGCGTGCCGCCAGGCGATTCTAAGGTTTTTCCGCATTTCGGACACAATGGAACAGGTTTCGTAAGCTAATTCCATCGTATGTGTGAGATACGGCAACAAACGCTCAATTTAAATTAAAACCGATTTAAACGATTTCTAGGCGTTTTGGCTTGTACCGGACAAACGACAAATCCAAATGACTTGAAATTTGAAATCTTACAATAATATCACATTACGGATCCGATGAAACTGGTTTCGTCGAAATCCGAGACCGTTTGAAAAATGGCTATTTTAACTCGCCGAATTAAAATTAAAACGATATCGATGCGTTTCGAGCTGCCACGGTCAAATGACAACTCCGATTGCTACGAAAATTGAAATCCGATAATAATTAACTATTACGGATCCAATGGAACTCGTTTCGTTCAATTCCGAGACTGTTCAAAAATTGGCTATTTTTCAGTCGATAATTAAATATTAAAATATTCAATTTTTACAAATTAACTCCAAATTCAATTTTACAAGTTCCAAAATATTTCTATAACCTCAATATGATAAAATAAAATTTCCCAAATCATTTTCAATCATATTTAACCCAATATTTAATTATTTTTGGAATTTCACTATTAAATAAATCGATTTAATTGTCCCATTAAATCCAATATTCGAAAAATAAATTATTCGACTTAAAAATTCCACTTATTACTATTAAAAATAAATTAAATATTCAAATTCAAGTTATCAAAAATTCTGGGTCGTTACAGCTTTGGTCATCTGTTGACCCAAAGCATGGCTTTGTGCCAAAGCGTAGCTTTGTGGACGAGACTGCATCAGGACCTCACACCCCGGAAATGGTCGAAACAGGAAAGATGCGGCAAGGTTATGAGGGTCGCGCCCTTTAGGGTGTGTCATTCCCTTCTGGTAAAGGGTGGTATCATGGTATGGAGCCCAGATACTTACCTATGTGGATACTGCAGATCTATTACTTTGCGATACTTTGTGGTTGTTGTTGCGAGCGCTCGGATAAAGGTCCCAAAGGACCGGGGGATGGCAGATTCGTGTAGTAGTTACCTAGTTACAGAGGTAACCCGGCCTTGTGTTGGCAGAGATCTAACCGTAACGTTAGTTCTCGAGACGTCCCGCCAGAGGCGATCCCATTGACAGTAGGAAGTTCCTTAGCCTGACCATGTGTTGAAAATCCATTCATCCAATACGCGCCTTGTACGGTTTTAGTTGTAGAACCTGCCATTTACTTATGGTGGTCACCACTGTTTAGATGGTAGCTATAGTAGGCATAGTTCGGAATGTCTATGCTGGCTAGGATTTATATTATACTTTCGAAATGATTTTCTACACTTTGCACTTATTATAATAATATCAAAGAGTTTTCTCGTATCAAGCATATTTGACTATCACAAGGAGAAATCTCCTCCAATTCTGCGTTTGCATTGTGTGTGTGGCGGGAGGCCTTATGGTAGTTTCATTTTCCAAAAAGCATTGCGGATTTCAAATTTAAATTCTCTTGTTGTTGTTGTAAAGACCAAATTGTTTTTTTTTGTTTGCTCATACCAGTCCCATGACTGACCTGGAGTTTATTGTTCCTTTCCTAAACTCTGGGTGCCCACTATTTTCCCACACGGGCAGTCTAGAGTTGGGATTTTCAGATAATCTATAGTAGGTATAGATTCGATAGCTTTCAGCCTTAGGATTTGGCAATCGCATTTGGATTGAGTTGCTTCTCTTCATCTTGATTTGGAGTTCGAGCTATTTCTGGATTGGTGCTTTGGAGATGGAGATTACTGATACTGGAGTTCTTTCTTGAGGACTATTTTGGAGATTTGTTCCGCTGCTAGCGTTATTATTATATTTTCGCTGCTATTCTTGTATCTCTGATAATGCTGATATCTATTGTACCATTCTGTTGTACCATTCATGTTGTGCCAGTTATTGTATCAAATGTTGTATATTGATATATGCTATTCTTTTTCTTCCGCTGTGTTATTTACTTAATGTGTTATAAGCTCCGGCGAACCAGAGTCGACGTTTGGATCTGCGGCATTTGAATACGAGTGTCGTATTCGGTGCCGATTTTCGAAGGTCGAGTCAGGATCGTTATAATAAACATCCAAACATTTAAATATCAACCAATAGCATCCATCGAAATACATCATCCAATAGACAATACAATTCATGACAATTACATAGTTATCAATGTCAGGTAATTTAATCGCAATTCAATTTTAATTTCAATTTAACTGTCAATTAAATTTTCAATGGTTAATTCAAATGACAATCTATATGACAATTAAATTTTATCAAACAATGATAAATAAAATTCATATCACTTCATAATATTAAACTTAACTAGCGTAAAGATATTCAGTACGTTGTGGGCGTTGTAAACACTCACCTTGATTTCAATGTTGTTCCAGCGTTTTATTTCGAATAAAATTAAACGAGCGTTTAATTTTACCCAAAATTTTCACTAGCTCCAAACGACTCCAATCCAGCTCCATTGCGGAGTGTTCGTCCATACAATTCCAACGCAATTGGTTTCGTAATTTTTCGACCTTGTATGAACAAGATATGATATTTTAAAGGTTACACGAATTAATATAAATAAAATTTACATTTTATTTCCATTTCTAACCCTATAATCATCTAGCCGTCCATTTCCTTTGCCCAGATCCAAGCCCTTGCACGCGTTCATCTTCTTCCCAGTATTCGGACGCGCAACACAACCCAAATAGCCGGCCTAAACCCTAATCACACAACCCAAAACGAGCATCACCACATCGATCAGAGACCTTCATTCAACTCGCCATCCCACACTCTATACTCGGATGCAATATCAGAGAGCTCGGCCCCCCAACTGCACGCAAAACGATGGCGAACGGCCGGCCATCGCGGCCCCGTAGCTCCCACCTTGTCGCTCCAATTTCGATCGTAGCCGTTCACTTTAGAGATCTCAACGCCCTCTCTCATTTTGTAGTTGGAAGTTTTTCGATTCGATTAGCGGATTTGAAGAAATTGAGGGGGAAATAAGAGTGTTTTCTGGCCATTGATAGATATAAACGGCGGCTGCAGCAAAACCCTATGGTTTTGGTTTCTTTTGCAAAGTGAAATAATATCGTGCTTATATAGAAATTCAGACGAACACTATTCATTCCGGATTTTCGAACTCCGATTTACGCGTGGTGACCGGCGTTTCTAGGGTTTACCCCGCGTTCTGGACACAATGGAATAGGTTTCGGAGGCTAATTCGAATATATGTGCGAGTTACGGAAATAAACGATCAAATTTAAATTAAACCGATTAAACGAATTTCTTTGCGTTTCGGCTCGCCCCGGACAAACGGTAAATCCGATTGACACGAAATTTGAAATCTTACAATAATATCACGTTACAGATCCGATGAAATAGGTTTCGTCGAAATCCGAGACTGTTTGAAAAATGGCTATTTTAACTCGTAAATTAAATATTAAAATATTCAATTTTCACAAATTTACTTTTAATTCGATTTTAAAAGTTCTACAACATCATTCTAACTTTAATATGATAAAATAAAATTTTACAAATCATTTTTAATCATATTAAACCCGTTATTCAATTATCCAACAAATTCAAATTTTAAAATCTTATTAACTCTATTATAATCCCAATATTACGTACATTCACTTTGGAAACCAATTTGAATCATATTAAATCAAATTCAATTATTCACTCTATTTTCATATATTAAATTTCAATATCAAATTAATCATATCAAATTCGGAATTTAATTATTCAAACATTTGTAATATTAAATTTAAACGAATTTGATTATTCTTAAATCACTATCTTTTGAAATATTCAAAACGAACTTATAAGATTTGACCTTTAAAACTAATTCAAATTATAGAACAACCATTTCCATAAATCAGTTATCCAATTTCCGTTATTCAATTATTCAATAAGTTTTAAATATTTACTTTAAACAATTTACCTGTTCAATATTCAATTATTTGATTTGAACTAGATTTTACTTATCAATCAATTACTCTATTATACCCAATGAATTCAACATTTATTATCCTATCCAACTATTGATTGCAAAGGCATTCACTAAGTAGCATTTATTTTTCAATACTTATTACTATTCAAATCTTCGAAACCAATCTATTAAAATTTGTATTACTACCTAAATAATTCACAATTCTTATTCACTTATTTGCATTGGTTTTTCCATATATTCCCTTAACCAAGTTATAACATTTGAGTCAATTCAAATAGATTAGAACTCCATTCAATCTATATATAATTACTTGGATAATTATTGTTGCAATTCATTCCAGTTATTATTATTCCAAACGACTTACAATTTTTTTTTCTAATACTAAATCACGAAATCTTATTAAATTAGCTATTTTAATTATCGAAAATTTACGGGTCGTTACACTCTCCTCCACTCAAAACTTTTCGTCCCCGAAAAGGAAAAAGAAGGGAAAAGGAACTAAGTATAGAATTTAACATTAGATATATTTTATTCAAAGTTACCAACTTATAAAACAATGAAATTCCATTTATAAAGCCATAACTACGCTTCCACTACGCTACTCCGATTAGTCTATAAAGTTTACGAGTTAGTTATCAAAACAAGTTATAAAATTTTAAAACTTGAAAATTTTCTAACACCCGGATTTACGAAAAATTTCGGCAGAGTCTCCTTTGCGCGGCTCGATCCGAAAAAAATGACAGTATATATATCACAAATATACATCTCATCAAGTGATGAGGCATCCTGCAGGGAAAAAGTGTAAAAGTACGGTATGTAATCCGAGATATGTACCTTATATATTATTAGCGAGCATATACGGCTAATATAGCGCGAAAGTGAGCTCCAAATGCAAAGCAAGCGCAATCCGCACCTACTAAACACTCAACAAACCATGAGAAACATGCATATATGAAAATAAAATCATTATACACAATATAGCAACATAACAACTACATGTGTCAACATAGCAAATGCAACAAAACAACAAATGCGTCCCCCAAATCAACTATCATCCAACAAATCCATAACCAATCAATATAAATTCACTTCTCATTAATATTTATTGACTTGGGTTTCAATTTTAATCACAGTTGATTCATTAACGTTGGATTTTACAAACATTCATTCTCAATTCAATTAGTTAACATTCACTAATTTATATTTACATTAGTTCACTTCCAATTTGAATCAAATTAAATTCTATTTAAATTCATTTAACTTCCAATTTGATTTTAATGATTTATAGCTTCCGATTTCATTAACACTTAATGAATTATATACAATCAACTAACAATCATATAACGACCAAATCATATAATTTTAAAAGAATCATTTTATATTTGGCATCATAAATTTCCAATATTAACTTTAATTAAGTCCGTAAGCCGTACATATATCATCTGTGAGAAATATCAATCTAATCGCT
Organism: Allium cepa; assembly: GCA_030765085.1. Classification (NCBI taxonomy): domain Eukaryota; kingdom Viridiplantae; phylum Streptophyta; class Magnoliopsida; order Asparagales; family Amaryllidaceae; genus Allium; species Allium cepa. The sequence continues at coordinate 895,979,287 of CM060937.1, read as the reverse complement.
TATTCGATCACACAATTTCACTTCCAAACTAGTATCGTTCACACGACTCTCTAGTGCGGACTCAGATTTGGTTCCTTGATTGGAAACTGTTACTCTCCTTGCATAGCCATATACTATGATAGAGAATTCCAGAATCAAATTAAAAATCCATATCCAGGGTTCGCCGTCGAAAATCGAGTAAAAAATCCTAACTTGGATTGATATAAATCATCCTGAAATTTTATGCTCGAATTTGGATCAAATCATTATGCGAACAAAATAATATACGTACAACTCATGTATTACCTTCCAATGGATTTCTATCCAATTTATCTATACTAAATTATTTTATTGGCTTTTATATTTTTTTCACTTAATTACTCACAATCCATTATTCAGTTAGCATATTCATTTCTTTACATAGCATATTCTTTAACATTATCTTTTCTTAAACATCATATCATAGAATTTGCTTATTCATGTTCATTTTAACATTCTATATAATTTAATTAATTCAATTTCATTTTCCAATTGATTCTTAGCTATACCAAATTCTTTTTTTTACGTTTACTTCAATATCATAATTTTAGTTAATAACAAATTTATTTATGGAACAATTTATTAACCAGCACTTTAGTTTACTAATCATCCTATAAAAGTCTAACCTCTCATAAATGACTTTTCTTAGTTTACAGTTATCTTAAAGGTTACAATCCCTTTGCAATTTATATTTATTTTCTATAACTAATTTACAAAGATATAATACGATTCATTTATCTTCTTTCTTAAGTTCACTTACTTGTTCCATTTATCCATTCATCATTTCATGTTATATTTAAGTATATAACATTTTTATCACAACCAAAATTTTCATTTATATACATTTAATTCCCTTTGAGTTTTCCATACTTGTATATTTCAATTACTTTCAGGTTCTGTTTATCTGTACAATATCTCATTACATATCCAAAACATCATTTTAACTTTTAACATTTGGTAAGTCTTGTTATATGTTATCAGAATGTAATTTTGGTATTATACAAATTTATAGAATTTCATTTTACTTAATTAGAATGTTCACAAATTTAATTTGTTAAAATCCTCTTTACCTTTCAACTTTAAAGGTACACTACAACTCTAAAGTTTTCCCAAAACATAAGCTTAGATATCTTAATCCTCTTATTTTAGAAATTCTGGTTATTCACATTTCATTTAAATAATTTGAAAATTATTAATTAACAGAACTTAGAAATTTAAATGCCCGGTTCTTTTCAAATCCTTTGAAATAAATATATACACTTATATCTTTAGTATATCAAATCATACCTTTGGAATTTAAACCAAAACCCATTTACCCAAAATAATTTCGAAGAAAAGCAAAGCTTCTTAGAAGTCTCCCCCACTTTGAGACTCAAAAATGAACGTCGATGATGCTGCGCAGTCAACACCGAAATTATTTTCCAGCGACATAAGAGAGGAGTACTGAATTCCTTCCTTCCTTTAAAAATCCTTTCAAAATCCTTTCAAAATATTTCCATAAACAATTTCCAACTAATATTACTATATATTTCTTCAAAACTTTGAGAACCATTTTCCAAAATCTCCGGGTCTTAAATTTAATATTTTCCCATTTAAATCTATTTTAATTCATAAGTCGCCTTTATAAAATATTCTTATAGGATTTTCTTTCTTAAAACATTTCACAAGTGTTTTATCATTGTTCATTTTGTATTTTACCTTATTTATTAAATTACAATATCCAATTAATGATAATAACCAATATGATCATTCCTAACAACCAGGTAAGCTAGATAAGTCATAATAATTTCTGAAAATTTTTCTTTATATACAAAATATAATTAGAGCAAAATTATTTCATTTACCCAATTTCAAAACAATACTATGTCAAATTGTTCTGTTTAAGTGTTTAGAGATCCCTATCAATGACGTTAATTACTCATATTGACCAGAATCCATTAGTCACTCAACAAATCAACCGACATAATATAAAACATTTTATATCACTAACAAATACGCTCTCTCATATATATATACACTCAACAACTCATCATAGGGTATTACTACCCTATTTATAAAGAGTCAGACCCCACAAAGCTAAGGTTATCGCTAAACCAAAGCTCTGATACCAACTGTAACGACCCGCCTTTTTGGACAGTTTAAACCGACGATCAAACCCACATGTCGACTCAAACCATTCAAATGGCAAATGGTTATTGGGGTAAATAAGAAAATAAAAGAAAGAGAAATAAAGGAAATGAAACAACACAGAATCTCGCAGCGGAACGATAAAATATAATAGTCAAATAAACAGTTCATGAAGCTGTTTACAATACTTTGATCATTATTTATACAACCTTTATCAGATTTATACATATACAACAGAACAAATAAAATAATACAACAGACAACATGATGCAAAGATAATAAGAGTAATAGTATACCAAATCTTCGTCTTCGTCCTCCAGAATAGATCTTCAATAAGCTGAAAAACTCAGGTCTGACCTGAGCGTAATGAAAAGACAAAGCACTCGAGTCAGGACTAAAATATCCTTATGAAAGTTAAATCAATCGTAAATAAATATGAGTGTAACGGTGTCAGAGATGTTTACGGGGTTTGACATCTCATATCCAGTGTCAACGTGCGTGCAGTAACTCAAGAGATGTTACGGGATTTTCCATCTCTCCAGGATCCGTTAAACTATCTACTATGTAGTACAATACGCTATTATAATATGTCTACAGTAAAGTAAAAGTATTAAAATAGCGTTAAGGCGTTACCATAGTTCCCCTTAATACATTTTTATAATGCCATAGTCTATACAGCACCGTAAACCCCACCGTAAACTAGTGGTTATCAAAGGGTACCCCATAGGTATAACACCAAACAAAACGTAGTGGTCGCGAATAGGATAATCAGTATGACAAGGTACATGAGGCGATACCAACTAGGATACTGGTAGTTGCATGATCCGGACTGATGTTGAGCATAGCCAGCAGCTACCTCAACACCGCGAAACAACACTCCCAAATCAAGGGGTGCACCCAAATCGAATCACAAATGTAATAGATATGGTATCGAAGAAGTGTGTCCGCTAGAGATGGTGAATCTCAATGGCCCGGCGCGGCTCCTATTTTAGTCATGTCAGGGGTCATCCAATATCCTTCTGTTTCTTCAGTCAACGCGTTCACCAAACCATCCACTTCATTCTGGATCAACACTCTGCGTATAATAGTTATTAAAGTGGTTTTCGGTATCGACAGAGAGTATGTCCATATCCGATCCCGGTCTCTTTAATAACTACGTATTATTACACCGGTGGCTCTTTTACATTTCAAATTGATTCATAATTGAAATCAAAATATCATATTCGCTTCAAAAATCAAATCCATTTCAAATATCATCGTATCTATTCAAATGTAAGATTTCGTTTCAAAAATCATTTTTCGCCTCGATATCTCATTTCGATTTCAAAATCATTTCAAATTTCAATTTAGGTTGCAACTTCATTTAACCCAATTCGTATTTACATTCGAGATTTAAACATAAACATTTCACCTTATTGACCAGCTTGAATTTTTAGAAAATAGTTTTAAGTAGTTTAAAAGTAGTTTTAAATAATTAAAATAGTTAAAATACTTAAAATCTTAAAAGGGATTTAAAATAGATAAATTAGTTTAAATAATTTAAATTGGGTTAAGTAGATTTAAAATAGATTAAAATAGTTCAAGTATTCAAAAATGGTTTATATAACAGAGAAATTTGGAAAACAAAATAAAACAGCTTCAAAACCAGTCCATTTCAATTATAACTTCCCAATTCAAATCAATTTCAATTTCCATTCTACCGATTCAATTTCGATTTCAATTCAAATCAATGTCAACTTTGAGTTCAAATTAATTCAATTTTACATTCACCTTCAATTAATTCAATTTCAATTTATATCGATTTGGAGCTTGATTTTCAAAATATCAATTTATAACACTTAACAAAATAATCCTTCAGTATTCAAATTTAAATCCAAATTTCAAATATGATTCAACTTCAAGCTCAATTTCAAAATATCATTTTTATGTCACTTTTACTTAGTAATATTCAAAGCTCGAAATAAGGTTCAATCTTTAAACAAATCGATTTCGAAATTCAATCATATCCCGATTTTAAATTCCGAAGTCTTTACTTTAATTATTTAACAATTTCTTTTAACCAAAATTTATTTCAACATTTCAAACTTAATTTTCCGATAAATTCGATTTCTATAAATTGATTTCTATTTATAACTTTTAAATCAAAACATTTAAATAAATTTCAAATCGACGATTTTAAAAATTATTAATTTAGCCAATCCGGTGTCCGTATATAATTTTCTATCCTATGGCCAAGTGATCAGTTATTTCAATTAAATGTCAGGGATGAATATATATCACTTAAATCAAATCACAGTATCATATGTATGTATAACAGGATATATATAAGCAAATAAACATCCAAACATTTAAATATCAACCAATAGCATTCATCGAAATACATCATCCAATAGACAATACAATTCACGACAATTTCATAGTTATCAATGTCAGGTAATTTAATCGCAATTCAATTTTAATTTCAATTTAACTGTCAATTAAATTTTCAATGGTTAATTCAAATGACAATCTATATGACAATTAAATTTTGTCAAACAACGATAAATAAAATTCATATCACTTCATAATATTAAACTTAACTAGCATAAAGATATTCAGTACGTTGTGAGCGTTGTAAACACTCACCTTGATTTCAATGTAGTTCCAGCATTTTATTTCGAATAAAATTAAACGAGCGTTTAATTTTACTCAAAATTTTCACTAGCTCCAAAAGACTCCAATCCAGCTCAATTGCGTAGTGTTCGTCCATACGATTCCAACGCAATTGGTTTCGTAATTTTTCGACCTCGTATGAACAAGATATGATATTTTAAAGGTTACACGAATTAATATAAATAAAATTTACATTTTATTTTCATTTCTAACCCTATCATCATCTAGCCGTCCATTCCCTTTGCCCAGATCCAAGCCCTTGCACGCGTTCATCTTCTTCCCAGTATTCGAACGCGCAACACAACCCAAATAGCCGGCCTAAACCCTAATCACGCAACCCAAAACGAGTATCACCACATCGATCAGAGACCTTCATTCAACTCGCCATCCCACACTCTATACTCGGCTGCAATATCAGAGAGCTCGGCCCCTCCTACTGCACACAAAATGATGGCGAACTGCCGACCATCGCGGCCCCGTAGCTCCCACCTTGTCGCTCCAATTTTGATCATAGCCGTTCACTTTAGAGATCTCAACGCCCTCTCTCATTTTGTAGTTGGAAGTTTTTCGATTCGATTAGAGAATTTGAAGAAATCGAGGGGGAAAGAAGTGCATTTTCTGGCCATTGATAGATATGAACGGCAGCTGCAGCAAAACCCTAAGGTTTTGGTTTCTTTTGCAAAGTGAAATAATATCGTGCTTATATAGAAATTCAGACGAACACTATTCGTTCCGGATTTTCGAACTCCGATTTACGCATGGTGACTGGTGTTTCTAGGGTTTACCCCACGTTCCGGACACAATGGAATAGGTTTCGGAGGCTAATTCGATCATATGTGCGAGTTACGGAAATAAACGATCAAATTTAAATTAAACCGATTAAACGAATTTCTATGCGTTTTGGCTCGCCCCGGACAAACGGTAAATCCGATTGACACAAAATTTGAAATCTTATAATAATTTCACGTTACGGATCTGATGAAACTAGTTTTGTCGAAATCCGAGACTGTTTGAAAAATGGCTATTTTAACTCGTAAATTTAAATATTAAAATATTCAATTTTTACAAATTTACCTTTAATTCGATTTTAAAAGTTCTACAACATCATTCTAACTTTAATATGATAAAATAAAATTTGAAAAATCATTTTTAATCATATTAAACCCGTTATTCAATTGTCTAATAAATTCAAATTTTAAAATCTTATTAACTCTATTATAATCCCAATATAACTTACATTCTCTTTGGAAACCAATATGAATCATATTAAATCAAATTTCACTTATTCACTCTATTTTCATATATTAAATTTCAATCTCAAATTAATCATATCAAATTCGGAATTTAATTATTCAAACATTTGTAATATTAAATTTAAACGAATTTGATTATTCTTAAATCACTATCTTTTGAAATATTCAAAACGAACTTATAAGATTTAACCTTTAAAACTAATTCAAATTATAGAACAACCATTTCCATAAACCAGTTATCCAATTTCCGTTATTCAATTATTCAATAAGTTTTAAATATTTACTTTAAACAATTTACCTGTTCAATATTCAATTATTTGATTTGAACTAGATTTTACTCATCAATCAATTACTCTATTACACCCAATGAATTCAACATTTATTATCCTATCCAACTATTGATTGCAAAGGCATTCACTAAGTAGCATTTATTTTTCAATACTTATTACTATTCAAATCTTCGAAACCAATCTATTAAAATTTGTATTACTACCTAAATAATTCACAATTCTTATTCACTTATTTGCATTGGTTTTTCCATATATTCCCTTAACCAAGTTATAACATTTGAGTCAATTCAAATAGATTAGAACTCCATTCAATCTATAAATAATTACTTGGATAATTATTGTTGCAATTCATTCCAGTTATTATTATTCCAAACGACTTACAATTATTTTTCTAACACTAAATCACGAAATCTTATTAAATTAGCTATTTTAATTATCGAAAATTTACGGGTCGTTACAAGGATGGCACTTGTTCTAGCAAAATTGTTCATGAAGAACATAGTTAGACTTGATGGGATTCCTAATAGTGTAGTCAGCAACAGGGATACATTATTCATTAGCGAATTTTTGAGGAGCCTATAAGAGGTATAAGGTACCAAGCTCAAGATGATTACAGCATACCACCCATAGACGGATAGGCAGATAAAGAGAGTCAATAAGGTACTCGAAGATTTATCGAGAGCTTGTTTGTTGGACTTCGGGGGATCTTGGGAAGATCATCTATATCTGCTTGGTTTTTCCTATAATAATAGTTATCAGACTAGTATAGGAGTGACATCTTTTGAAGCTTTGTATGGAAGGTCATGTAGATCGCCAGCATGATAATTAGAGATTGGAGACGGATTGGTCTTAGGTCCAGATTCAGTTAAAGAGGCATCAGAAAAGATTGAGATAATCGGAGAACAGATGAAGGAAGCTCAATCCAGGAAAAAAAGTTACGTGGATAGAAGGCTTAAAGACTTAGAGTTCTCAGTGAAAGACTCAGTTTTATTAAAGTATCACCGATGAAGGGTGTGGTACGATTTGGAAAATAAGGAAAGTTGACCTCGAGGTATATTTGTAACATTCCCGTTTTAAAATAAAATTTGAATGTTTAATTTATTTAATTTTTTGGAATAAATTGCGAATTAATTTGAATTTTTCAAATTAAATAAAATTTTGCGCCTGTTTAATCATATAAATAGATTGTAAATTGAATTATGGGTTTGAAATTCAAATAAATATTTATTTATAAGTATAGTAGTTCAAGATAATATGATATTTAATAAGGTGTAATATTTTTAACTAAAAATAGGATTTGATCAAAAGATTTAATCTTTTAAAAATATAACATGAATAAATGCGATTGTATATATTATATAAATAAAAGGAAATGGATTTCTTTAAATTGAAAATGTACACATATGTAGATATAAAGCAATTTATAAAATGAAAGGGTTCGAAACATAAATTTTAAATTAAATAAGATAAGGGTTTAAAACAAAATAGATGTAAATGACATTTATGAGGTAAGGATAAAGAATTTATACAAGTGGTAACATAATTAAACAAGTATCAAACTTTTTAATTTTTTTATCTTTTTTTTTAAAATAAATAATGATTTTCAGGTTATATATATACATCTAACTTCCACTCTCCATTTTCTTTTTCATTTCCAAAGATCAACAAACTTAAACAAATGCCTGTACAAATCAGAATACAAAACAAAACCTCAAACCATCAAGTTTAAAATCAAAAACTTGTTCAAACAATAAATCAAAAACAATTCAAAGTTTCAAGTAAATTCAATTTCAAACAACTCGGGTTCAACCTGATTCAAATCATTAAAACAAATTCAAGATTCAACCCAAAATTAGTTCAGATTTGAACATCAAGCAAATCTGAAAGCAAGCTTCAGATTCAGGTTTAAAGCTAAAGAAATTAAAACAAAAAAAACTCAAAAGCCTGAAAAAATGAAAAGCAGATATAAAGATCAATTCAAGTCTTCAAACTGAAAATCCAAGATCAGATCAAGGAATAAAAACAATTCCAGATTTTCAGAAATTCAAACATTCCTGACATTTTTTCCAGGCAAAAGTGCCTGTTCTTTGCTGTGTCAAACTCCAGGTGAGCAAACCACCATAATTAATTCTTAAAGGTAGTTATATCTGATTAGCATGTGGAGATTTTTGAAGCATGATATGGATTAGGGTATGCATGATGATTTTTTATGTATATGTATGTGTGGTAATATCTTTATATACTTATGCTCAAACGTAACAGGTTCTAAAACCTGTTCAAAATTCTAAATCTAATCACCTAATCCCCTTTAGGATTTGATGTTTGAATAAAAGGTGTTTGAATGATCACAATCTAAATTTTAAATATATTGTTAAGTATTACGAACATATAGAATTACTGGATATAGGAAATGTCAGAGAAAATCAACTCAAGTCAAAAAAGTTGAGTGCTAAATTTGCATACTTTGATTATATAACCAAATTCGAATTCTAAAATGATGAATTTTAAAAATAATATTGTTATTTTTAATTTGGTAGTTGTGGTGAATTTTTAAGTTGAACGGGTTTCAACTTTTTGGAAAATTCCGGCTATTGACGTCGTAATAGTTGTCGTGGTTGACGATGGAGGAAGGTGGAGGTTAAGAGAGCTGTGGAAAAATAGAAGGTGGATTTATCATCTACCGTAGTGGCATAGCGGTGACGAACTAGGGTTTTTAACCCAGTTTTGGCCATGATGAGAAAATGAATTGTTGCGCCAACATGGGCGATTTTAAGTCGATCGCATGCTGTGGGGTCGACATATGGGAGTAAAGCAAGGCTCTGAGCGTGTGAACGAGAATTTCGGTGACCGAAATCGGTGGTGCGATGAGACTTTCTACGATTGGGTTGGGTTCATGGAGGAGCCAACATGGACGACTTCGAATTCATCATTGCATCGTAAAAATGGTGGTTCGTAACGACTAAGGGATGATCGATGACTGGTTGGAGGTCTTGGCGATGGTCGACAGCCATTCCAGTGGTCGTGCATGAATTTTCTCCTGTATTAGGTGAACGTAGAGGCATTTGGGAAGAAAGGGGGAGCTCGGGTTGTGTCTCGGGGAAAGTATGTTATGAGGGGTTGCTTTCGAGCCATTTGCACTAATTTAATCTGTATAACAGTTTGTAAAATTTAAAAATAAAACAAAATTAAGAAGAAGAAGGGGGAAAAGACTCGGGGGAAACTTAGGAAAGATGAGAATTTAATTCGGATAGTTTTGGGCTCGGGTTGTTAAATATGTTAACTAGCTTTAAAAGGTGAAGAAAAAAAATTTGTTACAGGTTTCTCATAAAAATAGTTTTTAATCTTTAAAACAAATCATGTTTATTTTAAACAATTTTGGTTAAACCAAATTCTTTTGTGAATGTTAATTCTTGTTTTTAATTTGATTAAAAGATTTTTAATTATTAATTTAACTTAAAGGTTTTAAGATAATAAGTTGATGATGAATTTATTTCAAAGATTTTAAGATTTGAATGATAATTAATTGATAATTAATTAGTTAATAAGGGTAATTTAGAAGGATAAATTACCCAATGTAATCCAAGGGATTAAATATTTAATTACCTAAAGATTTTTTTAATGTGATTGATTAAAGAAAAATTAATTAAGGTGATTAATTTAATTATGTGATAAATTAAAGATTACTTAAGGTAATTAATTTAAAGATAATTACTTAATTTAAAAGTAATTATTTAATGATTAAAGTTGGTTAAGTGATTAGGGATAATCACTTATTGTAATTAATAAAGGATAATTAATTAAATGGTAATTAATTAAGAGTTGATTAATTAATTAAGGGAAATTAATTAAAGGATAATTAAATAATTAAAGATTAATTATTTAATGATTAAAATTGATTGATTTATTAATTAAGTTTGATTAATTTATAATTAAGGTTGATTAATTTATAATTAAAGGTTGATTAGTTTATTATTGAGGGTTAATGAATAAATAAAGAATAGTTAATTAAAATGATTTGTATTAATTAATGTTAGTTTCCCAGGATGTGTGATTAATTTGGTTTAAATTAATCAGATGTTTAATTAACCTTACTTATGGATGTTTGAATTGCATGGAATGCTTTGAATTGTTTGATATCCTCGGTGTGTGATGCTTTATGATATGAATTATTTTGATTTGAGCTTTGATGAATGTAATTTATTTTATTTGTGATGAATTAATATTATTTATCTGTGAATCTATGAATGAAGATAAGCGTTATAGATTATACCGCTTATCGGCATTGATGTCCTTGAATCTGTGATGATTGATGATGTTGCACTATTGTGTAAAACCCCCGGACTACACCATACACACATAAATATGGATTGCACGAGGAAATTGGTTAAGTCACATATTTTTGAAATAATTTTAAAATTGAATTTTGAATCCAAATGGTTTTGGAAATGGAATTGGGTTAAGTATGAAAAGCTTTTGAAAAAGAGTTTTTTAAGATAAAATTTATTTTGAATAACTTGATAAAGTTTTGAAATTTAAATAATTTGATTTGAATTTGAATTCAAGATTTGAAATTGAATTCCATATTTGGAAATTATGGTTTAAAAAGGTTATACAAGTCATAAATGTGTTTATATGGGTTTTAAACCATTTTATAAATATTATTTTGGAAATTTGAATTTAACTCAAGCTTTAGACTCGAAAGCAAATGGATAACTCGTCGAATGTCTCTGCACCAAATGACCCCGGTATAGAGATTTGATCACCCTTTGTGATGGGGAGTTCGGACGTGATTAAGAATTATCCGGATTTGCAAGGGCTTCTTTGTGAATTCGGTTCCGTTCGAACCTGGAACAGACTTGTATGGATGTGTGTCTGACATTACACTTTGAGACGTAAAGCTGGTTTCTATCAAATACATTTCTGTTTGACGGCGGAGAATTTATTCTCTTAGCTTAACACCCTTCTCTGAGACGTACGAGCTCAGAGGTTATGTAGTTGATGGTTACAAGTGATTCATTCCCAATTTGGTAATGTGGCATTAGAAGTGCTGCTAATCATTTGTTGATCAAAGCATGGATTTTGTGTAGAGGGTAGCTTTGTGGACGAGCTGCATCAGGACCTCACATCTCGGAAATGGTTGAAACAGAAAGAATGCAGCAAGGTTATTTAGGGGTCGCGCTTCTAGGGTATGTCCATTTCTTCTGGAAAATGGTAGTATCATGGTATGGATCCCAGATATTTAACACATGTGATTACTGCAAATTTATTACTTTGTGGTTGAGGATCCTCGGATAAAGGTCGCACACGACCGGGGAAGGCATACTTGTAGGTGTTACTTCCAGGCAGGGGTAACCCGGCCTTGTGTTGGCAGAGAGCTGGGTAAGTTCTTGGGGCGTCCCACCAGAGGCAAACCCATGTGGCAATAGGAAGTTCCTTAGCCTGACCATTTATTGAAAATCCAATCTCCAATATGCGCCTTGTACGATTTTAGTTGTAGAATCTGCCATCTAATATGGTAGCTATAGTAGGCATACTATAATGGTACGTATGTTGGCTAAGATTAATATTATACTTGCAAATGTTTTCTACACTATACACTAATAATAGTATCAAAAGAACTTGGCGTGGTAAGCATGTTTGGCTATCATAAGGAGAAATCTCCCCCAAGTGTGCGATTGCACTGTATGCGTGCCGGTAGTCCTTATGGTAGTTTCATTTTCCAAAAAGCATCGCGGGTTTCTTTTAAACTCTTTTGTTTTGCTTTTAAAGATAAATTGTTTTTGTTTGCTTGTACCAGCCCCATGACTGACTTGGAGTTTATTGTTCCCTTCCTAAACTCTGGGTGCCCACAATTTTCCACACGGGCATCCTAGAGTTAGATTTTCAGATAATCAACTTGTAGATGTAGATTCGATACCCTTTGAAGTCTTTGGTTTGGCAATCGATGTTTGGATCGCATTTGCTACCAGTTCAGCATGATGGTGGTTCGAGCTTGGAGCATTGGTGCTTTGGCACTGAAGACTCAGTTGGTGGATTCCCGCTTTCTCACTTGAAAGACTCTATTGATGGTTATCTTTCCGCTGTCGATGGTCGCAATGTCTAGACCATCCTTGTTGTTGTTATCCTATTCCGTTGTTGTATATTCATCTCTGATATTGTTGGAATTCATATTTTATCGGATATTGTATTTATTGTTGTGTCAATGATATATTCATTTCCTTCCGCTATGTTCTTGTACTTAATGTGTTATATGCTCCGACGAATCAGATTTTTACGGTTGAATCTACGGCATTCGAATACGAGTGAAGTATGGATGATATTTTCGAACGCGAAAGTCTGAGTCGTCACACTTGGTATCAGAGCTAAAGGTCAAACTTTATCTTTAGAGTATAACACATTAAGTGACTCATTAGAGATAGGGTTACAATTACCCTAGAATGAGTATATCCCCAAGATATCCATCAGTGGGCCTTAGTAAATTCTCTTGCTATCCACTGATAATGAGTATGGGTGAAAGAAGAGGTGAGATAGGGGACATGGAAGTACCACTACAAATGGTCAATACCCTATAACAACAAGGGAATATTTTCTCTATAGATCTCTTTGTTAATCATTCAATATAGATTCTCTGATGTCTTCGTGGCAGCTGCAAGGAGAAGCTACAGTGTGATGGTTGCCCTGCGAATCGTTGTAAGGAAAGGTTCTAGTTCCTATTTCGTATTCTCTTCATCGGTTCCCTATCAACTTTTAGCTTTTTAAACTTTAATCAATTTGAAATATTAATTGAAATAAATTGGTTAACTAAATATAAAGTTAAATTGGATTGTATCAATAAAATGATTTCGGTCAAAACCAAAGTTTGAAGTTTTTATTTCTTATGAGGATCAAAGTCCGAAGAGGAAGCTGGTGTAAACTTTGAGATATTCCAACCTGGATTGAGTATCCATTGTTTGTTTCATTGGGGCGTAGATATATCCTACAAATGGTTAGTTATTCTTCGGACTAACCAATACCCCTGCATATTTTGTAGATCAGATGACTCAAATATTTCGTAAAGTGTTAAATAAGTTTATTTTCGTATTTATTGTTGATGTTCTGAATTGGTAAGACAAATGCAGAACATATATTCAGTTTGATCTGGAAAACTGATTCTCTATCTTTGTGTATCCATTCTTTGTTATCTCCCTGTCTGGCAAATTTCGGGGATGAAATTTTCTTAAGGGGGAATCTGTAACATTTTCGTTTTAAAATCAATTTTGAATTGTTAATTAATTTATTTTTTTAGGGATAAATTGTGAATTAATTTGAATGTTTCAAATTAAATAAAATTTGTGCCTGTTTAATTATATAAATAGATTGTAAATTGAATTATGGGTTTGAAATTCAAATAAATATTTATTTATAAGTATAGTAGTTCAAGACAATATGATATTTAATAAGGTATAATAGTTTTAACTAAAAATAGGGTTTGATAAAAAGATTTAGTCTTTTAAAAATATAACATGAATAAATGTGATTTGTATATATTATATAAATATTGAAAATGTAAACATACGTAGATATAAAGCAATTTATAAAATGAAAGGGTTTGAAACATAAATTTTGAATTAAATAAGACAAGGGTTTAAACACAAAATAGATGTAAATGACATTTGTGAGGTAAGGATAAAGAATTTATACAAGTGTTAACATAATTAAACAAGTGCCAAACTTTTTAATTTTTTTATCTTTTTTTTAAATAATGATTTTCAGGTTATATATATACATCTAACTTCCACTCTCCATTTTCTTTTTCATTTCAAAGATCTATAAACTTAAATAAAAGCCTGTACAAATCAAAAAACAAAAGAAAACCTCAAACCAGCAAGTTTAAAATCAAAAATTTGTTCAAACAATAAATCAAAAACAATTCAAAGTTTCAAGTAAATTCAATTTCAAACAGCTCGGGTTCAACTTGATTCAAATCATTAAAAAAAATTCAAGATACAACCCAGAACTAGTTCAGATTAGAACATCAAGAAAATCTAAAAGAAAGCTTCAGATTTAGGTTCAAAGCTAAAGCAATTAAAACAATAAAAAACTCAAAATTCTAAAACAATGCAAAGCTGATATAAAGATCAATTCATGTCTTCAAACTGAAAATCCAAGATCAGATCAAAGGAATCAAAACAATTCCATATTTTTAGAAATTCAAACATTCCTGACATTTTTTCCAGGCAAAAGAGCCTGTTCTTTGCTCTGTCAAACTCCTAGTGAGCAAACCACCCTATTTAATTCTTAAAGGTTGTTATATCTAATTAGCATGTGGAGATTTTTGAAGTATGATATGGATTAGGGCGTGCATGATGATTTTTTATGTATATGTATGTGTGGTAATATCTGTATATGCTTCTGTTCAAACATAACAGGTTCTAAAACCTGTTCAAAATTCTAAATCTAATCACCTAATCCTCTTTAGGCTTTGATGTTTGAATAAAAGGTGTTTGAATGATCATAATCTAAATTTTAAAAATATTATTAAGTATTATCAACATATAGAATTACTGGATATAGGAAATAACAGAGAAAATCAACTCAAGTGAAAAAGTTGAGTGATGAATTTCCATACTTTAATTATATAATCAAATTCAAATTCTAAAATTATGAATCTTAAAAATAATATCGTGATTTTTAATTTGGTAGTTGTGGTGAATTTAAGTTGAACAGGTTTCAATTTTTTGGAAAATTCCGGCTATCGACATCGTAATAGTTGTCGTGGTTGATGATGGAGGAAGGTAGAGGTTAGTAGAGCTGTGGAAAAATAGAAGGTGGATTTATCATCCACCGTAGTGGCGTAGCGGTGACGAACTAGGGTTTTTAATCCATTTTTGGCCATGATGAGAAAACGAATTGTTGCGTTAACGTAGGCGAGTTTTGGTCGATCGCATGCTGTGGGATCGACATGTGGGAGTAAAGCGAGGCTCTGAGCAGGAGAATGAGAATTCCGATGACCAGAATCGGTGGTGCGAGGAGATTTTCTACGATTGGGTTGGGTTCATGGAGGAGCCAACTTGCTCGACTTCGAGTTCATCGTTGCATCGTAAAAACAGGGTGGTTCGTAATGACTAGGGGATGATCGGTGACTGGTTAGAGTTCTCGATGATGGTCGACAGCCATTCTGGTGTTCGTGCATGAATTTTCACCTATCAGGTGAATGTAGAGGCATTTGGGAAGATTGGTGGAGCCCGAGTTGTGTCGCGGGGAAAGTATGTTATGACTCGGGTTGCTTTCGAGACATTTGCACTAATTTAATTTGTATAACAGTTTGTAAAATTTAAAATAAAATTTAAAAATAAAACAGAATTAAGAAGAAGAATGGGGAAAAGACTCAGGGGAAACTTATGGAAGATGAGAAGTTAACTCGGGAATTTTTAGTTTTAGACTCGGGTTGTTTAATATGTTAACAAGTTTTAAAAGGTGAAGGAAAAAAATTTGTTACAGGTTTCACATAAAAACAGTTTTTAATCTTTAGAACAAATAAAGTTTATTTTAAACAATTTTGGTTAAACCAAATTCTTTTGTACATGTTAATCCAAGTTTTGAATTTTATTAAAAGATTTTTAATTATTAATTTAACTTAAAGGTTTTAAGATAATAAGTTGACGATGAATTTATTTCAAAGATTTGAAGATTTGAATGAAAATTAATTGATAATTTATTAGTTAATAAAGGTAATTTAGAAGGATGAATTACACAATGTAATTCAAGGGATTAAATATTTAATTACTTAAAGATTTATTTAATGTGATTGATTAAAGAAAAATTAATCAAGGTGATTTATTTATTTATTTATTTGATAAATTAAAGATTACTTATGGTAATTAATTTAAAGATAATTACTTAATTTAAAAGTAATTATTTAATGATTAAAGTTGATCAACTGATTAGGGATAATCACTTATTATAATTAATTAAGGACAATTAATTAAATGGTAATTAATTTAGAGTTTATTAACTAATTAAGTGTATTTAATTAAAGGATAATTAAATAATTAAAGTTTAATTATTTAATGATTTAAGATTGAATTATTTATTAATTAAGGTTGATTAATTTATAAATAAGGTTGATTAATTTATAATTAAGGGTTAATTAATTTATTATTGATGGTTAATTAATAAATAAAGAATAATTAATTAAAATGATTTGTAATTAATTAATGTTAGGTAACCAGGATGAGTAATTAATCTTGTTTAAATTAATTAGATGATTAATTAACCTTACTTATGGATGTTTGAATTGCATGGAATGCTTTGAATTGTTTGATATCCTTGGTGTGTGATGCTTTGTGATATGAATTATTTTGATTTGAGCTATGATGAATGTAATTTATTTTATCTATGATGAATTAATATTATTTATTTGTGAATATGTGAATGAAGATAAGCGTTATAGATTATACCGCTTATCGATATTGATGTGGTTAAATGTATGATGATTGATGATGTTGCACTATTGTGTAAAACCCCTGGACTACACCATACACACATAAATATGGAGTGCACGAGGAAATTGGTTAAGTCACAGATTTTTGAAATAATTTTAAAATTGAATTTTGAATCCAAATGGTTTTGGAAATGGAATTGGGTTAAATATGAAAAGCTTTTGAAAAAGAGTTTTTGAAGATAAATGTTAAAGTTTTGAAATTTAAATAATTTGATTTGAATTTGAATTCAAGAGTTGAAATTGAATTCCATGTTTGGAAATTATGGTTTAAAAAGGTTATACAAGTTATAAATGTGTTTATGGGTTTAAAACCATTTTATAAATATTATTTTGGAAATTTGAATTTAACCCAAGTTTTAGACTTTAAGGGTTTTAACTTGTGCAAATGTAATCGGATTTTTCCGAAACGAAAACTATTTGTTTTCAAATAATAATAGCTTTCATATAAAGAAAGGATCTCCAATTTGTGTCGAAAAAGGTTTGAAATAGAATTGTTTTGAAAGCTATGAATGATTTTTGTGAAGGATTGTAGAACTTAGTTTTGAAATTGAAGAGGATCTTAAAAGTGTATCTTTGGTATAAAAGATTTGAAATGGAATTGTTTCAAAAGCTATGAATAAATATTTGTGAAAGATTGGTGAACTTTGTGAAGTGAATCTTTTTGTTTAAATATTTGTAAATGGTAATTTGTTCAAACCATTTTGAAGAAAGGTTTGTGTTTTAAGTTGTGACTTAACTAAGATCCCAATATCCATATGTTTTTTAAATAAGCGCTCATTATTCGGTTTAGCCGGGAGAGGACCTTGTGTCATATAACCCATTCCGAATAATGATTTGAAGATATGGACAGCATTTGAAGACCGGTGGTGAAGACCAGATATTTTCGAAAGCGAAAGGATAACTCGTTGAATTTATCTGCACCAAATGGCCCTGGTATAGAGATTTGATCACCCTTTGTGATGGGAAGTCTAGACATGATTAGGGATTTCCCAGATTTGCAAGGGCTTCTTTATGAAGTGCCTTCGGTTCTATTCGAACTCGGAGCAGACTTGTATGGATGTGTGTCTGACATTACGCTTTGAGATGTAAAGCTGGTTTCTACCAAATACATTTCTGTTTGATGGCAGAGAATTTATTCTCTTAGCTTAACACCCTTCTCTAAGACGTACGAGCTCAGAGGTTATATAGTTGATGGTTATTGGTGATACATTCTCAATTTAGTAATGTGGCATATGAAATGTTGCTGATCATTTGTCTATCGAATCTTGGCTTTTTCGTAAAGCGTAGCTTTGTGGACGAGACTACATCAGGACCTTACAACCCGAAAATGGTCGAAACAGGAAGAATGCATCAAGGTTATTTAGTGGTCGTGCCCCTAGGGTATGTCCATTTCTTATAGAAAAGGGTGGTATCATGGTATGGAGCCCAGATACTTAACTCATGTGGTTACTGCAAATTTATTACTTTGTGGTTGTTGCTTTGTGGTTGAGGATCCTCGGATAAAGGTCGCAAACGACCGGGGATGGCATACTTGTAGGTATTACTTTCGGGCAGAGGTAACCCGGCCTTGTGTTGGCAGAGAGATGGGTAAGTTCTCGAGGCGTCCCTCCAGAGGCGTACCCATATGGCAAAAGGAAGTTCCTTGGCCTGGCCATTTGTTGGAAACGCAATCTCCAATATGCGCCTTGTACGGTTTTAGTTGTAGAACCTACCATCTAATATGGTAGCTATAGTAGGCATACTATAATGGTACGTATGCTGGCTAAGATTAATATTATACTTGCAAATGTTTTCTGCACTATGCCTAATAACAATCATATCAAAAGAATTTTGTATAGTAAGCATGTTTGACTATCATAAGGAGAAATTCCCTCAAGTATGCGATTGCATTGTGTGTGTGCGCCAGGAGGCCTTATGGTAGTTTCATTTTCCAAAAAGCATTATGGATTTCTTTTAAACTCTTTTTTTCTTTTCAAGATAAACTATTTTTGTTTGCTCATACCAGTCTCATGACTGACATGGAGTTTATTGTTCCCTTCTTAAACTCTGGGTGCCTATAATTTTTCATACGGGCAGTCTAGAGTAAGATTTTCAGATAATCATCTAGTAGATGTATATTTGATAGCCTTTGAAGTCTTTGGTTTGGCAATCAATGTTGGGATCGCATTTGCTACAAGTTCAGCATGATGGTGGTTCAATCTTGGAGCATTGCTGCTTTGGATTGAAGACTCGGTTTGTTGGATTCCCTCTTTCTCACTTGAAAGACTCTATTGATGGTCATCTTTCCGCTATCGATGGTCGCAAAGTCTAGACCATCCTTGTTGTTGTTATCCTATTCCGCTGTTGTATATTTATCTATGATATTGTTGGAATTCATATTGTATCGGATATTGTATTCATTGTTGTATCAATGATATTTTTATTTCCTTCCGCTGTGTTGTTGTACTTAATGTGTTATAAGCTTCGGCGAATCAGATTTTTACGGTTGAATCTGCGGCATTCGAATACTAGTCACATTTTTACGGTTGAATCTGCGGCATTCGAATACGAGTGAAATATGGATATCGATTTTCAAATGCGAAAATCGTGGTAATATTGGTCCATTTCAGATTATAGAAAGGATTGGAAAGCTCACGTAAAGAGTATAGTTGCCGAGCATTTTGGCAGGTGCCCATAATGTATTCCTTGTGCCTCATCTTCGTAAGTATGCGCATGATCCAGATGCTACTATTCCTCAGACAGCGTTGGAGGACTTAGTAGTAGCGCCCGATTTGACTTTTGTTGGACAACCAGTTCTGGTTGTAGCGAGTGATAGAAAAGGCTGAGGACCAAGGCAATCAAGTTGGTAATGGTTCAATGGAGTGGCAATGAGAAAGACTGTATTATATAAATGGTTAGGAAATTAAACATAAAGGCATTAGGGTAAATAGCCGCCCACACCACCTACCCTTACTATTCTCATTAGGCTTTACACATTCATTTCACCAAAACAAAAATGCTTACAATCGTGTCAAGCAAGGCCGGCCATTAGAAGAGAAGAAGAAAACTTAAGAAAAGCTTAAGATTCAAGCTAGAGGAAAATTAATCTTAAACAATCTCTAATCTCCTTATCTCAAGCAAGGTGAATAATAATTTCCACATCTCTATTTTCTTCTTCACATCAAATGATTTCCAATTTAAGGATAAATTTATTTTATGATGATTTGAATGATGATATGCTTGTTTATGATTTATAAGAGTTTAAACAAGGTTGTTTAATAAGGAATATGCACGGTTTACGGTAAAATCGAGATTATATGATTTTTAAATGCCATGGGAAGATTTTATATTATAGAAAACATGATTTTGGAGATAGGTTTCAATTCTTATATTTTTTCGAGTAAACATGGATTTTATACGCATTTTCTAGTAAAGAAAATGAATTATTGGGTTATAAATTATTTACGAAAAAAATAATGATTATTTGGGTTCGAAATTTTTGTATGTTGAAAAAAAAAATTAAAATATATTTTTTGAGAATTTTCTAGAATTTTCTAAGTATTTTGATGAATATATAAAATTATTTAAGGTATGAGACTTAAATGTTTTATATATGTATTTAAGGAGAGGTGCCATTTTATAAAATAAAATGATTATTTAAATCTGAATTTGCGGTAGCATTTTTTCTGAAAAGTTATGTGTTAACCAATAAAAATTTGATAAAGGAGGCAGGTTAGTTAAAAAGTTACCTTCTTTATGTTAAAAATAACAAAATCATGCTTTTAGCCTGTTTCAGCCATTTTAGGCATAATACCTTTCGACACAGACCTTTCGCCTAAGTTGAAAGGATTAAACCTTTCGGGAGGGTCAAACAAAGCATATGGTATCATGTACTTGGTGCGTAATGAATTGGATAGAGTCGAAGGGTCTGCAATCGAAAGGTTGAGGGCCGAAGAGGTTGGGATATGTTTGTTTTATAAATTAAAGTTTTCACTTGCTTTGCTTTCGAATTAGAGTTTTCGACTTGGTTTCCTTCAACCAGGTCAAATGTTTAAAGATAGGTTTTAAAACTTTCGATAAAGTCAAAAGGTTACTACTAATTTTTATAGTTTGTTTTTAACCTTTGAATACAGTCGAAAGGTTTGAGTTTTATAAGTTGTTTTACATATAAGAGCTTCCGACATAGTCAAAGGTTTTGTTTTGAAAGGTTGTTTCAAAGAGGTTTTCAAAAGAACTACCACCTTTATTTTGTTAAAATCCTTCGAAGAGGTCGAAAGCCGGAGCTTTCGGCTTAGTCGAAAGGTTTACCTATTTTAAAAACCAGTCGCTTCTCCCATTATTTCGAAAGTTTCCAAGCCTTCAACTTAGATGAGTTACCCTTGATTTATAATTGAAGTACAACCCAAGCTTTCGAAGGAGTTACTGAAAAAAGGAAAGGTCTGTGATCTAAATGAAATGATTTAAGATTTCGAAGTAGACCTTCCGACAAGGTCGAGAGGTTGCTTCCTTTTATATTCGAAAGGTTTTGAAAGAGGACCTTCCATATGTTTTAACTTGAACCCAGTAAGTTTTCGAAAGGTTTAATCCACTGATTTTGAAAGGTTTAAATTGTCGAATGGTTTCAAAGGATTCAAAAGGTTTTTTTGTAGACCATGCGACAAGGTCAACGGGTTTTGTTTTGGAAGGTTTGAAAACTTATACTCTAATTTTTAAAGAAAAACCCATGGCCTGTATAAAGGAGTTTTATAATGGCTTTAAGTATGTAGTTTTGAAGAAGTATTTGCTTAATGAAGATATAAGTTAAAGAGGTTAACTATGTTACGATATATATATTTCAAGGACCTTAAACACTGAAGAGTGATATGGTTAAATTGTTATTTTGCTTCTTCAAAAATGAGTATATTCGTAGGATAATCCATAATTATATTTTGGGAAAAAGGGGTAGAAGAACTAGCTAGGTTAACTCAATAGTGAATATAAATTGCTTAAACACCTGAATAATTAGAATTGCATTTATGGAGTCAGGGTGACCAATGATGCTTAACTTCGTAGTCTTTGGTGTATACCAAAAGGTACATAGTAAACCCATGAAAACTATGATAAGGTGGTTTTTGGTGCATACCAAAAAGCTCATAGTTAATCCACGAAAACTATGTATTAAGAGTAATTGGCAAGGGCTAATTGGTTTGTAGTGAACCCATGAAACTATATCGGATTAAGAATTGACACTAGTCAATAGGTTCCTGGTAAACCGATGAAAACTAGGATTAGTAAGTAGTTGATGAATGTATCAGTCGGTTCTTAGTCAATCTATGAAAACTAGGATGTGAAGTGAGTTATTGGACAAACCATAGGTTCCTAGTAAAACTATGAAAACTAGGATAAGGTGATTTGTTATTGGAAAGTCCAATAGGTTCAGAGGACCCATGAATTGATTATGTTATGTGGTAGGAACCTATAGTTCTTAGTGATCCCATGAAAACTATGAATAATAAAGAATGTCTATTAATTAGGACAAGGTTATTAGTAAACTTACGAAAATTAAAAAAGGTTAATAGTGACCCTAGAAACTATATTTATGACAGAGTGCCAAACTAAACTATTTTCAAGTGTGCATATCATCATAATATTTTTAATTGTATGTTTTAACCATTATGGACGTAGGAGCACAGTATATCGTTTTATAAAGTTTTTACGATACTAGTAGGGAAAAACCTGTTTCCCTACGCAGCATGGTCTCACTCGATATCTAAAAGGATTGAGATGTTAGATTATTATTCATACTAGTCTTTATGTCTAACTCGAAGTTTTTGTTTTCCCTTTAAACTCTCGTGTACTCAATTGATTTTGAGTAGTTTGAGATTTAAGATTTTCATGTCCTCTTTTTTGACAGATAAAGCTTCTGGAGAGGTGCAGGAGGCAGATAGTTAATTAAGGTTTTCTTGTCCACTGTGTGTTTATTTGTAAATGCAGATTCATGAGCCATACTATACACTCTGATCAACCAAAGGGGCGCCTTCATATGTCGCTCTTGGTGTATTTGTAATAATTTTATTTTGCTGAACAAGGTTAAGTAATTTAGGATTATAAAATGAACGTGGAATGTTTTGATTTTAATATGGAAATGTATTTTTGAACTGTTAATTTTTTTTCTTCATATTTCTGTGATTTGTGTATTAATGAATCTAATAGCGTCATATTTAATCGCCAAAGATTAATAACTATGGATGATTGCAGCATCCATAGTCGCCAGTTTTGAGCCTTCAAGTAATGGGATGTTACAGAGCCCATAACCAAGCCGGGATCATAATAAAAGATCTACTAAAGACTGCTCATGAAGAAAATGCTGATAACAATATGCAACTTGTCTTTAAGAACTTGGCCCTCCAGGATAAAGACGAAAGTATCGTAGAAATTGATAAAATAATCGAAGTGTAACGACCCGCCATTTAGACACTTAAAAGTAGACACTAATACATCCATGATATTCACGAGCCAAGCATAAGAGTGTCAGAAAGACAGATTGTTGGGGGAAAAGGAAAGAAATACAGAATAGAATCCCACATCATGGCGAGTGATATATAATATACAATAAATCTTTACAAAAGGAAACTGTAATATACGTACGTCAAATCCAAGTATGCTAATCTATCATCAGCTTGGATAGTTATAACAACCCGTCGTCACAATTGCTGATAACTATAAACAACCAATGCAGTGGAAAATAAAATATATGCGAATACATCTTGGAAGTCCCTAGCTCATCTCCTAAAGCTCTAAAGAATTCCAATCTAGATCTAAAATATGCTCGATCTGACCAAGCATTATAATAAAATAACATCCAGATCAGTTCGGTAAACCAGCGTGAGCACACTATAAATGGATTCCTACTGTAATAAAACCTTTCAAAATGAAGGTATCTCATAAGACCATGTTGCAAGTAATGAACCATTTTTCTACACCCTTTGAATCAACAATAAACCATACATGTCTAACTCAAATTGCATTAAAAGGTGGATCGTTAAGGGTAGAAAGAAAATATAGATAGAGATTCTACAGAATCTTACAGAATAAAATAACATATATTATTTCAATAATAATCTTTACAGCGGAAAATTTTAAAATACAACATCAGAGTCTAACTAAGATTCAGCCTGTACAATTATAACACAGCCCTTATAAATGCTGACAAACAACAAAACAAATGCAATAGATGTAGCGGATAATAGAATACATTCATACGATGATGAAGATCTCCAGCTCTCCTTTGGAAACTCCAACCGTCTTCTACGAAACCTGAAACTATTCGGATCTGACCCGAGTATTAAAAATACCCGGATCAAGCTTGATAAACCAAAGTGAGATACTCGAAATTTTAAATGTACAGATCATGATGATGTTATCAAAACCTTTGAAAAGAAGGATATCTCATAAGACCACGCTCATACATAAACATGGACGGGTTTTTACCTTATGATAACCAAAACACTTTACCAAAATACACTTGATATTACTTTTAATGACATTCCTTTGAAAACACTTTTCAAATAAACTTATTTAAATAAGGTACCAATATCCGGACTATGTCCAAGGTAATATATCCAGACAAGATCAACAGAATATACCGAACGGAATATATGATACCAAAAAGGGGTGAAATGTTTGCAAGTCATTACAGCCATTTTTGGAGTACAATCAAAACCGTAAAATCTCATATTGAGATTGGATTTCCAACATGATAGGGATCTAGTGGCCTTTTCTCCGATCCATGCATAACATACATAGTTCCCACGGTGCCTTAATCGCTTTCTTCAAGCTAGTCACTCGGAACTTTACTTGCTATAATACTACTGATAACCGGTAGTTCCCTGCTTTTCTTAAGCTACCACTTTATCCAAATGGAGCAATAAATGCCGTAACGAACGTATCCCCCAAAGGGCCCAACGTATTGGACACCACCATGCATACTCACTTATTCTGAATTTGTGTCTGTCAGACCACATAGTATCCCATATCATCTTCCGAGATGTGAGGCTAATGAAGCTACGCTCAATTTCTTCAAAGCCATGCTTTTCACAAAAAACACGCTTTGATCATAACAGGTTCAACTTTGAATGCCACACTGTCATTCCTTTGATCACTATTTGACTCCTACAAGCATACAACCTCTGAGCTCGTATGTCTCAAAGAAGGGTGTTAAGCTAAGAGAAGTTGCCATCTCCGTCGCCAAGAAGATGCACATTTGTAAAAGTTAAACATTGTGTCCCAGAAATACAATATCAGACATTCGTCCATACAAGTTCGTTCTGCGGCTGAATGAAACCGAAGGCACATTCCTCAACCACTTATAGGCAATAAGCCCTTGCAATCTGAAAAAATCTCCATAATAAAGAAACCACTGCTATATATATAACTCTATAATGAGAGTACTCTCCCAGAGCATGTCAACAAGCAGTCCTAACACTATGAAGATCCATGGTTTTCAATAATCATCATCTTCAACATGTATTCACTTTCGAACGTATACATTGGTTCGAAGTGGTTATCGGATAGGGATCATCGAAATCCAACCTCGGTTCCTTCAAAACCAATTATCAAGATGCTTAGTACATATGTGGATATCAATCATCAATCAATTACTTCATTTTTTATTTAAAAAATATCTTTCTTAGATATACTCATTTCAATTTATTCCATTTTCTTTTCAAGATAATATGGAATCATTAAGCCTCATTTATCAAATCATCCTACTCATTAAAATTTTCTTAAATCCTAGAATAATTCTAAATCATTTTCTCTTTTACTTGGGAAAACTTTTCCAAATCATTCATTAAATCTTAATCAAAGGTTTCTTATATTAAAGTTATAACTTTTAACTTAGGGAAAATATTCCCAAATCATTCATTAAATTTTAATCAAAGACTTCTTTCTTAACTTCAAATCATATTGTTGCAAATCGAAGATTTTCATAATAGAGCACCATTGCCATCTTAGATGTGGTAAATTTCACCTACAGGGACTGATAGCGAGTCATCATATATCATGAAGATCTCTGTCTTCATCGATCTTTGTCATCTATATGTTTTATTTTGAAAATTAGTTTGAAGTGGTTTTCGGATAGGAATCACCCAAATCTGATCCCGTATTTCGAATAGGAATCACCCAAATCTGATCCCCGTTCTTTCATGCTAATCATCGAAAAATGGATGTTGACTTCGTATAGGGTTTCGAAAATTAGTATGAAGGGATTTTTGGATAGGAACCACCCAAATCCAATCCTGGTTTTTCAGAATGGAATCTCCAAATTCAATCCTGATTCCTTTGTACCAATCATCGAATAAAAGATGCTAAGTGGTTAACTAAAATTCTAAGAATTTGTTTCCTTTCTTTCATCGTAGAAGAACTTAAATATGATCTTTTAGAGCATCCGGGCTTTCCATTGGATCTATTCCACCCCTCGTCTAAAAAGAGAAAACATAGGCCAGGTAAGTTTAGGGCACCGGTTGCTCCATCCTTAATGATATTAAAACACCTTGTTTTATCTTCCCGATCTCACAGGCGGGACAAATGTACTAGTCGGTTCCGCATACTTAGTTTGCTATTATATTCAATATCTTTCACTTTTTACTTAAGATGTATAAACAATTCCTCTTAATCATTTATTCAAATTCTTATTAAAACTTACAAATCATCTTTAAATTGCTTAATTATTCTTTAAAAATCATTCACAAAAGATTTAGGAAAGAATTGTTATGTTTAAACTCATATTCAAAAGGTTAAAGAATTCGCGGCATAAAAGTGCTATGGTAAGTGCTATATAAGCTTATTTGATTTAAACAACTTTTTAACATTGGAAAATTCATATTTTCCATTCCAGATCTCTTTTAAACCATTTTAATAAATTTATCAAATTTATTTCATATTTTTAATCATTTAAAAATATCATTTATAAAGAAATCGCTTTTTGGATTCTGAATTGCAAAACCGCTATATTTTTAGAAAATTGTTTTGGACATATATCAAACTCTACTTAATGAAATCTTGATTTTCTTTTTTCGTTGGAAAACTATTATCATTGTGGACCAAAGAATTTTTATTTCGAAGAAATCCCACTTATAAATCATTCTCTACAGTAATTTGAAGTTACGGATCAAAATTTACGCACTACCACTACGCGATGAGCTCAATTTTGACCAATTTTGTGAACTGCTTCTTGTTCGAAACACTTTAAATTTGTTTTAAGTCATATTTAAACTTTTTAACTTATATAAAACAGTATTTTCATCATTTCAAAATCATTTTTCATTTCATACTATAATATTATATTATTATAATATCATTTTCAATCTTTTTAGATATTTTGAAATCATTAAGAGGCTAAATAATTTTCCATACATACATTTATATGGATTTAATTCTCATTCAATTAATTATGATTACTTACCATTTATCTTATCATTTATCAAACCAAGTTATCAACTAATTCACAACCATATAATCAACCATGATATCAACCAAGTTATCATCCAATATCAACCAATAGTCAACATATTAGTTTCTAATTTAACATGTGTATTATCAACATAAGTTTTGTTAAAATCAGACGAAGATTTGAGTACTCACGATTAGTTGCGCTCCACCAAACTTTTTTGTAGACTTTCCTTGTGATTCCGGCAGCATCTCTTTCTCTTTTGCTTGTCTCGGAGCTTCACGACATGCTCCACCCTCCTATATAGGTTCGGCCTCCTCCTATTCCACCCCTTTCTCCATCATTTCTTCACTTCTTAAATGTCAAACCATGTTTTAATGGTATTCTAAGTTCTTTGAAAAAGTTTGGTGGTGTTATGACTTTGTTTAATATGGTTTTGAAAAAGTTAGTAAGGAAAAGAGAAGAGAAGAAGCCATTAGAGAAGTGGAGAAAAGCTTGAAAAAGGAAGAAGCAGAAGTGTAAAAAAAATGAAAGTGGGTGCTTATTTATAGAAAAAGTTTTGGATTAAAATAATATTTTGTAAAAAGACCAAAATTCCCTTTACTTACTTCTTAAGCAACCTTATTTTTTAAACACTTAACATCATATTTTAAATTATTATTATATGTCATTTTTACTTAAGTATTAAGTAAAGAATACAATAATTATGTTTGGTTTGATTTGATGTTTACTTTTTTCTTTGAAATGACATGTTTGTCATTTTGTGCTTACTTTTTGTTAATTATATTCTAGAATTTTCTTAGTATGTTTAGTAAAAGTAAATTGATTAGTGAATTAATTAATACTTATAATATTTGAATATAGGTTCCTATATTAGAAAATAAAGGTGCGGCAACGCTGCAACAAATTTAATTGACAAAACGTTGATTTACGACAAAATGTTCTACGGTAACATTTTGACGTTTTAGTTAAACTATTTATTTACGTAAACCAAATTTGAAAATAAAATTTTTACTTTTTTAAATGAATTAAAACATGTCTCTTTATATTTTAAGGTCATATTTAAATAATATCAAAATCTCTAATTTTACAATGTACGTAAACCTGACAAAGTATAACAAAATTTGGTTATTTTTGTAAAACGGTTATTAACATACTTTTAAATATTTTTATATATTTTTATTATATTTATTAAATATTTTAAATAATATTTGTCTTTTTAAATAAATATTTAAACCTCTTTATTTAAGCATTTATTTATTTTAACAAAACTTAACTTTTGTTGATTCTAAAATCCAAATTTATACATTTTAAATTATCAACTATAAGAATAAATAATTTCTTCATTATTCTCTATTATATATAACTTATTTATTTTAGTTTTAAACCTATTCAAACTTAAAACAAACGAAATCTCTCATTTTTGAAGTAGCGAAATTATGGGTCGTTACATTCTCCCCTACTTAAAAGAATTTCATCCTCGAAAGTACCCAAAACAAAAGTTTGTCCAAAACATTTATATTCAAACTTAATTCCGTATAATATACACAGATCATGCACATGAAAATATCTTATTCGATCTCGTATTTGAATACACAACTTTATTTCCGAACTAGTATCGATCCTCTGATCCCCTAGTGCGAATTCTGATTAGGCACTTTGCTCGGAAACCTTTGCTTTCCTTGCATAGATCTCAACTATGATAGAAAACTCAAGTACCTAACCACAAACCCTCATCAATGTTCATCGTCAAGAATCGAGTGATAAATCCTTTTTCGGACCAATGTAAACACCTAAAAGTTCCAAACTCAAATCTTAGATTAAAATTTGTGGGATGAAGTGATCTACGTAAAATATATGTATTTGTTGACTTTCAAATACTTTTCATAAACTTTTATCCTAAGTTCTAACATTTTATGAAGGTGCTTCTTTATATAATCCCTTTACTTATTTATTTCTAAATATTTTAAATAAAGGAAAATATTTTGAAGAAACCATTTTCAAAAGATGATTTATCTTTATTATAATTTTTCCCCACAATCTTTTAACTTGGTATATTTCCTTTAACACTAATTTTATTTATGAATCATTTCGTAAAAATATTTCTTAAGTTTATTACATCTTATAACTTATATAAATCAATCACATTTTAAAGACTTAAGTCCAAATTCTTAATTTATGCCAGAATTCATTAATAAAATATTTTCCAAGTTATAATTACCTTTTTAAAGAGTTGTTATTATTATTTTTCTAGCTTTGAAAAAAAATCGAAATTACCAATATTAAATTCTCTATTCTTACATCCTTTTATTTGTAAATAACATTTATAAATTATGCTTATCTAATTTCATTTACTTAATATTTCAATCGTCTATCAAAAGTTTTCATAAATTTCTTAGCTCTGAGTTAGTATGAAACGGAAATTTTTGACTGTCCAAAATCATTGAGAATTTTTTTATCTTATCAATTAGCGATCCCAATTTATCTTTGGTTTATACATTTATTTAAAGATTACAAATCAATGATTCTCATTATTTCTTTAATTTTATAAAATTATGTAGATCGAGTAACTCCAAAACAATCAAAGGAACTGTGTACCAATAGTATCATATATCCTCTTAACAAGAAGAGTAATACGTAAGAGAAGTGCTTACCATCCAAACACATCTCTTACCCATTTTTAGTTTATTTTCGTGTCAATCGAATTAGTTATCATAAAATACCTCTTCTTATTTAAAATAATACCGTTTCCAAAATCCTTTAGAGATTACTTTGTTTATAAAACCTATTTTATAAATTCTTTTTATCTTATATATTAATTAACTTCATTTAAATTACCATAATTCTTTTACTCGAATTTTTAATTCTCATTCCTTTTATATATATTTTTCCTTTTTAGATAATTATTTTCTATTATTTAAATATATGTTTATCTTATATGTGCATTCCTTAAAAAAAATCTTATTATCAAACACCTTATAGTCAAATCGTGAAACTTAATTCACAAGGTATTTGTAGTTAAACTTTTAAATCAAGCAATTAATCAATTTATGTTAGTAACATAACATCATCATTTCTTAATTTATTATTTTGGAATAAGTATTAAAGTTCTTAATTACCTTATCGGATTTCTTACTTACCGATCATTTTTGTGAAACATCTTATAGTCAAACTATGAAATTCAAATCACAATATGTTCATGTTTAAATTTCGCTAATCCCAATTTCTAACTATACAAAATTTCAAAATATATACTTTATATTCAAAATATAATCCTAGGTAAAATTATTTC
Source organism: Allium cepa (assembly GCA_030765085.1). NCBI lineage: Eukaryota > Viridiplantae > Streptophyta > Magnoliopsida > Asparagales > Amaryllidaceae > Allium > Allium cepa. The sequence goes on along the minus strand of CM060937.1, from coordinate 895,948,764 downwards.
GTTTACCAATTTTTTTAAAGTCAGTGTGTCGGTTCGCCTTGTTTAAATGTTTAGGAACCCTCATCGATAACGGTGACTAGGCGCATCGATCAGAATCCATAAGTCACTCAATGGATAAATCAACATAAAACAATTTATTAGTCACTAACAAATAGGCACTCATATATAATTTACTCAAACTCATTCTAGGATGTTACTGTAACATCCCAAAATTTGTTGATTTAAATATGGTGACTTATTTGAACTTTTGAAATTAATTTGAAAAGTTTCAAGAGAAATAAAATATTACTAATATTAAATAAAACAAAGATATATGGATTTAAATAAATATTTGGTAGTTTAAGCTTTATGTAAATAATAACAATAAATAAAGGGAAAAAACATATAACAAACAAGTAATTGTCTTAAACTATAAAATGAAATATATATTATAAATTAAATGTTGATAGTTAACTTTGAATAGAAATAAAATTCAAGATTATATTAGTGATAAGATTATATGGTTATAAGGTAACATATGAAATACATACAAGTTGCATGAGAATTGTACAAGCCAGGAGATTATTAAAAAAACAATAAAATAAAAGTGTAGGCAGATAAATATCTTTAAATAAACAAAATTGTACATACAAAAAGAGAAAAAAAGATTACATGTAAACAAAGAAGGAAGCATAAGCATTTAATGCTTTCTTCTCAGCACAAAAAAAGTCAATTCGAAATATGGAAAATAGCATATCAGCCGAAAATAAAATTTGGCTTAGTCAACAAGAAAAAAAATCTGATCCAAAGAAACAAATTTGTACCGGGTAACACCTACTTATACAAGCTGCCTTCTTTATTTATACATCCATATTCATTTTAGTTCGTTCAAACAAACAAATTAAAGCTAGAGAATTTTTTTTATAAAACATCACTTTATTCTCAAGCTTAAAAATAATCTGCTGAATAAAAAGAAAGAAAAGAAGAAGGATCAAAACTTTTTTTCACAACCTAGAGCAGCTTTATGTTCAGTCTTATTACCAAGTGAGTAAACATCTGTTTCAAAAAAAAATTTGTATTAATATGTTTGATTCATGAATAACTTTTGTTTGCTGTATATTTCAAATAAGAGGTTTTGGATGATTTTGTGCACTGAGAAACTTTGTTTTCCTGTACTTTAGTTTCAGGGCAGGTAAAGTTGAAACAAATCAAACATCTGCATATCAATATCTTTAAACTTAAAATTCTGAACAAAATAAGTTTGTTTCAATTAGAATCAGAGCCTAAAAATTGTTTTAAGCTTGATCATGAAGAGTCGACTCTGTAACCAAAAATTTATGATGAATCGAAGTATTTTAAAACATTGATTGGATTATATAATATGAATGAACATACAAAGATTGATTTTTAAAATTAATATGATGATTTTTAATTGAGTATTCTAAGAGCAATTCAAGTTTAAATAAAATTTGCACTTTTTCAAATTTCTAGTGAACGATCCAATAACAAACATTGAAATTTGTTTTGAAGCTTGTATGAACTTCCGTGATGTCGAGAAAATTGCTGAATAATTTTTCAAATGCACGAATCGAAGGGATGAAGTGAATATAGGGTTTAAGTTTGAGGTTTGCAGTGGGTTGGAAGTGTGGTGATTTCGTCACCATGGAGCGATCAAGTTGCAAGTGATGATGGGGGATGGTAGTATGGAGTGTTGACGTGATGTGGCCGAAATGATGGCATCGCTGGTGGTATGAGGAGCGGCGGCGAGACAATTTCGTTTTGGGTAGGTTCAAGTTACAGTTTCAACGAAGAAGCGAATTTTGATTTTGAGTTTTCTGTGTCGAATCTAGTTATGATTTCGAGTATACGAGATGTTTGCGACTTGCCGGAGGTCGTGACGTTCGCCAGAACGGCGACGCGATGATGTGCACATGCACGATGTTGTTTTGGGTGTTAGGAAGTTCTGCATTGGCCACTCGAGTTGATACTCGAGGAAGATGATGCATGACTTTGGTGAGGAACTCGAGTACGCGAGTATACCTCCTGTCATCTTAGTTTGAAACGTAAGTTTAAACTTAAGAAAAAAAAGGGAAGAAGAAGAGTGCGTGAAAAACAAGAGGAATGTCTCGGGGGAAGATGGTACAAACTGGAGTGGCTACTCGAGCAAAAACTGGGGATGCTCGGTTGTTTTTAAAATGGGTTAAACCTAAATAAATTTCAAGTTTTCAATGTTAAGTAAACCTTAATATTTATGGAATAATTAATATTGACTAAATTATGTTAAGAATTGTTTCAAGTTTTAATTAACCCAGCAACATTTAACAATGTTTTAAAATCTAATTAATACTTTAGCTAAATAATTTAATTTAAGTTAAGTATTAAAGTTAATTAACATTAAAGCTCTTTATAATTGTAATAAATTGATTTTCAAAGTGTAAGGAAGATTTGAAATGTTAATTAAGGTAAATAATTATTATTGATTAATTGTTTTGAAAAATAATTAAGAATGATTTATAATAGTAATTTCAAATTGGTTAATTAATATTTAAGTATTTAAATTAATTTGTAATTAAGAATTTTTTATTAGATAATTAAAGTTAATCAATTTATAATTAGTAGTTAACTAAAATAATTAATTAAAGAATAATTAATTCATCAATTTGATTAAGATTTAATTAATTTATCAAAATTAATCATTGATTTAAAATAATCAATAAAAATAATTATGTGGTTAATCTATTAAATCACACTCACATTGATTGAAAATAATTAATTATTGTTGTTCACTTTGATATTTCTATTTTGGTTGTGATAATTAACATTTCTTAAAGTATCTCCAATGCGAGGTGTATTAAGGTTTGGGAAGACCGGTAAGCTGGCACAACGGTATATTGGTCCTTTTCCTATTTTGAAGAGGATCGGTTCTTTAGCCTATCGAGTACAGTTGCCTAGCTGGTTGTCTGGCATGCATGATGTGTTCCACATTTCTAATCTTCAAAAGTATGTGCACGATCCAGATAGTATTATTGAAGAAATTGCTCAACAGGATCTTGAAATCACTCCCAATTTAACAGTTAAAAGAGAACCGATAAAGATTGTTGATCGTGATGAAAAGCGATTGAGAAACAAAGTTGTGAAACTGGTTGAAGTTCAGTGGAGTGGCGATCAAGGACTGCACTTGGGAAACCGAAGATAATATGCAAAAATCATATCCCAATTGCAGAGTGGATATCGCGGCTTAAACTGGTAAGCCAATTCCCTATTTTTTTTCTGAATTCGTATATTCTTTGGTTGCTTTTCTCCCTCTATCAAATTTCGAGGACGAAATTTTCTTAAGGGGGGATATTTGTAACATCCCAAAATTTGTTGATTTAAATATGGTGACTTATTTCAACTTTTGAAATTAATTTGAAAAGTTTGAAGCGAAATAAAATATTATTAATATTAAATAAAACAAAGATATATGGGTTTAAATAAATATTTGGTAGTTTAAGCTTTATGTAAATAATAATAACAAATAAAGGAAAAAACATATAACAAACAAGTAATTGTCTTAAACCATAAAATGAAATATATATTATAAATTAAATGTTGATAGTCAAACTTTGAATAGAAATAAAATTCAAGATTATATTAGTGATAAGATTATATGGTTATAAAGTAACATTTGAAATACATACAAGTTGCGTGAGAATTGTACAAGCCAGAAGATAATGAAAAAAAAACAATAAAACAAAAGTGTAGGCAAGGAGATAAATATCTTTAAATAAAACAAAATTGTACTTACAAAAAGAGAATAAAAGATTACATGTAAACAAAGAAGGATGCATAAGCATTTAATGTTTTCTTCTCAGCACAAAAAAAAGTCAATTCGAAATATGGCAAAGATCATATCAGCCGAAAATAAAATTTGGCTTAGTCAACAAGAAAAAAAATCTGATCCAAAGAAAAAAAATTGTACCAGGTAACACCTACTTATACAAGCTGCCTTCTTTATTTATACATCCATATTCATTTTAGTTCGTTCAAACAAACGTAGTGAAGCCGGAGAAATTTTTTCATAAAACATCGCTTTATTTTCAAGCTTAAAAATAATCTGCTGAATAAAAAGAAAGAAAAGAAGAAGGATCAAAACTGTTTTTTTTTCACAACCCAGAGTAGCTTTCTGTTCAATTTATTACCAAGTGAGTAAACGCCTATTTCAAAAAAAAATTGTATTTATATGTGATTCGTGAATAACTTTTGTTTGCTGTATATTTCAAATAAGAGGTTTTGGATGATTCTATGGACTGAGAAACTTTGTTTCCTGTACTTCAGTTTCAGGGCAGGTAAAGTTGAAACAAATCAAACATCTGCATATCAATATCTTTAAACTTAGAATTCTGAACAAAATAAGTTTGTTTCAACTAGAATCACAGCCTAAAAATTGTTTTAAGCTTGATCATCAAGAGTTGACACTGTAACCAAAATTTTACAGTAAAAACAAAATTTTATGATGAATCCAAGTATTTTAAAACATTGATTTGATTATATAATCTGAATGAACATACAAAGATATGATTTTTAAAATTAACATGATGATTTTTAATTGAGTATTCTAAGAGCAGTTTGAATTTAAACAAAATTTGCATTTTTCCAAATTTCTAGTCAACGATCTAATAATAAACATTGAAATTTGGTTTGAAGCTTGTATGAACTTCTGTGAGGTCGAGAAAATTGCTGAATAATTTTTTGAATGCATGAATCGAAGGGATGAAGCGAATATAGGGTTTAAGTTCGAGATTTGCTGTGGGTTGGCAGTGTGGTGATTTCGTCACCATGGAGCGATCGAGTTGCACGTGATGATGGGGGATGGTAGTATGGAGTGTTGACGTGATGTGGCCGAAATCAGGCGTCGCTGATGGTCTGAGGAGCGGCGGCGAGACAATTTCGTTTTGGGTAGGTTCGAGATACAGTTTCAACGAAGAAGCGAATTTTGATTTCGAGTTTCCTGTGTCGAATCGAGTTATGATTTCGAGTATAGGGGATGTTTGTGACTTGTCGGAGGCCGTGACGTTCGCCAGAACGGCGGCGCGATGATGTGCACATGCACGGCGTTGTTTTGGGTGTCAGGAAGTTCTGCGTTGGCCACTCGAGTTGATACTCGAGGAAGCTGATGCATGGCTTCGGTGAGGAACTCGAGTACGCGAGTATACCTCCTGTCATCTTAATTTGAAACGTAAGTTTAAACTTAATAAAAAAAAAGGGAAGAAGAAGAATGCGTGAAAAAAGAGAGGAATGTCAGGAAGATGGGACAAACTCGAGTGGCTACTCATGCAAAAATTGGGAAGGCTCGGTTGTTTTTAAAATGGGTTAAACCCAAATAAATTGCAAGTTTTCAATGTTAAGTAAACCTTAATGGAATAATTAATGTTGAATAAATTAAGTTAAGAATTGTTTCAAGTTATAATTAACCTAGCAACATTTAATAATGTTTTAAAATCTAATTAATACTTTAGCTAAATAATTTAATTTAAGTTAAGTATTATAGTCAATTAACATTAAAGGTCATTATAATTGTAATAAATTGATTTTCAAAGTGTAAGGAAGATTTGAAATGTCAATTAAGGTAAATAATTACTATTAATTAATTGTTTTAAAAAATAATTAAGAATGATTTATAATAGTAATTTCAAATTGGTTAATTAATAATTAAGTGTATAAATTAATTTGTAATTAAGAATTTTTTATTAGATAATTAAAGTTAACCAATTTATAACTAGTAGTTAACTAAAATAATCAATTAAATAATAACTAATTCATCAAGTTGATTGAGATTTAATTAATTTATCAAAATTAATCATTGATTTAAAATAATCAATAAAAATAATTATGTGGTTAATCTATTAAATCACACTCACATTGATTGAAAATAATTAACTATTGTTGTGAACTGGATTGATATTTCTATTTTGGTTGTGATACTGTGTGATGTGAATTATTCTATGCTGGACTGTGATTTGTGATTTAATTCTGTATTGGTGTGAAAACCCTTTTGCCCATAAAACAACATTTAAACTTCGATGCGACAGGGAGTCAGATTCTAGTTGGTTATCTTAAACCCACATCGAACCCTGAATGTGAATCTTTGTGATTACTATATACACGTGTTTCAAAATTGAACGCTCATTATTCAGTTTTACCGGGAGAGGACATTTGTGTCATATAACCCATTACGAATAGTGATACGTCGAAATGGATAGCATTTGATGAGCGGTGGTGAAGACCGGGTGTCTTCGAAAATGATAGGATAATCTATCGAATGTCTTTGCACTGAGTTGCTCCGGTATAGAGATCTCCATATGTGATGGGGAGTCCGATCAGGATTATGGATATTCGGATTTACAAGGGCTTCTTCCTTTATTGGACGAAGTGCCTTTGGTTTTGTTCGAACCCGGAACAGACTTGTATGGTTGTATGTCTGACACTACACTTTGAGAGATAAAGTAGATTTCTTTCAAATACGTATCTGTTGGTGGCGGAGAATTTTATTCTCTTAGCGTAACACCCTTCTTTGAGACGTACGAGCTCAGAGCTTATGTAATTGAAGGTTATCAGCGATATACTCCCAATTTGGTAGTGTAACATGTTAAATGCTGCTGTGTGTTGATGATCATTTGTTGATCATTTGTGATCAAAGCATGGCTTTTGTGACGACCCGGAATTTTTGAGCATTTAAAATCAGGATAATTAATCGATTTTAGAGATTTAAAAGTTTATTTTAACTTTGATTCAAATCTCATTATTTATTTGATAATTTAACTATTGAATTAAATAATTTGAAATTGAGTAAAATGTTGAATCTGGAGTTTTAAGCCTATTAAAAATAATTTGAAGGCTTATAAAATTTATATTGGTAATACTGAAAATCTTAAAGGTGTTAAAATTTAATTTAATAATGATTTGTTCAGTTTTAAAATTTCATCGTTTAAATTGAATTTAAAAATAGCCTTCCGAGGCACAGTCTCGGAATTCGATGAAACAAGTTCCATTGGATCCATAATAGTGTATTATTATCGGATTTCAAATTTCATGGTGATTGGAGTTGTTGTGTGAGCGCACGATATATAAACGCGTTAAAATCTATATCAAAAATTCAATTTAATAACTGGGTTCAAAAAGCTATCTTCTCCATATGATCGAGTTAGAGCTCGAAATTTTTTTTTCATTGTGTTTGGAATAGGGGTTTAACATTATAAACGCCTGACGGCACGCCTCGATAGGAATTCGAAATTGTAAGTTGCATTTATCAGAACGATTTGAATTTGAATTTAAAATTGAATATTTACACTAGTCAACTACAGTTAAAATTTTATCACATTAGTTGTTTTCCTATCACATCCAAACCACTGTAACTAGGTGAATTTTTCACGCAACCTTCATTTCACCTCAGTCTTTTAAAAACACGCTTCCCTTTCCGATAAAGCACACATTCTCTCGAAAATTTAATATGTTGAGCGTCTTTAAATCTACAATCCCAAATCTAATTCGCTGGATAAAATGGCAGAACGCAGCTTAAAAAAAAGAAAGAAATCCATAGCCGTTCATAAATCAACGCTTCTTCCTCGGGAATTAGCTGGCTGTGCTTTTGCTAGCGTGCTCGGCGACGTCTTAAGGGAGGGAAGACGAATCGAGATGCTCGATTCGAGCAGTGGTGTCTCGAGACTTGATGAGGGGATTATCGATTTGCAGGTTGGAGGGATTCGCGTGGCTCGCGACGGCGAAGCTTTGGGTCGCAAGGCTGTGGCTTCACGCATCTCGACACAAGAGTGTCGCGTCGGCAAGGTCGATCAAGGGGGGTTCGTCTCTGGCTGTCGATGGGCAAGCTCGTGATTGTGAGTCCTGTACAACTTAAGGTAATTAAACTTTTTTTTAAAAAAAACAAAAAAAAAACATCTTAATTTAAGGTTAAATAAGTTAACAAACTTTTAATTTAATTTGATCGCAGGAAATCTTATAGTAAGTAAATTTCTATTTGTGTTAACTGCTGAAAAAATATTATATAAATATATGTTTCAACTTACCGTTTAGGTTTTAAAATATGTATAGAAGTAAATTTAATAAATATTTTACAGTAAAAATAGAAGATTTTTATGAATATATACAGTATATATATATAGATATGTAAAGTTAGATTTTTAAACCCTATATAGTTTATTTTGAAGATAAAATATATACACACACATTTTAACTTACTAGATATCATTTAAAAATAAAATAAAAATGCTTAACTGACTTATTTAGATTATTTTAGTTACTAAAAGATTTTCAAAAGGGAATTAGTTTGAAATTTAATTACTTGTTTAAACTAAATTAAATTTAAACTTATTTAATTGGTAACAAGTTGTTCGATTATTTCAAATATTAATAAAGCATATAAAATGTTTTTACAAGGTCTGAAATTGGAAGAAAACGAGCAGGTTTGGGTTGGATTGCAAAACAAAATAAAAAGGTGAGTTAATCTCACTCAGTGAATTTAAATTTAAATTTAAATGATTAAATTTAAATAATTGTTTGAATGGTTGAATTGATTGATGTGATTTAGTATGATATTTTGGAATTGGAATATTATATGTTGTGCTAATGTCTGTGGATGCAGGGAAAGCAGGTTGGAGGGATCCAACTGGATCCCTCAACATTTATTTAAATTATTTAATTCTCCTGTTATGATGATTTGATATTTTATGATGAATTATGTCGAAATATTAAATGCTATGGTTCGCTTAATTATGATTGGGTTTAATGAATTGCCAAAAATATATAAATCGGATTTTGGAAAGAAATTAAAAGAAGTGAATTTGTAAATAAAATAACTATAAAAAAAATTGAATTGGAAAAGAAATGGAGTGACTGTAAAATTTCAAATAAATAGATCTTGAGCATAGAAAGGAAATTTGAATAAACAGAAAGTAAATGAATATTAAATCTTCAGTGATATTAATTAAAAGAAGAAAACATTTATTTAAAATTTAATATTTAAATTATTGAAAGAATAAGGAAGGAATTGGGAAAATCTGAAATTTGTATATTTCCGTTAAAAGGTTTAAAATCAAACGGAAAATAATAACATTAATAATAAGTCCATAACTAATGAATTGAGAAATTAAAGAAACTTATTTCAAATCAAATAAATTGGAAATCAATTTGGGAAGTTGATTTAAGTGAAGAAGTTGGAATTTTCTCCGGATAGCCAAGTACATGTTTTTTAAAAGTAAAATTGTAAATATAAATTAAATGTTTTAAAATTGTTTTTTTAAAAGAAAGTAAATTTTGTAAAATTAATTATTTCTAATATTTAATGTCTAAAGTAAGTATTTTCTTTAATCTATTTTAGTAGTAATTATCAAGAAGTAACTTAGTATTTTGTTTTTTTAAAAGTAGAAATCTAGTTTTATATTTTATTAAATAACTTTATTTTCAAATATTTATATAGCATATATTTTTAACCAATTATTGAAGTTGTTTTAACTTAAATGTTTTAAAGTAAATTCCAAAACAAGCATTCTGTTTAATCTATTTTCGTAATAATCATTTAAAGAATGATTTGGTATTTTGTTTAAAATAAGAAAATCTAATGTATAGTTGTAAGGCAACCTTATTTTAGTTATTCCTAAAGTATTATTATAAATTAAGTATTAAATTAATTTCTTTAAATTAAATGTTTAACATATTTTACAATAAAGTGTTTTTAAATTATTTTAAAAATCTAAAGTTTTGTGCTTGGTGATTCCAGGGAAATGGAAATACTCGGAATTTATTCTGAGAAAAGAAAGATGGTTTGGAAACTATTTTCAAAAGAATTTGAAAGTGAGAATATATCTTGTAAAGATATTTTGAGATAAATAAATAATTTGGGAAATTATTTATTATGTGATGGATGTTGTAAATATTAATTGATAGTTAAATCACCGACTATCAATATTGGACAAATGCGTTGATCGTTTCGAAGAACCGAGATCGAGATTTATTTCTCGAAAACCACTTTGATCCAGTTTGTACGTTTCGTGAAAAACGATTTTGGATTCGAAGATGGAGCAGTGAAGTGCAAGGGCTAGTCGCTACTAATCCTGAGGATATTTTCAAAATGGATGTAGTAGGAATAGTGCCTTCGGTTCCGTTCGAACCCGGGACGGACTTGTATGGATGAATGCTTTCGTAAACGTCGTCAGGTGGACGATGGGCATTCTAAGGAATATGTTCTCTAAAGGTAACGCTTAGCCTCAAGCCTCATCAAATGGGAATGACTGAAAATCAGGGGTTATGCAGCAAGGCTAGGTGGGTAGCACCCAAGCAGGGTGAGGTCATTCTTGTCTAGATGTCCCATTTTATTTCAGCTTAATGGGCGGTTGCTGATCCCAACCGCGGGGTGATCTCACTCGGGATTATCCAGTAAGGGGTAGTCCCGGTCTTGTGTTGCAGGGGAGCGGGCGTACTCCTCGGTACGGTGATCTAGGCCCCGTACTGTGACAGGTGGTACCCCAGTGCCTAGTCATTAGTTGGAAATCCATTTTCCCTACGAGCCTTTTACGAGTTTTGTTTGTATTACCCACTCTGTGGCTAGTAGCTGGAATTTAATCATGTAACAATTTCGGCTATTTTATAAGTATTTGTATATAGACCCTATTATAATATCAGAGGATTTCTATAAAAAGTGTTGTAGCTATCGTAGGGTAAAAACATGTTTATTTGTGGCGTGGTCTTACGAGATGCTTTTGTTTTCAAAGGATTTTTGAAACTTTAAAAATCAATTGAGTGTGATTTTCTCACGCTGGTATCCCAGACTGACTCGGGTGTTATTTAACTGTAATGCTCGGGTCAGACCGAGTATTATAGGATACAGGATATGATGCTGTGGAGCTCAGGAGACGAGCTGGATGACGATACGTACTCTCGTACTTGTATATATATATTTCCGCTGTGTTGAGTTGTTGTGTATCCATTTGTATGACATTGATGTTGAGTTGTGGTTGATGTACTCTGATGATATAATATATAAACAGAGATATTTGATTTTCGAGTAAAGATCATTTACTTTCTATTATATTTCATTCCGCTGCGATGGTTAGATTCTGATGTTGTTTTCTATTTTCTTCTTCTAACTCTTCTTCTTTAACCCAAATGGTTCATATTTCTGTGCAACTTGAGTTGATTTAGGTAGAATAGTATTGACTCAAGGGGTACGGATTCGCGGGTCGTTTCACTTGGTATCAAAGCTTGGTTTGGTGATAACCTTGGCTCTGGTGGGAATTACTCATTTAAAATAGAGTCTGTAGTACTGTATAATGAGTTTGAGCGTATTAATAGATATGAGTGCGTATTTGTTAGTGAATATAAATTGTTTTAATATTGTGTTGATTGATTTATTGAGTGGCATATGAACCATCGTCGGCACAGTCTGGACAGCTGTATCGAAAGGGTTTCTAAACACTTGAATAGAACAATCGACACGGTATTGTTTTAAATATGGGTGAATGAAATAGTTTTACCCAAAAATATATTTTTGATATAAAAAAAAGTTTTTGTAAACTATTTAGCTAATATATGGTTGCTTGGATGTTAGGAATGATGATATTTAAATTATTATCATTTTGAGTGAAAATTTAACTAGAAATTGTAAATACAACCAAAGATTAAGGAGATAAATTCAATTATGAAATGAAATTTATAAATATGAATTATAAAGGTAAATTATAAATTGAAATATAATCAAATGATAATTTTTATGAGCATGTGCAAATGAATTATAGTTAAAAGTGATTTAAGCAGGATTTGGAAATTTAAAATCCCGAAAATTCGGAAGTGTTTTGAAGATAAAAGGTAGCATTATTGTTTGGGGGTATTTATGAAAGGAAAGTTGTTTTAAATGGATTTTGGAAGTGAAATAGCATTGAAATCACTTGGATTATTGGAAAATAATTCTGATGATGACGGCCGCATCATCAGTATTCATTTTCGAATTTCTGAGTGACGGATTGCTGCCAAAAATTTATTTGTTCAGAAAAGCTAGCTGTTTTGAAAATTTCGAAGGAAATTTGTTGGGAATAAAACCAGGATTGGTTTAACTTTTGAGAAATGTGATTTGAGATGTTGGAGATTTCAAAATGATTTGAAAACAAAGCCGAGAGTTTAAAATCCTGATGAGATAGTTGTAAGCTTATAAATTGAGATGATTTTTAAATGATGAAAGAAATATAAGCTTTGAATTATGGAATTTAAATCTAAAATGAAATGAAGTTAACTTGGATGGGAAAATAAAATTTAACTGGATTGAGATTGATTGAATAAGTTGAAAATAATATCCAGTTGTATTTGAATTAAATTGAAATCGAATTGAGATTAAATAAATCTGAGTTAAAATAAAATTGTATTGGAATAAGAATTCAATTGAATAGAATTAGATTCCTACCTGAATAAATAGAAAATGAATGGGCTAAGGATTAGATTGAAGTAAATAATTTAGAATAACTTATAAAAGAATTAGAATTAAATATCCATAGAATAAAATATGCTTGGATTATAAGTAAGTGTAAAACTCGAGTTAAAAATAAAAGATGAATACATTCAAGCCTATGATGAATGTGATTGTATAAAATAATAAGTTGTGACTTATAAAATTTGAAAAGTGGGATAGAAAAAAAATTATTAATATTTTTGATGAATTGGAAAATAAAATAAAAATCCAAACTTGAATTATATAATAAATTCGAACTTAAGAAAATTAAATAAAGAGATTTTGACATTAAAATCAAGTGTTGAACTATAAGTAGGAGAGAACTAATTTTATAATAAATTGGTTAATAAAATGTGCAAATGGGAACGTAATGTTGTTAAATAGAAGCTGAATTGTGAGTTTATGGTGAAGTTTGGAAATAAAACTCAACTTATAAATAAGATTCAATTTAAATTGTTAGTGAATGGTAAATTGAAATGGATAATGGATCCAGAACTTGAGTTATAAATTAAAATTTAACTTGAAGTGTTAACAAATTAAATATAATTGGGAATGTATCGAATAAAAATGTGATTGGATTAAAATAGTAATGGTATAAATTTTTGCAAACAAAATCCAAATAAGTAGAAATAAATTGGAAATAGCCTTGTAATCAATTGAATGAATTGAATCTGGAAAGTTAAATTTTATAATAACTCATCAAATGAAATTGTGAATATTTAAAATGAGATTTAACTGAGATAGAATTAAGTTGAATGGAAGAGAAAATATTTATTTGTGAAATGAAAATGAGCTTAAGTATAAAATTTGAATAAATCAAAATAAATTAACTTAAGCTGAATAGATGAAGGAGAGTTGAATTGAATTCAACCTAAAACTAAGTGTAATGATATTGGGTTGAATTTAAATCAAGTGAAAATAAATTTGAATCGAAATAGAATTTGGTGGGTTATAAATAATATTTAAGGAAATGAAAATAGGTTGTAATTAATTGGAACAGTGGAATTGGTATGAACATTGTATAAGTTGCTTACGGAAAATGTTTGATGTGCATTTCTTTTAGAATGCATATGTTTTAACCATTGCAACTAAGTGAAATATAGTTAAACTGCATATATTTGACACTTACATGTTTGAATTGAGTAAGTACAGGTACCTGGGAGCCGTGTGGCTGGATTTGGTTGTGCTATTTGTTAAAAAAAAAAAAATAGGCTGCTTGCTTAAAATGCTAAATAAGGTACGCCTACGCAATAAAAATGGGAAATATGAACTGTTTTTGGTTTTTCCGACCGTGTGGGTCGATGTATATATATTTATCTCTTTTGTCAAATTGCAAAGCTCCTCCGTACAAAGGAGACTCTGTCAAAATTTTCCAGAAATTTTGGGAGTTGGAAAATTTTTGAAAATTTTGGAAAATTTTGTTAACGACAAAACGGTTTAAAATTGGAAATTGAAATAAGTCAGTGAATGAAACTAGTTAAAATAATGACATGAATTAGTTATAAATAAAAAAATAAAATTCAATATTTAAAGTTAAAGATAAATTGAATTCGTATGGAATTGAAAGAATCAATTTGAATAAAATTGGACATAAACAGAAGTGGTAGGATGGGAATAAACATAAGAAGCATATAAAATGCTTATACTAACTTAAGAAAGGAATGGTGAATTCTTGATTGGAAATTTATATTACAAATATATTCTAAGTTGATATTTGAATGAGTAAATATCGACATTTTGTGAGGAAGACGATAAAATGTTTTGGGATATTGTGATTGGATATTAGTGATATGCAGGTATTATAAAAGGAAAAGAAAATTGGATTTGATTTCAGAAAAATAAAATTTGAAATGCTCGACAAAAAGGTACGTGTTTAAATTTCTGTGAAATTTGATTGGGTTTTTGGATTGAGCCACTTGGCGTTTTGTTTTCTTTTTGGTTTTGGGAGGCCGTTGAGCCATTTTGTAGTTGTACCGAGCTAGCCGCGCAAAGGAGACGCTGACAAAAATTTTCGGAAATTTAGAGAGTTAGAAAAATTTTTGGAAAATTTTGATAATTCAAAATTTGTTTTAAATTTAGGCTTGAATAATTGGGCAAATAGGATTGTTTGCAAATTATGGGAGAGTTTGGGAAGCTAGTAAGATAGGTAATGGGTCTTTTATTAAAAGGATAGTTGAAAAGATAGTTGATAGGATGTTGGATAGTGGGTTTTGGGAAAATAGTAAACGGGTATTGGACCATTCTTTCTAACCAGTAATTTCAGGGACGAAATTCTTTTAAGGGGGGAGGAATGTGACGACCCGGAATTTTTGAGCATTTAAAATCGGGATAATTAATCGATTTTAGAGATTTAAAAGTTTATTTTAACTTTAATTCAAATCTCATTATTTATTTGATAATTTAACTATTGAATTAAATAATTTGAAATTGAGTAAAATGTTGAATCTGGAGTTTTAAGCCTATTAAAAATAATTTGAAGGCTTATAAAATTTATATTGGTAATACTGAAAATAATAAAGGTGTTAAATTTAATTTAACAATGATTTGTTCAGTTTTAAAATTTCATCGTTTAAATTGAATTTAAAAATAGCCTTCCGAGGCACAGTCTCGGAATTTGACGAAACAAGTTCCATTGGATCCGTAATAGTGTATTATTATCGGATTTCAAATTTCATGGTGATTGGAGTTGTTGTGTGAGCGCACGATATATAAACGCGTTAAAATCTATATCGAAAATTCAATTTAATAACTGGGTTCAAAAAGCTATCTTCTCCATATGAACGATTTAGAGCTTGAATTTTTTTTTCATTGTGTTTGGAATAGGGGTTTAACATTATAAACGCCTGGCGGCACGCCTCGATAGGAATTCGAAATTGTAAGTTGCATTTATCAGAACGATTTGAATATGAATTTAAAATTGAATATTCACACTAGTCAACTACCGTTAAAATTTTATCACATCAGTTGTTTTCCTATCACATCCAAACCACTGTAGCTAGGTGAATTTTTCACGCAACCTTCATTTCACCTCAGTCTTTTAAAAATACGCTTCCCTTTCCGATGAAGCACACATTCTCTCGAAAATTTAATATGCCGAGCGTCTTCAAATCTACAATCCCAAATCTAATTCGCTGGATAAAATGGCAGAACGCGGCTAAAAAAAATAAAATAAATCCATAGCTGTTCAGAAATCAACGCTTCTTCTTCTGGAATTAGCTGCGTGTGCTTTTGCTAGCGTGCTCGGCGGCGTCCTAAGGGAGGGAAAACGAATCGAGATGCTCGATTCGAGCAGTGGTGTCTCGAGACTTGATGAGGGGATTATCGATTTGCAGGTTGGAGGGATTCGCGTGGCTCGCGACGGCGAAGCTTTGGGTCGCGACGGCGAAGCTTCACTCATCTCGACACAAGAGTGTCGCGTCGGCAAGGTCGAGCAAGGGGCTTCGTCTCTGGCTGTCGATGGCCAAGCTCGTGATTGTGAGTCCTGTACAACTTAAGGTAATTAAACTTTTTTTTAAAAAAAACAAACAAAACATCTTAATTTAAGGTTAAATTAGTTAACAAACTTTTAATTTAATCTGATAGCAGGAAATCTTACAGTAAGTAAATTTCTATTTGTGTTAACTGCTGAAAAAAAATTATATAAATATATGTTTCAACTTACCGTTTAGGTTTTAAAATATGTACAGAAGTAAATTTAATAAATATTTTACAGTAAAAATAGAAGATTTTTATGAATATATACAGTATATATATATAGATATGTAAAGTTAGATTTTTAAACCCTATATAGTTTATTTTGAAGATAAAATATATACAAACACATTTTAACTTACTAGATATCACTTAAAAATAAAATAAAAATGCTTAACTAACTTATTTAGATTATTTTAGTTACTAAAAGATTTTCAAAAGGGAATTAGTTTGAAATTTAATTACTTGTTTAAACTAAATTAAATTTAAACTTATTTAATTGGTAACAAGTTGTTCGATTATTTCAAATATTAATAAAGCATATAAAATGTTTTTACAAGGTCTGAAATCGGAAGAAAACGAGCAGGTTTGGGTCGGATTGCAAACAAAATAAAAAGGTGAGTTAATCTCACTCAGTGAATGTAAATTTAAATTTAAATGATTAAATTTAAATAATTGTTTGAATGGTTGAATTGATTGATGTGATATAGTATGATATTTTGGAACTGGAATATTATATGTTGTTCTAATGTCTGTGGATGCAGGGAAAGCAGGTTGGAGGGATCCAACTGGATCCCTCAACATTTATTTAAATTATTTAATTCCCCTGTTATGATGATTTGATATTTTATGATGAATTATGTTGAAATATTGAATGCTATGGTTTGATTGATTATGATTGGGTTTAATGAATTGCCAAAAATATATAAATCGGATTTTGGAAAGAAATTAAAAGAATGAATTTGTAAATAAAATAACTACAAAAAAAATTGAACTGGAAAAGAAATGGAGTGACTGTAAAATTTCAAATAAATAGATCTTGAGCATAGAAAGGAAATTTGAATAAACAGAAAGTTAATGAATATTAAATCTTCAGTGATATTAATTAAAAGAAGAAAACATTTATTTAAAATTTAATATTTAAATTATTGAAAGAATAAGGAAGGAATTGGGAAAATCTGAAATTTGTATATTTCCGTTAAAAGGTTTAAAGTCAAATGGAAAATAATAACATTAATAATAAGTCCATAACTAATGAATTTTGAAACGAATTGAGAAATTAAAGAAACTTATTTCAAATCAAATAAATTGGAAATCAATTTGGGAAGTTGATTTAAGTGAAGAAGTTGGAATTTTCTCTGGATAGCCAAGTACATGTTTTTTAAAAGTAAAATTGTAAATATAAATTAAATGTTTTAAAGTTGTTTTTTTAAAAGAAAGTATGTTTTGTAAAATTAATTATTTCTAATATTTAAAGTCTAAAGTAAGTATTTTCTTTAATCTATTTTAGTAGTAATTATCAAGAAGTAACTTAGTATTTTGTTTTTTTAAAAGTAGAAATCTAGTTTTATATTTTATTAAATAACTTTATTTTAAAATATTTATATAGTATATATTTATAACCAATTATTGAAGTAGTTTTAACTTAAATGTTTTAAAGTAAATTCCAAAACAAGCATTCTGTTTAATCTATTTTCGTAATAATCATTTGAAGAATGATTTGGTATTTTGTTTAAAATAAGAAAATCTAATGTATAGTTGTAAGGCAACCTTATTTTAGTTATTCCTAAAGTATTATTATAAATTAAGTATTAAATTAATTTCTCTAAATTAAATGTTTAACATATTTTACAATAAAGTGTTTTTAAATTATTTTAAAAATCTAAAGTTTTGTGCTTGGTGATTCCAGTGGAAATGGAAATACTCGGAATTTATACTGAGAAAAGAAAGATGGTTTGGAAACTGTTTTCAAAAGAATTTGAAAGTGAGAATATATCTTGTAAAGATATTTTGAGATAAATAAATAATTTGGGAAATTATTTATTGTGCGATGGATGTTGTAAATATTAATTGATAGTTAAATCACCGACTATCAATATTGGACAAATGTGTTGATCGTTTCGAAGAGACCGGGATCGAGATTTATTTCTCGAAAACCACTTCGATCTGGTTTGTACGTTTCGTGAAAAACGATTTTGGATTCGAAGATGGAGTAGTGAAGTGCAAGGGCTAGTTGCTACTAATCCTGAGGATATTTTCAAAATGGATGTAGTAGGAATAGTGCCTTCGGTTCCGTTCGAACCCGGGACGGACTTGTATGGATGAATGCTTTCGTAAACATCGTCAGGTGGACGATGGGCATTCTAAGGGATATGTTCTCTAAAGGTAACGCTTAGCCTCAAGCCTCATCAAATGGGAATGACTGAAAATTAGGGGTTATGCAGCAAGGCTAGGTGGGTAGCACCCAAGCAGGGTGAGGTCATCTCTGCCTAGATGTCCCTATATTTCGGCTAAGTGGGTGGTTGCTGATCCCAACCACGGGGTGATCTCACTCGGGATTATCCAGTAAGGGGTAGTCCCGGTCTTGTGTTGCAGGGGAGCGGGCGTACTCCTCGGTACGGTGATCTGGGCCCCGTATTGTGACAGGTGGTACCCCAGTGCCTTGTCATTAGTTGGAAATCCATTTTCCCTACGAGCCTTTTACGAGTTTTGTTTGTATTACCCACTCTGTGGCTAGTGGCTGGAATTTAATCATGTAACAATTTCGGCTATTTTATAAGTATTTGTATATAGACCCTATTATAATATCAGAGGATTTCTATAAAAAGTGTTTTAGCTATCGTAAGGTAAAAACCCGACATGTTTATTTGTGGCGTGGTCTTACGAGATGCTTTTGTTTTCAAAGGATTTTTGAAACTTTAAAAATCAATTGAGTGTGATTTTCTCACGCTGGTATCCCAGACTGACTCGGGTGTTATTTAACTGTAATGCTCGGGTCAGACCGACTATTATAGGATACAGGGTATGATGCTATGGAGCTCAGGAGACGAGCTGGATGACGATACGTACTCTCGTACTTGTATATATATATATTTCTGTTGTGTTGAGTTGTTGTGTATCCATTTGTATGACATTGATGTTGAGTTGTGGTTGATGTACTCTGATGATGTAATATATAAACAGAGATATTTGATTTTCGAGTAAAGATCATTTACTTTCTATTATATTTTATTCCGCTGCGATGGTTAGATTCTGATGTTGTTTTCTATTTTTTTCTTCTACCTCTTCTTCTTTAACCCAAATGGTTCGTATTTCTGTGCAACTTGAGTTGATTTAGGTAGAATAATATTGACTAAAGGAGTACGGATTTGCCGGTCGTTTCAGCTTTCGTATAAAGCTTAGCTTTGTGGACGATACCTCATCGGACCACACAACCCGGAAATGGTCGAAACAGGAAAGATGCGGCAAGGTTATGAGCGTCGCGCCCTTTAGGGTATGTCATTTCCTTCTGGAAAAAGGTGATATCATGGTATTAAGCCCAGAAATTTACCTATGTGGTTGCTTCAATCTCATTACTGTGTGGTCGTTGCTTTGTGGTAGAGGGCCCTCAAATAAAGGTCCCAAAGGACCGGGGCATGGCATTTTCGTGTAGTAGTTACCTAGTTACTGAGGTAACCCGGCCTTGTGTTGGCAGAGAGCTGGTTAAGTTCTCGGGACGTCCCTCCAGAGGCGTACCCATGTGGCAGTAGGAAGTTCCTTAGCCTAACCATTTGTTAGAAATCCAATTCCCAATACGAACCCAGTACGGTTTAGTTGTATAATCTGCCATTTACTTATGGTGGTCACCACTGTTTAGATGGTAGTTATAGTAGGCATAGTACAAAATGTCTATGCTGGCTAAGATTAATATTATACTTTCGAAATGCTTTTTACACTATGCACTAGTAATAACATCCAAGAAATTTTCTCATATCAAGCATATTTGACTATCATAAGAAGAAATCTCCACCAATTCTGCGATTGCATTGTGTGT
The DNA here is from genome assembly GCA_030765085.1 of Allium cepa. Classification (NCBI taxonomy): domain Eukaryota; kingdom Viridiplantae; phylum Streptophyta; class Magnoliopsida; order Asparagales; family Amaryllidaceae; genus Allium; species Allium cepa. Next base: position 895,928,791 of record CM060937.1, on the reverse strand, counting down.
GTGGCAGGAGGTTTTATGGTAGTTTCATTTTCCAAAAGCATACCGGGTTTTCTTTTATAAATCTAGTTTATTTAAAAGCAACTGTTTTTGTTTACTAATACCAGTCCCACGACTGACCCGAAGTTTATTGTTTCTTTCCTAAACTCTGGGTGCCCATAATTTCTACACGGGCAGCCTAGTAGCAGGTTTCCATGTTCTAGTGTTAGTAGTATTTTGGAGCTTTTGCTTTGGATATATTTTAGAAGCTTTTGGGATCTCAGGTGCTTAGTTTTTGGAAGTTCGCCATCGCTTCATTTCATTTGAAGACTTTTTGGATATATGATCACTTGTTGTACTATTATGACGTTTTATTTGGAGTTGTGATATATGTATAAAAATACTCCGATGTAGTAATGGATATTATGTTGATGTTATATATGTGATGTAGTGCATGATATTCATTCTGTTTTCGCTATTTTATATTCATATGATGTTGTTATAAGCTCCCCGACAGGAGTTCGATGTTTGAATTTTTGACAGTCGAATACAAGTGAGGTATTTAGTGTCAATTTTCGAACATTGGATTTCGGATCGTGACAGTTACTAACCTTATCTCTAATGATTCACTCATCCTAGAATATTACTAACCCTATCTTTGATGAGATTTACCCCAATAAAGCCTTGGTGTTCGCTCAGCCTAAGCACTGATACCAAATGTAATGAACCGTTTTTCTACACCCTTTGAATCGATAATGAGCCATACATATCTAACTCAAATTGCACGAAAAGGCGGATCATTAAGGGTGGAAAGAAAATAAAGACAGAACAAAATCTCACACGAATGGAATAACATATATTATTTCAATAATAATCTTTACAGTGAAATTTTTTAAAATACAATATTAGAGTCTAACCTAGATTCAGCCTGGACAGTTATAACACCTGCAGTTACAAATGCTGACAAACAACAAAAAAAACGCAACAGATGTAGTGGACAATAGAATATGACTATACGATGATGAAGATCTCCAGCTCTCCTCTGGAAACTCCAATCGTCTTCTATTAAACCTGAAACTACTCGGATCTGACCCGAGTATTAAAAATATCCGGATCAGGCCTGATAAACCATCGTGAGATACTCGAAATTTTAAATGTATAGATCATGACGATGTTACCAAAACCTTTGAAAAGAAGGGTATCTCATAAGACCACACCCACACATAAACACGAACGGATTTTTACCTTATGATAACCAAAACACTTTATACCAAAGTACACTAGATATTACTTTAATGACATTCCTTTAAAACACTTTTCAAATAAACTTATTCAAATAAGGTATCAATATTTGGACTAAGTCTAAGGTAATATATCCGGACTTGGTCAATGGAATATATCAACCGGAATATATGATACCAAAAAGGGGTAGTTGAAATGTTTCCAAGTCATTACAGCTTTTTGGGATTATAATAAAAATCGCAAATCTCGTATTGGGATTGGATTTCCAACATGATAGGGAACTAGTGGCATTTTCTCCGATCCACGCATAACAGACATTGTTCCAATGGTGCCTTAATCCCTTTTCTTAAACTAGTCACTTGGAACCATACTTGCTATACTACCACTGACAACCGATAGTTCCCTGCTTTTCTCAAGCTAACCACTTTTTCCAATTAGGGCAATAAATGCCTTAAGAGGCGCATCATCCAAATGGCCCAATGTATTGAACACCACCAAACATACCCACTTATTCTGAATTTGTGTTTGTCAGACCACAAAGCATCCCATATCATCTTCTGGGATGTGAGGCTAATGAGGCTACGCTCAATTTCTTCAAAACCATGCTTTTCACACAAAACTACGCTTTGATCATAACAGGTTCCACTTTGAATGCCACACTACCATTCCTTTGATCACTATTTGATTCCCACAAGCATATAACCTCTGAGCTCGTATGTCTCAGAGAAAGGTGTTAAGCTAAGAGAACTTGCCTTCTCTTCCACCAAGCAGATGTACATTTGTAAAAGTCATATGTTATGCCTTAGAAATGCAATGTCAGACATTCGTTCATACCTGTTCGTTCTGGGACTGCACGAAACCGAAGGCACTTTCCTCGGCCATTACTAGGCGAGAATCCCTTGCAATAGGAAAAATCTCCACAACAAGGAGACCACTGCTATAAATAACTCTATAATAGGAGCGACCCAGAGCACGTCAACAAGCGGTCCTCACGCTAAAGATCCATGGTCTTGAATAATCATCATCTTCAACATGTCTTCACTTTCGAACATATACATTTGTTCGAAGTGGTTTTCGGATAAGGATCACCCAAATCCGACCCCGGTTCCTTAGAAACCAGTTATCGATAAAAAGATATTTAATTCATATGTGGATATTAGTCATCAATCAATTATTTCATCTTTTATTTAAATCAAATATCTTTCTTAGATATACTCTTTTCAACATCCCGTTTTCTTTTTAAGAGTATATGGAATCATTAAGCCTCATTTATCAAGTCATTTAATTCATTAAACATTTCTTAAATCCTGGAATAATTCTGAATCATTTTCTCTTTTACTTAGGAAAACTTTTCCAAATCATTCAATAAATTTTAATCAAAGACTTTTTGTATTCAAGTTGTAACTTTTAACTTAGGAAAATATTCCCAAATCATTTATTAAATCTTAATCAAAGATTTCTTTCTTAACTTCAAATCATATTCTTGCAAATCAAAGATTTTCACAATAGAGCACTATTGCCACCTTAGATGTGGTAAATTTCACCTCCAAGGACTAACGGCGAGTAATCCAATATCATGAAGATCTTCGTCTTCACTGATCTTTGTTTTCAATATGTTTTATTTCGAAAATTAGTTTGAAGGCATTTTCAAATAGGAATCACCAAAGTCCGATCTCAGTTTTTCAGATAGGAATCACCCAAATCCAATCCCGGTTCCTTTGTGCTAATCATCAAAAAAAGGATGTTAACTTCATATGGGGTTTAAAAATTAGTATGAAGTGATTTTCGGATAGGAATCACCCAAATTCGATCTCGGTTTTTCAAATAGGAATCACCCAAATCCGATCCCAGTTCCTTCGTACCAATTATCGAATAAAATATGCTAAGTGGTTAATTAACATTCTAAGAATTTGTTTCTTTTCTTTTATCTTGGAAGAACTTAAATATGATCTTTCAGAGCATTCGGGCTTTCCTTTCGATCTATTCCACCCCTCGCCTAAAAAGAGAAAACATAGGCCAGGTAAGTTTAGGGCACTGGTTGCTCCATCCCTAACCTTAGTTAAACTCCTTGTTTTATCTTCCTAGATCTCACAGATATGACAAATGTACTAGTCGTTTTCGCATACTCAGTTTGTTATTATATTTAATATCTTCACCTTTTACTTAAGTGGTATAAACAATTCTTCCTAATCATTTATTCAAATTCTTATTAAAACTTACAAATCATCTTTAAATTACTTAATAATTATCTAAAAATCATTCACAAAATATTTAGGAAAGAATTGTTATGTTTAAAATCATATTCAAAAGGTTATAGAATTCGCAGCATAAAATGGCTGTAGAAAGTGCTATATAAGTTTATTTGATTTAAACAACTTTTTAATATTTGCAGATTCATATTTTCCATTCCAAATCTCTTTTAAGCCATTTTAATAGATTTATCAAATTTATTTCATATTTTTAATCATTTAAAAATATCATTCATACAGAAATCCCATTTTAGATTTCGAACTGCAAAGCCGCGATGTTTTTAGAAAATTGTTTTGGACATATTTCAAATTATACTCGATGAAATCTGGATTTTCTTTCTTCGTTGGAAAACTATTATCATTATGGACCAAAGAATTTTTATTTGCAAGAAATCCTACTAATAAATCATTCTCTACATTAATTTGAAGTTAAGGGTCGAAATTTACAAACTACCGCTACGCGACGAGCTCGATTTTGACCAATTTTGTGAATTGCTTCGAAACTTGTCTGAAACACTTCAATTTTTTTTAATCCACATTTAAAATTTTTTAAATTATTTAAAACAATATTTTCATCATTTCAAACCATTTTTCATTTCATATTATAATATTATTTTATTATAATATCATTTTCAATCTTTTTAGATATTTTGAAATCATTAAGAGGCTAAATAATTTTCCATACGCGCATTTATATAGATTTAATTCTCATTTAATTAACTATGCTTACTAACCATTTCTCTTATCATTTATCAAACCAAGTTATCAACTATTTCACAACCATATAATCAACCATAATATCAACTAAATTATCATCCAATATCAACCAATATTCGACATATTAACTTCTAATTTGACATGTGTATTATCAATGTATGTTTTATTAAAATAAAACTAGGATTTAAGTACTCACGATTAGTTCTACTCTACCAAACTTTTTTGTAGACTATCCTTTTGATTCCGGCAGCACGCACCTCTTTCTCTTTTTCTTACTCTGGAGCTTCACGACTTGCTCTTTCCTCCTCCATAGGTTCGGCCTCCTCCTATTTCATCCCTTCCTCCATCATTTCTTCAATTCTTAGAAGCTAAACCATGTTTTAATGGTATTCTAAGGTCTTTGGCAAAGTTTGGTGATGTTTTGGATTTGTTTGATATGGTTTTGAAAAAGTTAGTAAGGAAAAGAGAAGAGAAGAAGCCACTAGAGAAGTGGAGAAAAACTTGAAAAAGTAAGAAGAAGACGTGCAAAAAGGTGAAAAGTGGATGCTTAAAACTTTTGGATTAAAATAATATTTTGTAAAAAGACCAAAATACTCTTTGCTTACTTTGAAGCAACCTTATTTTTTCAACACTTAACATCACATTCTAATCATTACTTCATGTCGTTTTCACTTAATTATTAAGTAAAGAATATAATAGTTATGTTTTGCTTTGATTTGATATTTACTTTTTGCTTTGAAATGACATGCTTGTCGTTTTGTACTTACTTTTTGTTAATTATATTCCACGGTTTTCTAAGTATGTTCAGTAAAAGTAAACCTGATTAGTGAATTAATTAATACTTAAACTATTGGAATATATGTTCCTATATAACAAAATAAAGGTGCCACAACGTTGAAACAAATTTTAATTGACAAAACGTTGATTTTTCAAAAAAAAAATTACAATCACATTTTGACATTTTAGTTAAATTATTTGTTTATGTAAACCAAATTTAAAAATAAACTTTTAACTTCTTTAAATAAATTAAATTTTGTCTCTTTATATTTTAAAATCATATGTAAATAATATCAAAATCTCTAATTTTATATTGCATGTAAAACTGACAAAATGTGACAAAATTTGATTATTTTTATAAAATGATTATTAACATACTTTAAAATAATTTGATATACTTTTATTATCTTTATTAAATATTTCCAATAAGATTTATCTTTTTAAATAAATATGTAAACCTAATTATTTAACAATTATTTATTTTTAACAAAACTTAACTTTTGTTGATTTGTTCAAAAATCCAAATTTATACATTTCAAATTATCAACTATAAGAATACATATTTTCTCTATTATTATCTATAATAACTTATTTATTTCAGTTTTAAACCTTTTTAAATTTAAGACAAACGAAATCTCTCATTTTCAAAGTAGCGAAATTACAGTTCGTTACACTGCATACAAAAATGGATGGGTTTTACCTTACAATAACCAAACTGTTTTATTATAAAATGCGGTGATATTACAATAATGTTTGAAGTTTAAAGTAAATTATGAATATAGGCAAAACTCTTGCATCTCAAGTTCCAGTATAGTTGGACACAACTAAGTTGATACGACACTTATTAGAGAATGGATTCCGTTAATGACTGGGCTACTGGGGTACCGTCTATCACAATACATGTCTAGATAAAATGTACCGAGGTCAAACCTATCGACCCCTGCATGGAAAGACCGGCCTACCGCTTACTGGATAGTATTGAATATTTCATCACTCTAGTTGCTTTGCAACCTTTTTGAGATTTTTCATGCACAACCAAATCCATAAATGTATATAATCTAAAAGGATGATGATAATATCCTAATTGGTGCGACCCACATAGCCTTGTGGAATATCCCTTGTTTTATTCATTCCTGGTTGATAAGGCTAGGCTACATTTTACCCCTTTAAAATAGCAATCACACTTGAAATACTAACACTATCCTTTATGCAATAATGCAAGCATTCATCCATACAAGTTGTTCTAGATAAGAACAAACCGAAGGCACTATTTCTATCGCATCCATTTTGGAATCACCCTTAGGATTAGTAGCAAGTAGCCCTTGCACTTCAAAGATCTTCATCTTCGATCATCTTCAAGATGTCTCATGTTCGAATGCTTATGCCGGTTGGACGTGGTTTTGCATAATATATTTGGTCCCGGCCCCTCTGAGCCGATAATGATACTTTTAAAAACGGAATAACATTTGATAGTTGATTAGTTAACTATCAAATAAACAAACAATTCAACAAAAGATTTAACCAAGCATGGTTAAGCACAAAGAAACCACTAATCCTCTTTAACTAATCCTTTCGTTAATTAAAACCACTTGGTAAATACTTGTATCAAAATATTTTTACAAAGATATGTTCACAAATCTCATCTACGTTTTACAATAATTGAAAAAAATTGATATACATATCTCAAATGTATAAGTATACTCACGAAACATTTCACTTTCAAAGCTTAGAAAAACTTTCACGTATACTTGTCTTAACAGTATAAGTATATTCATTAGCACTATATTTTCAATACTTAGAAAATGTGTTTATATACTTATCTCAATGATTTAAGTATATTAAAAAAATCTTAAGAAAGATTTCACATCCAAAACCATACTTAATTGGGTTAAAAAAGGCCATTTTAAAAACATTGATAATAATAAACACAAAATAGTTTTCTCTCAAGTGTACATAAATGGATCGTATGGAAATTTGACCGAGCATACGTACATCATTTCTCGATTTCAAACAATACTACCCTCGATTAACAATGAATCAGACAAGTTAGAAAAACTATTATTGCCACGACATCCATTCATAATACTTAAGATAGGAACGAGTTTCGATGCCTCAGAATTTAGTGCTAAGTATAGAAAGAATACTTTCTATACCACCATCATTTTAAAACAATCATTTATTGAAATTGGATCTCAATCTTTTATAAACCCCTTTTTTAAATTTCCTTTATAAAACTCGTTATATTTACAAACTCTTTTTATAAAAATATTATTTATAAATTCCTTTATAAATATCTAATCATAATTATAACTTCCTTTTATAAATTTTTAAATTTATTTGATAATTCCTTTATAAACAACCTTTGTATTATTTATAAAACTCTTTTATAAAACTTCTTTCATAAAATAATATTTACAGAACTCATTCTATAAATTTCCAAATTCATTTTTAAAACTCCTTTTATAAATTTCTAAATATAATTACAGAACTTTTTTACAAACAAAAGTCCAAATATAAAACCAAAACCCAAATATAAAACAAACTCTATAATATGACTATGAACTCATATACTTTCATAACCCAGTCGTTCCATATATTACAATAAATTTACAACTGTGATTTATTGCTCCACTTTATCAAAATGGTAATATTTTCTTTTATAAAATACCATTTATAAATATGTTCTTTTATCCCAACATTTATATAAAAATGTTTTTGCAAATACTTATTCCTAAATTATTTCTATCTTCTTTTAAACACAAAATCGCCATTAAACTAAAAGATAACCCTTTTTAATTTTTCCTTTAAAATAAACATCCATTTTTATAATATTTCTACAAAGATCAGTACTTTCCAAAATAACTTTAAAATATTTACATATACATATATATGTATGTATGTATGTATGTATGTATACTACAAAAGAATAATAGAAGAAATTATTGTATAATAGGGAAGTACGAAAACTAATTTTTAAAATAAATTATCATAGAAAATCCAAAAGATCAAATTAATAATCATTTTCCAAATCGAAAACCATTTCCAAACCCAAATAGCAATGAGTAGTATTTTTCAAAAAGCTATATCGAGGCCACTTGTTACTATAGCACTTAACAAATGCTATTACTACCTTTTCCATAAAATATTCAATGTTTCACATGTGTCGGTGTCACATCCAATATGGCGAAACTATTAAATTTTGATATTTAACAATCTATATAACAGGTATATAACTGAAATACAATCAACTGGAATATAATAGGAAATTAAAAATCACAATATGGGGAAATCCGGATTTCTCTATAACTTTTCCCTGCATTTCATTTTAAATGCCAATTTCTTTTAAAAGCGAGCATTTAACCAAACTAATAAATAACAGATCCAAGCACAAATCATAAATTTTATCTACTATATATTATACAGATTATCCAAAATGTGAGTTTAACTCATCGAAATTCTAACGGACACTTAGGCGTTTCAGTTTGAACTAAAATCAGACGTTCGATTTTAGCCCAAATACTCACTTGCTTCAAATTTTTTGAAAATAGTTCCATCGCGTAGCTATAGCCATTACAAATGCAATACAAAAGGCCACGTCTCGATTGGACCTCATATGGAAGAGTTATTGAATTTATAATAATTGATAATTAAATAATAAAATTTATTCACTAATTATATTTTTATTTTAAGTTACCCTAGTCAACAAACTAAGCTTTCTTCCTCAAATGATAACTTGCTTGCACAAGATATCACAGCCTCCTAATCCATACATGCACATGAGATCTCCACCTCCAATCGAGCAACCATCTCCACCATCGAATTATCCTTCTCGAACTACATCACCTCGCCCCTCCACCTTGCCTACGCTCCTCCCGAGCCCTTCCCGACTTGGCGGTGCCCTAACCTAACCCAACAAAAACCGCTCCACCCAATAAAGCACCACACCTCCCAAAATTCAACCATTAGCTACTCTTTTGCACCAAAACCCTAATTCGAGCTTTGATTAGCCTGACTCCACTTCAGTCAAACTCAAACCCGAACCTTTATTTAAAACTCCTCATGTCACTCATAGTTGACCACCTACCCTGATGCTACAACCTTCAGAACACATACCATCTTGTAGACCTCATCAAAAAAAGTCCAAACATACTTATTTTAGGAAAAAATTTCATTGAGTATTTATGGAGAAATTGATTTTTAAATTTTTTTCTTTATTTTCTTTGTTTTTATTTTGATGGAATAGAATGAGTGAAAGCGGAAAATGTATGGAATGCCTTGGCTAAGTGTTTAACTTATATTTATTTTGCAAATTTCAACATCTAGTCATACAAATTTTTGTTTGCGTACGAACTAAGAATGATAAAACAAAAATATGATCATGCTCAGAACAGCTTGCAACAGACATTCCTACGGAGTCAACTCCAAAGCCAACCAAGTGATTCCTGCTTTCACAGCTCTTACTTTAGTTGAACTATACATTCTAGTTTACATCTCTTAGCTCATCATGAGAACCTATAAAATGGTGAGATTGTTGCATATCCCCCCAAGAGGACTTCGTATGATGAAGGTATAACTCTCATTTCCTCGGTATTTAAAGTCCTACGATTCACGCTTGAGTTTGTTACTAGCATTTACTACTGTGTTTGTGGCCTTATAGGATAACCAAATCTTTGACCTCCTTTACCTCGAATAACTCAAATTTTAAGCCCAGTTGTAAGTACAACTAGTTGACCTCTGTAATCGTAGGACTGGCGCACCAAGCCTTCCCTCCAGCATTGTACTTGGTCCTGATTAGGAGTTCCTTAACAAGGTTAGATGATAATTCCTAGTCATTGGGGGAAGATATCACTATAACTAGTGTCACGGGCCTGACCGAATCCATTTCCATGGCAGAGAAGTGAAAAACCAATATATCTAAGGTCGAGATTAAGATTGGGATAGGACTCTAAATAGCAGTGGGTACCGAGGAGCCAAAACCTTCTTTACAACTTATCACTATTAGACCTCTGAAGGGTAGTAGGACTGGTCCCATCATAAAATCATTTGACCCTCCTATCGACCATAAAAAAGATCCTACCATCGTCACTACTAATGGTGAGACTACCCCTTTCGGAGGTAGCATGCCAAAAGATGAGGAGGGCCAGAATATGCCCCATGATGGCTCAGGAAGTAAGGCAGGTAATAAGAAGAAGAAGGGTTGTAATAAATAGGCTCCTCGTCCAACAACCAATGACTGCGAAACAGCTTCTCTTTGTCTCCTTTTGGGTTGTACGTTTTGTTTTTCCTGTTGCATATAGGTCGTGATTGTGCAAGATCGGTCCCTGTCCATTGTATATAAAGTTAGTACGTAATGAAAGACTTTTTGTTTTAGTCTTTGTTCCATTTACATTTTTTTCACACTTTATATTTTATTCCTGCCTATATGAAAATACCTCTATATATAATATAACTGCTTGTGCTACAGCTTTATCCATATTACTCATGTTTGTGCTTATGCAATGCAATACTACAACTATACGCGTAAGATAAAAAAATTAGCAAATTCTTCATTGATATTATATTATTTAGTTCTTTTTTATCATTGCCAAATTGTCTTTGTTTTGGCTAAACAAAACCAATCTTTAACCAATTTTGTGATTGATCATGTTCATTCTGAGTCAAGTTTCTTGACCTATAACCTGTTTTATGTAATTCATGTTCCATGCAATTCTTTACCTCCAAGGAACAGTGTTTAAACATCTATTTCCCTACATCTTCGATCTCATCGATAACCAGGTGTAATCAATGTTATCCATAGACTTTCACTATTTAACCTATGCAAAGCGAATCTCGCAAAGCTACGAGTGAAACCATGCCTTTATAGTGACTCTACAACATACCAAGTCATGTTGCCAAGACTAGCCCGAATTCTCGAATCTAGTAATTTTTCCCTGACCTTGCCTATTTTCGGGCATTGATTGGAGATTGACCATGTAGGGAAAGTTAGATGATTTCCCCTAGTCTGATTAACTCTCCGGGTCCTGGACCAAAGGGGTCCGATAGTACCTATTTCCATCCTACAATGACTATCCTTATCCCCGGTTGAGTGCATCCTACTAAGTTAAAAGAATATACGTGGAGATATTGTCCATTTTCCAGTTCATACCTTCAGGAACTAGCGGCTCAGCTGTCAATTTGTTGGCATTCGCTCTCAGCTACACCCATTAACTTGCATCGATCGAGAGTGTCCGTTGGCAGCCCTTGCTTATCCTCGGCGTTGTGTATACTACTAGGCCATAAACATGGTCATTAAAATTTTAACTGCATGCCATTTTCTATCTTCGAAAACTGGCACTTTTGTTGACTGATGCTAAACATTCCTTTTGACATTGCCTATTTCTGGGAAATAGTTAGTACCTAAAGGATGGGTTTGAAAATTGACCCTTGTGTTTATACTTCTTTGTCCTGATCCTGGAGTTGGTACAATTTTCGAGTACCTAAACATGCTACTAATCGCATAGCATAAGTTTTTGCTTACAAGAATACTGTTCCATTGGTTCAAGAAGCTAACTTTATTTATAAACGAAAAATGGGGTGAGTCCTGCCTTATTACATTGCCCTTTGAATCCTCAATTAGCTTATTCGCAAAAAATAAGCCGAATAAAACTAAACGAAAGAGCATCGCAACAGATCCTTGTTCCATGCCCATGGAATTGAGATTTCGTCAACAATTTTCAACATGAACGTTCCATCTTTAAGCTTTTATTTGATTGTATAAGGACCTTTCCAATTCAGACCAAGTACCGCTACACACATGAGAACTCCTTTCAGTATATGGCCCCTACCTCGAAGGTTTGGCTCTGGACCTTGGTGTTATAGTGTCATGCTACTCTTTTTTGGTGAGTAACTACCCTCGATTCCACGTCCGCCCTCTTCTCACTAACCAAATCGAGGGACTCAATTAAGAGTTCCTCGTTTACCTTTGGAATGTAATTCCTTTCATGGTAAGAAGGGACTTCCAATTCTATTAGGATCATACCCTCTGATACGTAGATGAAAGTGGTGTATGTTTATTCCCAGACTTATGCGTTGTCCTATAAGCCCAAACTGCCAATAGAAGCTCATTGATCCAGTTGCCCTTGGCTTGGTTAACTGTTTCTTTAAGGTGGACTTGATGATTATTCATTGCCTCCACTTATTCGTTTGCCTATGGGTGTGCTGTTATGAGAACCTTTTCTTAATCTTGTTTCAGTTGCAAAATCTATGAACTTAGTACTTCTGAACTGGGTTGCATTATCCGTTATTATCTTCTAAGAAACTCCAAACCTATAAATGATGTTCCTCTCACAAAGTTAATCACCTTTTTCATTGTGATTGTAGCAAGCAGTTTCGCTTTGGAACCTTTTATGAAGTAATCCACTACAACTATAATATACTTATGTTACCACCAATTCTCACTTTAACCATGTCGAAACCAAAATGAAAAGAAGAGAAGGATGCACAAGGGACGATAGCATCAACAAGGCCATTCGAAGGAGTTGAAGGGATTCCACAGCAAAAGTTAGGCATGCCACAAGATTTCGAAGGGGTCAAAAAGGTCAAAAGCATCCTTTCGTTTCAATTGCTTCCTTTCGAAATAGATGCTTCCGAGTGCATGAAGACGTTTCGAATATGTTAAAGAACACCTTTCAAAGGCAACAAATTGCAGCCACTCACATGCGCACCAAACCTTGCAAAGCTAAAGGTTCCTCCATTATTCATATTCTACAGAAGGATATTTCGTCGAACAACCACTTCGAAAACATAAATAAGCATTTCGAACTGGTCAAAACCATTCACAATTAAGAAAGAGAATTTGTGCCTTAAAACCTTTAATGTCTTGACTCCTACAAAGCTCCAAAGATCAACCTATCGACGGAGTCAAAAGCTCGTACCTTTTCCTACCTACAACAACACAATAGTACAAAGTGGAGAAGCACACCAAACCCTTTTCGAAGAAGTCGAAAGTGCTCAAGTCCATTCAAAAGTAATGCAAAGGGATGCGCAAGAGTCAACAGCGACGAAGGGTCTTCAAGGCAACCTTTCGACCAAGATGAAAGCATTAATTCGAAAGGTGCCAACCTACACCTATAAATAAGACCCTAGGGGTCCAGTTTAAGGGATACAAATTTTTTCACTCCATTCTTGTATTTTCTTAAAGTTTTAAACCCTAATTTTCAAATTAGACTGGGAATTTAATCAACTTATATAACATTAGCTTAATGAAAGCATGGTTATGGAATTATTAGATAAGCAACTGGATTAATACTCTATATGAATTCAGTTTATGGTGTGTTTGTCTTGATTTAGTCGAAAGGTTACGTTTGAGCGAGTCAAAAACTTTTACCTCGGCTAAAATCCTTAGAGTTATAGGTCCAAACCCAATCCATCAAAATAGGCCAGCTTTTGATGAGGTCAGAACCAATTCGTTTAATCCATATCCTTAAATCATTAGGGCCAACCTTTAGGTCACCATAACTGATTTGAAATGGGAGGTCCGAAAGAATAACGAAACCAACTAAGCTAGTTCGGAAAGCTTAAAAGAAAGGGATATAGGTGTTTCGATTGAGTCGAAAGGTTAACAAGGACAAGTTTTTAATACAATAACCTATTCTAAAGGTGGATTAAAGGGAGTAATAAGATTCTAACTTCCCCTACCTAATCAAAAAGAGGTTTCGAAGGAGACACCTACACTTTAAACTCTACGTTGGGTGTTGACAAGTTTTCTTGTTAACATTTTTGGCGGTAGAAGGAAGTCTCAAACCTCTAATCTTGTTGAACTTCAAACTCCACTTTCCTCTAACCTAATTCTATTCCAGTTTTACCTACTTAAGATTTACTTCATCATGATTATCGAAGTCAAAAGATCCGAGCAATGATCCTCGGATCCACATCCAATCGGATTCACCCGTGGAATAGTTAATGATTCAAATCTACATAAAGAACAGCTGTTAAGTATCGAAGCTTTAAGGATCATAAGGAAAATAAAGTTGAATCCTATTATTTAGATAAATGGAGTTTAAACCCTTTCTATATTAGCCCCGTCCTTATCTTTGCCTTAGAAAAAAGAAAAATGAAAGTGATAACTTGTTTGATCAAATGAGGAAAACATTTAACTCTATTCCAAGGGCATAGTCTTTGAAAAGGGAATGATGACTGATTATAATGTTTTTACACATAAATGGCAACAAGCAAGAATTAGCACAATGCCTACACATGAACTTCAAAGGGTTTTAAAAAGAAAACTGATTTTTGAGGGTGAAGCTTCTGAACCAAGTAATAAAAAACCATGAAACTTTCCTTAAAAGACAAGCTTCAAGTCGAGACTCCATCAAGCATGCAATTTGACAACATCTATAGAGAATGTTTACTTGCTAACCAAGGACGAACTCAATTATTGGCCATCCCAGAAGAGAAAGCTTAAATATGAAATGGGAGGAGCCCATTGCCACTGCCATAAGACGAATGGTCATGAAACAAATCAAAGCAGATCACACGAAGGAATGATAATTAATTTTTTCAAACAAGGAAAAATTAATGGCTTTGTAAAGAGATCATAGGAGAAGTCAATAAAGAACTACTTTACTAAGAAAAATATACATGGTTAGGAATGAAATTCTCCTTGCACGTGAGTATTACCTTAAACGATCAAAGCCTTTGTCCGTGCCGAGTTGGCCAGGTCAAAGCACCTCCTAAAGGGAGGTTAGAGTAAGCCCTTACTTGTGCCATGCTACGGCCAGGTTAAAGCATCGACAAGCCCTTGACCGCACCACCCTATGGCTAGGTCGAAGCGCCTCTAGGAAGGAGGATGGTGTAAACCCTTAATCCTGCCACGCTATGGCCTGGCCAAGCAACCAAACAATCCTTTGATCGTGCCATGCTATAGCCAGGTCAAGGCACCACTTGGAGGGAGGACGGAGTAAACCCTAGGTCCCGCGACGCTATGGCCTGGCCAAGGAAACAAACAAGCCCTTGATCGCGCCATGCTATGGCTAGGTCAAGGTGCCTTTTGGAGGGAGGTTGGGTAAGTCCTTGGGTACTGCTTGTGGATAAGCTAACCAAGCACACCAGACAACAACAAACTAAGACGTCCGAGCCTGAGAAGTGGCAAGGGAAGTAGGCGTTGTTGATTTTGCGATAGATGAAATAATGGGAGTAGCTGGTAAATCATTGTTTGAAATTTTATCCCCCATAATGAAACTACCGATTCGCACTGAACTTGACTATCTTTTAACTTAATCTCCAAATCACTTACTTGTTCGAGAAGTTAGGACATCTTATGGTCGAAGTCAATTGAAGGATTTGACTTAATTTGGTGCTTCAATATGGAAATTGTTTCGTTTTTATTATTATTGTCCATTTCAAGATTGATAATCTGATCATTGAGATTTTTAATGATTTCCTTTTGAAGCAAATATCTTCTTTTCCATTCCATATCTTATGCATTGTTTTAAAAGCGAGTAGACAAAGGATTGTTAATGAGCTTCCCCTTTTCAATATCTGCTTTCAACCTATCTCTAATTCTGATAAAGAATGATGATGAATCTAACGAGAGTGGCATGTTAGATAGCTATAATTCCTATTTAGACAAACCAAAATAAAAAAAAAAGTCAAGACTCAAATAATCAATCTCTTTTATTACAACAATAAAGGACTACAACTTAAGTAGAAATGAAAAAGTACAATTTCATTGGACACTAGTTTTACACTTAAAGTTGAGAAACAGCTTTTTTGACTTTATTCAAGGAATTAGCTGAAAGAGTGACTATTGCATCGAAAGGGGCACTAAATCCTTTTGGGCTAATAACTGGAGGTTATTTGCTACAGTTCCACTCCCTGGCAGGAGGACTATCACGTCCACATATCAATTTGGTATGATATGTTCGAATTTCCTTGAGAAGCTTTTCATTTTCTTTGCCAAGAAAATCGAAATGAAGACGAGGATGTCCATGTAAAGTCTTTGAAAATCTCTAAAGATGTCTGGTTAATTTTGAAGATTTCAAAAGTGAAGCCTTTTTTAGGTAATCTTTTCTTAGTTTATCATACTTGCTTTAATAATTTTTAGAAACAAGGATACCAAGAGGACATTTATCCTGTGATAACATCATAAAATACAGCTAAGTATAAAAGGAAAACTAGAGAAAGAAATAAACAAATCAATATTATTACATAATTATGAATGTTCATCCGGTTCATACAAATGGAATTTTTGAATAATTCAGAAACAAATTTGCCCTTGTAATATTTAAATTTTTTGGGAGGCAACTCATGATTTATCGATTTGACTTGTGACAAGTTCCAACAGGCCCTTGGATGTGGATCAGATCCATATTCATCCAGATATCTCTTATGTAAATGCCTAAATAGACCCCTACTAAAATCACCTAAGTATGAAAAATCCACAGTTGGATGTCTGCAACAGGCTTTATATAGGAAGTCTATAAGGATGTTCCTTTCTTCAGTCAACATCTAAAAGAGTGTAATAAGCTCCTGATTCTCTTTCAAAATTTGTCATATCGAAGGTGTGCCCTCCTCAGTCGTGGGGCAACTTCTTGATCTTTAAAAGACGCTAGCATTTCTGCACTTTTGTTAGGCCTATGATACTTATCAGAGAGGATATTGTGATCTTTTACCTACTTATCTAACTCATTATTTAAGCAGTTTATTTCTTCTTTTTTTCTTTCGAGCTTGGTTACATCTAAAATTAAAGATTTCAACTATTATGATCTTAGAAGTGAAAGCAATTTAGACAAGGAATCTCATACCTGAGAAACACGAATAGTGGTTTTTGGGAGACCTACTTTCTCTCTCCTTGTTCTTTAACATTGATGTTCGCAGTCGCTTCCTGAAGGTTAGAAAGCTCTGGAGGTTCAGGTGGACTTGCTCCACGGATAGTTGGATCAGGGTTGACATTTTTGAAGCCCCGATGATGTCATTTTTACCCGGTATCCTAACCCGGCTATACTATACTAATTGTGCAAGAAAGATTCAACTGCTACCGAGAAGGGTGACCATGGAGCAATGGTTGTAAAACCCAGAAGCAGAGCTAAAATGGTTATATGAAGCGAGGATTGAACGAAGTTGATAAATAGATAATGCAAGGTTCCAGAGATTTGGGAGTTAGGATGGAGTTCAAGGGATCGGCATAGTTTCATAGAGTAGAAGGGATCGCCATAGTTTCATGGAGTAGGAGAGATTAGAATAGTTTTATGAAGTTGGAGGGATCGGTATAGCATTTTGCAATAGCATGGATTGGCATAGCGTTGTGCAATGGGATGGATCGGCATAGTTCCATGAAGCAGGAGAGATCGGTATAGCATTGTGCAATAGCATGGATCAAAATAGCATTATGCAATGGGATAGATTGGCATAGCTCAGTGGAATAAAAGAGGTCGACATAACTTAGTGGAATCGGAAGGATCAACATTACATGACGGAATCCAAGGGATGAGCATGATTAAGCAAGCATGGATTGGCATATGTAGAAGAGCATGGATCGGCATACTGGAGACGGTCATAAGGGATCGGCATGATCCATTAGAAGTGTTCAACGGAGATATCCTCCTAGTGGATCTGTACCAAGGATTAACCAAAAGTACGAGTTCCACTTGTCCAGTCAACATGGTATTTGAAGAGCCAACATGTCTAAACATTAAGAAGCTACCATAGGGATCACTACCTTAGAATCAACCAATGAAGGGATCAGTGCCGATCCATCTTCATTAGGATTTGGGCCTAGCGACCCCTATGATGGGCCCATATGGACAACGTCCTGTAACCGAAGTTCCAAAGAGATGGTGGTCTCCTTCACCTATAAATAGTAGCCTAGGGGCTCATTCTGGAGGGCTGGATGCTGCTGGTTACATAGTTTTTCATTGTAGCTGAGTTTTTTCCTTAACTCTTGTTATTTTCTATTGTAATCAAATTAATAGTGAAACAACAAAGAGAATCTTCAAAATAGAAATAGGCATATGACGCATAACTACTATAAATTCTGTTGTTCTTGATTATTGTTTTGATTTGCTTATTAGTTTATTCTATTCCTTTGTTTTAATTTAATTTTCTTCATTAATTCTCTACATAAACCTGTTTTTGCGTGTTTGTAACCAATTTAACTGCAAACATATTATTGCTTCCATTGAGAAGCTGATTCTCGGTTTGTTAGGATCCCTTTTGTTGCTACTGGATTGGGCAAATCTCCTAAAGGAGATCCCTAGCTATCTTCAAAAAACGTTCTTGAACCACTCAGATTAGCAAAAATCTAAAGAAGGAAATTGGCAATGGTGAGACATACTAGATCCACTTCTCAAAATGTTGATGGGAATGAGACTGCCAATATTCAACAAGGAGGCCAAAGCAATCAGCCTGCAAATTTGAATGCTGATCCGGTTAAGGTATAGAATCCTACAGATTCTACAACCCAAGCAGAATTTCATGATCTGATGGGAAAGCCTTCGACAACTCAATGCGCAGATCCAGACCAATATTAGCCCGATGAACCAGATTACCCAACAACAGTGTGGGAAGGCCAGGAGGGATCCTACTCCCTACTTGGCATCAAAAAGTTCAAGCTTTTCGGATGAATACCAGAGGCCTAAGCATCGCAGGCTGGAAGGAGATCATGCTGAAACATTGGAGCACCACCCGGCAGACCAATATGATCTGCCAATATCGACCGGTGCTGATTCCTCCCTAGGGATCGGTACTAATCCCTCCTCCAGCGGTGGGATTCCCCTGCTAAATTTAAGCGATCGTGTTGGAGTTCTCCTGGTAAGCCTGGATGTCGGAGCTCGATCGAATGCTGAACAGGCATCTCGTCGGAATGACAAACGAGATATGTGTTCAAGGTATGCATCAAGAGGATGATGAACCAAGAAGGTATAAAATGGCCCGTTGACATCAATCGAACCATTCACATGAGGTAGAGCATGACCACTGCTTGGCACCACCCATCTAGACGCCGGATTTATCGACAATGGTTGGACAGTTGGTGAGAGAGAATCAAGGCTTAACTAATGACGAATGGAGAATCCTGAGAAGCCATACCCCGTTTGTTGACAACATTCTACATGCAGAATACCCAAGGAGGTTCAACATGCCACCAATATCTACCTACGAGGGAAAAACCGACCCTTGGCAGCATATCATGAGATACGAATGGTTGATGAGTTCTGCAAGAGCTAATGATGTAACAAAGTGCAGATTCTTTCCCATAACCCTTTTTTGGATAGCAATGATGTGATTCATGAGACTACCTCCGCGGTTAATTTTGAGATTTGATGAGCTGACAACCAAGTTTGTAAAGCAATTACGAATGCACGCAGTTTGTCCTAAAGACATGATGTCCCTTTCTGGTGTGATCCAAGACCTAGGAGAATCGTTGAAAGATCGCTTGGAGAGACTTCACATCGCCACCATGGAAGTCAATAACTCGAATGATCATGCTGTCCTCATGGCCAAGATTCTGAATTTGGCGACTGGCTGGCTAGAAAACAGCTTGCTATACTGGAGCATTTCTATGCAAAGCCAGCTCAGTTTTTAGGAAGAAAGAGGTTAGGTCCTCCAAGAAAAAGAACATCGCAGGACCGAGTGGAGAAGTAGTATAGAGTAATACTAAAATAAAACAGTCCGATGATAGTTCTGGAAAAGCTTAGGTGAATGTTTAGAATAAGCCAAATCAACAAAAGAAGTATGGAGATAGGAATCAAGAGTGGAAGAGGGACTTTGAGAGAATAAAGCCCAGGATTCCAATGTATGAAATTACACGCCGCTAAACATGTCCCTAGAGAACATTTATCTATCCACTTGCAATACCATGCAATACAGGAAGGCGCAACCAAAAGAATTGTAAGAGGGACAGAAGTAGACTGGGAAGTACTATCGGTTTCATAAATGTTATGGACACAATATGAATGAATATAGGCACTTCCAGGATGTCACAGAAAAATTGATTCGAAAAATGAAGTTGCAATAGTTTGTGAAAACTCCATAAGATGGTGGATAAAGGACACCCGATCCCAATCGAGGACAAGCTCCACGTAGGGCTGAGGAGTCTACGTGGACCGGTGGAAGACTAGTCAATAATATGATAGTTGGGGACCTCACCATGCAGATAGGAGTTAGCAAGAGATGGAGCATTATGCTAGCACAATAAGGCATGCAGATTTTGAATGTTGTTCGAATACAGAAGATAAAACTCAACAAAATGGTAGCGCACCATGGCGAATGATATTGTATTCAGAAGCACGGATGCAAATAAAGTAGAGGCTCCAACAATTGACCCAAAGGTCACTTTAGCTATAATTGGTCCTGCATTGGTAAGGAGGATTTTGATTAATTATGGAAGTTTGGTGAATATAATCTTCAAAAAGGTGTACGATCAGATGAGAATAGAGGCTAAAGACTTGAAACCATCTTAAGCCCGAACTCATGGTTTTAATAGAGTTGCAACTAAGGATGTAGGATACGTAGAATTACCAGCTGAATTAGGTGAAGGTGAATGGAGGAGAGTGCAGATCTAACCGGTTATTGTTTTGGACGTTGACTCTATGTATAATGTTTTTCTAGGCCGATCGGCCATGACTAAATTTCGGCCAGCTCTTGCCCCATAGTGTTCGACTCTAAAGTTTCCAATAGATAATGGCGTAGGAGTTGTTCATGGTGATCAAGCGACTGTACGAGCCATTTATGTAGCTGAGTTGAGGGAAGCTCATCATAAGGAGAAGGGAGAGGGTGTGGACAAAGCTGTCCGCATCCTAGCCACTGAAAAGAAACAGCCAGCATCTATGCCTTGGCTCGAGCACCATAGTCGGATGTATAGAGATATAGATCCAAAAGACGATAAAGAGGAGGTCGACGAGACCAAGGCTGCACCCCTGTAGCTGACGATTGATATCATGGTGGGCCATGACAACCCATCGCGAGTCCTGAAGATTGGGTCATAGCTCAAACCCCAATGATGAACGAACTTGTTGGTTTTCTCCAAGCGAATCTAGATGTATTCGCTTGGACTCACTCTGACATATGTGGAAACTCTCCTGCCATTGTGAGCCATGCATTGAATATTGATCCAAAGTATGTTCCGGTGAAGCAGAAAAGATGAGGCATGGATCCGGAGAGATCTGTCGTCCTTAAAAAGGGGCGGATAAACTAAAAATCAACACGTTTATCTACATTGCCCTCAATCCTGAGTGGGTATCTAATCCCATGCTTGTGAAGAAAGTGAAAGGAAAATGGAGAATATGCATTTATTATTCAGATCTAAACAAAGCATTTCCAAAAGACAGTTTTCCCCTTTCCAGCATTGATCAGTTAGTTGATTCAACTACAGGACATGAATTGTAGTCGTTTATAGATGCGTATTTGGGATATAACCAAATCCCAATTCATATCCCCGATCATGAGAACATTAGGTTTTTTTCAAATATTGGGTTGTATTGTTATGTGGTAATGTCGTTTGAAGAATGTCATAGCAACCTATCATTGCTTGGTTAACAAGACGTTTAGGGATCAGATTGGAAAGACATTGGAAGTGTACATTGATGATATGCTCGTGAAGTCCCAATGATCAAATGACCACATCAAAGACTTGGCAAAAATGTTCGACATCCTCCGATATTAAAAGATGAAAATCAATCCTTTGAATTATTCGTTCTGTGTGGCATAAGGAAAGTTTTTGGGCTTTATTGTCATTGCTCGTGGAATATAAGCTAATCCAGAGAAGATTCAGGCTATTCATGATATCTGCGCGCCAAAAACCATTAAACAAATGTAGAGTTTGAATGGGAAGGTTGCCGCATTAAGTCGATTTATCTCCAAAGCTACTGACAAATGTATTACTTTCTGCAATTTGATTAAAAAAGGAAAAGAAACTTCAAATGGGCGCAAGATTGTAAACATGCATTCCAAGCTCGGGTGAATCATTTGGAGAGATCCCCTATTTTTTTAAAGCCCGTATATCATGAGGAGTTGTCATTTATTCGGCTGTACCAACACACGCTTTAAGTTCCACATTAGTTCATGAGGAAAATCAAATCCAGAGGCTGTTGTATTATGTTAGTAAACCATTGACAGAAGCAGAAAGGAATTATCAAAAAATAGAGAAACTGGTGTACTGCTTTATGATAGCATCACAAATGCTTCGCCCATACTTCCAGGCATATCTGATTAATATTAACACCGACTAGCCATTACGACAAGTCATATAGTGACCGGAGATGTCTGGAAGGTTACTTAACATTGAGCTAAACCGATTCGACATTACTTATCTCCCTCGGAGAGCCATCCAGGGATAGGCTTTGGCGGACTTCATAGAAGAATTTACTAGGCAGGTTGATCTTCCAAAAGGAAGTGAAATCCCCACTATACGATGGAAGTTGTATACTGATAGAGCGTCTAATGATCATTGCGCTGGAGCTGGGATTGTACTTGTGACTCTTGAGAATTGGTCGATTTGTTTTTCTCTAAAGCTTGATTTCCTATCAACAAATAACGAAGATGAATATGAAGCTCTAATTGCTGGACTTAGACTCGCCAAATAACTTGGAGTTAAATTTCTTGGAATCTTTTATGATTCACAGCTGGTGGTGTTTCAAGTTAGAGCAGAATACTAGGCTAAGGTACAATGGCTTGCCCCTTATCTTACCCAAGTTTTGGAGTTATTAACTAAATTTGAAAACTATGACATTTCACACATCAGCACGGTTAAAACAGAGAGGCTAATTCTTTGGTAAAGCTTGCTAGTACCGGCGATGCACAGTAGATGGGTTTGGTACCGGTCGAAGCATTAGATACCCCAAGTATAAACATGATGGAAATCGATCAAGCACTAGCGGAAGAATCTAAAAGGGAATTATGGATGACTCCAATTAAAGACTATTTACTGCATGGGGTACTGCTTAATAAAAGAAATAAAAAGCGAGATGTCCTTTGTAAAGCTTCATGATATGTTACGCAAGAAGGGGTCATGTATAGGAGAGGTTTCTCTATCTCTTTAATTTGGTGTATCGCTCATGACGAGATAAAACATGTTTTGAAAGAAGTTCATGAAGGAGAATGTGGCAATCACATTGGAGGGTAAGCTTTGGCAAAGAAGATACTTCGTTATGGGTATTATTAGCCAATCATAGACCGAGACGCAGCCGATTATGTAACGCGATGTGATAAATGCCAATCATATGCAAAAGTTTCTAGAGATCAGCCAATAAAATCATGAAAATTGTTAGCCTATGGTCGTTCTTCATGTGGGTATAGATATTATCGGTTCATTACCTATCTCTAAAGGTGGCGTGAAGTACGCTATTGTGGCAATTAATTACTTCACCAAATGGGCCGATACGGAACCTTTAGCTACAATCATGACCAAGAAAGTAATCAACTTTGTTGTCTGAAACATCATATGTCACTTTGGTCTCCCACGAATCATTGTAACATATAATGGGACTCAATTTGATGGTACTGAGTTTAAAGACTTCTGCCAAAGATACTGCATTGAAAGAAATTTGCAGTGATTGCTCACCCGCGGGCAAATGGAAAGGTTGAAGCTATAAATAAAACCATCAAGTCAATTATGAAGAAGCGTTTGGAGAAGGCTAGAGGCAAGTGGTCCCTATAGAACTTTGGGCTTACAAGACCACTCACAAGTCCACGATTGACCATACTCAATTCGCCCTCGCTTATAGTTCAGAAGCTGTTATTCTTATCGAGCTCGAAGTCCCTTCTCAACGAGTGACTTAATACAATTATAGAACAAATAAAGATATTCTCTTTGAATCTTTGAACTTTATAGATGAGAAGCCCAAAGAATCCGATTTGAGAGCAGCTACACACCGGCATCGAGTTGTCCGATATTACAACACTAAAGTCTGATCAGGAACCTTATAAATTGGCGATCCGGTCCTGAAACGGGTTTTTCCTACCTCGTCACACATGAATCCGATTTGGGAAGGACCATATGTCGTTGAACAGGGGCTTGGAGAAGGAACTTTCAAGCTAGCGATTGTCGATGGCATTACACTTCCAAGTACATGGAATAACGAGTATTTACGACGCTATTTCACTTAGATCATTTACTTTACATTTTAGTTCTATTTACTTTTAGAGTTTTGCTTTAGCATTTGGTTTTCTAAATATGCAATAAGATAGGTTACTTTGTTCCTTTCCATTTAATGAATAAAGTTTCAAGCTTCCTTTGTATTTATGATTGTTATTTCATTGTATGCTAAATACATGACGAAACCGATTGGTATCGATATCTGTGAATAGGCTCCCAGAGTTTAAAATCGATCGATCATGTTAACCCCCGATGGGATCAAACAACATGAGCTTAGTTAATTTGCTTGTTTAACAATTCTTGTAAATGATGTAGAGAATAGAACACACAATAAGGAACAAATATGGTCGGCAATCTAGAGATTAAAAAATTCCTGTCCAGACTTCGGGACTGAAACAAACCAAGCCACCAAAAGGAGTATAACCTAATTGCTCCTGAAATAACTCTAAGTCCCCAGAGTGCGGAATGGAGTACAATCATAAATTGGACTGATACTGACTGCCTGCAAAACAACTCTAGGTACCCAAAGCATGGATTGGAGTATAAACATAGTTCGAGTGGATACTGATTGCCACCAAAATAATTCTAAGTCCCCAGAGAGCAGGCTGGAGTATAACCATGAATAGATGAGTGGATTTAGACTGTTCTCTATTCCACAAACTCCAAGAATAGATGTGCAGATTTCGACCGTTCTTGATTCCACAAACTCCAAGAATAGATATGCGGATTTCGACCATTCTCGATCCCATAAACTCCATGAATAGATGAGTGGATTTCGACCATTCTCTATTCCACAAACTCCATGAATAGATGAGTGGATTTTGACTATTCTTTATTCCACAAACTTCATGATATATTAGTGGATTTCGACTGTTCTCTATTCCATAAACTCCATGAACAGATGAGTGGACTTCAACCGTTCTCTATTCCATATACTCCATGAATAGATGAGTTGATTTCAATTGTTCTCTATTCCATAAACTTTGACCTAAAATTGACAGGAGGAGTATAATCTCGCTAAGGATGGTATTCGACCATCCAAATTAAAGCCTTGCCAAAATGGTGGAGTGCTAACTGAATTCATAAGCAATGAATTACATGTACATTGAATGGAAAGTAATCACTCATCTACTTGAATAATAATTTACATAAAGCATAGCTGAAAACAAAAACTTTTATTTATAGATGCCAAAATTTCAATACAAGTTATTTCAAAAGACTGGGATTCATACATGTCCAACTACGACTAGTGAAAGAAATAATTATGTAAACTATATACAATGACATGAAGAAACAACCACTTCTTCAACTTTCTTTCTCTTTTGGATTTTTCAGGACTGGAGCCACTCGTACTTCTCTTTCGAGACCCATTACTGCGTTTTGCCGGAGAGCTTGAGGAGGTAGGAAGAATTTCATCAGGGATCGACCCACCCGGTTGTAATGACCGCTATTTTGAACCATTCAAATCGACAGTAGTCCACACATTCCAGACTTGAATTGCTCAAAACAACAGATTGTTAATTTTTATTTGGCAAAACTTAGCATATACAGTAAATAAAATAAATCACAGAATCACAGATACAAAATAATATAACAATAAGCAGCAGAATAGATAAATTGTAGTTCATGAAGCTATTACAGAACATCAGAGTCTAAAGTAGAATAAAACATAAATCCAATACACAGAAGTCTCTAATACAAAGGCAAATAACAAGTCTAAACATAAACAACTGGAAATAACCGAAATAACTAAAGCCGAATAAATAAGAGATAGATCTCCAAGCAAAGCTCCAAACCCCAAAGGTGAGCCTCAAATGTTATGACACACAGTTTGAGCCGAGCATAAAGCAAAACACGAAACACTCAAGTTAGGATTAACATTCTTATGCAAGTAAAATAACTCAAGTGAAATGCAATATAACTTAAAGGATGTTTGGGATTCCCATCCTTTAAGGGTCCATGAAACTATCTACATACATAGTACATCACGCTACATAGATAATGTCTAAAGTAAAGTAAAATATTAAAATAGCGTTAAGGCGTTACCCATATCCCACATAACATATTCTATATAAATGACGTAATCCATACAGTACTGTAAACTCCACAAAACCGCTGGGCTATCAGGGAGCACTACATAGGTATGACACAAGCAAAACTAGTAATAGAAGCAATAAGACATATGACAAGGCATGCGGGGCAATGCCTAGGGTAGGATACTACCATTTTGCACTCCTGGACTGATGGTGACGTGTAGCAGCTACTACTGCCCACCTCGAGACACAGTCCCAAATCAGTTCACCCAATCAAATCACAAAGTAATAGACATGTTATCAAAGAAATGTGCCTGATAGGTCGAGCGACCCCACTTGGCCTGGTATAGCTCCTGTTTTAGCCATATCAAGCCGACTCAAGGGAGTCAGGGCTACGTTCATACCTCATACAGACGTTCTATAAACCATCCTAGTTGGTTGTGGAATCCTCGCCACGTGCACAGTTGTTAAAGTGGTTTTGGTATTTGCAGAGAGTATGACAATATCTGATCTCGGTCTCCTTAACAACCAAACGCTTATTTCACACAGTGGTTACTTTCATTTCAAACAATTTAGACTCCATATCAAATATCATATTCATTTCAAAATCATACCACTTTCGAAATTATTATTCACTTTAAAGCACAACATTTCCAACTTAACAGTTTGAATATTTAAAGTAGTTTTTATATATTGAAATACTTTATGTTTTAAAATATGTTATAGAATAAAATAGTTTATACATATTAAAAACAGTTTATATTTAAAAAAAAGTTTATCTCAAAAATAGTTTCAAATCATAATTGTTTCTTCCAATTTCACAAATCAATTCAAATCAACTTTAGTTCCCAAAATTTAATTAAAATCAACCTCAGTTCAGTAATTTCAATTAAAAGGTTAAAGTTTAAATTCAAATTCTCATTAGAATCATTTTTATTTATATCGATTTCAATCTACGTTTAAACTACAAATTTAAACCACTTTCAGTTCAATAGGTTTCAAAGTTTAAATATTAAAATAATTTACAACAACTTAATTTAATAAATTTCATTTATATTTCAAAATTCAACTTTAATTTTATTTAAATTTGAAAATACTCAATTAATCATTTTTACTAACATTTAAAAAAGTCTCAAATTATAAATTTAAATGAGTATTAAATATTCGATTTTAATTTTTATTTAAATTTAAAAATATTCATTTAATCACCTTTAATTAAATCAAGTTATAAAATCATATCTTTAAAAAATCAAATCAATTAGTTTCCAAGTCAAATCTTTTTTCTTTTTTTTTAGTTCTTAAATAAATTAAATTACAAATCAACTTTAATTTATCTTTCCCACTTTATTTATTAAAGTTAATACAAAAATCTATTTAAAAATATTAATATAAAATTTAAATAAATATTTTAAAACATATTATATATTGATTAAATTAAATTTTTATTAATTTTTATTATATTAAATGTTATTATATTAAATTTTATTATTAAATTTATTTTAAATCTTATTTAAATCTTTTAAAAAAATAAAATATAAGTAAAATATTAAAATTTACATTTTCACAACTTGACTTATAATTTTAAAATTTCCAGAACATATAATTTAAAATCTAAATTTTAAACACATATAAAATAAAAATCCTTATATTATAGTTTAAAAACACATATTAAAATTTAAAAATAAAATCTTTATATTATATCTAAAATCAAAACACACATATTTTCTTTTCTTAAACATTTGGAAATCATTTAAAAATAGACTAATGAGGTACCTATATAATTTTCTATCCTATGGTCAAGTGACACGGATGTTTATGATTTCAATCCGCAATAATTTAATATTTATGAGTATATACCATTTCAACTTGTAATCCCAAAATTCAAAATAAATAAAGTCACTTGGGTTTATCGTTTTAACCCATAATGATTTTTCATAATCTATAATATCATTCGGGCATGTATCATTTCAACCAATAGGGAATTCCTAACTATCAGGGAACTTGCAGTGTGAGAAGAATAGAAATATAAAATAGCATAACATACAATTACAAGCATATATCCTATTTAGCAATTTAAATATAATATATACAACAGGTTATGGTGTCATATGTCAATTAATATAGGTAAACAATTGTAGATAATAACATATCATATCCAACGACTAAATTACTCACAAATTAAAATTTAACAACATATTTAAATCATCATTTCATGTGAATATAAATCTACTAAGCATATGAATGTCAATCGTGAGTGATCGCTCAACTTTCGTGGCTATAGAAATAACAAGAGTGAAAGCAAATGGACATGGACAAGCACACGGATAAGCGACAAATAACCAAACGGATACGGATAAGCACAGATCGACAACGGGACAACGACAAAGCAAAGAAACAACTGCATCTTTATTTGGAACAGTAACATAAACAATAATATATGGCATAGTGTTGAACGAAGTAGAGGCGTCCATTTCCTTCTAAAAGAATGAAGAGCTTTAGCAATCTACACTCTGCGTTGTGCCAAGCGCTACCTGCTCTATAAGCAATAGCTGCAATAACGCCAATACTAATGATGCAAAGAATTGAGAACAGCGGTGACCCTCTACAGACAGTCTAAGATGATGACGAGTCGGGGAAGGAAGGCGGAGAGGATGTGGGGCTGCTCGACTTGGCAGGTTATGTTGTATGGAGTTTCTAGCATGGAGGGGAGGTTGTGGAGGCGGGTCAGTGGGAGGCTCGGTAAATAAAGTGGTGAAAGATGGTCTCGGAGAGGGTGTGCTTGAGTTTGTTAGCTACTATAGTGGCATGGAAGACTTCAGTGGAGGCCATTGCGGCTGCTATTGGTGGAGGAGTCTATTGTAGTCAGGTTCGGAAGGTCGGCACAGATCTGGGCTGCGAGAGAGAGGGTTGGACGTAGGCAAGGGTGTTAGGTGGTTTGGCAAGTGGTAGAGAAAGCTATGGTACGGGTGTGGTTGTCACGTGTTCGGTTGAGGAAGGGAGACAGCTGATGGCGATGTGGACAAGGGCTGGGTTGTGGTGATATTGCGGGTCGAGTGGAACAAAAGGCGAGGCCGCTAGAGGGGAGGAAGGGAAGGCGTGGTGGCTGCTGTCTGTGGTGGATCATGGTGGTTGAGCTGAGGTTGGAGGGTTTGTTTTGGTCGGTGGCAGCCATGAGATGGGTCATAGCAGGCTAAGACGGAGGGAATGGCGGAGATAATGGAGAGTTTGGTGCTGGAAGTGTTGGAGGTTGCACAGGCGTTCAGTTAAGGTGGTTTGCGGAAACTCGAAGGTGGGGGAATGGTGAGAGAGAGAACGAATAGCAAGCATTCTACAATGAATGCAAGCTTATTTTTTCTTTCACAAGCATAAAGATGCAGAGCAAAATGAAAAGAAGAGAATGGAAGGGATGATAGCAATATATTATGAAA
Organism: Allium cepa; assembly: GCA_030765085.1. NCBI lineage: Eukaryota > Viridiplantae > Streptophyta > Magnoliopsida > Asparagales > Amaryllidaceae > Allium > Allium cepa. The sequence goes on along the minus strand of CM060937.1, from coordinate 895,899,300 downwards.
TGGTAGAATAACAAAAGTCATGCGGCTATTCCAAGAAATATTAAAAGCACAAGTGACCAAGAAATATTAAAAGTCAAAAGGCTCCAAATGAATACCGATACGGATAACCATTTCGCTGATTTCACCGTGTACCGGACATGGAATTGCACAAATAAATATACTATAGAGATCAGTTCGATAAGACGAACAGAATGGTACATAGATATGAGAGATACGATGATGCTATCAAAACTAGATTTTTGCTACCAAACTGCTGCTAAATCGCCGAAAATGAGATAAACGGAGCTAGAGCAGTCCAAATTTGGCGAAACGAAATATGTATCCCACTCAGAAAACGATTTACAACTTTCTTATATAAAATATTCAGATTTCAAACATGTTTTATTTTCATCAATTTAACTGATTTTAAATTTTAAATTGAAATTATACAACGGAACAAACTTAAAAATTTCCTGAGTAAAATTTGTCATTTGCTATGCTTCAACAGACGCATGTCAAATATCAAATTTTCATTGCTAAAATTTAATTGTCTATTTTCATAAAAATGGTAGTTAATTATGTTATCAAAATCGTTAAAATTTCCGGGTCATTATACTCTTTCCCACTCAAAAATTTTCATCCCCGAAAAGGAATGAGACAGGAAATAGAAGCAACATAAAGAAAAGATTGATTCGAAATACATAGTACCAGAAATAACAATTAATTCACAACCATATAAATTTCATTTTCGGACATCTTATTACTTACATTTATATTATATACTATTCAATTACATGGTCCTACTACATTCAGAACTTTTTCTCGGTAATTTTTATTAATGTTTCCGCATGTAATTGAGCACTATACAAATAGACCTTTCTCACGACCCACCTTTCTGACCCTTGAGAGCGACACTTAATACATCCATGGTATTCATGTGTCGTTGCCCAAGTATCTAAAAGACGAGTTGTCATGGGGTAAAATATAAGAACGGAACAATAATCTCACAACGAAACGGTTAAGTATAACATAAAAATAAGACAGTGCATAAGGTTACTCCCTAACATGGAGTTATCAGAGTTGCAACAAGCAACCTGCCTTTAAATGTACGTACATAGAGCCAACATCTCATAATAGCGGAAATAAATAGCTAGAGAGATAAGGAGCCTCCTGCTCATCCACCATTTTCAAAGGAGCCCAAAGAAACCTATCATTTTCGGACTACTCAAATATAAATGAGTACCCGAAAGTTTAGGGAAAACAAACAATGCGAGTCAAACAATAAGTCTGGCATGAGTAAGCTCTAAAAATAGAAAACACAAAATAACTAGTGAGACCACATCGCAAAAATGCAGAACGGGTTTTTTTCCTCACAAGGACAACATCTAAGTATAAAATAATGGACACAAATAATTAAACATCACGAAGGGTGCAAGATGCTTCCCAATGCAATTAAGAAAGAATCAATCCAAAGATTTGAATCAAAAATAAGGAAAGGGAATTTTCCAACAATGACTAGGAGGGTGCGCCCCCTGATCGAAAGTATACCTCTAGAATATATACTTGAGAACAACGATGGTTCTTGGAAACCTCTAAGCCGGACTCCACCAACCGTACCGAGTATTCGTTTATTTCACATCTCCGTGCGCATACAACCGAAACCAATCTAGAGTAGATGTGACAATACAACAACCACACATAGCTTGGTCCCCACTTGCTCTTCATTTAATCATTTTCGATATAGGATATCAATGCTCTACATGAGCAACAAATCATCTTAGATCAACGAAACAAAAATAAAAGGAAGAGGGTTATCGAGATTGATAGTCAAGATATCAATTCTCGAGGATAACAAAATGATCGTATATGGAAATTAAATCTTATATATTTTCAATGCCTGGAAAATATCCATATACTTATCCCATCGGTATAAGTATATTAACAAAACAATTAAGAGAATTTCATATTTCAAAAGCACACATAAATGGGTCAAAAATAATTGTCTACCAAGAAATTCGAATGTTTTCCATTATAATTATAAAGATCATTTATATAAATTTTAAAGCTCCTTTAAAAAAAGATTTAAAACTTCCATTCAAATCATAACTTAAACCCATCATCTTTAAAGAATAATATGACCAAGAGGGGTAGAGCTCCCTCTTAATCAAATGAGCTAGCTAAAAGGGGTGTTACTTCCTTTTAACCAAAAAGTCACTAAATGTCAATCCTAAGTTAAAAGGTGGTGTAAGTTCCCTTTAACTAAACATCAAAGTTATTGCTCACAAACTGGCCGAGCACAAATCAAACAAAGCAAACAAGAATAATAACATACTCATTATTATTAACAATTTGCAATCAATAGTTAACATAACATTTGTTAAAATGTGAATGAGTCAAAGGAAAGAGATTAAGATTACACTGACTATAAAATAATTCAATTATACTCATAGAATATGTTTGCACCAAAATTGGTCACAAACCCCAAGTATCGTGAAAGCACCGATATATGAATGTAAATCAACAATATCCAAGCAACGATTTCAGATCTAAGCAACATAACTTATAACAATTAAGGAATAATAGCCAGTGACAAGAGATTTATAGTGGTTCACCTATCTCCGGCCTACATCCACTTCAAATAGTAATCCTATATTGATTTTCCTTGCTGGTTACAGATGATTACAGTGATTACAATGAAGAAATTCGAGTACAACGGTGATGGTGAGGTGTAGAATTGAATCCGACAGAGTCTTGATGTTGAATTGCCAAAAGACCCTTTTCTGTAGGTTCTGGGGGCTATTTATAGGTGTAGGAGGCTGATATCGTGCTCAAACATCTGGAGACCTCTTTTGGCATGTGAGTGGGCCAACGTGATCGATCCCATCAAGTTTTGACTCGATTCGTGATTGATACTAATCAATTTCATGTCGATCAAGAAATTGTCCAATCGAGCTAAAACTTTTAGGAACATTCTTTAGCTTGTACGTAAACTCTTGTAAAAATTTCATAGCATTTGGACCTGTGGTTTAGGAGATATGATTGATGCAATCTCGTGTTTCTCGAAGGCTACTGAGTTCGAATCCATTACTTTGTATCCATCCCCTTCATGTCGATCAAAGACACGTGGTTGCTCGTGACATGGAACGATAAACTAGGGGAGATCCATATCCTTCGCCGTGTTGACCGAGCCTTCATTCCTCCCTTCGCATCCAGCGGGAATCCCCTATTCGTATCCATTTAACCCAACCCATATTCGCATCGATAATTAGCGGCGTCCTTCGTATCGATCGTTGCAATACGATCAATACGAAGTGACTTGTTTTGACGGTGGATTCGAATAAGGGCTATACATACATGGATACGAATTGCGTTCATTCCTTGATCATTTCGATTGCTTCTTGGACGCTATCGATTCAAACAACCACGAACAGCATGGATACGAAGGGGTGTTGTAGAGTGGATGGATACGAACCAAACTTACCTGCGATCGATATGAACTGTTTCAGTCCCTGATCGATACGAAGCATTCTATCATGATGGATACAAACTAAAATCGACACGACGCTGCCGTGGATCGATGCGAAGAGCCTAAATCCGGATGGAGTTGAACAGCATCGATTCGATCAAAGCTCTATGATGGATTCGAACAACATCTTTTACTAACTTGCATCGATTATATCTCGACCTCACGAATTCCGATTGACCTGAAATTTGAAATATAGCCTCTTCTAGTCCTGATCACCACCTCCAATCAATTCCGCCTTATCCGAGCTCGGCCAAATTTTAACGGCATCGATTGCAGCCTCGTTTCCAATAGATCTCCATTCCCGATATCCATCTTTTCTTGCCAATTTGTTGATATTCCAGCCTTGACCAAAAGGTGGGATAAAATTTGCCCCCCCCCCCCAAAACATGGCTTGCGGTAATAAGGTGTGTTTTGAATAGTTCCGAATCTGATGTCCGAAATCCATGGTCGTATCAATATAGTACATCATCTTCGACTGCTCCGAGTCGATGCCCAATCCCAATTCCAGTAATCAAAGACTTTAGTCAATTCCATATCCATCTAAACTCGACAACCGAGTCCCAATCCATCCTTATCCAATAGCCAATAACCGAATCTGTGACCTCTCTGGGTCCACATCCGAATCTGTAACCTCTTTAGGTTCTTGCCAAATGCAATCCACATCTGACGACCATGGTCCAGTGCCCCTGGACGTTGAATAATGCCATGGCTTAAGTCTTAAGTCGAATCCTGGTCACTTTGGACCCTTGTCGTGTATAGTCCATACCCAATGACCTAAAATAATAATTAATAATACGGGGCCTAAGTCCTAGGCCGAATCCTGGGCTCTCTAGACCCTCGTTGAGCATAGTTCATACTCAACGACTTGAAATAATAACCGATAGTATAGGGCCTAAGTCCTAGGCCAAATCATGGTCGCTCCGGACCCTTGTCGAGCATAGTCCATACTCGACGACCTGAGTAAGCCGATTTACCACGTTCGGGCAAAGCGACTCACCCCTTGCCAGGTATAATCCATACCCGACGACCGTTTACCAAAAACCAGACAAAAATCCAATCAAAATTCAAACCAAATCCAAACCAAATCAAAAAATCAAAAATCCACATCCAAAATTAAAACCAGCATCCAAACATGAGAACAATCATCCAAACAGAAGTCCAAACCAGAAAACCGACAGAATCAGGAGTTCAAACCAAACTCAAAAATAAAACCAAAGAAACGAGTATCCAATCCAAAAATAAAAGGCAGATTTCACAAACCATAAAATCGCGGTTTATATCATTCAGAGCATGCGTAGGGGCCATCTCCATCCCCGTACATGTGTAAATGACTTCGCCGTTTGCTAGTAGCTCACTACTTATTTCATTACATCCTAGTCAATTGATAACCAATCGACCATCATCCCTGGGCCTCACACAATCATTGTTTGAAGTAGACGGTGGTCGCTCTTGCTCCACCGTTGCATTACGAGCCCTAATATACTGCCTTAATTGTCCATTCCTCACATGCTCCTCAATTATATCCTTCAAGTGCCTGCAGCTGTTGGTATCATGTCCATCCAACTCATGGAAGAGACAGTGCCTTCCTGATGCCCTTTCACATTCAGAAGGTTCTCTCCTAGCCGGCCTTCGGTTGGGAAGGTGATTCCTCATCTCCATGTATATTCGCTCCAATGTTTCATTCAATCCAGTGTAGGTAGAGAACTTTGGCTTCCTCCATAGTTTCTTGGCCTTTTCCGAATTGTCATCAAGCTTCCTTTTTCCCTTTTCTTTATCTCTGTCCAATCCTGTGATCGATGGTCCTCCACCCTCAGTCGCATTCACCTCCTTTATATTTAAATCTATAAATGTGTTTTCCAAAGGAATCATTCAGCTTCATAAAAGAATTACCCAAGATCCAGTGGTGGGTCTCGTATCAGAGATACTTTGAAATCTGAATCCTCTCTGACTTCCGAAAATGCTGCCATTAGAACCATCGATAGAGTCGGGCGATTGCTTGATTGACGTTAGTGTCATCACGTTCTTTGGCCTCTTGATATGAACCGAAAATTACACCAAAAATCTATCCACCAACTCCGTCCATGTTCTGATAGATCCTTCTTCCAACTGCCTGAAACAAATCACAGCTATATACGTCAAGTATAAAGGGAAACATCGGGCTATTACTTCCTCCGATGCCCCCAGCACTTCCATGTGTCTGGAGTATCTCATCAAGTGATCCGTTGGGTCAGCCTTGCCATTGTATACTTCCACGCTAGGTAGCTTGAACTCAGGTGGATTTTGAGCTATCTTGATTTCCCGAGTAAACGGACTCTTGTTCACTCCTTCCAAATCTCTATTGGTCAAACCGCCGTGCATAGTTCTCCTAATAATCTCAGCTAATCCAACATTGTCTGTCAAAGGTTACCCCCATGCCTCCAGGGAATTCTGATACATATTCTTCATGTGGCTCATTAGAGTTAGCGTTCGCCCTAGCCCGTTGAGTTCCAACTATAGGTCTTCCAGTGTCAGATCCAGCGGGACTGCCCCCAAGCCCTCGTTGATTGCCTTCTGCCTCTGTTTTCTATCCTCCATTGGTTTGCGCAACCCTAGCTCCCAGTTCCACATTCGCAGTCGCTATAGTCGGTCCAAGGTTTTGTGTCTCAGCAGCTCTCATCTGTTCAAAGAAAGTCTACATCATATCCTGTTGACTCTTCAACAATCTCTCATGTAATGAATCTGCCATAGCCTCCATCTCGTCCCTGGTAATGTAGATAGAAGCTTGTCCTTCTCCAGCTCTAGAGGATGCCTCTTGACTTCCTCCTTGTCGGCTTCTCTCAGCTCTTTGTCTTCTACTTGTTTGTTGAGTCATTGTCTTCAAAACCTGAATTCTTCAAGCTTTTCAAATCTGAACTCTGAATCCGGTGTAGCAGGCGCTAGTTGTTCTCCGTGAAAGCACCAAAGTGTTTGCACCAAAATTGGTCACAAACCCCAAGTATCGTGAAAGCACCGATATATGAATGTAAATCAACAATATCCAAGCAACGATTTCAGATCTAAGCAATATAACTTATAATAATTAAAGAATAACAGTCAGTGACAAGAGATTTATAGTGGTTCGGCTATCTCCGACCTACGTCCACTTCTAATAGTAATCCTTTATTGATTTTCCATGCTAGTTACAGATGATTGTAGCAATTACAATGAAGAAATTCGAGTACAACAGTGATGGTGAGGTGTAGAATTGAAACCGGCAGAGTCTGGACGTTGAATGGCCAAAAGATCCCTTTTCTATAGGTTCAAGGGGGCTATTTATAGGTGTAGGAGGCCGATATCGCGCTCAAACTTCAGGAGACTTCTTCTGGCACGTGAGTGGGCCCACGCGATCGATCCCAGCAAGTTTCGACTCAATCCATGATCGATACGAATCAATTTCGTTTTGATCAAGAAATTGTCTAATCGAGCTAAAACTTGGCAAGAACATTCTTTAGCTTTTACGTAAGCTCCTGTGAAAATTTCATAGAATTTGGACCTGTGGTTTAGGAGATATGATCGATGCAATCTTGTGTTTCTCGAGGGCTGCTGAGTTCGAATCCATTATTTCGTATACATCCCCTTCGTGTCGATCAAAGACACGTGCTTGCTCGTGACGTGGAACGATAAACTGGGGGAGATCCATATCCTTCACCGTGTTGACCGAGCCTTCATTCCTCCCTTCGCATCCAATGGTAATCCCCTATTCATATCCATTTAACCCAACCCATATTCGCATCAATAATTGGTCGCGTCCTTCGTATCGATCGTTGCAATACGATCGATACGAAGTGACTTGTTTTGAGGGTGGATTCGAATAAGAGCTATACATACATGGATACAAATTGCGTTCATTCCTTGATCGTTTCGATTGCTTCTTGGACGCTATCGATTAGAACAACCACGAACAACATGGATACAAAGGGGGTTGTATAGTGGATGGATACGAACCAAACTTACCTGCGATCGATACGAGCTGTTTCAGTCCCTGATCGATACGAAGCATTCTATCATGATGGACATGAACTAAGATCGAAAAGACGCCGCCGTTACTGGATTGATGCAAAGAGCCTAAATCCGGATGGAGTCGAACAGCATCGATTCGAACAAAGCTCTATGATGGATTCGAACAGCATCTTTTACTAACTTGCATCGATTATATCTCGGCCTCACGAACTTCGATTGACCTGAAATTTGAAATGTAGCCTCTCCTAGTCCTGATCACCCCCTCCAATCGATTCCGTCCTGACCGAAGCTCGGTCAAATTTTAACGGCATCGATTGCAGCCTCGTTTCCAATAGATCTCCATTCCTGATATCCATCCTTTCTTGCCAATTTTTTGATATTCCGGCCTTGACCAAAAGGTGGGATAAAGGAATAAGTTATACCCACTAAACTATGAAAACAAGGAATATCTATACTATAATGCAAAACCTTGGTCAAACCGGTCAAAATGAAGCCTTTTATTCACTTCCCGTATTGCCCACCGTTCAGAAAAACAAGAAATCCGTGCACAAGGGCAATTCAGTCTTTTTGCACTCCCCTACCACGTTGCCGACAGCATTACTCCCACGTCTCCTTTCCATCCTCTTTATTTTCCTCTACGTCTTCCACTTTCCTGTAAACCCACTTCCCCTTTCTTCGTAAAAATGGCTGCCTCCCTCCTTCAACTGCCCACTCGCCCCCCTTCATCGACCTATCTTTCCTTTGACTAATCCTTTCCCTCTCACTCTGCCGCTACATCTGCCGCCCCCGCCAATACTCTTCGCTGATTCCACCTCTGTTGCCAGCCGCCGCCAATAGTCTCATGTGATTCTAGCTTCGTTCATTCACCATCGGCCATCTTTATTTCATAAGGTACGATCTGAACTTGATTTCCCCAAATTCTTGATTTTCTTATTACACTAAATATCTTACTTTCTGTTTTAAATTACCAAATTAGCAGTTTCTCCTGTTTACGTTTAATTTTTGCTCTGTTTGGGTATAAACATATTAAATTCAATTGTATAATATGGGTGCATAGGATTATAAATCGCAGTTCCTTGAAACCATATATCCCTCAAAGTAAGTTCTTTCACATTTAGGATTCCAGATACAAAGTTATTGTTTCATTTTAACTCAAAAGTTCTGTGTGCAAATTTGATATCACTTAAATTTATTATTAAACTCTTAAGCTAAAACAAAAACAACAGACTACACTTCATTTCATAAAGTGTAAATAGGTACAATAATGAAGTGTGAATAGGTATAATAATGATAAACATATATGTACATGTGCTCTCTCTCTTCTTACCAGATAAGTTACCTCCTTAGGATTTTGTTATTTCTTTCATGCCAAATGAAGTAAACTGACGCCGTCAAACCAGCAAAAGCAACGTCTTGGACTTTGATTCCTATTTGGTAACTAAGTGGTCTTTTATTTTGAAAAATATCGTCTATTAAATATGTGTGAATTGTTTTTTTACTCACGCCTTTTGATTTCATTGTCAAAATCAAATCCACTTAATTGATCATTTTCCTTACCTTTAAATTTTAATTCAAAATCGTTTTCGTTTACACCTTTATAGATTCAGTAATACAAAATTCGTAGAGGATTTGCTCACGCTTCGCTGGAAATCTTCTCTTCAGTGCCTTCTTTATGCTATCATCCAGAGAGCGCATACGTAGATGGTATCCATCGTTGGTTTCACATTGGTCTCCCTTGCACGAGCATGCAATGAAATTGTAAGTTTTTGAAATAATTTTTTTGTTAGATTTATAGACACCAACATATTTCAATAGTTATACACATTTATGTTCTTTATTACCTTTTATGTTTGCAAAATTGCTGATGTAGATACTGCAGTTTACCGTTTGATGTCCATCAAGTCATGTAACTCGATACATTTTTTATGGATAGGCATGATAATCTGAGTAATTTGAGAATGACAGCTTAGCGAGAATGATTTGAATCATGGTAGCAGAAGTCTCTGTAAGGTTTTACTCTCTTTTTCTCCTTTTCTAATTCAAAGTTTTCTAATAGGGAAAAAGTGATCACAACCTAACTTTTTTTATTTTTCAGTTTCTGGTTCATCTTTTTGTGTAAATTAAGTTCGCTCCTTTTAGTGTAAATTGCAGTATGTGGTTTGTTCACAGTGGAAGATGGTATATTCACAGTACATTACATCAAAAAAAGAATATATGAAATCGAGTTTATTATTCACAATGAGTTGGTTGAACCTTGCTTCCCCTTAAACTGGGTATCATGCATTGTCGGTATCACTAAAATTGAGAAGAATCATAGGTTGTTATTATTATTTTTATTTACTGTTTGACTTTTCATTATAAGCGGTTGTCTTGAGAAAATTGTCTGCTTCCAAGATTTCTTAAATAATATATTTGCTCTTCATTTGAGTTTGCATAACAAGTCAACTATTAAATGAGCTTGCATATTTATTCGGCCCTGTAGCTGCAAATGCAATACCTGTTCAACTTTTTCTAACAGTGTAAGTTATGCATGTCTTGGATATGTTTCAGTGTGTGTATTAATTTTTTTTATGTCAGATTTATTTCTGAATGATGATAAAAATGTCAACTACAGGGCCTTTATGCAGATATCAGGGGGATATTCTCATAACCTACCTGCTATCTTCATACATTTCCTTGAAAAATGCATTTATATGGGCAGTAAACAAAATGTTTTGCCAACCATAGAATCAGTTGATTTATTAATTAAATGTAAAAATAGGAACCATGGTCCACTTACCTGTTAGTGACATTATTAATGAAATGTAGTATGGAAAACTAAAACTTGCAGGATGTATGTGACGTAGTACTGTATTTAATTTGGTGATTTATTTATATTTTATTTTTCATTTTGCCTTTTTCTTAAAAAAAAATACGTATAATGACTACTATATATGATTTGTTTCAGATAAGGGAGTTTGGAGATTTGTAGTATATGTGGAACCGCCTTAGCACACGGTCTTTTGTTACGCCTGATGGTGCTTGCTTTTGTATAGGTATTCTCTTTTTTTAAGCTTACCTATTTACTGTTTTGTATAATAGGATATATAGAATATACTGCGAACTCACCTTAGTGTATATGTTTGCAATTTTCTTCGTAATGAATGCAATTATTAGTTTTCAAATGGGATACTACAAATATATTTTGTTCCTTCACTATTTAATATGCTCAGTAGACTACATTCTAATATGTATGAATTATTATGCTTATTTATTTATAAAATGGCATCATTTTAGTTCTGTTCAAAAATTAACTAGACACCTAATTATTGATCTGTACCAAATAGTAATGAAGGACTAACTAATTTATCCATTATCGTTTGTTTATGTCTGATGTTATACTTTAATCTAATTAGGATAATGTTGTGCATGTCTGCTGGAAGATAATAGAAATTTAGATTTACTTACGAGTGGACTTATGGATTGGATTATATAAGTGATAATATAACTAGGTAGTTGTATGAATAATTTTTACTGCATCAACTTTTTAATTTGTTGTTTCTTTTACTTTTATTTTCAAGTATAATTCCCATGTTATCATATTCAAGTCTAATAAAAGAAAATTCAGCTTCATTTGCGATAGACCAACATGATGATGTTTAAAAATTATGGAAGTTTGGTTGATTCTTAGTAGTTGAAGATTTCATCGTGATTAATCCATTTGCTATCGTTATTGCAGCGCACGGTTCTGTAGTAGTTCGACTCTATCACTTAAGGTGACACTCAGATCTACATCAGCCCAAAGATCCATACGTCGGTAGATGCTTGCTTAACACTAAAATCACTGGAGATGATGCACCTGCTGAAACCTGGCATATGGTCTTCAGTACTGAAGGTATGTATGCCATTTTCTTTAATACATGTAACCTACGTTTTCAGAGCCTTTAGACTGCGTATTTGATTGCTTTGAGCTACTTATCACATTGAACTACAGGAAAAGTACAGTACAGAAAGGTCAATCTATTGGTGTTATAGCTGATGGAGTTGACGATCATGGAAAGCCTCATAAACTCAGGTTGTATTCAATTGCCAGCAGTGCTATTGGTGATTTTGGAGATTCAAAAGACTGTGAGTTATTTTACTTTGAATTCAAATTTGAATTTGAATAAACTAGCTTAAGTTATTGTTTGCTTATTACAAATAATGTTTTGTGCACAAATCACTATGTGTGAAGAGGTTGGTTTACACCAATGATCAAGGATAAATTGTAAAGGGAGTGTGCACCTCCCGTTGAATAATAGAAAAGTTCATGTGCTCTGAAACATATATTTAAAAAGAAACTCAAGTTGATTGTTGAAATAAATAAAAAATATTGTATTTTGAAACCGAAAAGATTAAGGATGAAATAGAAATGTTCAATATTGTTGCACCTATTATGAGTATTTGTCAACGAAGCCAAATAAGGCACTAAAATATGACCACCCTCAATGTCTTTGCATCAGAGTAAAGCAGGTTTAGGTAGCTATGAGGAAGTTGTTATAGTAACAAAATCTGCACCATCTTTTTAGCTCTAAGAGGGCTCAATGCCTGACGATGTTCAATATATATAAAAGTAAATAATAGATAACCTCAACGAAATACCTGAATCACAGCTGCATCACTTTGCATGCTCTTTGTTTTCTCCAAGGGAATTGGGTTTTTCACTTGAATCCAATAGCACTTTCAACCTGCAAAACAAAAACTAAATTAGTGGAAAAAGAAAAAAAATGTCTCCTTGCCAGATTTATCACTCGCACAACATTGTATTTACATAAAAATTTCTCCTTACCACATTTTCAACTCTGCCCTTTATAAAGCAATGATGTCATTCTCAAGCCCAAGAAAAGAAGAAAACGATTGCCATAATTACAGTTTAGCTCTTACAGATCATTTTACTTTATTGGTGTTGAACTCAACCTTGAAAAAAATAAGAGAGAATAATTATTATAATAATTTAGTTCTTACAAATTGTAATAATGATATTAATTTAAAAAGAAACTATTTTAGTGTTATCTGCAGCCTTGCATGCTAAAAAACCAACATGGTACCTTTTTGGCACATAAAAGTTGTTTTATGAGCTCCAAAAATCTTACAATTGGTGTTTTGTAAGATTTCTACTTGCAGAAAAGAATAAGGATGAGGATGTTTGAAGAGCTGAAAATCTTGAAAATTTGAGCAACTTGGGTTTGGTGCTCTGTAAGCAAAGGTTCATTACTATGGCGAACAGTTGTGGTAATAATCAGTTTACGGTAATTTTTACGTCACTTTTCGTTTTATATTTAATGTATTGTACTGCTGTTAATAAATACATGCATTACAGAGGATCCTACTACCACCATGCAAAACTTTTCTAGAGGAAGAACAACTGCAGCATCTGATGTTTCTCACTTGGAGTATTATGATAATAAGGTCTGCTAACCGTTTATACACACACATAAATATAGGCATTTAAGGACTGTAGCATTTTACTCTATTTTACACTGTCATAATACAAAGAGCTGATTCTTTTCTTGGGAAATTATTACATTGTAGTTGACTTTGTTGTGATTAACTTTAATGAGCCGAAAGCGACGCTACTGCTATTACAATGACCAAGTATCTTGGTGAAAACTAAAGACAGCAACAAAGCATGAGTCAAAAAGGTGCTGCATTTGCTGGCTAATGAGGCAAGCATGATGATCAGAGAGTGCAATACGCTGGTGAAGCATTGCTAAATGCAAAATGTAAGATTCACAGCGATGGGTGTGAAAAGCAAATTGCTGCAAGTATATGAGCTGTTCAATATGATGCTGAACCAGCTAAGGGAAAAGAATGTGGACTAAAGGCAAAGACTATACTAAAATCCGTGCAATTGTTGGGGAAGAGCAGTTTTTTTAAGCACATGAAGAAGCAACAACCTGTTTCATTGTAATGTTTATAGTAATTTTATTGTAATTTTTTAATGTGCTTTAATATGTGAAATTTATTAGTATATGAGACCTCTTATGTAACAATTACATGTCTGAAATTCAATAACAAGAATTTACGAACACTATTTGCTCTTTACAGATGCCTATATTTTAATTTCTTCATATACTTTGATTACCCAAAATTAATGCATGGACGGTTTGAAACGCAAAGCTTATTTGAACTAGAGATTTATGCATGTTTAATGGTGTTATAGCAATTATGTTTTCTTTGCAAAATAGTTGTAAAACCAGTACAAAAAAGCTCGATATGTTAATATGGTGATTTAATGCTTTTTAAAAGAGAGATGATGTAAGCCTTTTAAGTTCCAAACCATTAGAAACATTAATTTTAGCATTCATTACTTTCTTTATCTATTCGATTATTTCATAAAATAATTTAGTCTCATTCATATTTTGATAAACGCTTGATTTGTGCATATACACGCATACAAAAAAATCCAACATTATGTGCATGTCAAAGTCATTTTGAAAATCCCAATACTCAGGTATTACAACTATTATTAAAGATACACACACATATATTTGTGTACATATGTATGCATGTATCTCTGTGTGTGTATATTTCACTACCATAACTGTACTGCATGCAAAATTTTCACCCTTCTTTCTTGGCACATGTCCAACGGACGTGCCACCATACTCTCTAACAACACGACAAGTGTAACAAAGAAAAAATTTGGTCTCTCCCTGTTACGCACACGTCCAACGGACGTGCCACCATACTCGTACTCATAGAATAATTTATACTCGCTAAACTATGAAAGAAAGGAATATACTCACTAAACTGTGAAACAAGGAATATACTCACTAAACTATGAAAACAAGGAATATACTCACTAGATTATGAAAACAAGGAATATACTCACTGAATAAGTAACATCCACTAAACTACGAAAATAAGGAATGTACTCAAAGAATAAGTTACACCCATTAAACTATGAAAACAAGGAATGTACTCATAGAATAAGTTACACCTATTAAACTATGAAAACAAGGAATGCACTCACAGAATAAGTTACACCCACTAAACTATGAAAACAAGTAATGTACTCACTTCCTATTTGCTTTGATGGAGACTTGGAATACTTCAACTATGATAATGAATATTTAGTTCTTTTCTTTAGTTTGTGAATGAACTAAAATGAGATATGGACTTGGCTATTTATAGGTGAAGAGATGGGTAATTTAATCATTTCCTACAGCCTAACCAGATTCGACCAGAATTTGGTCCAATAGAAAACGGCCTTATGGCCAAATTTGATTCGACCACATTTTGGCCTAATAGAAAATATCTTGATGGCCTAATTTGATTCGACCACATTTTGGTCCAATAGAAAACATCTTGATGGCTTAATTTGATTCGACCACATTTTGGTCCAATAGGAATCCTCCTTATGAACTATGGTATAACATGATTCCACCAGATTTAGGTCCAATGGCAACCATCCATATGGTAGAACTAGATTTGACTAGATTTTGGTCCAATGGCAACCATCCGCATGGAATAAAATAATTATTATGCTATTTTGTTTCATTAAGCAAGTAATTATATTGTTCTGTTTTATTAAGCAAGTAATTATACTATTCTATTTTATTAGGAAAGGTAAATAATTCTCTCTTGTTTTATTAGGCAAGCAATTATACTATTTCGTTTTATTAGCCATGGTTCATAATTCTTTCTTGTTTTGTTAAGCAAGTAACTATACCATTCTGTTTTATTAGGCAGGGTTAACAATTCTTTCTTGTTTTATTAGGCAAGTAACTATACCATTCTGTTTTATTAGGCAAACTAATTCTTAAATAAATTGGTACCCCTAAGCGCCTTATAACTCGAACCATCTTTAAACTAACATTTTACATCAGTAAAAAAATCCATTCGAGACTTTTTATCCAAATTGTATTCTAGATATAAAATCCATTATTTAATCATTTAAAAACATATTAACTATTCAAGTTCAAAGTGATTAAGTTATGGGTTATTTCAACCTTTTATTTACAACATTTCTATTAAGAAAAATTAGTTCGAGCATTTCGTTACTTAAGTTCTCTCATGTATAACCTTCAATTACATATTCACATTAACATTTTAACTTTTTGAATATTTCAGGTAAGTTATATATATATATATATATATATATGTGTGTGTGTGTGTGTGTGTGTGTGTGTGCGCGCGTTTTAGAATGCAATTGAGTATTACATAAATGAATTTTATCCAAGTTCAACTATTTCAAGTTGTTTCAATTTCATGTCCCATTTTAGACACTCCAATTATCTAAAAAATTGCTTTATTTCAATAATTAAAAACCATCATTTAACATACATTTAAGAGTTGAATTTTCGGTTTCACTTTAAACCATTTTGAAATATATGTATATATGATATATGTGTAATATATATATGTAATATATATATATAATACATCAAATCCTACTCAAGAAATTCAAATCAAATCCATTTTTCAAAACAAAAGTGTAGCAAAGCTACTAAGTGGTCTCCCCACTTTGAGACTCGAAAATGAATGTCATTGATGTTGCAGTCATCGTCGAAATTATTTTCCAGTGATATTAGAGGAGAGTACTGACTTACTTCTTTTAAAATCTTGAGAAACAATTTCCATTTGAAAATACTTTCAAATATTAATATATATTTTTTCAAAACTTTGAAAACCAAATTTAGAAAAGCACCGAAATTTAATTCTCAAATCCATAATTTAAATTATTTCATTTGCAAATTAGTTTTATAAACCATGTTTATAAAATTTCATCTCCTTATAACGTACTATAATAGTTAATGGTTTAGGAATGTTGACAAAAGAATAAATGATGATCTCGTACTACCATTTCCAACAACCAATTCATTTAACTATCTAATTTTAGAAAATCAAAATTTGATATACAAAATATAATCATACATAAAAATTTCATTTGCCAATTTCGGAAAAAATATCGTGTCAGTTTGCACTGTTCAAGTGTTTTGGAATTCCCATCGATAGTGTTAGCTAAAGGAATCGGTTGAAACCTAAAATTCAAACTTAACAACTCAAATAACACAATATAAAACATTTTATATCAATTACAAATAGGATGATTCAATAATGGATTTTAGAACAAGGATAGAGATTCAAATTTAGAGGGACCCTAATCAAAGAGAATTCTAACTAAGAATGTAGGCTCGAAAAGAAGATAAGATAATTAAATTACAAAAGAGCAAAGATGGATAGACTTACATTAATCGTAACGACCTGTACCGGGTCAACCAAGACTCCATTTTAGAAATAATGTGCTCAAGGAATTGGATTTCATCTCTCCAAAAATGGCATTGAAAAAAAATTGGCTTTCAACTAATGACTCCTAAGAGTATCCAACACATAGCCCAAATGAGATTCATGCCCTTTTTATGACTTAGAAAAGACGAGAATATCTTCAATGGAAAATCAGGACAAACTTATTGAGAACATAGTAGAAAATGCAGTTCATGAGATCGACAAAGAAGGCTGGAGCATTGGTTAATCCAAAGGGCATGACTAACCATTCATAGAAATCATTCATATGGGAGGAAGGACAACAGGTCGAGCTCCAGAAGTAAGATCAATGCAGAATTCAATTTCCTGCTTAGGAGGTAGAGAAGTGAGGATAATCCCTGACTATTGAGGTGGAGTCAAGATCAGCAGACTGAGAATCAAATGACAAGATAAAACGGCCTGCAAAATCCCATGCCAATCGACATTCGATCACAAGAGAATTTTCCTGGTTGTCTACTAAAGAAATGATTAGGGGTATGCACGAAATAACAGCATCAAAACCGAGGACATAGAAATCTCCTATGAATCGATGCCTGTTGTAAAGAAGTATCACCCCTTTACAAATCATACTAAGGTTGTTGGGACCGCCGGTGGGATTAATCACACATAAGGATGAAGTTGTCAATTGAGGTTGCAAGATGTGCTCAAATTATTACAAAGATCAACAGAAATGAAGCTATAGGATGCTCTAGTATCAAAAAGAACACAAATATGAAAAGATAAGGATGGATTTTAGAACAAAGGCAAAGTTCCAAAATTCAAAAGAAATCCTAATCTAAGAGGATCCTAATGAAGAATTTCAAGCTCGAATGAATATGATTCTATAATTAATTCTACTCGTTCTAGGGTATCACTACCATATCTCTAATGATTTTTTAATCCGTATGCTAAGTTTTGCCTAAACTAGAGCTTTAATACCAACTGTAATGGCCTGCTATTTCGAACCATTCAAATCGACAATAATCCACACATATCAGACTTGAATTGCTCATAACAACAGAATGTTAATTTATATTTGGCAAAACTTAGCATATACAGTAAATAAAATATATCATGGAATCACTACATAAAATAATATAACAATAAGCGGTGGAATAGATAAATAGTAGTTCATGAAGCTGCTACAGAACATCAGAGTCTAAAGTAGAATACAACAGAAATCCAGTACACCAAAGTCTCTAATACAAAAGCAAGTGCCAAGTCAAAACATAAACAACTGGAAATAACTAAAATAACTGAAGCTGAATAGATAAGAGATAGATCTCCAAGCAAAGCTCCAAACCCCAAAGGTGAGCCTCAAATCTTGTGACACTCAGTTTGACCCGAGGATAAAGAAAAACATGAAACACTCAAGTCAGGATTAACATTCTTATGCAAATAAAACAACTCAAGTGAAATGTCCAAGTGAAATGCAATATAACTTAAAGGATGTTTGGAATTTTCATCCTTTAAGGACCCATTAAACTATCTACATACATAGTAAAATATGCTACGTAGGTAATGTCTACGATAAAGTAAAACATTAAAATAGCATTAAGGAGTTACCCATATCCCACTTAACACATTTTATATAAACGTCGTAGTCTATACAGTACTGTAAACTCCACTAAACCGGGGGGGCTATCGGGCATCACTCCACAGGTACGACACACATCAAACTCGTAATAGGCACGATAAGGCATATGATAAGGCACGTGAGGCAATGCCTAGGGTAGGACACTACCGTTTTGCACTCTCGGACTGGTAGTGAAGCATAGCGGCTACTATCATCCACCTCGAGACACACTCCCAAATCAAAGGGGCACCCAATGAAATCACAAAGTAATAGATATGGTACCGAAAAAATATGCCCGATAGGGGCAACGACCCCACTTGGCCCGGTATAGCTCCTGTTTTAGGCATATCAAGATGACTCGACGGAGTCAAGGCTGTGTTCGTACCTCATACAGGTGTTCGCCAAACTATCCAACTTCATTATGGAATCTTCACCACGTGCACAGTTGTTAAAGTGGTTTTCAGTATTGGAAGTGTGTGACAATATCCGATCCCGGTCTCTTCAACAACCATATGCTTATTTCACACCATGGTCACTCCCATTTTAAGCAGTTCATACTTCATATCAAATTTAATAATCCTTTCAAAATCATATCACTTTCGAAATCTAAACCATAACTATTCCAACTTAACAGACTGAACATTGAAAGTAGTTAGTATATATTGAAATAATTTATATTCCAAAATAGTATAGATCAAAATAGTTTATATATATATTAAAAATAGTTTATATCGAGAATAGTTTCAAATTAGAGTTGTTTCTTCAATTTTACCAATCAATTCAAACATACTTTAGTTACCAAAATTCAATTAAAATCAATCTCAGTTCAACAATTTCAATTAAAAGGTTAAAGGTTAAATTGAAATTCTCATTAGAACCATTTTTATTTATATTGATTTCAGTCCACGGTTTGAACTACAAATTTAAACCACTTCCAATTCAATAGGTTTCAAAGTTTAAATTTTCAAACAATTTACAATAACCCAATTTGACAAATTTCATTTATATTTCAAAATTCAACTTTAATTTATTTAAATATGAAAATATTCAATTAATCATTTTTAATACTATTTAAATAAAATCTCAAATTATAAATTTAAATTAATATTAGATATTCATTTTTTATTTAAATTTAAAATTATTCATTTAATCACCTTTAATTAAATAAAGTTATAAAATCATATCTTTAAAAAATCAAATCAATAAGTTTCCAAATCAAATCTTTTTTTCCTTTTTTTCAATTCTTAAATAAATTAAATTACAAATCAACTTTAATTTATCTTTCCCACTTTATTTATTAAAGTTAATACAAAAATCTATTTAAAAATATTAATATAAAATTTATATAAATATTTTAAAGCATATTATATATTATATATTAGTTAAATTAAAATTTCATTATATTAAATTTTAATATTAAATATATTTTAAATCTTATTTTATATATTTTAAAAATAAAAATATAAGTAAAATCTTAAAATTTACATTTTCACAACTTAACTTATAATTTTAAAATTTCCAAAACATATAATTTAAAATGCAAATTTTACACACATATTAAAATAAAAATCCTTATATTATATTTTAAAAATCAATACTTATTGAAACACATATTAAAATTTAAAAATAAAATCTTTATATTATATCTAAAATCAAAATACACATATTTTCTTTTCTCAAAAATTTGCAAATCGTTTAAAAATAGACCAAGGTGTCCGTGTATAATTTTCTATCCTATGGTCAAGTGATAAAGACATTTATCATTTCAATCTTCATAATTTAATATTTATGGGTTATATCATTTCAACCTGTAATCTCAAAATTCAAAATCAATAAAATCCTCTGGGTTTATCATTTCAAATCATAATGAATTTTCCCTCATATATAATATCATTCGGGTATGTATCATTTTAACCCATAGGGAATTCCTGACTATCAGACAACTTGCAGTGTGAAGACAATAGAAATATAAAATAGCGTAACATACAATTACAAGCACATTTCCTAATTAACAATGTAAATATAATATATACAACAAGTTATGGTGTCATATGTCAATTAATATAGGTAAACAGTTGAAGATAATAACATGTATGTTCAAAGATCAAATTACTAACAAGTATAAATTTAACAACACATTTAAATCATCATTTCATGTGAATATAAATCTACTAAGCATAAGAATGTCAACAGTGAGTGAGCTCATCTTTTGTGGCTAGAGAAATAACAAAAGTGAAAGAAAATGGACACGAACAAGCACACAGATAAGCGATAAATTACCAAACGGATACGGATAAGCACGGATCGACAACGGGACAGCGACAAAGCAAAGCAACAACTACATCTTTATTTGGAATAGTAACATAAATAACAATAGAAGGCACGGTGTTCAATGAAACAGAGGCTTCCATTTCCTTTGAAAAAGAATAAAGAGCTCTAGCAATCTCCACTCTGCGCTATGCCAAGCGCCACCTGCTCTGTAGGTGATAGCTGCAATAGCGCCAATACTAATGATACAAATAACTAAGAATTGTGGTGACTGTATGCGGTTAGTCTGAGATAATGACGAGTCGGGGAAGGAAGGCGGAGAGGATGGGTTGCTCGACTTGGCAGGTAGTGCTGTGTGGAGTTACTAGCATGGAGGGGAGGTTATGGAGGCGAGTCCGAGGGAGGCTCGGCAAGCTAAGGTGGTCTCAGAGAGGGTGTGCTTGGGTTTGTGAGCTGCTACAGTGGCGTGGAAGGCTTCGGTGGAGGCTGTTGCGGCTGCTATTGCTGGAGGAGTCTGTCGTGGTCAGGTTCGGAAGGAGGGCATAGATTTGGTCTGCGAGAGAGAGGGGTAAACATGGCAAGGGTGCTAGGTGGGTTGGCAAGTGGCGGAGTGAGCTGTGCTATGGGGATGGCTGTCACATGTTCGGCTGAGGAGGAGAGAGGGCTGATGGCGATGTGGACAAGGGCTGGGTTGCAGTGGCAGTGCAAGTCGAATGGAACAAAGGGAGAGGCTGCTAGAAGGGAGGAAGGGAAGGTGCAGTGGCTGCTTTCTGCGATTGAGCGGGGTGACTGAGCTGAGGTTGGAGGATTTGTGTTAGTCGGTGGCAGCCACGGGTTGGGTCGGAGCAGGCTAAGGCAGAGGGAATATCAGAGACAATGGAGAGTTCGGCGTTGGAAGTGCTAGAGTTTGCATAGGCGTTCGGTTTAGGGATTTTGCGGCAACTCTAAAGTGGGAGGATGGAGAGAGGGAGAACGAACAGCAAGAAAATTAATGAATGCAAGCTTATTTTTTCTTTCACAAGCACGAAGATACAGAGAAAAATGAAAAGAAGAGAGTGTAAGGGACGGCGGCAATATAATCTGAAATAGTAGAATAATAAAAGTCATGCGGCTATTCCAAGAGATATTAAAAGCATAAGTGACCATTTATTTTCTAACGTGGACAATGAATGGTCACATGAAAACCCAAAAGGCTCTAAAGGGATACCGATACGGATAACCGTTTCGTAGATTTCGCAACGTACTAGATGCCAAAATGCACAAATAAATATACTATGGAGATCAGCGCGATGAGACGAATAGAGTGGTACACATATATGAGAGATACGATTATCTTATCAAGACTCGAATTTCGCTACCAAACTCAAGCTAAATCGCCGAAAATAAGATAAATGGGGTTAGAGTAGTTCAAATTTAGCAAATGGAAGATGATTCTCACGTAGAAAATGATTTACCTTATATAAAATATTCAGATTTCAAAAACATTTTGTTTTCATCAATTCAACTGATTTTAAATTTTAAATTGAAATTATATAACAGAACAAACTTACAAATTTCCTAACATAAATTTGCCACTTGCTATGCTTCAATAGACGCGTACCAAATATCAAATTTTCATTGTTAAAATTTAGTTGACCATTCTCATAAAATTTAGTTAAATATGTTTCTAAAATTGTTAAAATTACCAGGTCTTTACACTGGTGGAATAATTTGCGATGGAACAAGACGAGTACATCGATATCCACCTCAGTGGGCTCGACTTTAATCTTTCTTTTCAACAGTTCCTCCTTTTCGATCTTCTCCTTCATGCAAGTATCATTAGTATATTTCAAGGCACCAAGAATTATCATGTCATCAGATTCATCGGTTGGAAGTCTATCTTCAGCCTTATCTTCAACAAGCACATCGATGACTTGAACATTAGGTCCCGAAACATTAGCAATCTCCCGGTCTTCAGCCGTTTCCTCATGTTGTTCTGCAATGGTGCTAGTCTTGGGAGTTTAACTAGGGCCTGGAAGGCCTACAAAATTTGATAAAATAGGGGTGTCAGCTAAAGGCCATTATGTGTGAAGAATAAAACAAATTATATATAAAGGAGTATAGTATGATACCAGCATCTGGTTGACATTTTTGTAGTCGCCTAAGTGCGGCCTTCAAGGATGGGAGAAAGCGTTTTAAATTCAAAGACAGGCTTATCCACACCATAGCCAAGATTCGACTCCATTTCAAGAGGAGTTGATGGTCCGGCTACTTTGGTTGGAGAGGAACCCTTAAGATCAGCTCTTGATGACGTATTAATATCATATCCTCCTTCAGTAGGTGTGGAAGTCTTGAAAAATTGAAACTTTGCGGTGGTTAGATCCAAAGGCTTGTTTCCGCGAAGAACCTCCCTCACTGACTCTTCCTCAATAAATTCAGCTTCACCCAGCTCTTCCTTCTTCATCTTAATAATATGCTCCCAAGCTTCAACTAGAGATTCAAGGTAACCCTTGCCAAGAAAATTTTAAGTCGCAGTGGAGCAGGACTTTAGCATTATATTCGATGATCAACGGATCGAATAAGTCCCTGATCTCGTTCCTACCAGACTCCATAGCAACTTCCACTTGGGAGTTGACTTATTCGATCATCTCTTTTCGGCCTTCTACTCAGGGCTCTTCTTTGAGAGCTTCACTCCTAGCAAATTGGTCATTAAGTTTTGCCTTCAAGCTCCTAGCCTCAACGACATCTTTGCAATATTTCTACAATTCCTCATGGGCTTCAATTCCCCCCCCCCCCTTTCCTTCTTTAACGGTTCTTTAAGTTCCTTAACACCGCAAGCTAAATCATATTTCTCCTTATGAAAGAAGTCCTTTTCTAAAGTGAGTGTCCCATTATGATGAAGTGCCGCATCGAGGTCTTTTTTATGAGAAGTTTTCAGACGACTTACTCCCTCTGTCGTCACCTTGGCGTTCTTTTCCACCTCAGCAAGTTGGGTTTTGAATTCTAGCAACTCCGCATCCTCGTGCTTGATAATATCCTTGTCATGTATTGCTTCCAACTTGAGAAGGTCTATTTCATGTTGTCGCTCGATGGAAACTTCAGAAACTTTTTCTTCTAAGTGTATGAATGATTCGTGTTGCACAAATACGTCGTTCACATATGCTTAAGAATTCTCCTTGGCATGTCCTGGGATTATATGAATAGAGAGAAGGAGTTTAAGGCCATCAAAGCAAATATTTGGAAAAGTGGCCTTGAGCTCGGCTAATTTCTCTTCTATGGAAACGTCAAGAGCAATGGTCGACAAAGGTGGTTCGAAGGTAGCGAGAGGATGTTTGCCAAAATGGCACCCACAAGATTGTTTGGAACTTGAAGAGAAATAATGTGGCTCATGAGACGAGGCGATATGCAGACGACGATAGAAAGGCTGCTCTTTACTTTGGGCAGGAAAGTCGAATTGCTCGCCTTATCGAGATGTGTGAATTGGGATTTGTGTTTGCAAGAAGAAGAAGAATCCATTGGCTGGTAATTCTTGTTCCGTCCCTCGTCCTTTTCTATGTGTCGGGTGGACTTGGAATCCCAGCTTGGTCGATGGTATGCTGAGGAGTTTCGGAGATGGTCGAAGGCTCTCGATTGAGACATTGCAGCTGTAAAGACCAAATGCGATTGTATTAGAAATTGTTACACGAAGGATCAATAACAAGTGCATAGTGGTGTGGGTGGTTGTGGGTGTCCTAATGTTCCCTCCAACAGACCGATGGTGGTATCCTTTCTCATCGGTGTGTTCTCCCTTCTGTTGGAAGGTTGGATGCCTTCGTCGCTTCCGGTGGAAGAGTTAAGTCCTTCGATGTTAATGTTTGGAAAGTCATAAGATAGATGTCATCCGAGATTTGAAGATTAAAGAATCCCTTTAATGAAATTTCCAAAGGTTGAGAGGATGATTCCTCTTTAAGAAGAGTAACGACAAACTCTAGGTCCGTGGCAGTTTTTCTTCTACGTAGCCTATATGCCAACCTCTTTTCTCTCTTTGTAGGCGTTTGGGATTGTCCGACTTACAATGGTTCAAACATTGGCGCTTCTCTAAGGCATGCATCGACATCACCCAGTTTTTTGATTTGAGAATCTCTAATCTCTCCCTCCTTGGTATATTCCTATGTCCCCTCAATAAGGGCTAACTGTGTCCTTTCTTCATTCGGTAGTATTCTTTGGTAATGTCGTGCTTCCAGGACGTCCGATCCTACGGTCATCTTCCAAACACCAAAATAAAAGGATAGTAATTCATCAATTACGAGGAGTCTGATGTCCTGATACTCAACAGGGATAGCACGGATGGCAGCGATGGGCCTACAAAAATTAGCGCCTTCAGGGCATGGGCGAACCCCTAAAAGAACTCCGTACGTTAACAGATTCAAAGAAAAAGTTATGACTTAGGTCGATGAATTTGAGAGAAAAGTGGAAGAAGTACTTACGTCCTTCTATCCATCATCTTGCAAATCCAAGAGGCATCGCACATAGAACCGTTCATGTTTAAATAGTGAAAGATTGTTCCAAGCGCCCGTGAGGACTTGGCAATTTGGTGAAGGCTCAAGAAAGACGTACGAGAGGCTTATCGATCGTCTTTTGAAATTATAAATGAATTTGAAGTCTTCAAGAGTAGGTAGACAAAATAAACATTCATGAAAATCAAGAAAGTCCCATGAATAAAAGCATAACTATTGGGATGAAGTTGTGTAGGGGCGATCCTGAGATATCTCAACATCTCCCGAACAAATGAATTGAAAGGCGAAAGGCCTCCAGCCCAGCACATAAACTTATTGCATGATGCATACCCGGCCGGGGGCAAATGAGGTCTATCTTATCTTTGTAGGAACTAGGGCATCCACAAATGAAATTCTATGGACCAAGCATAACCGATAAAGAGCAGCTTCGCCAATTCAAGAAGCCCGTGGATCCACTGGATTATCAAGGAGAATGGCGCCCTCAATAGCACAAGGAGCAAGTCTAATATTTTCCGTCGGAAGGACTGTAAGGTCGGATAAAAGATCGGCTTGTGGGTTAAAGTTTCTAGTTGTTCTACATGATGGCTTGGAGAAGACCTTTTAGATATAGTTGCAGAACTTGACTTCGCCTTAGAACCGCTGTATCGTATCGCCGAGTCAAAAGACATGTTGGCCAAATGCTTCGAGCGTTAGGGATCTATATCAGCTATACTTATTAGTTAATCAAAATTAGAAAAATAATCTATTCCCCATGTGCTAAGTGTGAACAGTGTAGTACGTAATAGACATAAATGGTTTGAAATCAAAAAAGTGAAATAAAACAACAAAACTTGGGAGCTTTGTCCGGAGAGACCATCATTGCTGACCGTCTCGAATGGCAAGGAAATTGATCGGCAATGAAAGCTTCGGGATCGACTATTGTCATATTAAATTATGAAGTCTATTGCTTAAGTTCATTAGCAATTTTGTCGCTCGGTCCATATTTAAAATTCTAGAAATTTGGTTGAGTATGCATGTTATATCATTCATTGTCATCATATGTTATAGTTCAGCAAGGCAAACAACTGTTGAGTGTTTGAATGAGTTGAGTTAGATTAGTCCGTAATGTATATGCCAATCCCTATACTTCGCTACCGATCCCTTCCCCAAAACCTTTCTACCGATCCCTCTTCTAGACCACCTCATATCGATCCCTATATCACTACCTAATACCAATCCCTTTCCCTAAACCCTCCTCACAGATCCCTCTCCACAACTAAAGCAACCGACCTCTATCGTTGCCATATCAAAGTTTACTAATCCCTATCTTATACGCCTCTCTTTACACCGATCCATATCCTATTCCGATCTCTCTCAAAACCTTTCCTTTTCGATCCCAGTCTTCAACCTTCCTTCATCCCATCGTCTCCTCAACAAGAAAATAGCTAAGCAACTGAACCCTCATCTCTCGATCCTTACCACAGCCATATTGTAACATACCAATCCCTACGTTTCTCCACAGTTGACTTCTCCTCCATCAGGATCTACTGCCGAACCCATCTTATTCTTTCTCTCCTTTGTATCCTAATGAAACTTACCAAGCCATCTATCAAAAGGCGCTCGAGAAACACTTGTCATCGCCACCTTACGCTCACATCAGCAGCTCAAAACTCATAACCTGCTTGTGTAATTGAAAGAAATTTCACAGATTCGTACATACGTTAAAGCATGGATGTACGGATTGAGTTAGCGACGAATGTTCAAAGGTAATTGATTCGAAGGCGAAAAAGAGAACTGTTAGTGGAAACAAAGGAATCGAGGCTGGATTTGAAGTTGAAACTTTGAGAGAGCTTGGATTTGTAAGTGAAATTTTATGAAAAGGCCAATAGAATGAAAAAGTGAAGAATGAAAAAAAGGTGGGCTCATATTTATATGGATGGGAGAAGGGTTGGTCATGAAATTGTTGAGTGGGTCAAAGGTGAGGAGGGATCGACGTTGGGACCTACCGATCCCTATTTGCGTAGCCTCAGCAATGGATTGGCATGTTGGATGCTAGATCCCAACATATATAAAAAAGGGAAAAATGATATGAAAAAGAAAAATGATGAAGGAGTGAAAAATGAATGACGATGGTGCTTATGAAGGATTGACTGTAAACGCGGACATAAAAAATGCTATAAAAATTGGCAACCACCTATGAATGTCTGAACACGTTCGAGAGCCGACGATAAAAACATGTATATGAATATACATGTAATAAAAAGTTTATAAGTCCCACATGACTAGATTTTCATATGCTGACAAAAAACAACATTGGACTTATATTGTTTGAGCTGATCAAGCGTCTTAGCAATCGATAGAGAATTCAATGCCTTGGAAAATGATCCGATAAAGGAATAGCAATCATTCAGGAAGCTAGATAGACTTCTTTCTGATAATTTGGACTTGTTTCGATTCAAAGAAAATCATGTTACTCATAAGACGTACTTTTGAGGGCAAGTGTTACCCGGTATCCAAACCCGACTATATTGGACTGATTGTGTAGGATAGATTCGACTACTATCGAGAAGGGCGACCATGGAGCAATGACTATAGAAGCTAGAAGCAGAGTTTGAATGGTTACATTAAGCCAGGATTGAACAAAGTTGATAGATAGATGATGCAGGGTTCTAGAGATATGGGAGTTTGGTTGGAGCTCAAGGAATCAGCATAGTTTCATGGAGTAGAGCAGATCGGCATAGTTTCATGGAGTAGGAAGGATCGACATAGTTTTATGAAGTAAAAGGGATAGCATTGTGTCATAGCATGGATCGACATAGCGTTTTGTAATTGGATGGATCGGCATGGTTTTATGAAATAGAAGGGATCAGCAAAGCATTGTACAATAGTATGGAACAGCATAGCATTGTGCAATGGGATGGATTGGCATAGCTCAGTGGAATAAGAGGGGTCGGCATAACTTAGTGGAGTTAGAGAGATCAGCATAACATGATGGAATCCAAGGGACGAGCAAGACTAAGCAAGCATGGATCGGCATATGTAGAAGGGCAAGGATTGGCATACTGGAGTTGGTCATTAGGGATCGGCATTATCCATTTGAAGGGTTCGGCGGAGATATCCTCTAAGTATATCTGAACCATGGATCAAACAAATGCACTAGTTCCACTTGTCAAATCAACATGATATTTGAAGAGCCAACTTTTATAAACATTAAGAAGGCACCATAGGGATTGCTGCCTAAGAACCGACCAATGAAGGGATCGATATCGATCCCTCTTCATTGAGATTTGAGCCTAGCGACCCCTACGGTAGGCCCATATGGATTAGAAGGTTTTGTAACCAAAGTTTTAGAGAGATTGGCGGTCGCCTTTACTTATAAATACTGGCCTAAGGGCTCATTCTGGGGGGTTGGATGCTGCTGGTTACATAGTTCTTTATTGTAACTAAGTTTTTTCCTTACTTCTAGCTATTTGCTGCTATAATCAAATTAATATTAAATCAATAAAGAGAATCTTCAAAGTGAACGTAGGCATATGACGTCGAACCACTATAAACCCTGATGTTCTTAGATCATTTTTTTGATTTTCTTATTAGTTTACTCTATTCACTATTTTAATTTCATTTTCTTCATTTAGTTCTCCACATAAACTTGTTCTTAGGTGTTTGTGACTAAATTGGTTGCGAATAGTCATCACTATCTTTATCATGAACATCTGTGTAATCACCTCTGTCGCCACCTGAATCCTGGCCTCTATCCTCGTTGTCATCATTATTATTATCATCATCATTGTCATTGCCATCATCATCATCATCAAAAAAGTACAATCAGTGAAGTAATTTTAGAAGTAATACAACAACAAACTGCACGTACTATGTTTAAGATTACCGGAGTGATCAGGGTAAATTGGAGACGAATCGGAGAGTTCTTCGAATCACCTAAAGATAAGAAGCGTTTACTTCGAGAAGTGTGCTGAACTAGGTGAGGTTAGCTAAGTACCTTTTGACCAATCGGTAGAAGAGAATGTTTTTGAAGGTTTGATAGAGCTAACAGAGTGAGTCTGTTTCCAATGCTACTTGAAGCAGCAATCAACAGCTTGACAGTTTTCTTATCCTCGTCATTTGGATCTTTAGAGGAAGGACCTGACAAAAAAGCATAGAATAGCAAATGAAAGTAACTGAATAGAGATAAAGACTATGATCAACTTACAAGGAGAAGAAAAGACTCCACTGATATTAGGAAAGCATTTGACGAAGAATTGTGTCTTCCAATCTCTAAATTTATTTACCCCCTCGGTGATTAGCTTTTTAGGGGGATTAGCCCTAAAAATCTAGTTGTTTAGGTTGCTAATTTTGACTAGGCGAATCAAATAGTTAAGAATTTTAGCATTTAACGAAGGAATTTCTGACTCCAGAGCCATAAGCCAAAGAAAGAAGGTATGTATATACACTAGGAGATAGCTGAATGGGTTCAATGCCAAGGTGGGTCAAGAATTTAGACAATAAATCCAGGAAAGGCAGGCAACCACCGTGTCAAAAATGGATAGCGGTTGTTTGCGCCAAAAATGGTCACAAACCCCGGATGTAGTGAAGCACCAGTGCTTACCACAAATCCTTAGTATCCAGTCGCAGATTTCAGATCTAGATGACGCAAAGAGTAAAAATGAAGAAATAACAAATGTAAAATGAGCAAGAAAGTAAAGTACACAAGATTTATAGTGGTTCGGCTATCTCCGGACTACGTCCACTTAGAATTGATCATATTCCTTTTATAGTATGATTACAGTTACAATCCCTTGAATATCAATAACCAAAACTGTAGAGTTTTGCCCAAAAAGAAGTAGAAGATCCCCTTCAAGTTGCCATAGAGTTGATATTTATAGGAGTAGATTTGAAAAAATCTGTCCCAAAGCTCGGATCCATACAATATAGCTACCCTTCGTATCCATCGGTTTGTTTTATTCCACGTATCGATCCCAACTATGATCGATACGAAGTGTATCAACTTTCTTAACTGTATCCATCCAGTCCCTTTGTGTGTCCTTTGTATCGATCAATAAGGGATCGATACAAAATGCTTTTCCGAACCCCTTTAACTATTGCCTCGTATCCATGCCTTTGTGAATCGATCCAAGTCCTTTCTTTTGTATCGATCTGAAGCAACGTCATTTGATCGATATGAAAGCCATCGATATGAATCGATCCAACCATCCAATCGGTATGCACGTATCGATACTAAATCCACATCCATCACCTTGAATTCATCCTAGAGTCAACTGATCGATACAATGTGCACTAATATGAGATGTATCAATCCAAAGACCGATCGATCCAAACCAAACACCACAATCATCGATACGAACATATCGATACGAGACCATTCCTCACCAGTATCGATCCATCCATAACTTTAGCACACAAACTCCAATTGACCTGAAATTTGAAAGGTAGCCTCACCAAGCCTTGTTTATCATTCCATATCGGTCTCACCTTGATTGGAGCTTGATCCGGTTTTGATGGTATCGATCATAACCTTGTTTTCCCATTGATCTCTAATCCTGATACCCATCTTTTTCAGCGAATTTGTTGACATCCCGACCTTTTCCTAAAGGTGGGGCAACGTTTTCCCCGCAAAACATGCCTTTCAGTAGGAAGGCGTGTTTTGAATGGCTTTAAATCCAACATCCAAAGTCCATATTCCATCCATAGCTATATATCATAGCCGTATCCTTATCCAAATCCGTGACTGCTCCGAGTTGATATCCGATTTCGAATCCAGTGACCAAATCCTTAGTAAATTCCATATCCATCCGATATCGACAACCGAGTTCTAATCCATCCATATCCAGCAACCAATAACCAAATCCATGACCTCTTCAGGTCATTTTATTCTATTCCATCCTTGACTCTCCGGTAGAGGGCTCATCTATGGTTTTCCTTCTCCAGTCTCGGCTCTCCGATCAAGGACTTATATTCTTCGATCGAGGATTTTATAAACTTCAGCCTCGACTCTCCGATCGAGGACTTTATATTCTCTGGCCTAGACTCTCAGGTTGAGGACTTTATATTCTCCGGCCTCGACTCTTTTGTAAGGACTTTATATTCCTTGTTCGAGTCCATTCCTTCGCTCTCTGGCGAAGGGACTCATATCTCATGGTTATTGGCACGTCTCTCCGGTCGAGACCGCAATCACGTGACCTATAGTATTTATTACATTAATCCAAATCCAATCATCATAGAGTTCGATTGATAAAATAGAAGTCCATATAACCCAAAAAACTAAATAACCATATAAAAAGAAACCAGAGTTTGTATAAAACTGAAAAAACAAGATTTCATAACCCGACCATCACGGTTTATCATCATCTAAGAGCATGCCTAGGGACCGTCCTTGATCTCATACATGTGTAAGTGACTTAGCCGCATTACTTCAGGGTTTACTACTTATTCCATGCCATAAATCCAATCGGTTGATAATAAGCTGATAATGACGCTTAAATCTAGTGCCATCTTCGTTTGAGGTGAGTGGTGGCTGCTTCTGTTCTACAGCCACAACTCGATTCATTATGTATCGCTGCAAATGAACACTCCTCACACGTTCCTCTATACCATCCTTTAGATTCCTGCAGTCGTTCGTGTTGTTCCCATCCAATTTATGGAATAGGAAATGCTTTCCCGATGCCCACTCGTATTCAGAGTTTTTGCCAGCCTTTGATACTGAAGGCTTCCTCGAGTATCCAAGTAAATCCTTTCAGAGGTTTCGTCAAATCCATGTAAGAGGAGAATTTAGATTCCCTCTGTTTCCTTTTCGATGTATTATCACTGTCATTCATTTTCCTTTTTCCTATATCGTCCTTGTTTGAATCCTCCCTTAGTGGACCTCCACTTTTTACCGCATAAACTTCAGCCTCTCTCCCATCACTTTCAGCCTTCACATCTTCTTATCGTAGAAACCTTTCCGCTTCCCGGTAAAACTCCCTAAGATCCATCGGTGGATCCTACTCCAACAAAATCTTGAAATCCGAATTATCCGTAATCCCTGAGACCGCGTCCATCAAAACCATCGACGGATCGGGTTGATCCACCGAAGCCACTACCGCATTGAATCTGGTCAAGAAATCCCTAAGTGATTCTCCATTCCACCATTTCATTGACGTGAGTAATCACATTCTTAGATCTCATGATGTGCACCCAAAATTGCCTTATAAACCTCTCGATCAACTCCGTCCATATGCCAATGGAGCCTCTTTCTAGTTGTTTGGACCATAATGCTGCTATATCCCTCAAATACAAAGGGAAGCATCGCGTCATGAGTTCTTTTGATGCCCCCAGTACTTCCATGTCTCTCCTACATCTTGTCAAGTGAATAGCTAGATCCGTTCTCCCATCATACATTTCCAGCGTTGGAAGTTTGAAATCCGACGGATTCCTAGCTTGCCTTATCGTAAGAGCGAAAGGACTATTGTTCACATCCTCCAAATCTCTATTCAACAATCCTCCCTTTAAAGCCCGTTTGATCATGTCCACTAACCTGTCATTGTCATCAAGTGGTAGTCACTATCTACTATATCCAACCCGGCCTCAAGTCCACGAGGGACTCCAGAAAACTACCTTTTTGGACGAGCATCCATATCCCGATCAATGCCAAAATGCACATTACCTCCAGGTATCCTTCCTGGGATTGAGCCAACATGATCTGGGGGTTTCCCCCCGAGTGTATGAGCTACTTTCGATGGTCCACTTCTGTCCCTCATCATATTTACTTCGTTTCCTCAGTCCTGATTCTGGATTGGCTCTGTTCCTGTTGCTCCTGTTTCGTGATCCTCATTTCCAGTATTCCCTGCAACTATGTTCCCTTGACCTTTGCACTCCAGCATGCCCAATCTATGGGAGTAGGTTCTGTATTATGTCCTCTTTCCTTTTCAGCATCGTTTCCATCTCGTCCCTAGTAATATAGATCGAGGCCAAATTATCTCCTGAGGAAGCCTCCTGACTTCTTTCTTGTTGACTCCTCTCTGGTAATGTCCTCCTAACTAATTGTCTAACCATTGTTCCTCCTAGATCTGATCCTTTGGCTCTCCAAATCTGAGCTCCAAATCCGTTATAGACGGTGCTAATCCTTCTCAATGAAAACACCAAAGTGTTTGTGACAAATTTGGTCACAAACCCTAGAAGTAGTGAAAGCACCAGTATTTACACACAAATCCTTAGTATCCAGTCATAGATTTTAGATCTAAATAATGTAGAGAGTAAAAATGATGAAATAACAAATGTAAAATGAGAAAGAAAGTAAGAAACACAAGATTTATAGTCGTTCGGCTATCACTGGCCTACATCCACTTTGACTTGATCCTATTTATTCCTTTTATACAATGATTACAGTTACAATCCCTTGAATATCAATAACCAAAATGGCAAAGTTTTGCTTAAATAGAAGCAGAAGATCCCCTTCAAGTTGCCATAGAGTTTCTATTTATAGGAGTAGATCTGAAAAAATCTATCCCAAAGCTCGAAATACCTCTTCTCTTATGTGGATGGGCCCACCAGATCGATTAGGGGTCATTTGGGATCGATCCCTATACACTTCGTATCGATCAAATAAGGGCCAGATGTAGCTGCGATTGATCATGATAGTTCTTTAGGTGATAACCATGCTCCTATCAAAATTTCATAGCATTTGGACATATAGTTTTTGAGTTATGATCGATCCAAGATTGGATTTTGCAAGTTGGCTAAGCATTTCGTATCGATACATGCGTTTCGATGGGCTTCATATTGATGATGTGGCTCGAGAATCCTGGGGAGATCAATATTTCAAGTTTGTTGACCGCTTCACCCCTTGACTGGTTCATACTGATTGATACAAAGTTTGCCTTCGGATCCATCCAATGTAGCTACCCTTCGTATCCATCGGTATGTTTTATTCCTCATATCGATCCCAACTGTGATCTATATGATGTATCTCAACATTCTTTGCCATATCCATACAATCCCTCTGTGTGTCAATCATACCGATCAACAAAGGATCGATACGAAATACTTTTCCAAACCCTTTTAACTATTGCCTCATATCCATGCCTTTCGAATCCATCCAGTATCCTTTCTTTCATATCGATCCGAAGCCATGTCATTTAATCGATACGAAAGCCATCGATATGAATCGATCCAACCATTCGATCATATCGATACTAAATCCACGTCCATCACCTTGAATTCGCCCTAGAGTCAACTGAACGATACAAAGTGCATCGATACGATATGTATCGATCCAAAAACCGATCGATCCAAACCAAACACCTCAATCATCGATACGAACGTATCGATATGAGACCATTCCTCACCAATATTGATCCATCCACAACTTGAGCATACGAACTCCGATTGAACTGAAATTTGAATGGTAGCTTGAGCAAGCTGGTTTATCATTCCCTACCGATCCCACCTTGATTGGAGCTTGGTCCATTTTTAAAAAAAATCGATCATACCCTTGTTTTCCTATCGATCTGTAATTCTGATATCCATCTTTCTTAGCGAATTTGTTGATATTCCGGCCTTGTCCAAAAGGCAGGGTAACAACGGTATAAGAGCCTTTAGGAGGATTTTGAATGGTTCCATTATCATTTAGGGAATAGCTTCCACCACAATGATGCCAAAGTCATTTAGAATGGCATCCACCTCATCCTGCAAAGATATCAAAGAATATTTTCAAACCGCTTCAATCTTCTTAGGAGAAGATTCTATCACCGGTACTATATCTTTTTTTGACTTCTAAGAGACTTTTTCACACCCATGATCCTATCAGGTAAAATCATTTTAATAAGAAAATTATCATTTACTCTATTACCAACATTTTCTAAGGAAATCGAAAATCTATTGCAACAATTCAAATATCAAACAGAATATGAAACTTCATATCCTTGAAAGAATGTTAAAGTCAATATAGTACATGAAATTCGTCGAGCTTCAATAGCGTTAAAGGGATGAACGGAATGGGAAAATCTACAAACATCCTTTGACAGTGTCGAAAGCCTAAGGAAAGTTTTGCTATTAAAGGGAATATTAAACCTGCATAACTAGTTTGAATATAAGTATATGCTAACAACATTCTGTAAATAGAATAAATAAACCTTTCAATAATGTTGAAGCCCCTAAATTTAGTTTTCCTCAAAGAATATGAATGTATTCGAAACCCTGTAAGCCAACTAAGTTGAAAGACTTGGGCTTAAGTAATATCAAGATAAATGAAAAGACTTTGGGACTTTTCGACAATATTTGTATAAAATGATGGTCAAATCCATGTTAGCTACAAAGGGTATCGAGTAACTTGAAGGGGGTATATGGTTACAAAAGCATACCAATAACCAAACTTGATTCGATATAGAAGGTTTTGATCAAGTCGAAAGTTTTAATTTAGTTTTCAACTTAAACAAAATGTGTTTACCTCAATCCAGTTTATGAAAAGAAGATTGAATTTCTAACTTCCAACGTCCCCTAAAATAAATTAAAATTAGGCATGTACTAGAAATTTCAAAACCTATAAAAAAAAGTTATGCTTTCAAAAGTATATATTATATGACCATTTAATGAAGCATGTCAAGCAACTTCTTCGAAAGGTGTCAAAATATAATAAAATATACTTATGCTTTTGAAGAAGTCCGCTTCATATTGGCTATGTCAACACTTTCCACACGATCAATTAAGAGATAGATGCTGGACCACCTTTCAACCCTATCGAAAGAGGATGAACAAGCAAAACGAAGTTAGCCACTTTAACCCCTTTCGAAGTGGCAGAAAAGTAAAATTACAATGTCAAATTGTGAATTGTACGGCTTAAACTTCTCTATGAAGTAACTGGAAAAACTTTTCTTCCCCAAATTCAATTTTAGCCCAAAATTTCAACAAATTAATAACTAAATTGATTTGAATGCGAATTTACAATCAATAATCGTAAAAATCCCTAAAATGTAAATCTAAACATTTAAAAAAATGAAATCAGGTGAACTCTGAATATAAATTAACATTGGAAATGAAAAACCTAAGCCATAAAATGAACCAAAGGATACTTTCATGTAAATGAAAAACTTAAATTATCTTTATGAAATTAGAACAGTAATTAAAATTCAAACCTAACGAGTTTTAACCAAAATTTAGCATGAAAAGTTAGTTCGAAAAGCAAAATAATAAGAACTTACTTTGAATTTGAGTTTATGTTTGAGGGAAATGGGAATTTATGAAGAAATTGAGAATTTTAATTCTTGCTGAAAGTTTCTTAATCGCAGGTAAATGAAGAAAGGGAAGAAAGAAGCATAATTTATATGTAAAATCAGCATGAAGGATATATCGTATGATCAAATTTAGATAAACGACCAGGATTTATGCAAGAATATGAAAAGGTGGGAAATCTCGATGCTAAAATAAAGGGAGTATCGAGGCAGATAACTTGAAAAGTCAAAGGCATTCCTTCGCAAGGGGCAAGTGTTACCATCAATTTCCACTTCAACCTTGTCGAAACCAAAATGAAAAGAAGAGAAGGATGCCTAAGAGATGATAGCATCAACAAGGCCTTTCGATGAAGTCGAAGGGATACTTCAACAAAAGTTAGACGTGCCAAAAGATTTCGAAGGGGTTGAAAGGGTCGAAAGCACCCTTCTACTTCAATTGATTCCTTTCGAAACAGATGCTTCTGCATGCATGATGATGCTTAAAATAGGTTAAATAACACCTTTCGAAGACAACAAATTGCAGCCACTCACATGCACGCCAAACCTTTTGAAGCTAAAGGTTCAGCTATTATTCACATACCACATAAGGATATTTTGTCGAAACAGCCACTTCGAAAGCATAGATGAGCATTTTGAACTGGTCGAAACCATTCACAGTTAAGAAAGAGACCTTCTGCCTTAAAACCTTCAATGTCCCGACTCCTTCAAAGCTCCAAAGATCAACCTATCAACGGAGTCAAAAGATCGTACCTTTTCCTACCTGCAACAACACAACAGCACAAAGTGGAGAAGCGCACCAACCCCTTTTGATGAAGTCGAAAGTGCTCAAGTCCATTCAAAAGCAATGTAGAAGGACGGGCAAGAGTTAACAGTGATGTAGTGTCTTTAATGCTACCTTTCAACCAAGATGAAAGCACTGATTCGAAAGGTGCCAACCTGCACCAATAAATAAGAACCTAGGGGTCCGGTTTAAGGGATACGAATTCTTTCATTCCATTCTTGTATATTTTCTTAAAGTTATAAACCCAAATTTTCAAATTAGATTGGAAATTTGTTCAACTTATATAACATTAGCTTAATGAAAGCATGGTTATGGAATTCTTAGATTTACTGCTGGATTAATACACTATATGAATTTACTTTATGGTCTGCTTGCATTGATTTAGTCGAAAGGTTACCTTTTGAGTGAGTCAAAATGTAACAAACCGTAACTAGAGGCCAAAAGCTAAGCGCTATAGTCATTTATAGTCTTTACTTCTAGTGACAAAATATGGTAATGCTAATGGTATCCATAATATCAGAGTCATATGAATATGAAATAAAATCATCACAGACTAAAACATCTTTTCTAATTACATTTCAAAACAATATTCATATTCAAATAAAATAATCCCATAATCGTTTCCCAGGTTCAGATCAAATATAATTATTACATAAATACACCAAGAGCAACATATGAAGATGTCCCCTTGGTTGATTAGAGTACTATATGTTAAGACTTGATTTTGATTCATGACACAAAGTTATCACTACGACATATAGATTTGATGACTGCTACGAAAAAAAGAGAATATATACTACAAGGAGACAAGACTTCAAAACCGATGCATCAATTATATTATTTTAGTTTTGAGTCTTAGGTCAATTTTGTTAAAATCTCTCTTCGTTTACGTATATTAGCTTATATATTTAATCATCTTATTCTCAAATATTTTATACATATATAATCATATAAAATATACAAAAGTGTTTAAAGTTGTATATATTACTATACCTGTAAAACCTGTGCAAATTGCACAGATTTCACAAGGTCAGTCGACTGACCCAGAGGTTCAACCGACTGACCCTAAAAATTCTGTGCAACATGCACAAGTGCACAATTATACAAATGTACATTTAAAAATTCATTTTAATATTCAGTCGACTGACCTAGAAGCTCAGTTGACTGAATTTCTACAGCAGCTACATTTTGAAAAGACACGACTATTAGTGAAGAGTTACGGACTTCTACGAAAAGATTTGGACGTAACACTTCAATCGAAACTCTTCACCAATAGTCGCTGCCCTTTAACCTCAATAAATACATACTCCATACTGATTCCAAATCATCGAATTATCACTGAATTTTCTTAGCTTTCTAATCTAACTCTCTTGAATCTATTTTCTATAATACTTTCAATTATTCTGCATTAAAGCAATATTATACCTTTCTATTCTTCATAAACTTCAAATATATATTTATAGTCGATGAGAAGATTATAGGAAGGGTGTACTACAAGTGACAAATCTGTGTTATTAGAACACACAAAGTCAAAATAATCTTTTGTATTTGTTGAAGTCATGTTCTGCTACTAGGCCTGTGATGTCCTCTTCGGCTGCGGAGGCGAAATCCTTTTCTCCTGCTCAGGTCCCTGTTCGGTTGCTCAGGGATTGTATAGACCTATTCCTCTAGGTTAAGTGAGGGTTGTTATTTTAGTGAAATTTCAGAAGGAGTCTAGGACTGGACATAGGACAGTGCTCCGATACCAAATGAAAGTGTGCTATGGATCGTGTAATATGGATACATGATAACACAGAGTATAGTGATGATAGTTGGAGAAATATAATGGATACATGATAACACAGAGTATAGTGATGATAGTTGAAGAAATATAATTGGAGAAATAAATTCAAATGTTCAAACTAGAAATCAATTAAATTTAATGGGTAATGTAGCTTTTCTCTCTACTATAGAACCTAAAAAATACTAAGGAAGCATCATCCGATGAAAATTGGATTATTGCTATGCAAGAAGAACTAAATCAGTTTGAACAAAGTGAAGTTTGGGAACTAGACCAGACCGACCTACCAGATTGTTATAGGGACTAAATGGGTTCATAAAAATAAAGCAGACGAATTAGGATACTAGAAACAAAGCAAGACTAGTAGCACAAGGATATAACCAGGAAGAGGAATAGACTACGAAGAAACGTTTTCTCCAGTCACAAGACTAGAAGCAATACGAATCTTATTGGCGTACGCATGTTTTAATAATTTTAAACTCTATCAAATGGATGTTAAAAGTGCATTTTTAAATGGTTGTATTAAAGAAAATGTTTATGTTGAACAACCTCCTTTATTTATTCATGAAAAATACCCAAATCACGTCACAAACTTAAGAAAGCTTTATATGGTTTAAAACAAGCACCACATGCTTGGTATGAACGCCTTAAAAGCTATCTAATTGACTCAGGATTCGAAATAGGAAAAGTAGATCAAACTTTATTTATAAAAAAATCTAAAAAAGATATTTTGACAGTTCAAATATATTTCGACGACATTATATTTGGCTCAACTAATAATGAATTATGTAATGAATTTTATAAAATAATGACAAGAGAATTTGAAATGTCCTATATGGAAGAATTATCGTATTTCTTAGGTCTTCAAATAAAACAAGTGTCAAATGGAATATTTATTAATCAAGAAAAATACTATAATAATCTTATCAAATATTTTGGAACGGAAAACACTTCTGCCAAACCAACACCTACGAGCACAACAGCACATCTTGATAAAGATGAAAATGGCAAGAGTGTAGACCAAAAACTATATTGTAGTTTGATAGGATCGATACTTTATCTCACAGCGAGTAGACCAGATAGTGTGTTTTTATGTTCACGATTTCAAGCTAACCCAAAAGAATCACATTTACGAGCTGTAAAATGAATACTATGATATCTTCGTAATACTACAGATTTCGGACTTTTCTATTTAAAAGAGTGCTCGTTCGAGTTGGTATCATACAGCGATGCTGATTACGGAGGATCACGAATAGATAGAAAAAGTACAAGCGGTACGTGTCACTTCATTTGCAAATCATTAATATCATGGTTTAGCAAGAAACAGAACTATGTCTCACTATTAACTTGTGAAGCAGAATATATTTCTGCGGCACTAGTTTGCGCACAAGTAATTTATATGCAACAGACACTTAAAGATTTTGGAGTCAATCTATCAAAATCAGCAATTTACTACGATAATTCTAGTGCAATAGATCTTTCCAAAAATCCAGTAAACCACTCAAGAACTAAACATATAGATATTAGACATCACTTTCTACATGATAGTACAGAAAAAGAAGTGATAAATTTTGACTACGTTCTATCCGAAAATCAATTAGCTGATATTTTTACTAAACCATTGTTAGAAAATGCTTTTATAAAAGTACGTCCTAAACTCAGTATAATGTCAATTAAAGATATACAAATAGTAAAATATGAAATTTTGACTAGAAACTCAAAAATAAAATTTTTACAAAAATTCATAATTCTGACCATACTGAGACTCGAACCTATGACCTGTGTCTTAACCACCTAAGCTATTGATTATTTCTGTTACAGTCTAGGATGGGGACTCTATTATATGATGATAACAATATACTAAACTATGTATAACACTTATCTTTATAAATATGCTTTACTCCTTTTTTAATGCATATTACATAAGGTAAAACAAATAACAGAAAAAAAACGAAATAGCACAATTTTCTAACTAATAACCCTTTTATTTGACTAAATTCAAGATAAGCCATTTAATTCCACCTTCCTTTACTCAACCTTAGGCTATAAATAGATACACCAATTCTATGTTTTTCATATGATCGAACTGAAATACAAACTAAACAGAATACCAACTATCTTTCAATATGTCAACTTCTTCATCCACTGACTCCATTAAAATTCTAGCTTCTAACGATTCACCAAAGACTCTTGTTCATTGTACTTCACCGTCTTCTACATATCATACGGGATATACGCTAGATAAAAAGAAAGGGAAAAAGATGATCGACATATCTCCAAACATTAAGCAAAAAATAGATGACTTGCATCACTATCAACAAGAATCACTGATGCTTCAACGTGAAATGTACTTCGCGCAAAAGATAAACTCTAGACGTTTAGGAATTATCGAGCATATCCCTATGAAGTTTTGTGGGGCCTCTTTACGTCCAATAGATGAACATGTCGTTTCGCCTATTAGACGACCTTCGACATCATCCCCACCGCGACCACCGGTCTCACCAAATTCATGGGATCAGAATGAAGCATCGAATGCTCATCGCAAACAACTAAAGGGCTATAAAACGCCTAGTCCTTCAAAATAAACATTGTTGTTATTATTTTGTTTTATTTTCGAATATTTCTACTAAAGTATGTATGCTTATTTTTTGAAATAATTAATTTCTTTTTCGTACCATTAGCTTGTTTAGTAGTTATAGTACTCAAATATAAACTTACAATATTAATATGTAGTAAAATTTAAAAAAATTTACTCAACATACATTGATTGGGAAAATTCACCCAGGTCAGTCGACAGAACCAGGGTGTCAGTCGACTACACTGAAGAATTTTTTTTAAAAGGCATGGTCAGACGACTGCTACAGTGGCTCAGTCAATTGGACCAAAAGATGAAATACACATACCCTAGATTCATTCGACTGAATCAGACATTCAGTCGACTGAATCAGGCATTCAGACGACTAAACCAAAAGGTCGAAATTTTCTGGATTTCAGGAACCAGTCTACTGAATCACTGATTCAGTCGACTGATTCGTGAATCTAAGCAACATTACTACTCCTACCCACTCACTTTCCACCTATTAACTTTCACTTTCTCCTTCTCTCACCACTCTTATCTCAGATTTCAAATTTTCCAAAATCCTAGCTTTTCAAAAAAACCTAATTTTTATTCCTCGAAACATTCAAATTAATGGCTCCTAAGAGAAAAGGACAAGCTTCTTCTTCTTCTTAATCTCCTTCAAACGAACAAAGCCACTAATGGCTATTTGATGATACTGCAATTAAGAGATGGAGGAGAATGCAAGATTCTCGCATCTTTGAAGGTTCATTTGTAAAGTTTTTCGATTTCTCTCCGAAACATATACAAGAATTGGCTCGAATGAGCAATTTGGAATCTTTATTCAATATTGACGATAATAAGCAATTCTATGCAAATCTTAACCTGGGTCACCAAACCGTTCAAAATCAACAAGATTGTGTATGGAGCCTAGTTTGTGGAAAACCCGTCTTTTTCTCCTTAGATCGAATGACACACATTTTGAGATCCGAAAATAATGGTATAGAATTGAATAATGTTGATTGTGATATGGTCGTTCGTGACCATATAAGTCATTTGTTTTTAGAAGACGACATGTACCAACTCAAGTCCATGTCCTTACAACCAAAACCAAGGATTATACATCGTGCGTTGATGACAACCGTAACTCCGCGAACCGGGAGTTATGAACTTGTTTATGAACATAACTTTAAAGCCTTGTACACTATCTTCGGAAACATCAAAGTCAATTGGCTATGATTAATTCTTGATGAATTCCTTAGCTTCAACAATGGTCAAATGAATGTCATCTACTATGATGAATATATTATGCAATTGTTAAAGGCTTGTGAGATTCCAGAACCTGACTCGCTGGTTTCTACCGTTGGATATTTAAATTCTCGCACTTTAGCGTTAATGAAGCTACCGGTTGCTCGATCAACTTTTATCATTTCTTTTGAAGAATGGACTCAATGAAAATTATCTCAAGCTCAACCATAACAACATGGCGAAGCATC
Organism: Allium cepa; assembly: GCA_030765085.1. Taxonomy (NCBI): domain Eukaryota; kingdom Viridiplantae; phylum Streptophyta; class Magnoliopsida; order Asparagales; family Amaryllidaceae; genus Allium; species Allium cepa. The sequence goes on along the minus strand of CM060937.1, from coordinate 895,856,419 downwards.
TCACGGTCCATCTCGTCAAAGATCAACTCGTCCATAAGACAAAATTTTGATTCCTAATCCCAGCTTTCCTTCACATGAGCCGATTTCTATGATATGTCGCAACCAACAAATTCTTCAATCTCATATCACCAAAGTTGACAAAAAGCTTGATAAGGTTAAAGGATTCTTTACGAAGTTATGGCAAGATATCTTATGTTCTTACGGGACTTCCACGGCTACTTTAGGCGATTCGGGTAAGCAACCCATCTTCGCTTGGTCTTCCTCTTCCGACAATCAAGCAAGTAGTAGCAACAATGATGGAGATGGAGGTGACAGTGGTGGTCATGATGATGGGGTAAGAAACGGATGGCATGAGTTGTTATTTTATATTATGCAAACATTAGTCATTATTTTATGCTTATATTAAAACAGTCACTACTTCTCGTATTTCAAGACTTTTGTTTATGGTTGTTTAATGTATGAATGATTGTTTACTTCATAATATCTATGACATTATGGCTTCATACTTTTAATTCCTTATTCTTTTTTTGTCGATGACAAAGGTGGAGAAATATTATTACTAACGTTGAGAATGCAGGATATAGAGTGTTAAAGATTCAGGGGGAGTAAGTATTTATATTATATATACAGTCGAAATCTATATTTATTTGCAGGCTGTCATAAATCAAAAAGGGGGAGAATGTTGAGACTTGGTTTTGATTCATACACATATCACAACAACATACTAATTTGATGACTGCTACGACAAAAAGAGAATATATACTACAAGGAGACAAGACTTCAAAACCTGTGCATCAATTATATTATTTTAGTTTTGAGTCTTAGGTCAATTTTGATAAAATCTCTCCTCGTTTACATATACATTAGCTTATATATTTAATCATCTTATTCTCAAATATTTTATACATATATAAGCATATAAAATATGTAAAAGTGTTTAAAGTTTTATATATTACTATACCTGTAGAACTTATGCAAATTGCACAGATTTTACAAGGTCAGTTGACTGACCCAGAGGTTCAGTCGACTGACCCTGGAAATTCTGTGCAACATGCACAGGTGCACAGATATAAAAATATATAATTAAAAATTCGTTTGAATATTCAGTTGACTGACCTAGACGCTCAGTTGACTAAATTTCTACAGCGGCAATTTTTTGAAAAGACACGACTATTTGTGAAGTGTTACAAACTTCTACGAAAAGATTTGGACGTAACACTTCAATCAAAACTCTTCACCAATAGTCGATGCCCTTTAACCTCTATAAATGCATACTCTAAATTGATTCCAAATCATCGAATTATCACTGAATTTTCTTATCTTTCTAATCTAACTCTCTTGAATCTATTTGCTATAATACTTTCAATTATTCTGCATTAAATCAATATTATACCTTTCTATTCTTCACAAACTTCAAATATATATATATATATATATATATATATATATATATATTTATACTCGAGGAGAAGATTATAGGAAGGGTGTACTACAAGTGACGAATCCGTGTTATTAGAACACATAAAGTTAAAATAATCTTTTGTATTTGTTGATGTCCTGTTCTGCTACTCAGGCATGTGAAGTCCTCTTCGGCTGCTAAGGCGAAATCTTGTTATGTTGCTTAGGTCCCTGTTCCGCTGCTCAGGGTTGTATAGACCTATTCCTCGGGTTAATTGAGGGTTGTTGTTTTAGTGAAATTGCAGAAGGAGTCTGGGACTAGACATAGGATGGTGCTACAAACCAGTATAAAAATTCTTGGTGTCATTTTACTTTACTGCTTTTATATTCCGCATTATTTACTGTATAACTATCATCACTATACTCTATGTTCTCATATAACCGTATTACACGATCCATAGCACACTTTCACTATATAGTCATAGCCGACTTAATAAAACATAGTGGAATAAACAAAAACAATAACACCTAAACAACTATCTGTCGGCCACTTTCTCATCTTCGGAAGTTTATTCGCCAACCTACTGAAACCTATAAACCTCAACCTTCGGCCTATTTAAATCAGTTTAGGGCACCCGAGAGTTTAAGGGGAAAAACATAAACTTTGAGTCAAACATTAAGCCAGATGTGCATAATACTATACATCTCGATTATTTGATATTACGTGAGAACACGCCGAGGGTAAAGGATTTTCCCTCCCTTATATCCTTTCAAAACATATCTTTTTTCAAATCAAAATCATACAGCCAAACTAGTTAATCAAACTGATTATATCAACAATAGCAATATCATAATGCTAAAAAATAGTAATAAATGTAACATCAATATGAAATACTATAGTTTTTCTGGCTAAATACTAACCTTTTGCTGACTCGGGCCTACCAGATAAAATAACAAATAATCTAACATCTGTTAGACAAACTTTTGGACGGTTGTCACTAACTTACATCTCCTAGGGTCTCCTGATCCTAATTGTTTTACAGGCTCACCAATAACCTACCTCTATACATATATTCCTTCTATGTTTAACAATCATTTAGGTCTTACATGTGATTAAGCCGTACACATTGGAATTTTGGACTAAATTTGCTAGGGGCTAATAGCTAATGAGTTGGGTGCGACCCTACACCAATCCCATCTGGTCTTCTAATCTGATTTATTTTCTTAGGGTTAACTACCCATTAAATTTTCCTTAAAAACCCTTCAAAATGATTTAATCCCTATAAATCATACATAAACAACGAAAATATTCTAGGCTTTACTCAAAACAAATTGCCATATTACATATACTTTCCCAAAACTTTGTTGATGAAAACACTTAAACCTTTGAAAGTACCCCTTTCGAAAACATTGAAAGTACACCTTTAGAAACCATAGAAAGTACACCTTTCAAAATAAGTAAAACACTTTTCTTTATAACCTTAAGCCGAAAGGCCAAAATATACCTTTCGAAACGATTCTTATAACCCTTTCAAAAAAATGAAAAACCTTCCTTTCGAAAACTTTAAAACCTTAGACGTCCTTCTTTAAAAACTCTTTAAACTTGCCTTTCGAAACCATTGGAAACCTTCCATTAAAACCTTTCGAAATCATTAAGGGAATCACCCCTTCAAAACCTTATATACATACCTTTCAAAAATAGTGGGAACCTTCCCTTTGAAACCTTTACTTATTACCTTTCGTAAGCACTGAAGTATACTACTTAAAACAAACCTTTCAAAAGCATTTGGGTTCAAGTAATACATGTGGAAACGTTTCAAAACCAATAAAGCTATCTCCTTTGAAACCTTTGGGTTCTACCTTTAACAAAACAAAAGGGTCCTAAAATAACTAAGTCGAAAGCACTCTTTCGGAAGCTATTTTCTAAGTAAAGAAGCGATGATGTCGAAACCAACTCTTTGAAAACATTGGAGAAGTGTCTAAGTTTTAAAAACAAAGTATCCCTTTCAAAAACATTTGCTTCTAAAGGTAGAAAGAGGAAGCAAAGGGGTTTCTAATCTTTCGAAAGAATTTACTTTAAAAAGGCACAACCCCATTCGAAACCATTCCTTAAATCGATTTGACCCAGTCGGAAACCAATTAAGTCGAAAGTATTCCTTTCAAAAGCAAACCAGATGCATTTTTATTTAAAAGCAAAGTATGGCTTTGATCCCTTCAAAAAACAATGTTTCGACCCAATACCTTCGGCTTATATCCAATTCACCATATACTAAATTATTGATACTATGTGCATTAGTTTCGATGGTGATAATGGCAGAAGTACCCAATCAAAACATAGGTGTCGAAAGTGGTGAAACATGTAAAAAGCATGTTTAAAATGATTTTTAACTTTTTAAAGTAATCTTTTCTACTAACCTACCTTATTTGTTAAAATATTATTGGTTGCTAATTTATTTTCTAAAAGTGCTGCCAAAATTTCAGAAGTAAGTGATTTAGAAAATTTACAAAATGCCCCTTCTCCTTTTATAAGTATATAAAACATTTAAGTCTCATACCTTAAATAATTTTATATATTCATTAAAGCACTTAGGAAAATCCTATAAAAATTCCTATAAACCATTTTTAATATGTTTTCGAGCATATAAAAATTTCGGACCCAAAACATATATTATTTAGCTATAATTAATTTTTAAACCCGAATAATCATTTTCTTCACTAGAAAATTAATACTAGATTCGCATTAATTCGGAAAATTATAAAAATTGAAACCCATCTCTAAAATATAATTTTTGATCTTATTCTAAAATTACAAGGCATTTGGATGTCATTTAATTGGGTTTTCACATTAAAACATATCATAAAATCTACACGACTTAGGATAAATCATCAGTAAATATATATATACATATGTATGTATGTATATATATATATAATTTAACGCATGGTAATATACTTAAAATACATTCGGGTCTGATTCTAGAAACCGAAATCATCAAAAATAGGATGTAACTTATTACTCACCTTTAGCTTATTGTTAAGATGTTGAGATTTGGTTCTTGAATTGAATTTGACTAGCTTTTCCTCTTGATTTGTCTTAGCTTCCCCTTACCCTTCTTTAATGGTGGTCGGCCTCTAAGTTTGGATTTTTATATTTATGATCTTGTAAAATGAAAAGACTTAGGGTATATGAATATAACTCATTCCTATTTTAACCTTATATAATTCCCTAACTTATTTCATTTTAAATCTAATTTGTTCATTACCTATCTAAGCATGCATACCCTTTTTATTTTCTTAAATCTCAATCCCTTAACCATCATTCTATTTAGTTTAACCAATTAAATCTCCTGAATAATGTTATCTAAAATTAGAGGTGTTACAGACTCCTCTCCTTAAAGAATTCCGTACTCGAAATTACGATAAGGTACACATCAAATCGATCAAAATGGTAAAACATACCATAAAACAAGTCAGGATAAGTATCTCAAATCCTGCTTTCAGTTTTCCAAGTACAGCCTCTTTCATCGTCGCTCCATTGGACTTTAACTAATCTGACTATCTTGTTCCTTAGCCTCTTCTCACCTCTCGTGACTATGTGAACTGGCTTTCTAACTATAGTCAAGTTCGGCTTTACTACTAAGTCCTCTAACACAGTTGGTGCTATAGTAGTCTCTGGAACTCGAATATATTTCCTTAGATGAGAAACATGGAAAACACCATGGACTCCTACAAAACTACTTGGTAATTCTACTCTATACATGAGTTTCCAGATCTTCTCTGCTACAGGAAATGACCCTACAAATCTCGGTGCCAATTTCTCTGATATCCTGAATCGAATTACACCTTTCACTGATTGATACCTTGATGAAAACATGGTCTCCAATAGAGAACTCTAAGTATTTCCGTCTTCTATTAGCGTAGCCCTTCTGCCTCGATTGAGCTTCCTTCATTCTAGCTTGAAGCAACTCAATCTTCTCAGCAGCTTCTCTAACTAAATCCAGACCAAGAATCGACTTATACTCGATCTCTAACCAACAAACTAGAGATTTTCATAGCCTTCTATACAAAGTTTCAAATGGTTTCATCCCTGTACTAGTCCGATAAATGTTAATATACGAAAATTCGACTAAGTGTAGATGGTCTTTCCATGATCCTCCAAAATTTAATATGCAAGCTTGTAGCTAATCTTCCAAGACTTTGTTAACTTTTTTCATTTGCCCATCAGCCTGTAGATGGTAAGTGGTACTCATCTTAAGATTGGTACCTAAAGTATCCTGCAGATTCTTCCAAAACTCACTAGTGAATAAGGAATCTCTATCACTTACTATATACTAGAAATTCCTTGCAGTCTAACTATATTCTTCATAAATAATTTATCTAAAATAAGTGTCGTTCGTGTTGATTTAACTGGAATGAAATGGACACTTTTGGTTAACCTGTCCACTATGACCCATATACGTTCATTTCCTCTATTTGACCTTGGCATCCCGTCTATAAAATCTGTAGAAATAGAATTCTACTTCCATACTGGGACATCTAAAGGCTATAGCAACTCACTTGGCTTTTGATGTTCGGCTTTTACCTGTTCACAGTTCAGATACTACTTCACCCATAAGCCTTCATCCCTCTTCATACCTTCCAAACTTTTTTTCACGTCCTGATACATCCTAGTTCCACGTGGATGAATAGTTAACTTCGAACGATGGCATTCCTCCAAAACTACCTTCCTAATGTCTCCCGCATTCGGAACACACAGTATTCCGTTCTTCCTCAACCATCCATTCTGGTCGGGACTAAAATCCTTCAAGTCATTGCTCTTTGTTCCATCCTTTATCCTTCTAATCCATTCAACTAACACTGGATCCTCCATTTGTCTAGAAGCAATCTTTTCGATCATCACTGGTCGAACTTCTAAACATGATAATATTACAGTTTCTCCAATTGATCCAACTTCAGATCTCCACTGCACTTTACATGTCATCGACGCTTCTAAATCTTTCCACTCAGCTATCATTGCTAATATTACATTCTGATGTTTCTTGTTAAGTGTGTCTACACCATTGTTACCTTTTCCTAGTGTGTACTCGATCATAAAGTCATAAGCAGCTATAAATTCCAACCATCTCTTATGTCTCATATTCAGCACCTTCTAAGAGAATGAATACTTTAGCGACTTATGATCCGTACACAACTCAAATCTTTATCCCAAAAGATATTATTTCCAAATCTTTAATGCAAAGATCGCCAGTACCGACTCCAAATCATGAGTAGGATATCTTAATTCGTGCAGTCTAAGCTGTCGTGATGCATAGGTAATCACTCTACCTCCTTACATTAACACAGCTCCTAACCTTGTCCCACATGAATCTGTATACACTACTAAAACCTGATTCCCTTCCAGAACGACTAACACAAGTGCATTAGTCATTAAGCGTTTCAGCTTCTGGAATGCCTCCTCACACTTATCAGTCCATACAAACTTCACATCCTTTTGTGTTAGCTTGGTCATCGGTGCTGCTATGCATGAAAAATCCTTAACGAATCTCTGATAATACCCAGCTAATTCAAAGAAACTCTTTATCTCAGTCAGTGTCTCGGGTCTCTTCCAATTATTCGCCACTTCGATCTTAGTCGGATCTACAAACAACCCTTTCTCTGAGACTATATGACCAAGAAACTTCACTTCCTTCTAGAAATGACATTTCAAATACTTCGCCTTTAGCAGATGCTGCCTCGGCGTCTCAAGCACTACTCTGTGATGAACTTCATGCTCTTCTCATCCTTAAAGTATATCAAAATAACATCTATAAACACCAATCAAACCTATCCAGGTTCTCTCGGAAAATTCGGTTCATCGATTCTATAAAGAATGATGGCAGATTGGTTAGTCCGAACAGCATTACAAACCATTCCCACGATCCATATTTGGTCCTAAACGCCGTCAAAGGAATACTATCCTCTACCGCTCTATACCGATGGAATCTTGTCATCAAATCTAACTGGGAAAATACTTTGGCTCCACTTAACTGGTGAACAAATCGTCAATTCTAGGTAATGGATATTGATTCTTTACCGTCTTCTCATTCAACTTACGATAATTGATACATAACCATAATGATCTGTCCTCCTTCTTAGCAAACACTGCAGCTACTCACCAAAGCAAACTACTAGGTCTGATAAAATTCTTACCTTTCAAATCCACTAACTACACCTTCAACTCCCTTATCTCAGTAGGTGTCATCCTGCTTGGCGGTCTACTCACCTTTTATGCTCCTTGTACTAAATCAATTCGAAACTCGATAGCTCATTTCGGTGGTAGTCTTACTACCGGTTCAAAGACAACTATGAACTCCCTAACGTGAAAACTCGCCATAACTTGTCTTCTATTTCCGCTACACCCAATAAACCGTTCACCTCACAGTTAGGTCTTTCTATGATATATACAATCTGATCACTACAGTCAAGGTGTCTAAGCGATATTTTCCTATCATGGAAAAAAAATTCTAGCATCGTACTACTTAACCAATCTATGACCAAAATTATTTCAAACCCTATAAAATCAAACACATGCAAACTGCAAACAAAGGTATGACCTAACAAGCCAAACTCCAACTTGTCACACTTCATCCCAAGTGTCGTATACCCTTATATTGGATTTGTACCCCTTAAGAAAGTAACTAAGTATGAGAGTTCTAGGTTAAGTTCATCTACCAAACAATGAGAATAAAAGAATGTTATGCACTGGCATCAAACAGAATGCTAACTGACATACCATGAATCATAAGCGTACCTCCCAACAAAGCTTTTCCTTTTTCCTCTGCTGTTGGCCTCGAGGTAGCTGGCTTCAATGCAAACACCTTGCCCTCTCCATCCTTAGCATGCTCCTTGCACTGTTTCTTATAATGTCCAATTTGATCGCACTTGAAATAGCTTACCTCCTTCTCCTCAGCAGCTTTCTTTCCCTTTCCTGTCTGGCACTCATGGGCATAGTGTCCTCTCTTGTCACACTTATAACAAACCACTTCTGCCTTTCCCTTCTTAACTTCTCCGCCCTTCTAAGCTCCTTTCTTATGGAAGAACTTTCTTTTCTGACTTTTCCCCACCTGGATTTTCTTCGTCTTATTTCTCTCCAAAAAAGCAAGCATCTCCTTATGTCTCAGTGCCATCTCAACAACAAGATCACATGGGTCTCAAATGTCGAATAACATAGCCCTAACAAGCTCAAGCTTCAGCCCCCTGATGAATTTCTCATTTCGCTTAATCATAGTATCTACCGTAGCATAGTCGTACCTTGCTAGCTCCTCAAACCTCCTCGCATACTCAAGTACAGTCATATCCCCTTACTCCAACTCAGCAAACTTCCTGTGCAGAGTGGACTTCGCAATCTCAGACATAAACCTTTCCTCAAACCTTCTTATGAACTCATCCCAAGTCATATTCTTCTTGTTAACTCCAACTGTCACACTGTTCCACCAATATAGTGTTGCTCCTTAAAGCTGTTCGAAAGAAAGCGTTCTCTTCTTCTCATCATTGAGCCTAGATGTGCAAAGATTTTCTCGCAATGAATTTGCCAGTTCTCAACTTCGATTGTGTCTGCGAAACCAATAAACGGATTTCCTCCCAGCCGAGCATAATCTCTACTCAGAACATCATAGTTGTTGACCACTGGAGCTTCTTGATTACCTCCTCCACCTACTCCAACAGCAAATCCCACTTGCATCATGTTTATAAAGAATGGATACATCGCTTCCATATCAACTTGCGAAACTCCAGCACCCACATTTCCAACTTATGCCTAACCATGGTTCCTTCTCGTATTTGGTCTGGTATTTCCATTTGTTGTGGTGCTTCCTGTTGAATATGCGCTTATATGATTTTTGTTTGATGATAATAAACATATATATATATATTCATTTAAATGTATTTGTTAATGTACTATTTAATTTTTCATAGATTAAATAAATATTTGTTGAATAAAATAAATTACACAGAATTTGGATTCAAACGGAATAAATTACACAGAATTTGAATTCAAACAGAAATTTTATTCAAACAAATATTTATTACAATTTTGAATAGTACAAATTCAAGCTCTCACTATACATATACAATTTTGATTCTAATCACATCACAATTCAATTTACATAAATTCCTCACTACATATCACTCACACTCGTAATTTATCTTCAACTTCATTCCAGTTAGAATCCAGCATCTGAGCAATCTGCAAAAATGTTCACTAATGCAGTAAAATTGAAAAAGAAATTTTTTTTGCAATATAAAATAAAATATGGATTTTGAAAATATTATTTGCCTCAAATATTTGGGTTGTTCGTCATTATGTACATTTGAATTCATCACACACGAACAGTGTGACATGCACAGTGTATCACTGTACATGCCACAAGGCCGTGCACATCGATATACACTTGATAATGCTATAGGGACAGGTGTGCACAAGGTCAAACCCAAATATAAAGACAGGTTCAACTCAGGTGCAATATATTTAAAATTTTGTCATCCTCACAAGGTCAAACCCGAGTTTTAAAACTGGGTTCAACACAAGGTCAATGCACAGACTGGAAATTCAAGAAGGCACCAAACAATAAACTGAATGCAAAGGTCAAGTCATTGCAATCATGACTCAACTCAATGCAACAACCAAAGACAAGGCAACATGAAGTATGCAAGCTCGACTAACAGGTTCAACAATATCAAGTTCAAGCCAGACTAACACAGAGCAACAAAACATCAACTGGGTACATGAAGATCAATCAACACAGTATGGACAAAGTATCACATACATATGTACATGAGAAAATACACAAGTACACATGTATGCAGTGACACAGCAGTTTTGAACAAGAACACCAGTGACACCAATGCAATCAAGTGGTCAAGACAGTTACATGCAGTCTCAAGTGACACAAATGCAACTCACATGTTTGAAACCACAAAGGACTGCAACAACTGATTGAAACAATGAACCAGTGGCCATAAACTTATGTGGTCAACAAACGCAATAAAAATGAAGCATGACAGAATACATCCAGATTATAGTGTGACAGTGCACCATCAAGAAACCACAGTAACGATGCAAACTGACTCGAAGAAATCACACCAAGCAAACAAAATGTCAAAGACTAAATGCAAGTTCATATGTACAGCAAGCTACAATCTCAATGAATTGGATGAACAAGACTCAAGTATGTATACAGAGAGTATACAACATGACAATGCAGACACAACAATGAAGACTACAGCAAATGAGCACAATGCACCAATTAAGAAATAGTACAAGCTCGAGGCAATATGAGTGCAACGAAATTATGAAACATTGATGCAAATAGTGAACAATCAGACAACATCAAAATCCACAAATGCAATGGAGTTCAGGTTAAACCAACCAGAGGAGATGGCCAGAGACGAAGCTTACAGGGGCCAGAAAATCGAAGCTCACAGTGAAGTCGAAAGCAATAAACAAGCTATGGTCGAAATCATGGAAGCATACAGAAGTCAACAAGGAAATTCATGTGTAAAAATTCAAGTGCGTATCGTTGAAAAAGTCAAAAGTCAAATTCAAGTAAAAGAGGAAAGTTTCTCTCGTATGACTCAAGAAAAAAATCGAACGCTACAAAATCAAAACCGTGCGTATCAAGTTGTAACAATATCAGGAAAGCAAGAATTAGGAAAGTGTCGAATTGATATGAATAAATTCTAGGGTCTCGGAATTCATATAAATACATCACCCAAATCATCATCGGAAAAGTGTGGAAAAATCGAATCAAATCCAAATATAAACCCACAATCATCATCGGCAAAATAATCAATCAATCGAGTTCAAGCAAGCATTGAACCAGCAACGAAAGGGAAGAGATTACATACCACAATCTATCGAACTCGATCAACAGAGGAGCAGCTGCGAACGAGCTCAAGTGAATAACAGCCGATCATCAGAGAAGCAGCGAGCAAAGAGCAACACAAACCAGAGAATCGAATCTGAGAAAGCCCTAATTTTCGCAAGGGAACGAAGCCCTAATTCAAATCGAATAAAGATACAACAGAGCCGCCATTATCACAAAGGAACGGGCAGAAGAAATTAAATGGGCTGGCCTTGTTTTTAATAAAGGCTTTAGTTTATTTTTCAATTAGGGTTTTAGTTTTTTTTTAAAAAAATTAAGTTTGTTTTAAATTTAAATTCTCTTTTAAGGTTGTCAAATCTTGGTAAATCACCACCTAGGATTTAGGTAGTGTCAGATTGTCTAGTTAGAATTAGTTCAGTGAGCAGGGTTTGCGAGTTTGCAAAACTCTATAGGCGGTAGCAGGGGTTGCGAGTCTGTTAGAGTGTTTGTAAGCGGGAGACTGTTTAATTCTAATATAAATCTGGGAATGCAGTAGTAGGCAGGGGTTGCCGAAGCTGGGTAAATTTTGTGTGTGATTTACTTTTCAGCATATTTGCTACTTTGCAGTTTAATTCGAGAAAATTTGCTATAACCCTATTCAAACCCCCCCCCCCCTCTAGGGTTAATCTAGATGCTACACTTCCCCCACCTATGTTAATTCTTCCACTTCTAGCATCCATATCTGCACTCAAGTCTTCGTGAGATATAGGAGAATAGCCTCAGGGGATAGAAGACTAGAGATAAAGCGTATACTTATAAATAGTAAATACAAGTACGTTACTATAGCATTACCTATACCCGATCTTACTCAATTTCCTTAGCATTATGTTTTCAATAATAATTTTTAGGTTTAAAGTTTTTCATAAACCTGTGCTCTAATAACAAGTTGTAACATCCTATATCTAGTGACCAAAAGCTAAGCGCTACAAAATACGGTAATGCTAATGGTATCCATAATATCAGAGTCATATGAATATGAAATAAAATCATCATAGATTAAAACAGCTTTTCTTATTGCATTTCAAAATAATATTTCATATTCATATTACATATTCCCACGATCGTTTTCTAGGTTCAGATCAAATATAATTATTACATAAATACACCTAGACCGACATATAAAGATGGGCCCTTGGTTTATCAAAGTACTATATAGTCATAGCCGACTTAATACAGCACATCAAAATAAACAAAAACAGTAACTCCTAAATAACTATTTGTCAGCCACCTGCTCGTCTCCAGAAGTTTTATTCGCTAACCTACTAAAATCTGTAAACCTCAACCCTCGGCCTACTCAAATCAATTTTGAGCACCCGAGAGTTTAAGGAAAAAACACAAACTTCGAGTCATACATATAGCCTGGTGTGAATAATACTATACATCTCGGTTATTTGATATTAAATGAGAACATGCCACATAGCATAACGGGTTTCCCCTCACTAATAACCTTTCAAAACATATCTTTTTACAAATCAAAATCTTACAGCCAAACTGGTTAATCAAACTGATTATATCAATAATAGCAATATCATATATGCTCAAAAATAGTAATAAATGGATCATTATATCTTTAATGGTGGTCGGCCTCTAACTTTAGATTTTTTATATCTATGATCGTGTAAAATGAAATGATATGAAGGCTTAGGGTATATGAATATGACTCATTCCTATTTCAACCTTATATAATTCCCTAACTTATTTCATTTTAAATCCAATTTGTTCATTATCTATCTAAGCACGGCTACCCCTTTTATTTTCTCAAATTTCAATCCCTTAACCATCATTCTACTTAATACAACGTAGTAGAATAAAAAAATAGCAACTCCTAAATAGTTATCCGTCAGCCACTTGCTCGTCTCGAGGAGCTTTATTCGCCAACTTACTAAAATCTGTAAACCTCAACTCTCAACCTACTCAAATCAACTTTGAGCACCCAAGAGTTTAAGGGAAAAACATAAACTTCGAGTCAGATATAAAGCCTGCTGTGAATAATACTATACATCTTGGTTATTTGATACCATGCCACTTAGTAGAACGGGTTTCCCCTCACTAATATCCTTTCAAAACATATCTTTGTGCAAATCAAAATCCTATAACCCAACTGGTTAATCAAATTGAATATATCAATAATGGCAATATCATATATGCTCAAAATAGTAATAAATGGACCATCGGCATAAAAAACTACAGTTTTGTTTGGCTAAATACTAACCTTTGGTTGACTCGGGCTTAACAGAAAAAATAACAAATAATCTAACATCTGTTAGGCAAATTTCCTGATGGTCTGTCCCTAACTTACATCTCCCGGGGTCTCCTGATCCAAATGTTTTTACGGGCTCACCAATAACCTATCTTTGTACATATACTCCTCTCCGTGTGTAACCATCATGTCATGACCCGCCCTTCTCGACCCTCGAAAATTGACATATAATACGCCACAGTATAATATGACGGCGATCGAGTGCCGAAACAGACAGATTGTTGAGGAAAAAGAAAGAAAACAGAAGGAAGAAGGGACTAAACAATAGAAGAATCTCACAATCGCAACGGAACAAAATATAATAGTTAATAACAGATCTTTACACAAAAATGAAAACTATTTCTGTTATATATATATATATATATATATATATTACATCATTGGAGTATCTCAAACAAACAACAATTACCAACCTGGAAGTTATAACAACTTGCCTCACAGCATGCTGGCAATTTCAAACAACCACAGCAGCGGAAATAAACAAGTACAGGTAATACGTCTCGGACTCTTGCTCCTCTCCTGAGCTCCCAAGCATCCTATCTATGACAGGAACATTATAATGAAATAACACCCGAGTCAGTCTCGAATACCAGCGTGATAAAAATTACACCCAAATTGATTATTAAAGTTTCAAAAATCCTTTAAAAATCAAAAGCATCTCGTAAGACCACGCCACAAATAAACATGTCGGGTTTTTACCTTTCGATAGCCAAAACATTTCTATCAAAATCCTCTGATATTATAATAGTGTCTATGTACAAATACTTATTCAAAATAGTTGAAATTATTACATGATTAAAATCCATTATACTAGCCACAAAGTGGGTTCTACAATCAAAACCGTATAAGGCACGTAGGGAAAATGGATTTCCAACGAATGACTAGGCACTGGGGTACCACCTGTCACCGTACCTAGTCTAGATCAGTGTACCGAGGATCCACCCTAAATCCCCTACAGCACAAGACCAGGACTACCCCTTATGGATAATCCTGTGTAAGATCACCCCGCGTTGGGATCAGCAACCGCACCGCACAATCGAAATAAAAGGGACATCTAGACAGGGATGACCTCACCCTAGTGGGTGCGACCCACTTAGCCTTGCTGCATAACCCTTGATTTTCTGTCATTCCCGGTGATAAGGCACGAGGCTAAGCGTTACCTTTATAGAACAATTCACTTAGGATGCTCACCGTCCTCCTGATGATGTACTGAAAGCATTCATCCATTCAAGTCCATTCCGGGTTCCAACGGAACCGAATGCACTACTCCTACTACATCCATTTTGGAATCACCCTCAGGATTAGTAGCGATTAGCTCTTGCACTTCACTACTCCATCTTCGACTCCAAGCTCTTGTCTTCATCACGAAAACATACTCGTTGGATCGAAGTGGTTTTCTGATTAAAAATATGATCTCGGTCTCTTCGAAACAACGTTCGCTATTTTCCCGTTAACTCAACCCCGGTTCTTTAGGAAATACACAGACGAAGATAAGATCGGAGTTCACCTCCTAACTGTTAGTGGTTGGATTTTTCTTACCAACATCCTAGAAGAATGAACGAGTTTATATGTACAGCATAGCACCTTGAACGGTAACTGTGCCATATAAATCCTCATACCTCTTCTACATATTTCCAAAGTTATATTTGGGTCCAGATTTGATAGTCGGTTATTTAACTATCAAATAAACAAACAATTCAACCAATCATTTCATTTCAACTGAAAATACCAAGTCTTTTAAATTTAGATTTTTATATAATTTAAATCACTTTTCTCAAAAATATATACTTAGAACATTTGAAAGTAAACTGCTTAAGTCACTTTACTCAAAATATTAGTTATGAAAATTTATAATAAATTTCCAAGGAAAATTTAAGCCACAAAACTATTTTGAAATAAAAGTTTTATACAAAGTATAATATTTAAAAATATCTTTAAAAACATAATGCCAGTTTAACCTATAAAATAATTATTACTAAAATTAATTTGAATAGATTTACTTCAGAATTCTAAATTGTTAAAAATAATAAATTTCTCTTAAACTTTCTTTTTAAAACAAATTTTAAAACTTTAGGCTTATACATAAAAATTTCTTTGAAAATACACTTTGTTTTCAAGTACATACTACCATTTCAGAATAACTCATATAACTCTTATAAATCCTGCTCGATTTATCTCAATCCAAATTTACGTATCAATCCCGTAAATTTCTTCCCATACTTAAAAATAAAACATCATTTTGTTTTTAAACACATTTCACATCTCTTGGAAATCACTTTCAATATATATACTTAAATTATTTTAAAATAAGGTTGCTAAATATATTTTTTTTTTTTTGGAAGTTAAGCGGGGTTAAGCTGGGCCCCTACCAGGTTTATTAATGAAAGAAGAACATACAAGCAAGAGAACACAAACCACAAAAGAGGGAAAGAAAAGAAAAAAAAACAAGAAAACTGAAGAGACAAACAAACAAAATAGAAAGGGAAAAGCAAATAAAAGGAAAGAACTACGGAATCCATGGTTCAAACTGTTCTTCGAGAAAACTGTGCTTGCTATCATGCATCCCCTTAAAAATTTCATTCTTTAAAACAGTCCAAACCATATCCTTGCTATAGCATTTCCTTTCAAAAACCCTCATATTTCTTACCTTCCATATGACCTTTAGTAGCTTTTTCAGAATGAAGAAAAAGTAATATTTTAGTTCATCCTTCCATCCAGCAGCATTCTCAATTAGCAACTAATGATTACTGGTGATGGTAGAAGGTATCATCCCCTATATACATCTTAACAGTTTGGTCCATAAATGAAGAACATAAGGACAATCAAACAATAAGTGGTCTACACTCCCACAATGCTGATCACACAGCTCACAAGATGGTTGCACAGGCACACCATATCGAACTAATTTATCTCTTGTCATTAGGGCATTGTTTATAACCTTGCAGAAAATTAAATTGTCACTGCCACTTGAGACAGCAGACCATGTGACCTGCTTCCACTTACAATCAGGCATAGCATCCAGACCATTCAAGGCCTTATACACTTCAGAAACTGTAACGACCCAGGAATTTTAATAATTAAAATTTGAATATTTAATTAATTTTAAATATTAATAAGTGAATTTATAAGTCAAATAAATTTTTATTTGACTTATTGGATTTAATTGGATAATTAAATCGATAATTTAATATGTGAAATTATGGAAATAATTGAAAATTGAGTTAAATAAGATTGTAAATGATTTGTAAAATTTTATTTTATCATATTGAAGTTAGAAAGATATTTTAGAACTTTTAAAATCGAATTAAGAGTTAATTTGTGAAAATTGAATATTTTAATATTTAAATCGACTAGTGAAATAGTCAATTTTTGAACAGTCTCAGAATTGAACGAAACCAGTTCCATTGGATCCGTAATAGTTAGTTATTACCGGATTTCAATTTTCGTGTCAATCGGAGTTATCGTTTGATCGTGGCAGCTCGAAACGCATCGAATTATTTTTAATTTTAATTTGGCGAGTTAAAATAGCCATTTTTCAAAAAGTCTTGGATTTCGACGAAACCAGTTTCATCGGATCCGTAATGTGATATTATTGTAAGGTTTCAAATTTCAAGTTAATTGGATTTACCGTTTGTCCGGTACGAATTAAAACGCCTAGAAAATCGCTTAAATCGGTTTAATTCAAATTGAGCGTTTATAGCCATAACTCGCACAGATGTCCGAATTAGCTTTCGAAACCTGTTCCATTGTGTCCGGAACGCAGGGTAAACCCTAGAAACGCTGGTTATGGCGCGTAAATCGGAGTTCGGAATCTCCGGATGAATAGTGTCGTTCGAAATTCTATAAATAGGCACCCTCACTCTAAAAAAATAAAAAATAAAAAATAAAACCCTAGCCATCTTTCAGAGCCGCCACCCCCATTTTCAACGGCCGAGAATTTGCAGTCTTCCTCCCTCGATTACTCCAAATCCGTCGACAATTAGCCTTAGGTTTCAACTAGAGAATTGAAGAGGACGTCAAGATCTATCATATCAACGGTGGAGATCGCGATTGGAGTTGTATTTTGTGTGTTAATAGCCTGCGTGCGTGGCCGTTCGTCCTCGAGATTCATGCAACATGGGGCGGCCGAGCCTTGTGCCATTCAGGCCGAGCATGGAGGGGGTCAAGAGCTTCGAATTGCAAGTTATTGATCGAGTTTTCATCGTGTGTGGTGTTAGCAATATTAAACCCTAGTTCTAAGGGGATGGGTTCGGGTGTGCGGCCTGTACGTGAATGAAGGGGAGAGGAAGAAAGCAATGCACGGTCCAGATGGGGGGGATTTGGAACGAACGGTCTTGATGGTTCATACGAGGTCGAAAACGCGCGAAACCAGTTGCGTTGGAATCGTATGGACGAGCACTACGCGATGGAGTTGGATTGGAGTCGTTTGGAGTTAGTGAGAATTTTGGGTAAAATTAATTCGAAATAAATCGCTAAAACGGAATTTAAAATCAAGGTGAGAACTTCTCACTCAATCGAATCAGTTTCGATTTTATTTTAAATAGTTAGATTTAAAATATTTGAATGCATGTTTGAATGATGATTGATATCTATTGATTGTTAAAATAGACATTATACGCCGTTAGTAAGCGGATGTTATTTATTAAAAACATATACCGCGAATATTTCATAAACAGTGAAATTGGTATTATATATAGTAGCAATATATATATATTGGCATATGTATATATTGGAGTTATTGATTTTCCGCATTTTTTGTTTAGCGGATGAGACCCTATTGCGCCGTCTATTAAGCGGATAATATTTTAAATCCCATATACCGCGATAATTTCGTACTGGAGCGAAATGGTATTGTGCTAATGTTTTTGGATGCAGGAAAACAGGTTGGAGGGATCCAACTGGATTCCTCAACAGTTTTTATTTGATTTCAGATATTTTGATATTTGATGGATTATCATATCGATATATGATGGATCGTTGTAGTCGTGATTGACTATTTGGTGTGTAGCATCATTGGACCCAGATTTTGGGATTTTAAAATGATTTTTAAAGTGATTTTTGAAAATATACTTTATTTTTTTGGAATTGATCCATTATAAATAAATAAACGTTATAATTTTTAAAGTTATAAAAATTATGATTTTGAGAAATATAGTTAAAAGCTGATTTTTGAAATTATGGAGTTAATAATTTTATAAAATAGTTTAAATTGGGAAATTTGAATTTATTGTGAAAAGTTTAAATATAGGGTTTATAAAATTTAATTATTTTATAAATCAAGAGAATGATGAAATTATAAAGGAAATTAAAGGTGTTTTAAAGAATAATATAAATTGATTTATATTAAGAGATTTATAAATGGATATTTATAAATTGAAATATAGACATTATAAAACGAGTTTTTATAAGTGTTTGAATGAAATGAAATTGAATTTCATAAATGAATGAAATTTATAGAATTATAAATGGTAAAGTTATAAATGAAATTTATAAATAGTAAGATTTATAAATTTATAAAGTTATTAAAAGAATGGTTTTGAATAAATAATTGAATCTTATAAGTTATAAGATTTATAATTATGAAGTTCAAAGGAACGATTTTTGTGAACGAATAAATTATAAGTATTTAACTTATAATATGAACCTTTAGTTTTATAATTGAGTTATAAATTGAATAGGTTAATAAAGGAATTTATAAAAGGAGTTGTTATAAAATAAATAGAAAAGGAATTTATAAACGTTGTTTTATAAATTCGCAAACGACTTATTTTAAGAAGTAAATTGTTGAAACTTATTTATGGAGTTATATTCACGTTTTTGAACTGTGAATAATCCTTTAAAAATGAATAGAAATGATGAAATTGTTAATTGAAGTATATTCACGTTTTTGAATAGTGAATAATATGTTAAAGAAATTGTTTTGAATGTGATATTTGAAATAGAATTAAAACGATCTAACGATGTTTTAAAATATGTTGAGATTC